>OW121725.1:1505000-2705000 GCA_933228805.2 Hipparchia semele | reverse complement strand
TGCCAATCCACATTTGGCCTGCGTGATGGACCATGGCCCAAACCCTTCTCATTCGAGAGGAGACCTGTGCCCAGCAGTGGGCCGACGATAAGCTGAAATGAATCCATGTAAAAATAAGCATAAAAGTTTGTTAAACCTATTTAAGTATCAATAATAACACTGCGCAACAAATTTCGAAAAAAATTGAGTACCCATTTCAATTTTTCCTGTTTATGTATTCATACACATTGCTTAATAAGAATGCATACTTAGTTTTTCTCTATCACGTCTTGTTTTTTAGGTACATGGTAATAAACAATTTACTAGTACTGAAATTAAAAATTAAATACATATACACATTTTATTATTAAATCATCAATAATTCGAGTAAAATTTATTCTTAATATATTTGCACACATTAAAATATAAAATAGACGATAAAAAGTATTATATTATACACAAAAAATGAAAAATATTTAACTTTTCGCTTTATGTTAGGAAGTATTTTCTTGCGTTAAACGTCAGCAGTCATCTCCTAACATAGATGTATCCTAATGACCTTGAAACCATTCTTTAAGCCTCCTTACATCCTGGGTAAGCCGCTCCCCTGGTTCAACACCCACAAATTCAAGATTTATGGAATAAAAAGAGAAGTGGATATGGAGAAAATGAATTTTAATGTCATCCAGCAACCAATCTTTTTATATTTATTTAACAAATAATTCACCAACAGTTTCACGTTTTCAGATTTGAGAGTACCTTAACAACCTTCCTGTGCAACCTTCTATCACATCTTTTAATTATTTCCATGTACATAAATCTTTTTCATTTGGTTTTTTAATCGTAAAGTTGGTTTTACGTTAATGGATGCATTTGTGCCCTTATTTTTAATATTGCGTAACTTAATTTCGAAGAAATAAACTTTAAATATAAAAAAACCTTCGCTTTTTATCCATTTCCTTCAAAAAATTTTCATACTTTTTCAGATTTTTTTTTTCTTGAGACTGAAGTATGTGACGTAACCACACACGCTACCAATACTTGTTTTTTTAATTTCTGCGCTGGCGGTGACTACTTTTTCCAGTATTTATTTTAAAAATCATACGATTACACTCTTAACCAATTAATTACAAAGGTACCAATGTGAAATGAACTTATTTTGTCAATAACGGTAAAGTTAACTTGTATGGGAAAAATGAGGGTATGAAAAAATTTAACGGTGTGTACCTCAAAAACTAGACGTGATAGAAACAAAAAATATCCACTGTCTACATACTATGACTAATAGAAAACTAAAATAGCAATCAGTTTTTCGGGTACCGAAACCGTGTCACGCAGTGTAATTAATAAACGATCTGACGTTTTGAGCTGTACTCTTCGTAAAAGGTAAATCTATAATTTGTATGGTTGAATTCTCTAAGGGCATGGCTTATTATCATGGAAGTATGTATAATGAAGCGAAGCGCTGAAGCTTCGCAATGACTTCCATTGTACCTATGATAGGTAGAAGCTAAAAGCTTATAGATTTATATTCAAATGCCCGCGTTAGAATAAGCAACCCAGGCATTTGAATATGAATCTATCTTTCTATGAACAAATTGAATATAGAGAAATCTAACGCGGAGGGATTACTGGCATCAAAATGATTTAACACCGAAATGACATGGAATCCTTGCCATGCTATTACTGAGATAGACAGCAGCCAATGTTCTCACTGCATTGCAAGGTCATAAAATGGCCTGTGCTGTGACTTCGTGGCGGATGCAATATGCTAAAAATCTAAATAATAGATTCACGGGCTTTCTTACTTAAAATAGGTGCATTCTTCACTGCCATAGAGGATCTTGATTTAATGTTGAGATCTACAAAGTGTGCTCTGGCTAAGCTCGGACTTATGATAAAGTTAAAACGAGACACAAATATGCTTTGACATAAATCTGTCTCTCTCTTCTCGTCTCTGTACGGTCTATAGATTTCAGCATGAGCTAGAAGCTGCCACTTATGCCTGTCCTGCGCTGCTTTACGCTAATCGGGTTCTTTGAGGACCTGCAGGTCCTCAATTCTCAAGCGATACCTGAATCGTCCAACAGAGCGTTTTCTTATTGCACCAACCAAGCATTTGCTTTTAAAAGCACGATTCTCATCCAGGTGCCCGAGTCAGAGAAGGCTCGCCGATTCGGTCTCTCGAATGGATAGCGGAGGCTTAGTAATAAGTTTCCGTTGGCACCCTTTGGGTCCCTAAAAATAGAGTTTTTACTGCGAGAGTGCTGAGCTGAGAGAAAGCTTTAACGACGAAGAAAATAGAAGAATATATTTCTCACTAGCTGTGCCCGCGACTTCGTTCGCGTGGAATAGTGACTTTTCGGGCAGCATATTTTGAATACTCTGTACGTTAAAAATGTTCGCCGTGATTCTTTAAATTGACATAACTTTTTTATTTATGAACCGATTGACATGAAATAAACACTAAATGTTAAGTGAAGCTTACTACAATAGGTATATTAGTGAAAACCGTATCTAAATCGAATATGCCGTTTCTGATATTAGCGTACACAAACACACAGACAAACAGACAAAAAAATATTTAATTACAATTTCGGGTTCGGCATCGATATAATAACAACCCCTGCTACTTTTTTTTTATATATTTCCATTGTACAGACACCACTTTTCTACAATTTTATTATATGTATAGATCATCGTCATCTTTTCATCGCTAGCTGGCTTCTCTCAGTTGAGAGAAGTCAGCTAGCCAGCTCAAGGGTTTGTGAAGTCAACTGACTTCACAAACCCTTGAGAACATTATGGAGAACTCTCTGGCATGAAGAATACCTCCCGATGTATTCCGTCAACGTTAAACAAAGAGCTATTTAATTGTTTTAAACGCACATAGCATAACCGTAAAGATGTACCTATGTAGGTACGTGGACCTAGGGGTTTTTTATTCGATGACAAGTTAGTCCTTGACTGCGATCTCACCTGATGGTAAGTGACGATGCAGTCTACGATGGTAGCGGGCTAAAGCGGCGTGACTGAGTAACAAACATACAAACTTTCGCATTTATAATATTAAAGCATAAAGGAATAATAATATGCCAAATTTTATTGAACTTGACTTATATTCTCCTGTCCCCTCCAAATAAGTGGAAAACTTGTGTTAAGTGCGTACCACAATAGTGCAACGGGTAGAAATCGAACCTGCGACCTTTTAGTTTTTCAGTCCGGCCCTTTAACGATGATTTATTGATGTTTCAACAAAAATATAACTCAAACTAAGTCACTGAACGGTCTCTGCACGGCAGCTGTGCCAAATTACGTTGAAACTCCTTCATATTCTCTCAAAAACCCGTTCAAAGGAAAGGAAAAACACTACAAAATACGTTCTCTTATTTTTTCAGGAGACAAGGTGATCCATCAGACATCGTGACGCAATAACTCGAAGCATAGTCTCTAAGCTGCATCGAAGGAAAAGAATACCTACTGTGGGAGACTCTGTGTTGGCTGGGTGCTCGATGAGTTCAAAACAAAACAACGTCTTGTGGCACAGTACTTGAGTATATTGAAAAATTAAAGAACGCGAATAAGTCTTTACATCATGGCAATTCGAAGGCAAGAGAACGATAGCACATAGCTGAATGAACTATTGAATGATCGAGAACTAATCTTATGATCTTATGTTACGTTCCCAACACCTACCACGAGAGAAACTGCAGATTGAATAAAAGTAGGAAGTATTTGAGTGGAGCAGTTCAAGAACTCAATACAGCAACGACGCAACGTCGCCTGTCTTTCGGTTGTTTATCGGATTTACTTTGGAAAGTGCTCAGGAACTTCACGACCTCGTTCACCGTTCTAACACAGAACTACAAGAAGTTATGAGCGTTGGAATACTTATATTATGTAGCTGATACCCAAGCTTATCGCTGGAATCGCTTTAGTTATTTTTTTTATTCATAGACAAGATAGTCCTTAACTGCGATTTCACCTGATGGTAAGTGCCGATGCAGTCTAAGATGGTAGCGGACTAACTTGGAAGGGGTATGGCAGTGTAAAAACCCATACCCCTAATCTGTTTCTACACGCCATCGTGCTGGAACGCTAAATCGTTTGACGGCACGTCTTTAACGGTAGGGTGGCAACTAGCCACGGCCAACGGCCAGAGAAAATTCAGAAATTATGAATTTCCAAATTGCCCCCGCCGACGGGAATCGAACCCGAGACCTCCCGGTTATAAGACACCATATAGACTCAGCGCTTACCACTGCGCCATAGAGGTCGTCCGACCGTTCACATGTTAGAGGTGTTTTAAATTTTCAATTTAACTTGACGTTTTCAAAAACGTAAACGTTTTCGTTAAAAAAAAAAAGAATATTAGCCGAGCTGAACTTGACCTATATTCTCCTTTCCCCACCAAATAAGCGAAAAGCTTGTGCTAGTGGGTACGACAATAGGGCAACCGGTGGGGCTCGACCCTGCGACCTTTCAGTCCGCAGTTCGCACCTTTAACCGTTGAGCTATTGAAGCTTCAAATAGACATTTACGAATCTTCTATAGTTTTCCAGGTTCGGTGGTTCGCCACGCATGCCTGCTACGTCATAAGGGAGCCTAACTCGAGAGTGACAGACCGATTGGTACACGGTAGTACAACGCTTTGATGGTCATTTAGTCTTGAGTATAGGCTTCCAGCTTTTATTGCTACGTGAACAACCGAAGAAGAGACAGAGGAAGATAGAGACGGGGTCAGAAAATGCGTGTATGCCTTTTTGAATGATTATGTTTAAGGTAGACTTTTCAATATTTCATCTACCTACCTACTTGTTTCACAAAATTCAAAAATTTCAATTTTAAAATAATTTATTTCATGTAAGTAATCAAAAAGTGAACCGTCGTGGCCAAACAGGGACCTATAGTTAATTGTGTTATATGGCGCCAAAGAAATTTTTTGTTCCCCGAGGGCGTTATTTTGAATTCAGAGCGAAGTGAAGGATTCTAAAGTAGAATCCTGAGCGTTGCGTAGCGAGGAATTCAATATACGCCGCCCGAGAACAAAATGTTTTGGCCCCGAGTGACATACACTATTTTATATCATTAGGTACATAAGGAGAAAAAGCTAGGAGTAAACAGCTTCTCAAACATTTTTGAATTTCGAGCGGAATTAGCGATCGACAGGTTTTTGCATCGAACGCAGTAGTAACAAACACATACTAAAGCACGAACGCGGACCATTCAGAAGAGAGAAATGAAAACTCCCATGGGCCTAAAAATTAAATTTTGCTCCCGCTATCCTCTGAAGCCAATATTCTAATAGGTATGATGAAAACGCTATTTATTGCGCTATTGTATGACCATTGTATTGCGCGCTAAACAAAAAAGGCAATTTAGCACAGCAGCGCCCTCCAGTCCCACGACGGTTTTCTTAACAGACTCTACAATATAATAAGTTATTAGACTATTTTGTGGGCAACTGGATGCTAAGCCCAAGGCAATGTTAGACACGTTAACCCCTAGTCCAACGAGGCAATTAATATGTCTATAAACCTATGTAAAATATGCTCATAACCATAAAGAAAGTAAAAACATCTTAGTGAGACAGACTAAACTGGCTACACGATAGGCGATCTACTTTTCTGACCCCGTCATCATATCGCACCATAGACAACAGAAGATAGAAGAAGCAACGGCTGTCCGCACTGGCAGTGTGGTTAGCTGGTTGTTTAGTTTATCCAACAGCCAGTGACGGCACTGCCTCTGCGTGCTTCCACGCTCCACTGAAGAACGGAAGACAAGAACCGACGCTGAACAAAAGAGCTGCTCTAGAAGACAAACAAAAACATGTTATGTGTAAATTGAAGTGTAAGAGTTTTTACGTTTTCATAGATTATTATTAATCATAGATTACAAACCTAGTTATAAAGAAATATCTATTTCTTTCAAATTCCACTTTCTTATTTAATTTGGATTATAACCTAAATATTAGTTAAAGATAGAGTGTATTATCTATGGTTAAAGCCTAGAGGCAACAAATTGTCAGTTTTGTCTTCTATATAATCGAAACCATTCAAAACTTTGCTGGATATTGTTGTTTTAAGTTGGATAGACGCAGACATTATTTTGTTAAGTTTCATTATAGGGGAACAACAAACTTGTATTTCATAACATTGTTTTGTTGATGGTATTGTGTTGGGGTGGGGTGATAACATTGCTGACAAACTCCTTAAAAAAGATTAAAACAAAATGTAGCGTAAGTACCTAACTAGTTGTGCTGATATGGAGCAGTACAAGAGTCAAGACACGCACATAAATAAGGATGTGTCTAATTAAACTGTCCCACGTGTCAGCGGCACGCTTTGGCGCCCGGCCCACTAATGCGGCGCGCTGCACCTGAAGGCGACTGCATTTATTTCAGTGCATCACTGGCCGTGTTACGTTCGAATATTACGCTATTTTCGTCTGTAGCGTCGTTCTAGGCCATCATAATATGCTAGCCAGTGATTTCATCCGTACAATCTATTTTTTCCTAGCTGTCCTAAAAGGTAAACCAATCGCGGGAAACGTTTCGGAGAAACGCGTAACCGACGAACCGCTTTTCACTTGTAACACTGACCTCTATCTTTAATCTATGATTAACATTGGGCTTGCTGTCCCTATATAAAGTACAGGATAATTATGGATCAATTTGAAACGCCACGGTTGACATACGAGTATCTCTGGAACTAATTCTAATATTGCTATGTAATCATAAATTAACTATAGAGGTTGGTTCGCCATTTACAATATTATTAGGTCCAGAGACATTCTTATCTATGTTTAGAACGCCAAGATGGCGTCAATCAAATCCAAGATGGCGTCAATCAAGTAGGTTACGACAGCAAGTCCAATGTTAATCATAGATTAATTATAGAAGTTGGAAGACACTCAGATCATGTTCTGTGGCGATCCAAGAGATGTCCAGTAGTGAGACGTCTATCGGTTGGCAGAACGATGACGATAGCTTGTATCTTGAGTTCTAGAGGACTGATTTTGATTAGATAGTGCAGTACTGAAGTCGATACACTTATTATTATCGGGGTCCTTAGAAATGTCGACAACCATGTCGTAACTTTGGGTCCATTCTATATTTTAGTGTGAAGATAAAAACATCAACACAATAAATTGATCATTTTATTTCACTACACATAAGTTACAATAAAAAAATGATGTAGCTTTACTTAAATCACTTACATAATATTAGGTATTAAGCTTACTGAACTTAAGTAGGTACTTATAAGACAACTAAAAATGTAAATATTTAGTTTAGTTATAAAAATATAGACTGCTAAACTTCCATCTACTTATTATGAGACCAAACTCAATAATTCAAAAGAAAAAAGTTTGAAAACTGTAATTTGACTTCGGAAAACTGGATGTAACATCTGTCATTGATTTTATTCGTACTTATAATGTAGGTAGCCTGTGCTATACATACCTAATATCCGGAACATAATATCGAATCGATTGGCACCTCATTCAATAAAATGCTGAGCCGATTTTGATGAATGAGGTTACGTACGTTCCACCAAAAATACGTAAATACAAACATACAATACACATACATACCTAGACTGCTAAACCTTCCCCTTTGCCTTTGCCGAAGGCTGTGAGTACCATATCGAAAGGCATATAGGTATGTATCTCGGAAACCATTTTTTTCCAATTTCAACTGTTTTACAGTCATAAATTACGTTTAACAAGTTTACGACGTTAACTATGCGTAAATCTGTCAATTAGTGTAAACGGAAAAAGAATGGAAAATTCTTCTTGCTTTTGCTATCTAACCAAAAGTTAGACTTAAGCCCAGTTAACATAACTTAAAAAGTTATAGTAACTATTATGTTTTTTATTTCTTTTTCTTTATTTTTAGAATAACTAATAATAATTATAAATAAGTAATTTAATTTTAAGTTAAGATTAAGTGAACGTGAATACGGATGGCTTAAATTGTTTGGTATTTTGTTTTTGCATGAATGTCTTGAACAATAAATGAAAAAAAAAAAGATTTAGACTTATTTGATAAAGGAGACAGTCCAAAATTGTATGGAGCCTGGGTCTGGTATTTGTACTAGTAATACAATAAAATAAAATAAAATATTAAACGATTTTTGACTGATCAAATCCACGAACTCATCTTTATTTCAGTGCAAATATTATTTATTTTCTCAACGTGACGCAACATATCATACGTAATCATGGCGGGCGGATTCATCTTTCTGACGTTAGCTGTCAAATTATCATGAGGTCATTGATCCGCAAATCTTGAATTCCGCGAACAAAAGCCGAATCAAACAAGTAGCAAAAGATCCAAAGTATAAATAAAAACGCCAAATCGCCAGAGAAAATCCACAAGAAACACAAGAAACGCATTCACGAGTTCACAACACCACGACAAAGCTCGGACAAAAATCGGAATAACCAAAAAATATCACGTGACACGTCACTTGTCAGATAACTCAGAAATGACATTTGACGTAGAACCGCGTCTATGGCTGAAAGGTGTTGCGAGCAGTACCGAAAAAGTTGAAATTACATTTTTATTTTAGCAATTTATTTATTATGATTTTCTAATTGATTTTATTTTTATTGATCTCTTTGTATTCTTCGCTTCTCACGCCTATATGGTACAAGAGTAGACCCAAAATGGACCGTCTCCTTTCCAGATTTCATGTTTTTTTTTAATTAAGGCGACATTTTCAGTGTGCAACAGATATGGAACAAAGGTTTTTTGATCTGTATTGTATTATTGTGAAAATTATGAAATTAAAACTTTAGTTATTGTTAAAATTGTGTTTCATTGACCCGAACAGATTTAAGTGGATCAAGCGAAAGTTTTCGAATGTTTTTTTTATTCGTTGACAAGATACAGTTCTTGATTGCGATCTCACCTGTAAGTGACGATGCAGACTAAGATGGTAGCGGGCTAACTTGGAAGAGGTATGGCAGTGTACATTCAACCCATCCCCTAATCTGTTTCTACGCGCCATCGCGTGCCGGAACGCTAAATCGCATGGCGGCACGTCTGACGGTAGAGGTGGTAACTAGCCACGGCCAAAGCCTCCCACCAGACCAGACATGTTACGTATACCTACCTACTATAATATATTTTAAGTTAATCAAGGATAGCGCACAACGCACGCACAACTAGATTATCATGGCAAGCAAGAGGACAAGTAGTG
Source organism: Hipparchia semele (assembly GCA_933228805.2). Classification (NCBI taxonomy): domain Eukaryota; kingdom Metazoa; phylum Arthropoda; class Insecta; order Lepidoptera; family Nymphalidae; genus Hipparchia; species Hipparchia semele. Next base: position 2,695,812 of record OW121725.1, on the reverse strand, counting down.
AAAATTGCGCTTAAAATTTTATTTTGTTTTAAATATTTTCTGTTTGTGAATAGACACGAATTTCATGTTCCAGACATCAATAGGAAAGTAAATTATTAAGATAATATTAGTAAGAAATATGTAGGTATATTTTTAAGCTATTGCATAGCTTCTATCGCGGGCCTTGAGCGTGGAGACCGATCCAGAAATTCCGTAACGAAAATAACCTGACACGGGACTCCTCTCACCGCTAGATGGCGTTGATAAAAAATTCTATGCAATAGCTTTACCGCCACAGTCCCCGAGTGCCAAAAGTCTTTTTTAATTTATTTACGTTTAATCGTATTTTTATATCAACTGTAGTAAGTAGGCTTAATACGAGTTAGCTAACATCTTGACAAAGTTGCTAGATTTCGAGTAGGTACCTGTCGAATTAGTTACTATCGTTTTTGTATGAGTAGGTAGGTACAATGGATATAATTTTAGTAACCTACGTACTTATATAATTTATAATCGCCAGATGAAGATGTCTGTAACAACCTGTACCTACTATACTACATATTCTATTGGTAAAAAAATTCAGGGGTTTAACTATAAGACCAGGGACAAAACTACCGGAAATCAGGTACATACCTATGACATATAAAATTTTAAATGAATACCCTACCTACGCAGACAAGAGATGAAGAACAAGAAAGTATCCAAGAACGTATTTGCGTCCACTGAGTTTCGCTAGATGTGTCCCTGCCCTACAATGGAAAATTCGAAGGTATCATGAGTAACATTTTTTTTGTTTATTTCAAATTTCAACATCACTTTAAGTACAGTTTACACGCATTGTACAACACCGTCAACATATATCAGGCATCCAAAGAGGTAGCAGTTTCCTATACTTATCAATCTTCAAACCTTGAACAAAAGCAAAGTGCCCACTAACAATAAAATAATTGCAGAAGTCAGCTTCGTAAAATCGATTGCTGCAATTTTTGATTAATCAAATACCTATGAATTCTGCAAGAGATTGCGGAAGTCTCTTGCACTTCACTTTATGCACTTTTCAGTATTTGCCTGGTAAAAAAGGTACGTAACTAGGTAACCCAAAAAAATTATATAATCCATTACCCAATGTCATTTCCAACTTTAGGTATTCCCTAAAGGTTTGTGGAAACGAACTCGTAGATTAGGTAGCGCGTCAAAGTTAATCAACTCTAGTGAAAACGACTGTTCATCCCTTGATGACTAAGGTCCTAACTAGCTAGTCTTATAAAAATCGGGGACTGAATTATTGCTAGTGGGGTAATCGCAAAGAAAGCTACCTACCTATTATAATTACTAGGTACTAAGTAGTACCTAGTTAGGTAGGTATTTGATTGATGGTAAAAATTTTAAACAGTAAAGGAATAAGGCGACTAAGCACGACATCATCTTGCAGTAGGGATGCAGTTGTGTCAACTGCATAAAAACTGCATTCGAACTGCAATTGTAAAATTGCAGTTCGAATGTGGTTTTAGCTTGCGATTTGGCTGGCAATCCATAATGCTGCTGCGTCATATACCCTAACCAGGCAAATACTGACAAATATGTAGATAAGTTACATAGGTACCTAATAACTTCACCTGACTTAACCACACTTGTTTCACATATCTCACACGTTTCTAATACTTACAGAATATAGCACACTACACCATTGTAATATAATTACCTAATACTCGTATCATCTAGACAGTAGAATCGCCTTACCGACTTAGTCGGAGCCCACGATGAAAACCACATGTTGGATTGTCTAAATTGATTACTAACTGCCACGATCGCAATCACCTGTCCTCTGATTGGCTGGTTCCCTCCCGCTATTGGTTAAAATGTATTGATGCAGCTAGAACGCAATAAATTCAGCCAATCAGAGGCCATTGCTATCGCCACACTGTCGCAATAATTTAAGACAATCCCATGTTGCTCCAGAATTCTAAACGTAGGTAAATTAAGAGCATTGATGACAATAAGGAAGGGAGAATATTGAAAATAATAAAACAAAATATTAATTGGTAATAATTTGGGCGATTTTAAATTAATATAGGTACATAGGTCTGAAACGTAATTATTAACAGGCAGGTACTTAGAGGCGCTGGGCACTAGACAGCCTAAAATACATGTGCGAGCCAAACTTATAAGGAGGAAAGGAAACCAAAAAAATTAAAAACGAAAAAAAAAACTAAAGATTTAATAAAGTAAAGTTTTAATTTTACGACCCATTTCACTACAGACAAATATTAAAATGAGATTTTACGCGCGCTTCCATTTCCGGATTCCGCTATTAGTATTTACAGACGACCCAATTTAATTGTTGCCGATATGCTGGATCAACTTAATTGAAGCTTTCTAGTTCCAATTAAGTTGAACCAACATAAGCTAGTAATTGACTTAACATTGCCCAATATGGCGCCGCTGATCATTTTGGAAACGTATCGACAGACATGCCAACCTCTAACTTTAATTTACTTGCAGTCTGCCGCACGTTTATCTCGCTGATTGGGTTCGTTATATCAAGAAAATTATTACTGTTTACTGGTTGGAAAATGACAGCAGAATTGTCAGGGTTAGTCCGGTCGTCTGTTAATACAATATAACCTGACCATTTTCTACTTATAAACCTTATACAGCTAAAGGTGCAAAATGTTCACTTACACTAGTTTTTATGTTAATCTCCCTAGTCAACGCAGTCAGTTCGAATTCATCTACAAAAGTACAAACAAAATAAATAACTAGCAAGTAAATATACTAACCAGACAGTATATATTTCGACGTGACATGATACATGGTCTTTTTTCGGCACGAGTAATAAAATCTACAGGATTTAAATTTCGGCGGCATTTCCAAAATCGAATAAATAATATCCGTATACTGTCCGTATTTCGGTGGCAAATATCGTGGAGACAATTTAAGAGATTGTACAAGTGTGTGCAGAAACATAGGTTGTGCACTATAACTTGCGTACAATTATTGAATTTCTTAATCAAAATCTGGATCATTCTCATGAAATTTTCTATGGGACATCGATCCGACATGACCAAAGAGCGATCAGGTGCTGTATTAACGGCTTTACTTGTAAAACCAAGGAATGGGGGTAAGAATAATGCCATAAAATTCGCAACGCCGGACTACTAAGAATTTCTGAATAGATAAACCAATAATATTTGGTACCGCCCATGATATGCATCGATATTTGAACATATACTGTCGGTATTGTTACATACATAAACATTAATTATACACGTTTTCTAACTCTATTGTTATCTGTATATTGGTACAAAATAAAAGTGCAGGTACTGCTTATGGAGAATTAAGCGTATCCGGTATTAAATAAAGCTACGTTAAGGGTACCTGTACACTGCAGTGAGCGGAGCGGCGAGGAGTTTCCACATTGGGAGGCTATGTGGTAAAATTATCACGGCAGTGTACATGTACCCTAACGCTGAGGCAGGCGGGTATCTAAGACTCAAGTTGGTTTCTGCGTACAAACTCTCTCATTACAGTTAGCTTTATAATGTAAAAAATATGCAAAGTAGAAAACATTTTTCTCAGGCTAGGAAGTCATTGAGACTATTCAAAATGTGTAGGTATAATTTAAATTATGAAAATTAAGTTTGTCCTTAGTGTAGATTTTCATGTGAGAAATAGCCTACACAGGAGTAACGCATCTGCCAAAATCAGATCTGACAGATTAACGCTAACTCAAGTGACATTTATTCAAATTCCAATATAGACTATCGCAGATGAAATTTAACCGAAAATAAATTCTTCTTTAATCCCTGTGGAGAAAGCAATTCTAGTAAAAGTAAACTGCTATCACGTGGCAAAATTGAAAATAAAATTTAAAAAGCTTGGCAAAGTCATTCTGCTTACACATTTGTATCATTTGTCTACATATTCAAAAAATTACAGAATTTAATGAGCACTAGTATATTATATAAGTAGGAATTTCGTTTTTATAAAGGCATGAAAAATCACTATGTTTTTTTATTTATTATGTACTTCCCAATGTTCATTTTGCCAATCACACGTTGACATGGTTTGATTTTTTAATCATTTCTTAATTTTTTTTTGTTGTGACACTTCAAACGAAGTGTCACCCAAAGGTGGCAAAACCGTTTTTTTTTTGTTCTGAGCATTTAGTCGGAGCTTATATTAAGACGCGTTTGCTAAATCGGTCATATTTCTACATTCACTGTGTCAAAGCGAGACAAACAATAAATAAATTATAAGGCTCTATAGATAGTCCAACTCACTTTGGTGCGCGGCGCTGTGTGTGCTTGTAAATACGCAGCTTTAACTTGTGTGACAGTGACGCGGCAGTCGTCGTCTGTCACAAACATATAGTCACTGTCTCTACGCTTTACGCACACATGGCGCCACGCGCCAAGCTGAGTTGCACTATCTGTACACACGTTCGCCCTACAAGCCCCCCAACATGCATCATCAATGTATCGCAAATCGATTCAAAACTGACACAGACCGGCCTAATTCCAAAGTTGGCGCAAGATGGAAGTCAAGCTACTTTGTCTACCTACAATCTACATGTTGGGCGAAAGTGTTGGGGCCAACATTGGAGCATTGGAATCACTGATCTCTATAATTAATCTATGATTAACACTGGATTGGTTGTCCATAGACAAATAACAGCTGAATTATGGATTAATTTGAAGTGTCACATTTCACATACGAGTGACCCTGGAACTAGTAATATTGTAAATGACGCACCGACTTCTATACCTGATGTATGATTTCATAGATTAATTATAAATGTCGGAGCGCCATTTGCAATATTATTACTTCCAGAGACACTGGTATCTGCTTGCAGTGCCAAAATGGCGTCAATCAAAATGGCGGCCCGAAAAAATATGACAGCAGCCTCTTCAATGTTAATCATAGATTAGTGATAGAGTTCATTGACTGCAATAAAAAATCACCAATTAAACTTTAATACGGCATGTAATTAAACGAGCTTCTATTTAATACCATTATTGGCTTCTAAATTACTAAGTCAGCTTCAACTAGTGAGCCTCTAAAAAATATAATTTTAGCATCTATATTTATAACTTAACTTCAAACCGTGAACTCCTAAAATACTTAAATATTAGCATCAAATAATACACCAAATCTTCAACCACATTTTTAATTTTTTTTTTTGTGAGAAAAATGAAATAAAAAAATGTTTCTAACTAAATAAAAAAACGTTTTTTTTTTGATAAAATGAAATTAAAAAAATTATTGTTTTTAAATTTAACTCAAGATAAATACCTACACATAACATTATAACATTTTTGAAAAAAAAATCAAAATTTTTTTCAACTTTTTTTTAGTTTTAGGTAGGTTTACGATCCCAACAGAACCTAAGTGCCCGGCCTTCGGCCGGGCACCTGAATATTCATGTATAACCCTAACCTAACCTAACTTTAGTTTAAAGAAAAAATTATACAAAAATAATTGCAATATTAACACACTAACAACAGAACAACAAAAAAAAAACAAATGCATGTTTTGAATGGCGCTCTCTGATTGGTGCAAATAGCCATAACCAACGAGATCGTGTAAAATTGCCAGTCGCATCCATCTCACTCGCACCAACGAAATCGTGCAAATGGCCAGTCGTATCCATCTCACTCGCACCAAATCGTGCAGTGGCAGTGGACAATAATAAAAATAGTGGCTCTTTATTTGATGCTTTCTTTGGAATATTTAGTGGCCATTGTGAAGAAGCCGAGTTAGTATATTAGAAGCTTCATCATTTTCCCGTTGCTGAGTTATTAAATTAGAAGCTAGGTTTTGATGCCAAAAAATAAATTTTGTTGGTCGACTTATTATATTCCCTTTAATACTACCGACAAATCAGTGCAGACTTTCATATCGGTGGGGTCATGCGGACCCGCTGTGGGATCGTCTAATAATGAATCAGTGTAACTCTACTGGCTGGTACTCTCCCGCTATTGGTTAAAATGCATTGATGCAGCAAGAACGCCATCAATTCAGCCAATCAGAGGCTATTACAATCTTTTTTTTACACCAATGCAATCACTTTTATACAATCCCACAGTCGACGAACAACGAGAACGATTGCTATAGGAACATAAGGTTTTTACAAAAATATGTATTTTTCTTCTCATTAATCATTTGGTTTGTTTACACTCTATTCGCCCACTAATAATAAAAAATTAAAACGTTCCATACACCGTCGATATCTAGAAATCTTTTGACTTGCTCGCACTCATTTAAAATTACACATGTTAAAAGAAGACAAAAACGTATGATGCAGCCAACAAGGGTTTTTGCAACTCAATATTTAATAGTATACCAAAAATCTTATGGATAATGTCTATTTCTTTTAATGAAGTAATTTTGTGTAGGTGTTAAATAGATTATTAAGAATTAATTTTTTTTCTGTCCTTTAATTTAAAACAAGTTTATTGAACGTTTTAAATTGTTATAATAAAGAAGGTATTCCTATCGTATAGTAAGTATTTGTTGAATGTTTATTGTTAGTCTACGAAAATCAATATGTACTAAGATGTTTATAAATAAAAATGGAGTTTGAAATTATTATTGTAATGACAATAATGATAAAAATAGTGCAAAAATTCATCCGTATCCAATTTGCGACCTGAAAACTTCTGCTTATTTAAAAAAAAATCATGTCATGAATCTATTTATTTCTTTCACACGCACAAAATTGATCTCTTGCTCAATTTTTTAAGTTTAGATGAATTACGCAGGCGCCCTCGAAATATGAATATTGGGAATTCGAGAGCATTTGGTATTTTTATACAGGTTTAACACATACGAATCAATTTTTAGGTATTTCTACGACCTTAAAGAGTAGGTACGTAATATGTGTTACAGGCGCTTACAACAATTTAAATAATATATGATAGAATATCATAATACCATCATCAATTCATAACACCATTCAAACCTTGAGAACAGTTTAAAGCAAGCAGTTCCATTATCTTACTAAATGTATTGCAATCACAGAATGACACTACCGTGACACGCTTCAAGCCAATAATGGACTGCGATCTCTTGAACTAAAGGAATAGTCTTGAACTATAGTCGCGCATATATCAAAGGAATAGTCGCGCATATATCAAATTTTAATCGTATTTCTAAAAGGTTACTTCGACTCTTCACTGCAAGTGTGCCCTGAGATAAGCCCAAAAAAATTTTGATCACCCCGACTCCACGTAGTTTTGTTTTGGGCGTAACCAAAACACAAAGTCTAAGCACAACAGAAACTTCGAAAATTTGGCCTTGGATCTTTATGTCTCTAGAGAATTGAGAATTGTCTCGGAAAACCCAAATATTTGACGGTATAACTTTTGCTATATCGAATATAAAAATTCGTATATTGAACGATTTATTGTAATTCGTAAAATCATGTTATTAAATGCGGGATTTCATCACGGCTTGTTATTAATTAACTCTGGTTGTTACGTATTTAGGGATTATTGTAGAAGGAATTTATCGACGTATTAGATATTTCACTACCATATCATATCTTCGATTTTTTTTTTAATTATAGGTATAGCTGTTATAGTGTAGGCAACAATATTAATCAAGAGACCATAATACATTATCAACCCTTTACTCTATGTAACAATGAGCTCATGCACTAAAAGCAAGCATACTTTAACGTTTGAGAGTTTTCTATTGACCACCAACCAAACTAAAAGTGCATAAACATTGAAACGTTAGTAAATCGTTTTAGATAAAACAAAATGTATACTTTCACATCACATGCGTATATAAAAAAAGTGCACAAGCTCATTTGGACTTTAATAACTAACTAGAATAAGTGAGAACCGACAAATGTATTAACAAATTTGCTTCTTGTCAATTTGGATGAAGTATCTTCCTGGGGTCCAAGTCTGCTATTGCAATTGTAGTTCAATTGTCTATCAATGACATCCCAATTGCTTCTTTTAGCAATTTTGGTAGTCTACTAATTCAATGGCGTCACAATTGTTTTCCGATGGTTTGCCGCTGACACATCTATTAAATAAACGTTTTAATATGTAGTTTTTTTTTGAAACTCATTTCGGCAAACGCTTTTTAAGCTAATGGCAATACCGAGGTATCATTGAATTACAATCCAATTATAAGAAATCGAACGACCATTGTGAATTTAGTAGACTACGAAATTTTGGACCAATGATAATTGAATTGTAATTGTATTGCGGATCAATGACAATGACATGTAAAATAGCAGACTTGGGGCCCTGTTAGTATGACGCAGCCATAATACTCGTATATACCCCTGACTATAACTTTCCAACTACGTGTTTCCTATCTATTGCTGGCCTACAACAAGTCTCCTCTCGGGTTCAGTGGTGATAGGCAGACTTCGGATGTTCCGGGGTTCGATCCCAGGCACGCATTTCTGACTTTTCGGAGCAATGTGTTTTAAGCCATTAAATATCACTTGGTTTAAGGGTGACGATAAACGTTGTGAGGATACCTGCAACCTGAAATTTTCCAAAATTTTTTCAAAGGTTTCGACGACTTCCCTGGCGCTTCTTATAACTGGGAGGTCTCGGGTTCGATTCCCGGCGGGGGCAATTTGAGAATTTATAATTTCTGGTCTGGTCTGGTGGAAGGCTTTGGCCGTGGTTATTATTTGATCGTCTAAATGTCAAAATGGTACATTTGATGCTGTGACTCCATCAAATCCATATAGTGAGAAGGAAAAAGTATACTATTTCTATATATTGCTTCTATGTCATGGAGTAAGAGAGAGGCAACTTGTGATTTGGTCTATAGCTTTCCCTGTCTACACAAAAGGGCCTCAGATCATAATAATTTATTAAGAATTTAGGAAACTACGTGTGCATATTATAAATTGTATTAATAAAAAAATAATACTGACTGATTACTTCACTTATTAAGATACTAATTAATTTAAATGCCGATTAAAAATTCACGTTGAAACGTTTAGGTCCACTTACATCAACCCATTAGACGTGAGTTAGACGTGTAAATTACAGTCTCTCTATCTGTCCTTTTACCAACCCTGCTGTGAGATTTCCTAAAAATGATTGATGATGAATAAATGCTGCTGATTGTGACGATCGCTATCACTTCGGTTTGGCTGGTAATCGCTCGCTATGGGTTAAAATGCATGATAAATAAATAAATAAATATTTGCCAGAATGTTTGTACAGTGGTAATTTGGTAGCAATGTACCACTACCAAATTTTTTCAAAGTTTTGCTATTTGAATATTTTTTTGTTACGTTTTGAATGTTTTTGTTAACTTTAAATTAGTTATTTATTTTTGTTTGGTTACTATTGTTAGCGTTTAGTCTTCTACAATGAGTAAAAAGGAAAAGTTTTTCATAGCGCAGACTATTAATTTTACTTTAAGTGATGTCTTTTTCAAGCGGAAAAAAATAAGAAATTCAAAATTACGCCTTTATACTTTAAAAATGTCATTGTTATGAAAAGAATGGCCAGAGACATATTCCGTTGTGGTTACAGGAAAATATACTACTATTTTTTTGTCAACGGTACGGCATGACCTCATTTTGTAACGGTCAACGACGGCCAACTTGAGATGGAAGGGTAATACCTAATTATTACACTTAATATTCTTTTTCTTGCTTCTATTGGAGCAATAATGCCATAAATTCAACCAATCCGAGGTGATAGCGATCAAAATACTAGAGCAATCACTTTTAGACAATCCTGGAATAAAATTAACCAAAATTCACAGCATTACCAAAAACTCAGCAACTTCGGTCCAAGTGGACCAAAAAGAATTTACGCTACTAAGAAATTAATATCCGCTATAATATACCGCTATTTTTAAGGATATTCATTTACATAAAAATAGTAATAGTAAAATCGATGACGTTATCCAAAATAATTTATCGGGGCTCCCTTATCTTACAATTTCATTCAATAACATTCGACTTTTAAAACTTCTCTCACCAAAATCCTACTATTAACTACACATGCACACAAGAACTTAAAGCATGAAGAAACTTGAGACTACGATTAACGAATTTGTTCCTAAATATATCGTACATAAGGTTTACTTTAGCTTAGCATAAGACGTGTGTGTTATTATGTTATGAAGGCGCGCTCGATGATATCTCCATAGTGACAGCGGCCGGTACCTGCATCTGTAAACGAATAAATCCTTCATGCTCTTAGGAATTTTAGAATCTGATCACCCATCCTTAAATACAATAGGGAAAACTTTTATCCGTGCACGCATGCACGCACTCACGCAAGCGCGCACGCATGCACGCACGCTCTCACTCACGCAAACGCGCACACACGCAAGCATGCACGCACGCACGCACTCACGCAGCGCGCACGCACGCACGCATGCAAGCACGCACGCACGCACGCACGCTCGCACGCACGCACTACTCAATTGATCTTAAATCTTCTTTGTTTGTTTCTTTCTCAATACTTATTTGTTTGCTATGGAACAGCGAGGCCTCCTGACATAGGTATTTGATACTTATTAGGAGGTTGCCCCAACATGTACAGTACCCGGCAATAAATATTGCACATCGACCTTTCGAAAGAGACAATCGGTTAATTTCGGCTTCGTATAGCGTTATCTCTGTCGCACACTACCTATGGCTATATGACTGACAAAACGTCACTGTCAGTCGCTGTTCAAGTGCGATAGAGTGCGGTCGCGTCCAATTCATAATATATATTGAGTGTATCATTTATTACTATGTAAGAAACGAAATAAACGATTTTTTTAAACTTTAGGCATGCTGCGCTGTGAGCTGAATTGCACTTTATTGCTCGGTGATAGAGTTGCGCCATTTGTTTACAAGTCTTTGCGAAATGACTCATCTGTATCCGTACTATTAATTTATGCTAGTATTATCTGACCTGGGAGGAGATTTAAAGTAATTACTTTAGCAATTGCTTTGACCAACCTTGGTCTTGGCTTGGACGTGCGCCTGTGGGAACACGTCCACCATGTCCAATGCTCGTTCGTCCAACACGGCCTCCAACGCCGCCGCCAGTTCCAGACCCTCGCCGAACGTGGTACCGCTCTCCGCTGACAAAACGGAAATATTCCATTACAGATAGTTCAATCCGCGAAGACGCGCCCCACTATTTTTCTTGAGAGTGACTTACATATTATATTTCCAGTTGATTGTGAATCTCTATCTAATTAACTTCTATAAAAGTTCAAAATTGAGATATATATGTACTGAATTTCTTGATGTTTTTATTAGCATTTCCCTAACGACCTGTATATGGCTGAGACATGGTCGTTAACTATGATGCTCAGATCTATAGACTGCACTCTCATTCCGCTCAGACTCAAGACCGAGAACAAAACGAGACATAAATGTGCTCTGACGTAAATTCTCGTTTTAGAACCGAACCGGTGGTAGATTCATGACGTGTCATAAGAGCTACAAGTTGGCCTACATGAAATAAATAAAGGAGGTGGGTTGATAAGGCCCAAAATCCGCCCCTCATACACTCGAAAAAAAAAGTTCCAGATTCCGACAAATTGTAAATGTATTTATATACTTGAAGATATAAACTTTATTCTAATACTAGCGGACCCGACAGACGTTGTCCTGTCTTAACTATGAATATTGAAACTCTTTGACGAAATTGGCAGCACGCATTCTGTCAATGTTATGTCAAACGCCATAAGGTTACATCAAAAAAGTTTGAATTGTAAAAGCGGTTACATTAGAAATAATTTAATATGGTGGTTAATATTTCTTAAATTTTCTAATTTTCCGCGCAATTTTCTTAATTTTTTCTTTCATAAAAACCTTCTCCTGACAATAACAAACACAATAAAAAAAGAATTAGCGAAATCGGTCCAGCCGTTCACGCGTGATGCGCTTACCAACACATTAAGCGATTCATTTTTATATATTAGATAAAGTTTAGGTGATAAAAAAAATAGTAAGTTACAGAAAATATTACCCAAAAAGAGAGTGGTTCTTGTACTTTTCTTACATTTTCATACATTTTAGTCGTTTTTTAAGCTTTGATTTAATATTTTAGAATGAGGCGCTCCATGAACCAAAATAAATTAATACTCATATAAAAGCTTATGAAAAGGAGCATCATTATCAGTTACGTTTACCATGGTTCATGGAGCGCCTCATTCTAAAATATTAAATCAAAGCTTAAAAAACGCCTAAAATGTATGAAAATGTAAGAAAAGTAAAAGAAACACTCTCTTTTTGGGTAATATTTTCTGTAACTTACTAATTTTTTTATCACCTAAACTTTATATTAGAATAAAGTTTATATCTTCAAGTATATAAATACATTTACAATTTGTCGGAATCTGGAACTTTTTTTTTCGAGTGTATGAGGGGCGGATTTTGTTGCCTTATCAACCCACCTCCTTTGAGTTTTAACAGAGTGCGGTCTATAGATTTCAGCCTGGGAGTCATAAAAAAACACACGAGTCATCACACATAGCATCTTATTAGAGATGAGAAGATCTGTACAAGTAGAAGATACACCTACATAGATCAATGGATTGGAGCTGTTGGGGTTCCATTACCTTGATTAAAAAACTCCGTAAAAGCTTCATCTGGTATCTGGTTCAGTACCGACGGGTCCAGGATGTCGTCCGGCGGCACTTGACCCACTTCTGGCAAATGAAAAACAACCTTGTTATAGGTACAATAGGACCATCCCCCCCAGTTTTCCCCTTCCAAGTTAGTACTTCAGGCAAATGAGAAATAAAAACAACCTTGTAATAATAATTCGACCCTTCCGTAGAACAAAGTCTCATCTGCTAAATTCATAACTTGAGATTTGAGCCTTGCAGATGTGACTTTTAAGGCTCAAATTTCAAGTTGCGAATTTAGCAAATGAGACTTTGTTCTACGGAACGGTCGATATGAACAATACACTTTTCCACGTGTTTTGGTATGTATAACACTTCAATATGCGATATTGGATACATACCCAGCCCATGCGAGTTGGTCGCCGTCATGTACTCGTTCTCACTCAGACCCCCCATCGCGGTGTCTTCTGAACTATCGTACGCTGAGGAGTTCGAACACACGTTGATCTCTGGAAAGGGATTGATATAGAAAAAAATGAACGAAGTTCAATGCGAAATAGAAATGAAAATATCTGGCTTGCTTTCTATAAGAGAGAGAGAGAGACAGACAGAGAAACATGCGACGCCTATAGCAAAAAGTGTCGTGACAACTTTTCGTAAGAATTTTTTCCGTCTAGCCCCCTTTCACAACGCGCGATAAGGAACTTCGTTCCAAAAAATTATTGGATCATACTTCGGTTTCATCGTATTTATTTAGTTGTATTTGTATTGTATTGGACTTAGGAAACTTCATCGTGGAAGCACTGTATACATAGCATAGTTTAATTAACTATTGCAAAAAAAAATTTTTTTTTTTTGAAAAGAGCAACCGCTGAGTTTCTTGCTGGCTCTTCTCGGCAGGAAAGGCATTCCGAACCAGTGGTAAATTCATTGAAGCAATTCAAAAGTGCTTGTAAAAGTTTATTTGAATAAAAAATATTTCTATTTCTATTTAAGCCCGCCCGACTAGCGCAACAAACGTGTCTCTCACGTATTATCAGACGGCGAAGTTCGCGCATCGGTTTCATCGTTTCTATTGATCGACACTCACCGGACAACGACTGCGAGTGGTTGGGCGGTCGCTTGGGCACGAGCCTCCGGCGCCGCTTGGCGCGCCTCGGCGCGCGCGGCGCTCGCGGCGAGCGCGCGCTGGGCGCCCACGTGCGCTTGCGCACCGCCTTCGCGGGCTTGCTCTCGCGACTCAGCAGCTCGTAGTTATCCTGGAACCAGTAGCTTTCATATTACACCTTTAATGAATTTTAGAAGCCTCAATAGCCCAACGGTTGAAGGTGTGAAATGAAAACTGTAAGGTCGCAGGTTCGAATCCCACCCGTTGCACTATTGTCGTACTCACTCCTAACACAAGCTTTCCGCTTATTTGGAGGGGACAGGAGAATATTAGTCAACTTCAGGTTGGCTAATATTCTTAAAAAAAAAAAAATGCGCTGTTTGATCAAGGTCATCAAACACCAGCGCACCCAATCAAACACCTCCGTTTCCGTTTGTTTAACAAACATGTTTGCCCGTGTACGGACCCTCTAACAGCGCACAAGGCGCGAGGTGAAGCCTGCGGGCGCTCACCCGCTTCCAGGCGTGCTCGGCGCACAGCGGCGTCTGGTCCTGCAGCGGCAGCAGCGGCTGCTTGCAGCGCTCGCCGCCCGCGAACACGGCCGCGCACGCCGCGTACAGGCGCTGCTCCGGCGCCAGCGTCACGTGCGCCAGGCAGTGGCGGCCGCACGGCAGCGGGCGCCGCGCGCAGCGCTCCTCCGCGCACGCGCCCGCCTCCGCGCGCACGCTCTCGCTGCCCGACCACCCGCTCTGTCTGCACCGACAGAGCACGTCACGAGTCATTCATCTGAACCTATCTGCTAACTATTTCTTTTATAATTCTAAAAATGCGATGTGTATTTTTGAGAGTATAAGTATACTAGCTTTTCCCCGCGGCTTCACTCACGTTAAGTTAGATTTTTCAAACCCCTATTTTATCCCTTTAGGGGTTAAATTTTCAAAAATCCTTTCTTAACGGATACCTACGATATAATATCTATATGCAAAATTTTAGCCTGATCCGTACAGTGATTTGAGCTGTGCGTTGATAGATCAGTCAGTCAGTCAGTCATCTTTGCCTTTTATATATTTAGATTTATCTTCGGTGATATAAATTACAGTGATTTAAGCAAGTTTAAGTGTGGCAAGGTGCTGGAGTGGCGACCCCGCACCGGGAAGTGCATTGTTGGCAGACCCACCACTAGGTGGACCGACAACATCAAACGAGTCGCAGGGAGCCGCTGGATTTAGGCGGCGCAAGACCGAGGCCTGTGGAGGTCCATGCAAGAGACTTGTGTCCAGACCTCTATCAGTTGATGAAGAAATTTCCATTTTACCAACAAATGTATTACAACTATTCTTACCGTAACCTCCTCCGCTCTTGCAAAGTCAATACAGAAGACATCCCTCGCATAGCAAGCAAATGATTGATAGTTTGTGGCGGTATACGACACGACGAACGTTGACTCAGCTGTTTCTGTTGGAAGGAAGATAGAAGTTCAGATATTTAGAAGTATAATAAGTAAGAATAGTTAGAAGATACAGACGAATTATTTATTGTGATTATTGTTGTTTCAAACAATAATTTACCACTACTGTAGTAGGTATCTTTGATAAACTTAATATACCAACACAGTTCTAGAGATATTCGGAGAAACTTTATATAATGCTTTAAACAGAATGTTAGGAATAGAATGTTAGTACATGATTCTAAATTCCTCAGCATTGGAATTTTTCATTGATCTTTTCATGACTTTTTACTATAAATCTATAGCTATATAATAAAAATCAATTGCTGTTTGTTAGGCTAAAAACCCAAAACGGCTTTACTGATTTTTTTCGCTCACATACAGAGCTGGTTAAAAGTCAAAAATAGGGAAAACCCAAAAGAACGACTGAAGTACTAAAAAACTCAAAATTGTTAATTTTATACAGGAATCACAACTTCGGGTTATTTTTAAGAGATGGCTGGGGCGAAGCTGTGGGTAAAAGCTAGTTACAACAATCTATTTAATCTATCTCAACTTGATACTAATTGAAAAACAACAACATAAGTGTCATTACTTAAATTTATTTTTAGTCAATTTAATTTAACTTTTAAATATATTTTTTTCGTATGCATGGGCTTTTATCTCAAAAAAAGAAAATTATTATTATTATTATTACCTTGATAAGGGAGGCCAACGCTCTATGTTCTCTATGGTCCTTGGCGAGTTTCAGCGAGGTGGCAGCCCTTGTCACGTGTCGCCGCATGGCTGCTGTGCGTAGAGCTAGCCTGGCCCCGCGGGTTTCCGCTGCGCTTTCCTCCACGCAAACCGGACCGACACCTAATTCTAGCAATAGATTAGTTTTTTTTAAATATAATAGACTAGCACTTGACTGCAATCTCGCCTTATGGTAAGCAAAGATGCAGTCTAAGATGACGCTTGCCTAGAACATGTCTAAATCTTGATTTAAAGGACCAAAGTTATAGTTGAAAAAAAATGGAAGCCAGAAGGGTATTGCAAATAGCAGTGCATATTAGGAATTAGGAAAGCACTTAGTACAATTCTAACAATGTATAGATCCATGAGATGCCTTGGAGTTGCGTAGTTTAGATTAACAAAACACTTTAGTTGAATGTTTCTGAAATGGACAGCTAAGGTGTGGAATGCGCTTCCAGCATCCTTGCTTGCAAGGATTAGTGATTACCAATTAGGCATCTAGAATCTTTTTTTTCTTTTTTTTTTTAGGTTCCGGTCTAGACCTCATCAGTGTTTTCCATCAAACTCAAGTCTATCTGGCAAAAAAAAGATTCCTTCCAGAATTATAATATTTTCAAAATATTATTATGTTGTTTGTAAAAAAGCTGAAACACATGTAAACTCTTTTTGTAGACTATGATTTTTTTTCCAATAAGAAAATATTAAACTGACAAAGTCATAAGCAACTTTCGATATAGAGTGAAAATACTTTTTTTATAAACATTCCCTTACCTCGTCAGATCATATAATTTTTTATATAAATTGGCAAAGTCTATTTACCAATTTCTGGTATATTGTCGTCATCACTGCTGCTACTGTCAAGCTGTCGGTACACATTAGGTGTCTTGTCATCCAGAGGCCCACATAGGAACATCTCTTCCCCTGGAGCGTGCCATCTCAGGTTTGGTAAGGCTACGGCTCGAGTTTGATGAGGTATCCGTTGTAAGGCCTCGTGTACGGTCGGCCCTCTACCTTTGCGTGGTTTTGGATTGGTTGTTTTTGCTGGAGTACAATAATAGTATAATAGTAAGTAAATAAAAAGCTTTTTTTTTTAATCCTTAATAATACATTTTTTCAGGATAAAAAGTAAAATACCCATGCAAAAAATCACATCAATCTGTTGCTGGGTGATTGAAGGACAAACCAAAAAACATAAACACTTTTACTAAAGTGATAGCCTTATGTTTAAAATAATCATAGCCTCGAAAGTCTCAATAGTCCAACAGTGAAAGGACTGAAAACTGAAAGGTCACATTATCAAACCCCTAACTAAACTATTTTAGTACCCACTCCTAGCGCAAGCTTTCCGCTTATTTTGAGGGGATAGGAGGATTTTGGTCAACTTCAGCTTGGCTAATAATATCCTTTTTTTTTAAAAAAACATAGTTTTTTATAATGAATTAAATAAAGAAGTTTCTAATTTATTTATACTTACTATTTTCAATAAAATAAATATTATAATTACTACTCTTTGAGTCAAAGTCAATAAATCTAAACCTTTTCATTATATTAATTGTACAGTAATATCTAAATTATAAATACAAACATACCTGCCGCAGGCTTTTTGGGAGGTTTAATCGTAATAACTGGAATAGAAGTGTTTGGTTCCGTTTTAACCGTCACAGCATTCTCCGTAAGGCCTTGCTCCCTTTTAAAGACATCCAAGAATGTTTCCGTACTACTCTTTTTACCAGTTGCTTTTTCATTTGTATTAGAATCGTTATTGCTTACGTTGCTGGGTAAATTATTAGTTGATGTACCAGCATTATTTGGGTTCTGTGGCTTTTGATCTTGAGGGCTTGGAATGCTTACACGACGCACTTCGGTTACTTTTGGAAAACTATTGCTTTGAGTCTTTGCTTTTGGAACTTTGGCATTTAATGTTTTCGTTTCAACATGATTTGGAGTCACGTTATTTAAAGTTGCTGTATAGTGTCCATTTAAAAGTTCTTTATTTTCAGACTTAACTATTCCATTAGTCAAATGAGGGAAACTAATTGATTCAAATTGTTTAGGACTTTTTGTTTTTGTTTCAACATTATTCTCCGGAAAAATAAAGTTATCCTCAGTATGACTGACTGTTATCTCCCCAGCAACAACGTCAGAGTCGTGAAATGTGTATAACTCATTGGGATCTATCTTAAATTTGGTATGGAAGAAGTTGTCAGTGATGTGCGGTATGTACGACTGTTCACTGTCAGAGTCATCAATGTACATCACTTCACCACCGCAGCCCGATACACTCTCAACTGCCATCTTATATTGTGTGGCGCAGCTGCCATCGGATATATTTTGGGTAATACCGCTAAAACTGAAGTATGATAGTAATTTATAATCAAGGAATTGAAACTGAGTATAAAATCATAATAGAATAGAATAGAATAGAATAGAAATATTTTTTATTCAAATAAACTTTTACAAGCACTTTTGAATCGTCAATGAATCTACCACTGGTTCGGAATAATAATTTTATATACATTGTAAGGCTAAAACTATTGATATTTGGTTCTACAATTGGTAATTCTAGCATTTAATTTTAATAGGTAATTCAAAAATCAGTGATATTTTTCTACCATGTTACATTATAATAAAACAAAATTATATTAGTCTATGCATGAACTATTTTATTAATATTATTTCTCATTTGTACGTGAAAATATACTGACTGCACAGCTAATTACAAACTCACAACATTCAAGCAGCGAAATATAAGTTAACATAATGACGGAAGATATTTTATAAATTAACCAAAACCTACTATGATTTCTAGAGTAAAAGTGCAGTTTTTGCAATAGCAAAGTTGTTTAAAACAAGGGCTTACCCCACATTTTCTGAAGCACTCAAATAAGACATACTGTGTTCATTTTACCACCTAACAATGAAAACAATTTGTTTTGTATAGAACGGAGCTATTTAATTGGTCCCTTTGCTTCATACTGAAATAAGAAAGTTTTCGTAATGCATTATCACCGTATATTGTTAGTATTTGATGCAAAATACGTATTATTTTGCTTTTGAAGATAAGAATTCTATACTATGACAAGTACAATGACATCTGTCACAGACTAATTACTGCTTATTATTTTCTAAAAACCTTTCTAAACGATTATTTCGAGATTTTTCAACAGTGAAACGTGCTCTTGAGGTAATTTGACAAAGATTAGTGCTTTAATAAGCACACAATGAGACGAAATAGTATTTTTTTTACAGTATCAGGTATAACTCTCACATTATAATCTAGACGATTCGTGGAACATTTCTTGCGTTTATAAGTTAGTAAACCAGTATAAATGCACCAAATATAGTAGTTTATTTAATTAATCTACACAAATGTGATTAAAAACGAGATTTTCCAATTAACTCAAACTTATATTCAATAACATCAAACTAAGAACATCAAACATCAAAAGTTTGACAGATGAAAGCAAATGGCAGCCAAAACGTTGCGTTCAGTAACATTAAAAAATCATAAGTATGACCTACACATGGCGGTCCCCGCTTGTGTAGGGTAGGCGTATACCTACCTACCTACCTAGGTAGTAGGTACCTAGTTGCCATTATAACAACAAGTAAATTAAAAAAAATTAAAGGGTTAAAAATCTTGTAAAAATACCTAGTTCCACACGTTTGAACAGTCCTTAAAACCCCTTCAATAGGACTAGAATCCAAAGCCAAACAAAGATTAAGCTCTATGGCACCTCTTTGACTACATTCTTGTCTGTGGTCTATTTTCCAGAAATAGAATACCTAGTTTTTTTTTTTTAATTAAATAAATCGAAATTTTATTGTTTAAACAGCTTGATAAATATAAAAAGTCTAGAACTAGTCTAAATAGTTGCCTAAATTGAAAATATCATAAAATTAATCAAAATTACAGAATATTATACCTATTTCAAATTTGTGATGTTTAAATTTGCCGCTATTTTCATATTTGATTTGAGAACCCCTTCATTCGAAGCGTTGTTGTGAATTCAATATGGCGTTATCTGATGTTTTAATATTTTGAAGGTACGTCAATTTGACGATTCTATAATGTGTAATCCGGTAAATATCTTGTTTTTAGAAACTTTCTACCATGAGGATGTTATTTACGTTTAAATTTGTGTATTTGTGTAAGTTTGCAAAGTGTAGTGAAAGTCTTACAGATTGTATTGTTTTGTTTGTGATTTCCGATAATTTAGCGATCCATTGTCACTCAGAAATTAATTTTTAATATTAATGAACAGTTTTCTACCGATGTTATGAGTGACTAAAGGAATGAAACTGTGTATTTTACAAATTCCTTAATGGATCAATGCAAAATGTAAGCCATCAACCGATTCTAATTACAGTAATTATAGGGCCTATGGTGATGTATTTTGTGTGAGGATTTCTAATGTTTTATAATTAATAATGTATTGTTGCAGAAGTGTACAAGTTTAAATACAAATGGGAGTGAAATAAACAAATAAACCGGTGCATAGGATTAGCGCCCGAATATCTGATTCATTATTTGAGTATATAGTTATAGTTGCTTTGACTAACATGACAGACACACGACGAAGAGTGAAACTTTACGCTCTGAACGCAGACCGACAGTGGGACGACAGAGGAACGGGCCATGTGTCGTCATGTTACGTGGAAAGGTTGAAAGGTACTTCCTTACTGGTAAGGGCAGAGTCCGACGGCACACTCTTGCTAGAAAGCAAGATACAGCCTGACACAGCCTATCAAAAACAGCAAGACACTCTGATAGTATGGTCAGAAGGTGATAATTTTGACTTGGCATTAAGTTTTCAAGAAAAAGCTGGCTGCGATGAGATATGGGAGAAAATATGTCAGGTAATACTTAATTTTATTGAATACTTTTATAATTATGTTTGATCAAATTAAATGCAGTATGTTTTTCCCTATAATTTTTATAAAACAAGTGTCAGTCTAGATAACTACATAATCCTGTAAGAAGATTGTATTTCTTCTTCATTTCTTTTCTATACTTCTAACGGTGGGTACAATCTTTCAATCATCAATTAAACTTTCGAATTTTTTTTTTGAAGAATTCATTTTGGTCCCATAATGGTGCTAATTTGGTGTAGGCTAGACATAGATAGGTATCAAAGTAATTTTATCGATATACCAACAAATTTTGTTCTGTAGGGAACATGTAATGGACTATTTTTAGCCTGGTGAATTTAGTTTATTTTACAGATAGTGCATACTGGAACTAGCACCATAAAAAGTATAATTTACTTAGTATTTTTCAACATCCTATCTCTTAATAACCTTGGTTTTTTTTTATCATAGGTTCAAGGCAAAGATCCATCAGTTGAAATTACTCAAGACATAGTAGAAGAGTCAGAGGATGAGCGTTTTGATGAGATGTCAGAGAGTGTGCAACCAGTAGAGCTTCCAGCATGTGAAATGGGACGACTAGAGGACATAAGTGAACTAGTGAACAGCTGCCTTGTCTCACCTAACAGGAAAGATAAGCTAGCTGCAGCTTTGGAGAGCCAGCACTACATAAAGAAGCTTCTTAACCTCTTCCATATGTGTGAGGACATTGAAAATGTTGAGGGTTTACACCATTTGTATGAGATATTCAAAAGTATATTTCTTTTGAACAAGAATGCGCTTTTTGAAACTATGTTTGCTGATGACACAATTTTTGATGTTGTCGGTTGTTTAGAGTACGATCCCTGTTTACCACAGCCCAAGAAGCACAGAGAGTATCTCAGAGAGCTAGCAAAATTTAGAGAGGCAATCCCTATTAAAAACAAAGATTTGCTAGCAAAGATACATCAGACATACAGAGTACAATATATACAAGAAATTGTTTTACCAACCCCTACAGTTTTCGAGGACAATTTGCTAAGCACATTGTCAAGTTTTATATTTTTTAACAAAGTAGAAATAGTGAAACTTATAGAAGAGGACGAAAAATTTCTTACCGATCTATTCAAAATGCTTATGGATGAAAAAACTCCAGATAGCAAGAGGCGAGATTTAGTACTATTTTTAAAGGAATTTTGTAATTTTTCACAAAATCTTCAACCGCAAGATAAAGACGCTTTTTATAAGACACTAGTTTCACTGAGGATCCTGCCAGCTCTAGAGATAACACTAAGCATAGATGATCAGAAAACCAAGACTGCATCTATAGATATTTTGACATATATTGTTGAATTTTCACCGTCGGTAGTCAGAGACTATACATTACAACAGGCTAACAACACAGAAGAGGTAAGTAAATTTTTATTGTATTTTACTTCAGTATTAATCATATTGTTGGCAAAGTACTACAGGTAATAAATACCACATTCAAAGTGATGGAACTCTTCAGTATTGATTTGCTATGTCAAAAGAGCTTTATAAAAGCTTATGAATAATAAAAGTTTGTAGTGACACTAGCACTAGCAGTCATGGACTCAGCTCGTGATTACTTTTGCGTGGATTGATGTTTTTGAGGGAATTCTCTTATTTTCGGGATAAAAGGTAGCCTATATTCCAGACTAAAAGCTATCTCAGTGCCGAATTTCAGCCAAAATCGGTTCAGTCATGGCAGTATGATTGAGTAACAAACATCCATACGTCCAAACTTTCACATTTATAATATTAGTGGGATAGTGAATAGCCAAAATGCAATTTCACAAAAATAAGTTTTGTCTATATTGAAAACTATGTTGTAATAAAATAAGGATCAATTCTTATTTCCTTCTCTTTTTTTTTCTTTCAAGAAAGAGAGAAAAGAAACTTCAATCATTAGTATTATACTACAAAAATTAAGAATGGGGCAGTTTCTATAAAAATCATACTATATTTGGTGTGTATACTCAGTTCACAATATTTTTGTTATTTGCACTGTATGTCCAACCAAAAAACACATTAATATGTATTGTTAACAGTAATAAGTACACAAAGCTTATTTCTTTTCAGGAGCAAATGTTATTAAATATAGTGATAGAACAGATGCTCAGGGATCACGACCCAGAGTTGGGTGGTGCGGTGCAGTTGATGGGTGTCCTACGTATTCTGTTGGATCCAGAGAGTATGCTCGCATCAGTCAATAAGAGTGAAAGGGCAGACTTCCTTAATTTCTTCTATAAACACAGTATACAGACGCTTATAGGTATGTGTTGCTTTACAGAGTACAAGTGTTATTCTAAATATTACTCCCGACAACATCAGTTACCTACCAGCGAAAGTCCCGTCAAAATCGGTCCAGCCGTTCCCGAGATTAGCGGCAACAAACACATTTGAATTTTAATAGATATAACTCTACTATTCGTAATGTCGCAAGTTAAAATAGATGGCGGCTGTAGGTTGGCATGCGATGTTTATTTCGTTAATACTTTTCATAAGATGCTGCTATAGGAAGTGCTTTTCATTCCAGGCACTTCAATTTTATTTATTTTTATAGATAAACTTTGTATTTAGCTGCCCACTAATGTTACCAACTAATTGAGGAAATATGGGTGGGTACTTTAGATAGGATGTCTTTTTTGGGGTACTAATTATGCAAAAGGAATCCATTTTAATTCATTTCCAAATAAAAATTAACTGTTATATTTTTTTCATTAAAATTAGTGTCACCCTTGATGGTTGAGGCAGTCTTGCATATCTGCAGTTTTACTTTCCTGTAAACACTACAACTTTTTCCTTCTTTTTCTAGCACCATTACTTGAAAACACGAGTGGTGAAAAGCCACTAAAAGAGGACTATCACACAGTACAGCTATTGGGCCTGGTGCTCGAACTACTATCATTCTGTGTTGAACATCACACATACCATATCAAAACTTGCATATTAAATAAGGTAAGTTTGTCTAAGAAACGAAATTCTTTCTGTATAACTTTTTTACTTAACTAACTGAGCCTTGTTGGCATGATTCAATCACGATATATTTTTATAGCAGCAACAGTATATAAACATTCTGTGAAAATTTCAACGGTCTACCTACGAATCATAAGATACAGCCCGCTGATAGACAGAAGGACAGCGGAGGTTTAGTAATAGGGTCCTGTTGGTTACCCTTCAGGTTCAGAACCCTAAAAAAGGGTAGCCAGTATGTTGTATGGTGTAGCATGACTAGCATTACTCTTAGTTTCTTTAATTTTAACTTGAACATTATTATTTACAGGACCTCCTTCGTCGTATACTCGTGCTTATGCGGTCAACCCACACATTCTTAGTGCTCGGGGCACTCAGGTTTATGAGGAAAATTATTGCGCTCAAAGATGAATACTACAACAGATACATTATTAAGGGAAACCTTTTTGCACCAGTTATAGATGCTTTCCTTAGAAATAATGGCAGGTTGGTATCTCTGGCTTCATACATACAATTACATTAGATTAATCCTTTGAAAAATTAGACAAGATTCTTGTAATAGCAACTTTATATTTTTTTTATATTATATTCAATTAATGACATTGAATGAAATGAAAAATATTGTAATTTGTTGACTTTTAAAAAGTTATATTGAAGAATATTGAAAAAAATAACTTTGTTTACTTTCAAGAATTCTCATATTTACATAAGTTTTTGGGTTTATCAGGCTAAGTACCTGTAATGATAGATTTAAGTGTGTTGAATAAATAAATAAATCAATTTTTGTAGTAAACATCTTGAAGGTCAAATAATTTTATCTTTAAAACCAATCAAGGTTGATCAGTTCTAGCCATATTTTAATGTACATTGGTACCAAACTTATACCCCTTCATGATTTGATTGACGACTTAGGGTCTTGTCTCCATTTTGCATTACTTGACTTATTTCTGATACTTAGTCACGTCGTATGATGCTGTTGATGTTTATAAGTATGTTTTCGCCCTTATCTAAAAAAAGTCAATGAATAAATTATAATTATACTTTATAATTTCCAGGTATAATTTATTAGATTCTGCTATACTAGAGTTATTTGAGTTCATAAAGTTGGAGGACATCAAATCGCTGTGTTCGCATGTTGTGGAGAACTACGGCAAGATTTTGGAGGATGTTGAATATGTACAAACGTTTAAGGCTCTGAAGACGCGGTACGACCAGCATCAGGACAAATTAAAAGAAAGGGATAGAGGTTAGTTCAGAATATTTTGTAAAAATGTGAGATGAATAATGTTTCAATGTCTGGACATTCCAACACCACATGCACGCAACCACGCAACCACTTACGGGAAAGGATGTAATGTATGTTGGAAATTGGGGAGATATCTACAATGGGCTATTAGTTTATATCCGGCCTACTGGTTTATAGATCATATATCTATCCCAGACTAGCTGATATCCGTGACTTCGTACGCGTGGATTGAGGTTTTTTTGGAGTCCCACGGGAACTTTAATTTTTTTCGGGAAAAAAAGTAGCCTATGTTTTAATTCAAAGTATAAGTCTATGTCCATTTTAAATTTCAGCCAAATCGGTCCAGTACTTTTTGAGCCAATTTGTTACATACATACAAATCTTTCCTCGTTATAATATTATTTATCCCAGATGTATGGGTGACCACTATGGGCTATCGATTTATATCCGGTGCGTAAGGGTGACTACTTCGGGCTATCGGTTTATATCCAGTACGTAAGGATGACTAGCACGGGCTGGTGGTTGTTTCCAGTGAGCGGCAGCGTGGCGGTGGCGGAGGCGGTGGTGCCGTCGCTGCTGCGCACGCGGTACCGGCGGGAGGCGCGCCAGCCCGACGAGGAGGAGGAGATGTGGTTCAACGACGACGACGAGCTGGAGGACGACGCGCCGCTCGACGCCGCGCAGCCGCACGCGCACGCGCACGCGCACCACGCGCTCGACGCTATCGGTAAACATTGTTACATTAAATTTTACTTGATCCGTACATTTTTTTTTTTTTGTCTTTAAAAAGGATATTAGCCAATCTGAAGTTCACTAATATTCTCCTATCCCCTCCAAATAAGCGGAAAGCTTGTGTTAGGAGTGGGTACGACAATAGCGCAACGGGTGGGATTCGAACCTGCGACCTTACAGTTTTCAGTCCGCGCCTTTAACCGTTGGGCTATTGAGGCTTCATTATCCCTACATAATTAGTATAAAATATATGGAAGTGTGTTTTTGTTGATTTGTCCATTAATCACGCCGCAAAATGCTACGGTTTAAATTGAGAGTGACATGGCTACTTTTTACCCTGGAAATTCAGAGTTCCCACTGCATTTATGATTCTTTTTTGATTGAAAGGTTATACTTCCCAGGTGGTCCCATCAAATTCTGACTTGATAACAATTCATCAGGTCAGGATTTGATGATGGGATTGTGGAGAAATTGAGTGAACTCGTATACTTTTAGTTGTGTTTTAACTTTGAAGTCAGTTTTGTAAAAATAATTTTTACGTTTATTTTATTTACCGTCATGCCATTATAGAAGTCTTAGTCTTACAGTAAAGTATATGATGTACTTTCAAGACAAGAGTGAATAGGAGGAGCCTAGAATCTTCTACGCAAGAGTCAACCTAAACCATGTGCTTTCCATCACTGGTTGTTCAAGTACAGGCCTATTAGGAAAAAAAATATGATGAACCATAATAGAGGAGTTATTTTCCGTTTTCCAGGTAAAATAGTGGAAAAGAAGGTGTGCTCCGCCGCCGAGAGCGTGAGCGTGAACGGGCCGGGCCGCGCGCTGCTGGGCGCGGGCAAGGCGCCGCTCACCGACGCTCAGGTATCCGCGCCCAGATTACTCAGTCAGGTACATACCGCCTGTCTATCCTACACCGCCACTCAGCTAGGCTGTACCCCTAACACGAAAGGGATAAAATCAAAATCAAAATTTATTTATTTCATGTAGTGAACTCATAGTGAACTCACAGTGAACTCAAAGTGAACTCATAGTGAACTCGTTAGAATAAACTAAGGACAGTTATAGGACTGTAAATTAGATGTAGAAATTAATAATAAGTAGAAGTTTAAGTTAAAGTAATATTACTTATTAGCCCTCAGGCTAGATGGTAGTATAAAATAAAGCCACCGTTACATGGTGCTTTATGGTAGGAAAAAAAATAAAAATTATTTCATGTAGGCCAACTTGTAGCTCTTATGACATGTCATAAATCTACCACCGGTTTGGAATGCAGATTCTGCTGAGAAGAGCCGGCAAGAAACTCAGCAGTTGCTCTTTCCAAAAAATTTTTTTTACAATGGGTAATAAAACTAATCTATGCGCACAGTGTTTCCACAAAGAAGTTTCAAAAATGCACACCTACCACAACCTAACTCATGTTAAGATGGGTAGACACAAAGCAGACCCATTCCCGTTGGTGGCATCCGTTCACGAGCATGACGCATGATCCAGCCGTTGCTTCGCTCAGCCATATTTGAGGGAACTTAACAACCCGCACCACACGACACCACCACAGAAATGTTTAAGAGAGCATGACATACTTAGGCTACCCATGTTAAGGCATCGAATTAATCTTATATATCTATCTTAGATATATTCCATTTTTTTTAAAGAATATTAGCCAACCTGAAGTTGACTAATATCCTCCTATCTCCTCCAAATAAGCGGAAAGCTTGTGTTAGGAGTGGGTACAACAAAAATGCAATAGGTGGGATTTGAACCTACAACCTTACAGTTACGACCTCCCTGGCGCAGTGGTGAGCGCTATGGTCTTATAATTGGGAGGTCTCGGGTTCGATTCCCGGCGGGGGCAATTTAGGAATTTATAATTTCTAAATTATCTCTGGTCTGGTCTGGACGCTTTGGCCGTGGCTAGTTACCACCCTACCGTCAAAGACGTGCCGCCAAGCGAGTTAGCGTTCCGGCACGATGGCGTGTAGAAACCGATTAGGGGTTATGGGTTGAACTTACACTGCTATACCCCTTCCAAGTTAGCTCGCTACCATCTTAGACTGCATCGTCACTTACCATCAGGTGAGATCGCAGTCAAGGGCTATCTTGTCATCGAAAAAAAAAAAAAAAAGTTACAGTTTTCAGTCCGCACGTTTGGGCTATTGACACTAGAGTTGCCTGTATGATTGAATACTCTTATTAGCCTAACTTGCTTCAGGAATTTATCCACGCATGATCACTTCATGTTAACGCTAACTTATTTTGAAGATAAGGTGCAAGTTCTAATTCTCAACTTCTTTCAATAACAATCGGCAAATATTTCATTTTTTACACAAATCCATTGTCTAGATAACCTGACTGCATTTGGACTGCAAGCTGTCTCACAAATTGCAGCTTGAATGCTATACTATTGCAGTTGACAGAATTGCAATGCAACTAGCGTCCGACTGCAGTCCGTTTAAACAGATAAAATGATTTTATTATTTCTGTGTTGAGTATGATTTTGCTTATATATAAATTCACAAAAATATGTAGTTTATAGAACTTATAATTATAGCCTATAAATTTTGTTTTTTTACAATGTTTTATCTCAAAAAAATGATATTGATTTGTTAAAATTACTGGATAAAGTAACGTTGAAAAAAGAACCGCCGCTGTATGCTCTATGAAAACTAGATTAGTTGAAAAGCAAATTCACATAAGACTACACTAAAATTTTACACACACATTAGAAAAAAAAACGGGATTTTTGAGATAAAACAGTGTAACAGCAAACAAGTGGTTTATGGAGTTTTAAACCCACGAAATATAAATTAAACCTCGTCCATTTCAACCACTCAGGGCCTGGTAGACTACGACGGCGATTCAGACGAAGAGGAAGATGGCAGTGCGTCAAGCGGCTCGTCGAGCGGCTCGAGCTCGACAGAGGAGCGCGACGCCAAGCGGCCGCGCCTCGCGTAGTGCACACCATTCCAACCCCGAACGTTTCAAGGAATATAACCAGTCTCGCCCCCCTACGCAAGTGCCGTGAGAGTAACTGACATCATTTCGACTGTTCCGTAGAACAAAGTCACATCTGGTAAATTCACAACTTGAAATTTGAGCCTTAAAACTAAAATTTCTAAGCCTCAAATCTCAAGTTATGAATTTAGCAGATGAGACTTTGTTCTACGGAACAGTCGATTTATGTACCTACTTTTTTTTTTTTTTACTAACTCCTTTATATTATTTATGTCCTGTCGTCGAAAACTGCGTTAGAAATACGATCAAATCACAAAAAGCATGGCTATTATGAATCCCACTACTACCGTATTCTCTATATTTGACATTGCAAACAGTGGAAAGTTGCTGACTAAGAACTGTCAAACTCGTATTTCATCATGCAAAGTAACAGTTTGCCAGCCCCCCGATTCAGACCCTTCCGATAACTTATTTATCGATCGATTCGGTTTGTTACCGTACGATAACATATATTTTCAATTCGTAAATGCTCTTGTAACCGAATCTTGTCGATGTCGATAACGTAGTCGATACCAAATCGTATCCTCAAACCAAACGCTCTGAATCACACGACAAAAAATTTTTATACGAGATCGATATCTAACCGTATCGACGTGGTATGTTATCGAATCTGCCCCCCGATTCAGACCCTTCCGATAACTTACTTGTCGATCGATTCGGTTTGTTAACAAATATTTCGCTTGCTCTGAATCCACACGACAAAAAGAGATCGATGTCTAACCGTATCGACATGGTATGTTATCGAACAGGTCTGAATCGCCCTGCTGGTCTGAATCGCCCCCCTGGTCTAAGTTAGATTCCGTCTGGTGGGAGGCTTTGGCCGTGGCTAGTTACCACCCCACCGTCAAGAACGTGCCGCCAAGCCATTTAGATCTCAGCATAATATTGTTCTACCCTGTATATGGTAAAGTACATGTGCATTTTTTGACATGAGAATGGTGTCATATTTTATGGTAACCAAAATCTAGGAGCAGCTGATATTGTAGCGCCTTACTCAAACAATGAGGAATCTTATTCTGTCATATATTTTTTGAACTAAATGTCATTTTGCTGTAATTTTGTTATGTCGCAAAACTCTCCATATGGTTCTGTTATGGGTAAAGGATATTAAATAAAAACTCGCACGCAAAAATATGATAAAATTATAAGAGACGATCGCTAGAGTACTGAGGTACTATCATCTTACTACTGAAATGATATTGACGTAATATTAATGTTTTGCTAATTAGAACTGTTTAAAGTTAGTTGAAAGATCAAATAGATCTTTTGTGAGCCGATTATTCTAGCTTTAGGTTTGATCAATGAGGAATTCTACAATTTATTTATTACCTAAAGCGACAGTACTCGGTAACTATATTAAAAGCTTGGCAGTTTACATACAGTCTCGTGTTTGTTTACGCAACTGATAAATAAATAATCGGATCTTCTGTAACTTCGTTGATAAACTTCGTGACTCACGTTACGATCTTAGATTGAAATCTATAGACTGCACTTTAACTCTGCTCAGACCCAAGATAGAGATAAAATGAGACAGATTTATGTCAAAGTATATTTGTGTCCCGTTCTAATTCTATCTTAAGTTCGAGCTAAGTCAGAGCACACTCTATACATCTCAGTAGTAGTCGTCAACATAAATATGTAATTCGGCAATGGCGATTGCATACAATATGTCGATATATTGAATATAGGAACAGGGCGTATGTGGATACTAAAAGTTATTTAAGTTTTTTGATCTAAGAAAGATTCGTTTAATGTACTTTTTACTTCGAATAAATTAACTACGTTTTTTCCGCTTCAACCTCTAGAGGTTCATAGAATCTTTTGATCTCTCCAGAGAACGGGATCGATTGAAGCTATGAAAATAAAGAATAAGCTAAAATAATAACTTTGAAGCTACTTGATAACAGGACAATCAATCGCTATGACTTTTATCAAATGTCGCGCTACTTTCGTCATAAATATAATAAAAAGGTTAACATAACAAACTCGCGAGTAAAGTTACCATCAGGCGGATTTGCGTTTCTTGCTTACTTCACTCACAAGTTTGGTCATTATGGATGGTTCAGAGGTTAGACAGTATGGCCGTGCTGCTAATGGCTAATGCCTTAATTATAAACTCATTGAGGTTTAGTCGTTTTTTTGTTTCATTCATGTAAAATTTCAATTTAGCAAAACATGTCATTTTTGACAGTGATTTGTCTTGTTATAGTATGTCAACAGTGTTACTTCGGTTGTACACAATCTATAAACTAAATATAATGCTATCCTTTTCTACCAGAAACTTAGTGAATAGGATAGCAATATTTTAAAACTTGTTAATTACTTTGTGTACATTCAAACTGACACCTATGATTATATTCATTTGCAAAATTGACTCGTATAAAAGACATGAACTAATCGTTCGCCAATCTCTTAGAGTATATAGTGTTAATTGTAATATCAAATGAAAGATGTAGAGAAATGATCGTTTGTATAGTAAAATCAGCTCGACACGTTGGTTCCAAAAGGGTCAGGCCAAATGTCTCAAACATTGGCCTGTTTTTCTAAGAAACTAACTTAGACCATTCAACCACCAACCTTGGCGCCAATGTTGGGGCCAATGCCATTAATTTGATCCACATGTTGGATGAACAGTTTTGGAGCCAGCGTTAGGGCCAACTAGTGGAGCCTGAGTTTATAATGTAACTTAGGCTGAAATCTATAGACCACACTTTACCTCTGCTCAGACTCAAGACAGATATAAAACGAGTCAGATTTATGTCGAATCATATTTATGTCTCGTTTTAACTTTTATCTTAAGTCCGAGCTAGAGTACACTCTATAGATCTCGGCATTAATGATTAGGATACACTTTCGAGGGCTATTAGTTACATTATTAACTACGGTAATGAGTTAATGACATGATGTAAAGAATTTTCTTAAGTCACGCTCGTAAAATCACTCTTATTACATCTCTTTCTCAATCTTAAATTTTCTATCGCACTTGTAACATAAATGACTATAATGATTTACTATTTTGTATCAATTTTAATTGTGGGCCACTGTTGATTTTGTTTGCAGAATAAGTTTTTTTATTGCATTCCTTTATATTTCCAGTGTTGAGCTTATCTACAAATAAATATATAATTGGATGCGTAAAGGACGTTATTACCGCACTGTTTTTGTGCATTGTTTTCTTTAATTGGTTTATCTTTTAAGACAGCTAAAGAAAAATGCTTTACATTATCATTGAGCGTATGAGCTTCTACGACTAACATGCAATGTTGTGATTATTCTCTATCTCTGTAGGGTTAGTGTAAGATTAATTCGATTGATCGTATTCGAATCAAAATCAGCGTCAAAGTAAAATGGACTTTAACCCTATTGATTTAAAGTCACAAGTTCAGTACAACCGATTTTAATTTGGACCGTATTCATATATTACGTATGAGAATGCGTGCACGAAATTGAGTCATCGAATACGATCAATCGAATTAAATCTTATACTAACCCTGCAGGTCATACAAAATGCGGGTTTGAGAGTTCTTAGCATGTTTCCACTGAGATAGAGAATAGAGTCCAGAAGAGAAGCAGCTGGGAACTTGGTAGTACGCGAGGTCCATGACTTTTCCAGCTTCTTACTCAGAAATTCTTCATTTCTTTTAATTATATGATAGTAATGTGATAACTGGTAACAGATATCTGATCCAGAGCGGTTTATTTTATTACAATATAAATAAAATAATAATATAGTTTTATCAATATTACGTTGTACATAACAATAATAATATTATTATAGCTTTTTCTATATGTTATAGACTATCTTTTAACCGATTTTATCACAAGCTCCCAAATTCTCCGAACGCGCTGAGAATGTTTACGACATGTATGTGTGACAGGGTCATAATGAAAGAGTTTTTGGTTCGTGAAGAACCGCACTAGCTTATTCGCTCTATCAACCGATATACGTCAAGTGTTAAACAAAGGCCTCTTGCATGGACTTGCATAGGTTTCGGTCTTACGCCATCTATATGATTTTTGAGGCCAATAGTAGTTAGCGACCATATTTCGAAGCCATAAATCTTCACTCGTAACATGCACGCGGTGTGAACTCGCCCAGTTAAACGACTCCGACCACCACGTTGGAGGAAGCCGCTTTATCCATTACAATAATGGATATAATTATTTTAAAAAAAAAGACGTGTGGCACTCGGGGACTGCCGCGGTAAAGCTATTGCGTATCATTTTTTCATCAACGCCATCTAGCGGTGAGAGGAGTCCCGTGTCAGGTTATTTTCGTTACGGAATTTCTGGATTCGGTCTCCACGCTCAAGGCCCGCGATAGAAGCTATGCGATAAAAAAAAGAACTCACCCAGTTAAATTTTTTTTTATCAAGTAACTTTGTATAGTTCTTGCGACTCACGAGGGTGCGTGGCTCATGATTGTGTGTGTGTCGTATCTGTATAAGTGTGAGCGAGAGCTTGCTCGCGCCTGACCGCCCCCACCTAGGCTCCGACATGCACGGACACTTATGCAATGTGCATGTACGCGACGCAACCACAAGTAAAGCTCACGCGTCCTCGTGAATTGAAATATCTATAGTAACTCAGGCGAAATGACTTTTGTTACGTTCAATAAAATTTCATATTAGGTATGCACTTCGCTCTTGTACGCGGCATGTATTTACAACTCCTACGTGAGCGATTCGCCGTGAAATCGGGTCTACCCCAAACAGCTGCGTTATAACGGCCTATAATATTTGCGTTATTGCGATACCTGTTCATATTTCGCTAATATAATTAAGATTGCAGAAGTAGAATGATACAAAATGTATTAAAAATAGATAAAGCACCTGTGTTGGTGGTTCCTGTATGTAAACATGCATGCAATACCGTAATTTTTCCAATTTTATATTGTTGTTATTACAATAATTGTCTAATGTCTTATGATTTACTAGCTGTCCCCTCGCGACTTCGTCCGCGTGGAATTAGGTTCTTTGAAAATCCCGTGCGGACTCCTGATTTTGTCCGAATAAAAGTAACCTATAACACACTGTCTGCAACCATACCCATCAAAGAATCACGTAGATCCGTTGCTCGATATTAACTTGAAAAATTATGGATTTTCATACAAACATTCAACCCCCATTCAACCCCTTTGGGAGTAGAATTTTTGAAAACCGTGAAACACGTCCTTTTTTATTTTTAACTGAAAGCCCAAATACCGAATTTCATGGGTATAACTTGAAAAATGACGGACTTTCATACAAACTTTAACCCCCTTTTTACCCCCTTGGGGGGAGAATTTTCGAAAAATGTAAAATACGTAATTCTTTATTTTTGATCAAGAGCCAAAATATCAAGTTTCATAAACATAACTTGAAAAATAACTTGAAGAACGAAGGACTATCATACAAACATTCAACCCCTATTTAACCCCTTAAGGGGTAGAATTTTTTAAAAGTGTGAAACACTTACTTTTTTGTTTTCAATTTAAAGCCTAAATACCGGATTTTATGGGTATAGCTTGAAAAATGACGGAGTTTCATACAAACTTTAACCCCCCTTTTTACCCCCTTGGGGGGAGAATTTAAAAAAAATGTAAAATACGTAATTCTTTATTTTTAATCAAGAGCCAAAATATCAAGTTTCATAAACGTAACTTGAAAAATAACTTGAAGAACGAAGGACTATTATACAAACATTCAACCCCTATTTAACCCCTTAGGGGGTAGAATTTTTAAAAACTGTGAAACACGTACTTTTTTGTTTTCAATTTAAAGCCTAAATACCGAATTTCATGAATATAACTCGAAAAATGACGGAGTTTCATACAAACTTTAACCCCCTTTTTTACCCCCTTGGGGGGCGAATTTCGAAAAATCCTTTCTTAGTGCTCGCCTACGTCATAAAAGGAACCTACTGTCAAAATTTCAAGTTTCTAACTTCAGTGGTTTAGGCTGTGCGTTGATCGTCAGTCAGTCAGTCAGTCAGTCAGTCAGGACAAGCCTTTTTATATAATTATAGATTACTATCGCACTCCGCAGCGTTCTATTTTTTTTTGTTTTTTTTTTTTTTTTAAAGAATATCAGCCAAGCTGAACTTGACTGATGTTCTCCTTGTGCTAGGAGTGGGTACGACAATAGTGCAACGGGTGGGGGGTTCGAACCTGCGACCTTTCAGTTTTCAGTCCGCACCTTTAACCGTTGAGCTATTGAGGCTTCAGTTATTCAATTACAGCGGCATTCCTGTTCTATCATAGTGCTTCAGTCTCATCGAGGTTGCGACAGTTGTGTCGCGTCGTGTGGCGTCGTGTCGCTCACATAGGATAATGCTTAGATCGCTTGAAAATCAAATTATTGAATGCATATTTAGAAAAATTATTTATTTGGTGTGTAATTTTTTGTAATATATTACGTGATACATTTGTGTGATTTTTATATTTATCAGCTATTCTCTGAAGATAACCGCTACAATACTGTACTGCATTTTTTTTTTTTATTAAAGATGCATCTGCCCTAGAAATACATATCAATTTTGTACATTAGACAAAGATATTATATTGATCTCTGTGTTGATTTCCTTTTTATCATTTAAACAAATGGAGTCCCGTAAATTAATACTTGGTCAGGTATCACGTCATCTAATAATTCAAGCTGATATTGTAATGCAACAGGTTTTTATACTATAATGAACAGTAATAATTGAATTTGAACTTTTTTACGTATGTAATAAGGCTGTTATTTATACTGATCAAGTATTACGGATCAAACGAACACAAAAAGTTTATACATAATAAAGAAACAGTGATACCTGCCCAAGTAGTTGGATCCATATTTTATATTGGTTTTTTATTGTAATTTATTTTTTATTCCAACAGAAAATAAATAAAATAGGCATTGATGATAACATGCACTGTAAATGCGAGACTAAAATAAAATTTATTATTAAATGCGTGGATTGGGTGTGTCAGAGAAAAATTGTAAATAGACGTTTTATTGTAATACATTATTTTGAAAATCTGTCAAAACATCCACGTATATAATAGCGTCTAGCTGTCAATTAGATTTATACGAATCTTATATTCCTTGAAATAATTTTCCGTATAATAAATAAATAATTATAATTATAAAATAAAAATGGATTTCTAGATGAAAGTAGAATGTAACAACTATTTTTTATCTGTCTAGGTGGATGACCATCATAAACTAATTTATACACAGAATAAAAATAAATAGATTTACCTATTGGCAAGTTGTGTAAAATAAATACAATAATTCTAATATTATGTCACTAGTTACGTAAGCAATATAAATATAAGGAAATACGATATGATAGTGTTTATTTTATTTAAAACTACCCCCCATCCAAGTAAACTAAACTACCCGCGTTTACTAATAATAATTTGCTTATACGGACATTACGCCTAAAAAACAGCCAATTGCTATGTGGCTTTTCCTTTCCTTCGTTTGTCCTTTTTATTTGAGTTTAAAGTTCGGGTTTTTTGATGGAATTAAACTAATACTGCCATCACAAAATTATTTTTATTTTGAAATTATTAGGCAAGTAAATATAAATTAATTTATTACAATAATTAAGTGCGCTATTGCTGGATGTCGACGACTTCGGTCTTCAGTTTGGAGGCAAGCGCCCTCCTCAACTGCATCGCGTCGGGCGGCGGTGCTGGCGTGGTACCAGCGAGTGCCGCTTGTGCTGCGCGGGCGGACTTCGGTCTTGAGGCATACTGGCGGGAACCTTCACCTGCTAAGTTACAATTTAATTTATTTATTAATGTTATGTCTTCGACCATTTAGGCGGGACGCGCCTTTACGCAGATTTAGTACTGAATATATTCTGCCACTTTCTGCGGTGAGGTGGGGTAATCACGTACAACACACATTTACTGACTACCGCACACTCTTGTAAATACTTAATGTCTCTATGAACACACACTAACTCAAAAGCTGACACACTTACAAGCTGAACCGTACGTTTGTACATGTACTTCGGCAGAGGGGAATGCGTGCGCTTGCCACGTCCCGGTTGAATGGTCGAAGATGTTATGTAATACATTGCATGTTGGTAAGTTACAGTTGGAATTGCGTGATATGCTCGCGTGAAGTTATTGTCTTTATACCTTGACCAGTTCAAATAGATGATTTCGTAAATATTTGGTCTGAATTTAATTTTGGCACATGGCTCGAAAAACCATTCGACGTCAGGATCCCAAGCTGATGGAACGGCAACCCGCACCGGAATACGCAACGTTAGAACACCCCACTTAAGGTGGATACAGAAGGCACAAGATCGTATTCTTTACTTGCTTTAGTGTTTATAGACTTTCAAAAGACGTACCAGTGTCTGTTTAGATGTGAAGGTAGGGTTGGAAACTTGGAAACGCTAGACGATAGGTACTATTGACCGTACCTTATATGACATCAACTTTCACGGCGAAAGCTACAGATCTTTATCTTTAAGCAAATTGATACCTGCTACATCCGTTCCATTTTGCGCAGCGTCTAGCCTCTTCTCTCGCACTTGTTTCTTAAGCGCTAGAAGTTTGTCACGTTGCTGTTTCAAGTACTCTTGTCGAGCTTGAATTTCCTCTTCACTTACCTTTTAAATAAATGTTTATTGGGTTTACGTACCTACGTACTTACTTACTGTTTATTAGATTCTCACGAAATACTGCCATAGCCAAATGGTTACCTACTATTAAGTATCTATTATTATTAATATATATTTAATTTAATTTTATCTTTAAAATCCTTAAAACTGCACAAACCCTTATAGTTTCGCCTATCCACAATACAACAGACGGACGTCTGTTGTCCGCGGCTTAGCGCAGAGACTATTGGTACTAATAATAAAGGACAAACTGTGTTTATTCCACTACTGGAGAAGCGGCAGTGTACGTAGTTAAGTTTTTGCCATTAATTTAAATCTAGGCGCATTATTTTGATGAAAATTACGTACATAAATGTACCCTCTTCTAAGTAGGTACGCATATTGTGACGGGCAACTACGGAACCTTACACTGCGTGGCCTGACACGTAATTAGCCGTCTATTTTTTTTTTAATGATTAAATTAAGACTTACTTCCACTTTCTTAGGTACTAACAATTTTTCTTCTTTAATATTCAAACTATCTAGCTTAGTCACTATTTTTTCATCTTTATTTTCGATGTGTTGCAATTTGGACAGCAAAGTTTGTTTTTCGGCTACTACTTGCTCTGGGACGACCGTGATTATTTCATCATTTTCTGGGAAATCATCATACTGCAATCTGGTAAAAAATGTTATTAAATAATTTAATTTGAACGTTAAAATAGGGTATATCGAATAATGTTAACTGTTACTTTTTGATTTCTGTCATGACGTCATCGTTGTCTGGCCAGTCGGAGCTTTCGTCGCTGTGCGAAGAATCTAAATCCTCAGGTTTGGCCGTAAAAAGATTTGGCATTGTGCCAAAACGCTTTTCGATTAGCTCTAACGCCTGCAAGATAATTTTTATTGGGTTATAACTACTACACCTTTGCAGCTGGCGCTAAGAGGGTAGTAGATCTTAAGATATTATCATCTAATTGCGAAAGAAGTTCGTATTTACTGGTATAATATTCTTTATGGTACTACTTACTTGTAGCTGCAGCTCGACATTTTTGTGAGTCATCATTTTGACAAACATTTCGTAATCGTTAGCTGCCCAGATTTGTTCAAATAATCGTTTGTGAAAATAAGCAGGTAACCCAGCGAGGTCGTGTGCGGACAGACGGCATGCAGCTTCGAATTGGTCAGCTGATATCCCAATGTCGTCCATGAAGGAACCCAGCATTACATCGACCTGAAGATTATGAATTATGATAATTACTGTTCAAGACCAACCGCGTGTTATGAGAAATTGACTTTCAAAAGTATTTCTAAGCACATATCCAGTGGGCGAAATAGAAGGGAGCGTGATATTCGGAAAAACTTTGAAAGTGTATTGTGTCTGCTATTTCTGCTAAGTAGTCAACTGACGTTTAAATCAGGTGTTAGGTACTTTGCGGTAGGTATTCCGTAAAATACCTACTTGGATTTTAGAGGGTAGAATTTTGGTAGCTTACCAAATTGCGATACTCATTATGGATCTTTTTATACTCTGGCCTGTCTAGAACCTCTCCATCTTCAGTCGGTTCGAAAGCTGAAATCAAAAGCAATATTAAATATTCTTCTTTCACAACTAGCTAGGTACCTACCTAGACTAGAAGTCTGCGATTAAATTAGGTAGGTACCTTAGTAGTCAGCCGCTAGGCTAAATACTTATTAGACAAAATACCTATAGAACACCTTGAGGATGATATTTTGATCAGAACAAAATAAAATCGATGGCATTTTTTGTACAGAGGCATAATAATTTACACTCACGCAATGATTTCTCTTCAATGAACGTTTGTAGCGGTATATTCCATACCGGACCATGCAAGAACCCAACAAGAGAGTCGAAGACCCATGCATTGTTATCCAAGTTGTCCATAGTTAATTTTTAAATTACTGAACTGCAGTTTACTGCAATGGTCCACCTCACTATAGGAATTAGGTAGGTATAATACTTGCTCTTCATACACCAAGCCTAAAACTAAGTTACGCTAGTGGCGGCATAATTACCTTGACATTAAAATGTTTATTTGTATTTTAGTCGCTATGGTTACATGTGGACTACGCTCATTGCGCTCATACCATTGGTACCTAAATAGTAAGTAGGTATTACTGGTAAGAAAGTCGGTAGGTAAGTAACACTCATAAACATAATAGCTATATCTTTCAAGTAATACGTATTTACTATAATTATTTATTTGTAGTATTTACTACCGTAAGGTACTGAGTAGGTATTGATTTAGTAGTCTTTTTACAGTATATGTATTCCATTAAAAGCTTCGATCATGCACCTAGATGCATGATCGAACTATGACATAGCTATGTCAAGTGTACTGTGTGATAGGAGATATAATTTCTTCATCACCTCGTGTATTCGCATATAGTAAATAGGTAGGTAACTATTAGGTAAATAGGTAAGTATATGATTTTCTTAAAGAGTACATTTCATTCATTACATCGTTTGCGTTCTTAAACCTTGGAATCAGAAAAAATCGGCTTAAGTTGGTAGGTGTAGAGACTAAGAAGCTTAGCAAAGAAGTTCTAGAGACTTACCTAAATATTACCTAGCTAATAATAAAAAAATTGAATTCGTCAATGTGAGTTCAGAATATAAATCTTTTTAATAAATTATTAAAAAGTAGGTATTTTAAAAGGTTGTAATTTAAGGTTTTGTCACGGCAACATTCTTCTGTCAATCTTACACTGATAGCACTAATCACTATGACATTAATTGTCAAAACTCAAAACGATTTGAAATGTGTTTGAAATCGAATTTGTATTTGTAAATAAATGTAAAATCTCCTAGTCCTAAAATAAATTATATTAACAACTTAAAATATGAACAAAAATGTCTAATAATTACAGAATAATAAACCATGAAAACGTTAATGGCGTAAACTTATGTCTTAAAGTTGAAAACCGTATGAATTCGCCAAATTCTCAACGCTTTACAATAACTTACAAAAACAAGGAACAGAAATCTGCTTGGCCATTGAAATCTCTGTTTTTAGCTGTTATATTTAATGTGTTAGGCTTGTGTTTTGTCCGTATAAGCGTGCAAACTATATTAGTGATAGTTATTGTCCTTTCATTCTTAGTTTTCTTCTGGATAACACATAGTGTACAATCAGGTTTGTATGGGTGATTAATAAGTATTTATTACTTATTAGATTTGAGAAATACTTTGAAATAAGTATTTCTTTGCTTGGTTAAGAAAATTAAACATGCAGAAATATAACAAGAAGTTTAATAGTGTGTTATGCATACCCAAAATCAAACTGAGTTAATCACTAACCAAATCTATTAGAGATCGGTCAATTTTGACATATTATTTGTAATATAGACCTGTTAATATTTTCAGAAAGCCTTCTAGTCATTCCAACGGTTGGTGTGCAAAGCTCGGTCAAGTATGTGTTTGGGAGAGAAGACAGTTTTGTGCCGTGGTCTAGCATAGATGATGTTATAATTAATGAAGTTATTAAATTGGTAAGTAAAAAATAGTCCATAGTTGTACATATACATGGAGAAATGAGAGTATTTTGGAAGAAAACTAAATGTTCCTTCCAAAATACTCTCATTCCAATTATCCTTACTGTCCTTATTAATATTACTAGTGGTTCGCCCCGAACTGAGACCTCGCGATATCCCATAATTCCCAAAAGTTTTAATTATATATTGTAATAATTAACTTTTAACATTAGACGCAATAAAAAAAATAATAGTTGACATAAAACTGTTTTACTGACACAGCGCCATCTATAGTGAAGCATTATAGTGAAGCTATTAGCTTCACAATAATGCTAATAGATGGCGCATTAAAATTAAATAATTTCGTTTCTTTATAACATTTATCTAATTTTAGTATTTGTTGTTCAAGTACAGGATATAACTGAATTTTCAACCAAGTTTCACGTTCTAATATTCAGTAATTCTTGACATATGGCTCAAATTAAAATCTCCACTTTGAAACCCCCCCATTTGGTCAATTTTTAGGGAAAAATTAAAAAAAATATATTTTTGTACTCTGTTCAAAGTCGTCTTTAAAAAGATATATCGCAAGTCTATGTAGAGCAACAAACAAGATTTTACTTCAAATACGCTTCTATGAGAGCCCCCCTGAAATAAAGCTTTTTATATTTTTTTATACAATGGTCGGCTGAAGGCCATCAATTTACATATTATATTTAAATTTGAAGTAATTATGTTCAGTAATTCAGAAGTTATAGGGCTCTGACAGACATTTAGACGAACACACTTCTCTGTCTAGTAGGCAAGCGCCCTAGTTGACTCAGAGAACTTCGCTTCGCTCGTTCAATAAATGAAAAAGTGTGGTTTTTTATTTGATGACAAGATAGTCCTCGACTGTGATCTCACCTGATGCTAAGTGACGATGAAGTCTAAGATGTTAGTGGACTAACTTGGAAGTGGTATGGCAGTGTACGTTCAACTCATACCTTAATATTCCCTCTGCTGGTCTGTGGTTAATAGAGTTAGTACTTTTATAAAGCCCCTACACTGTAGTTTTCTTTGAATATTATGATTTAGAATTTAGATGAAAAACCTTTTCTGTTTCAGAATCGAGTTCTATACATTCTCACTTTATTAGTTAAAACTGGAAGTGCAACATCAAATAACGAAACTTCAACCTCAACAAATAATGAGTCTATAAAATTGATACCATTATTCAAGGTGAAATCTCAAAAACTATTGTATGTATAAAGCTATAATTTAGCAAGTAGGTAGTTTATGGTTAGGAGATGTCAGCTAAGAAAGGATATTTGGAAATTCTACCCCAAAAGGGGTAAAATGGGGGTTGGAAGATTATATGAAAGTCCTATGTTTTTATAGTTAAGAGACAGCTAGTTTCTTATATTATGTTGTCTATTTATACAGTGCTATTTGACAGGCATTTTCTAGGCAAGCGCGCACCACCCTAGACCTCATCAGTGCTTTCCATCATAGATTGCCATCAAGCGCAAGCTTATCTCGTAATTAAAAATTTTATTATGAACTAGCAGACGCCCGCGACTTCGTCCGCTTCTTCAATTCACAGTCTAGGTGGGCAGAACCTCTGCAGCATCAGGATTGAGGAGTTGGAAGCTAAAGTTTTAATGAGAGCATCTTGCAAAGCTTTTGTATTCATTTAGAAAAGATTCAGGCAAATCGACTTAGAAATTAAGCTGTTATTTGATATTACAAACAGATACTTACAGAAATAGTGGTCATGATTAAATAGAAAGCTTATTCTATACCAACGGGAATGGGTCTGCTTTGACTGCTCGTCTTGACATGCGTTGGATTGGTGTACCTACGTATGCATTTTTGCATTTTTGAAGGTTTATTGTGGAAACACTGTATACATAGCATAGCTTTGTAAAAAAAAAATTTTTTTTGAAAAGAGCAACTGCTGAGTTTCTTGCGGGCTCTTCTCAGCAGAATCTGCATTCCCAACCGGCGGTGGTAGATTTATGACGTGTCATAGGAGCTACAAGTTGGCCTATATGAAATAAATTAATTTTGAATTTTGAAATTTGAATTTTGAATTTATTGGTTTTTTTAACTTGTTTTTTATTAATTTTAGTACACGAAACCTCGGCTGCTGATGTTGGAGACAATATACTCCGAACTGCAATCCTTGCTAATGGCATCGCAGAGTAAAGACGCGGATTCAGGGGCCGGCGATATCCCATCGAATTAGACCTACATTTTAATGTAGTATCAACATGTACACCATGTTACATGATGTTTGACGACCTCCCTGGCGCAGTGGTGTGTGCTGTGGTCTTATAACTGGGTGGTCTCGGGTTCGATTCCCGGCGGGGGCAGTTTAGGAATTTATAATTTCTAAATTGTCTCTGGTCTGGTCTGGTGGGAGTCTTTGGCCGTGGCTAGTTACCACCCTACCGTCAAAGACGTGCCGCCAAGCGATTTAGCGTTCCGGCACGATGGCGTGTAGAAACCGATAAGGGTTATGGGTTGAATTTACACCCTTCCAAGTTAGCCCGCTACCATCTTAGACTGCATCGTCACTTACCATCATCACTTATCATCAATAAAAAAAAAATGTTCATTCCGTCAGCATCCTATCTGTTTTATTATTTATCATACTAGCTGATGCCTGCGACTTCGTTCGCGTGGATTTAGCTTTTAAAAATCCCGCGGGAACTCTTTGATTTTACGGTACAAAAAGCCGATGTCACTCTCCAGGTCCTCAACTATACCCATGCAAAAATCATGTCGATCTGTAACTCTGTTGCGGCGTGATTAAAGGACAAACCAACAAACAAACACATTTTCGCATCCTCACTAATATCCTTCAATCACGGAGCAACGGATCGACTTGATTTTTTGCACGGGTTTAGTTGAGGATGGAGAGTGACATAGACAACATTCATCCCGGAAAATCAGAGTTCCCGCAGGATATTTTATAAGTACATCCGCGCGGACAAAGTCGCGAGTGTCAGCTAGTTTACCATTATTATTAGTAAGCTCCAAATACTAAAAGTAGGTATGAAAATTTTAAAATAAGTATCAAACTCCTCTGTTTCGAAAACTCTCTTATGTACCACAATTTTCATTCCAAATCATTACTAGGTATATTTTATTACTAGATTGATTAGTAAAATTGATTTATATCATACTTGCTCAGTAACTAGGGATTACTATGGTGGAAAGTCTCCTTGTAAGTTGGTGTTTGCAATTCAAGGCAACATTACGTCGCACTATGCTTTAATTGTAATGATCACATTACAGTTCAAGCTATGCAAAACTCCTTGGTAAACAATCTCTTTTCTTATAAAATGGTAAGAAAACTTTTTACTGAAAAAAACAAAACACTGAACATGGCGGCATTTAATTTCCATACATTTCAAACTATGCAAAACTCCTTGGAACTCGGAGCCGTAAAAAAAAATGGAAAACTATTTACGAAAAAAAAATGGAAATGGCGGCATTTCATTTGATCTGAAAGTTTGTGAAGTTTGTTCGTAAAGGGATTTAAGTTATTTACAACAATGTCAAGCACTTCATCAGATGATGAAAAAGGAGGAGAGCCTGATTTTTGTTTGCTTGAAGCAGAACAAATGATGCAAAACCTTTTGCCGGATAAGTCCAAAGTTACCTCGCAAGAATGATATAAAGTAGAATGCTTACCTCGGTTGCAAGTAGCTATTACACCCTCGAACTATATTCACCCTCGCTCGCTACGCTCGCTCGTGTGACTAAATATCTCGGGTGCACGCGATCCATTAGCGCCCTATGCGAGCTGCGCTCGCACTGGCGCCAAATTGGATCTTGTTCTGTAATAGCTTACTTACGTCCCTTGTGTAACAATCTACTATTATTAGGGTTACTTTAGTTTAAGATTAAGTATGTTTTATATATAAGACTGTTATTATTGTTAGTATTAGTAAACATAATAAAATAAATCTTTTTTTTTTTAATTTATTAGCAGACAGCAATTTACTTATTGAATTTGTTAGTTTTAAAAATCCTATTGAGTTTCTTTGTTTTTCCAAGATATGATTAATATGTGTCCGTCATCAGTATGCCTTCTAATTTGTTATAAACTAGCTTTTGGCCGCGACTTC
Organism: Hipparchia semele; assembly: GCA_933228805.2. Taxonomy (NCBI): domain Eukaryota; kingdom Metazoa; phylum Arthropoda; class Insecta; order Lepidoptera; family Nymphalidae; genus Hipparchia; species Hipparchia semele. The sequence goes on along the minus strand of OW121725.1, from coordinate 2,650,927 downwards.
GTGTGGAGTTAGCTTTTTAAAAAGCAAGTAACCAGGTATTCTACCTAAGAGTAATAGTAAAGACTAGGAATTCTTTAATCTATATTTTAGGGTTCTGTACTCAAAAGAACCCTATAGACCCGTCTGCCTGTCAGTGTATCTAATGAACCGTGATAGGTACCTACTTGAAATTTTCACAGAAAGACTCACCGGTGATTCTCCGGTGAAAAATCACTTCTCCGGTGCAAATCACTACGCCAAATACCGCTCGCTTTCAACTTCTAATGCTAGTACTATGCTTGCACTGTACTGCAAGCGATAATAATAATTATTGTATCGTCTTGCAATTGATTTATTATTAAAAATTTCACACACATTCATTCGTTCATTCACATACAGTCATTGTTAATCAAAACCACAACGCGAGATATTAATTACCTGCAAATAAAGAGGCGGCAGTCACTTTATGGATTACGTAGGTACGGACTTTAACTTATGGAGTCCGAAAGTAGTCGGGAATATTCTTGCAAAAATACGAGATTTCTAATCGGTTTTCACTCTACTGAACAATACTACAGGTTACAGGTTTTAGTTGCATGCCGATTAATGATTAGGTATCGCATCTGGAATATTTTATCGCAACGTTATAGCATAGCAAGTAGTACGTTGTAGGCCGAGACTAGGATACCAGCGCAGTAGTAGAATAGAAGTACTTTTAAGATTTTTCATTCATATTTTTATCGTTGGCAGTTCATCGCCATTGAATCAGCTGTTTTAAAGGGCTGCCACCGATACATTTATGGTGAATTTTTGAAGTCCTCATAACTTGGCCAGGATATGAGCTACACGTCTCATGATATTTTTTCATGTATCTATACACCGACCCCAACTTATGTGTTTCGGTAGGATAGGGACATTAACTAACACCTTGTATATAGGTACCTATGTAGGTATTGCCGCTATAACAACATAATAAAAATAAAGGGGGGTCCCCATACAGCAAACGTGATTTATGTTTGTGTGTGTGTAGTATATGTATGTTACTATTTCACGCCACAACGAATGAACCGATTTGGCTGAAATTTGGAATGGAGATAGCTCATACCCAGGATTAACACAGTTTGTCCCGGAAAATTAAAACCATAAACCATGAATAGCTGAAGTGGCGGACTTAATCTAGTTTTTTTAAAATTTAATAATGATGGTATAAGGGACGATGCAGTCTTAAGATGGTAATTCAGTAATTATAAATTACCAATTTGCAAATAATAATTCCGCAATAAATGACAAGTAGCACATTAGGTAAGTCGTACGCCTCAGCGCTGGCAACTAATTGACGCCGCAGACGACGTCTCCGCAGAGGCAGCGGCGGAATTCGGAGCGGAACGCCGTCAAATGATTTCAATTACCTAATTTGATTTAGGCGGATGCAACGTCGCTTCGGCTGCAGGCTGGGAGTTGATTGCTCGAATTACTCGCAGTTTCAACCTGAATGCATGCGCGATTTCCATTCCCGTCAGGGTTTGGGAAATCTATCACTGACTAGCTGTTGCCCGTAACTTCGTATGTACTTACATGTCGAGGTTTTTTAAAACTCCGTAAAAACTTTGGCCGTGGAGATAGCTCATACCAGGAGTTAACAAATAGGCTACATTTTAACTCAGAAAACTAATGAGTTCCCGCGCTTACTTACTTACTTTTAAAAAGCAAATCTTGAACAGAGAGAAGAGACAATTTTTAAGCTATTGCATAGCTTCTATCGCGGGCCAGCGTGGAGACCCAATCCAGAAATTCCGTAACGAAAATAACCTGATACGGGACTCCTCTACGGTGAGCCGATAGATGGCGTTGATAAAAAATGCTATGCAATAGCTAAAGCTATTATTATTTATTAGCGCGGTAAACCGCGGCAGTCCCCGAGTGCGACACGTCTTTTTTTCTCTGTCTTGAATGAAATTCGTAGTATTCTGAAAACTGACGTTGGTCCCTTGGAATTCAAGGGTTTCCAAGATTTCAAAATTCTTTATTCAAAGTTGGTAAACTTTTGCTGACAATAATAAGACGTACCTAATAGGTAACTTTTTTTTAATGAAAGGTTGAAAAAAAAAACATCACGGCTAGAAATGTCTGTAGCATTCACAAATAAAGACGCGTTATACCTACCTAACTTTGCAGCTATTACAAACTTTCCCTCCCTGAGGCGATTTCTTTGACAGTTCACTTTAACTTGGACCTACCTAATAGAGCTCCCTGCGGATGGAATTTTAAGATTATCTACCGAGTGTTTTTTATGATTGCACGTTACTCTGTGGAGGAGAGAGAATATTAGGTATCAATCCAACTTAAGAAAAAGAATAGATACTTACCTCCCTAATATAAGGATATTAGGGAGGTAAGCATCTATTGCTTTTGCAAATGCGAAAGTGTGTTTGTTTGTCCTTCAATAACGCCGCAACAAAGTAACGGATCGACGTGATTTTTTGCATGGGTACAGTTGCGAACCGGGAGAGCGACATAGGCGACTAGGCATAGGGATTTAAAAACTAAATCCACGCGGACGAAGTAGCGGGCATCAGCCAGTTATTAGAATACTAGAAGCCCGCGCCGACTTCGTCCGGGTTGAAAATTTAAATATTTGTTTTTACGGGTCCTGATCGCACAGAGCTTCTAATAGGAGATTGTAAATAAGATCACCACAGGAATGACAGGAATCTCCCGCGCCGAAACCCGCCACCGTGCACCGCCCGCGCCGGCCGGCACCATTTTATTATTTTGTCGCGCGGAAATATTAATTTTCCGATGACTCTTAAGATATTTATTTAAATTGTATAGTGTAAAGGGCAAATATGTTCTAAATTAAACACTTGCGATAATAAACATATTTATTTAGATATAGATTGACATCACATCGGTTAAAGAAGGTCGAAAATAATTCATTATTTTTAATCAAAATTTAAAAGATAGAAATGGTTACTGTAAGTTATCCTTATAAGCTAGACATATGCTATCGTGGACTTTTTTTAGAACTTTTTAAGAGGAACAATTCACCCATACATCATTTTCATCCAATAACCCAGCGCACGCCTTGAAAACGTTTGAGAGTCAAAAATTTTTCCGACCTCTTTAACAAATTTGCACATAATATCTAGCCATAATACATTTATGTGCATAATATATAGCCTATAACCATCTGGAATAATGTACCTTCGAAATGGTGAAAGAATTTTTGAAATAGGTGCGGTGGTTCCAAAGTTTGCTCCGGACATACATACAAACTCACAAAATTCGCGCTCTCTATTATAATAGCATAGATAGTAAATGCAAAAGTTTCTATGTTGGTTTGTCTTTCAATCACGTAGCAACGGAGCAACGGACCGACGCGTAAATACTTGTGCGATGTATTGATATATGAATTACAGCCACTTTACGAGCGAATGTATTGAAAAAAGGTTTTGAATAAACATCTCTTATCAATTGGGATAGGCAATATAAGCACGCTACCCGCCATCCAGCCTAACGGGACGGCTGATTGATTGCGTTGTGTGCACGCTCACAATCTATATGCTAATAGGGCGAGGAGCTTTTTAAGGCGCTCTTATTATGTAAAGTAGACTCGCTTAATCCCGTTCGGACACTCCCAAGGCTGCGATGTAGAGAAAACAACGGTGTAGGTAAAGTCGTATTATGTACCCCGAAAATTTTGGGAATGAGGCGGGCATTGTACTAATCTAAGGGCGAAAGGAGCATCGCTGACGTCATATGTATTTAGAAGTACCTAAGCGTGTAGCTTACGTACAATGTACCAACATAGTTCGCAGAACTTATAGTCTGTGAGTGGTGACCGCGCACCGGAAAGCGCAGTGTTGGCTTGGCAGACCCCCTATGAAGTGGGCCGACCAAATCAAACGAGCCGCTGGACGCAGGTGGCACAAAACCAAGGCCTCACAAGTCCATGCGAGGGAACTATGTCCAGCTGTGGACGTTTATCGTTGAAGAAAAAGAAGAAAATGTAGACTACCTACTTCGGAAGGTAGACGTGTGAGGTCGAGGAATCCCACATTGCGTTGCAGTGCCGTAACCAACGACATTTTGTCCTACTATGGAATATCATTTGCCGTAACGCATTGATTTTGTTAGATTATATGCCACACAGCTGGCGCGGTATTGCAAGTAATATCTTACGCTACCAGTGACATTTGACGGCACACACACTTTCACTCACATACACAAAAACACACTCACTCACTCACTCACACACACACACACACACAGCAGCGCACTCAGCGAAGGGGTTGTTCGATGTTTTAATAATAATACCTACTGGTGTTACGAGTAACTATGTAACTTTATACGATGGAACCCTAAGTGTGCGGGTCCGACTTGCACTCGACCGGTTTTTTTTATTTAATCCACAGAAAAGAAGGAAACCACTTTATTGTCAAAACAAATAACATACAGTTCAAAATCACGAGAAATATATTTCATCCCGCGACACAGTTAAGTTCAGAAATTAATATTTTAAAATAAAGAAAGCCCTGCAGCGCGGTGCCCGCGGGAAATCAAAACCCAAGCTACACTTAGTAATTATTTATGTTTTGTCTCCCGGCGTTCTTTCTGATTCGACATGACGAGAATTCCACGAAATTTTCTACGCCTGTTATTTTTTTTTCCAATCACTTCGTTGACTTAAAAGCAAAACACAATAATACCTACATAATTTATGTACCTACCTACTTACTTCACATCTATATTTCGACCGTTCCGTAGAACAAAGTCTCATCTGCTAAATTCACAACTTGAAAGAGCCTTAAAAGTCACATCTGCAAGGCTCAAATCTCAAGTTATGAATTTAGCAGATGAGACTTTGTTCTACGGAATGGTCGATTTATTATTAACTATAATCGTCTATTATTTTCAGGGAATTGCTTCAGTGGTCTAGAGGTCTTATTTCAAAACAATTTTAATTTAAGATTTTTCATTGCAAATACGAGTCAACCAACCTACCTTAACGAACTTTTATTTTCCCAGCTGCTAGAGATATTTTATATTCTAAAAGTTACTTACTCGTAGCGAGTGAATATTTTGCTTATAGTTGTAAACAAAATTAGTTTGTGGGTAGATGTTATCAGATTGCATAAGAGGAACGGGAGTACCCACCTACCTACCTTTATTAAATTGCACGTTAGGTCGCTTCTGCGACGCGCCGCGAGCTCTCTGCTTCGAACTCGCATGTTTATAAGTATTTAGATACTCTAAAGTCTAATAGGTTAATTTTGGTTGTAAAGTAGGTTTAAAATGTAAGTTAAATAAGACATTAAATTTAAAAAATCAAAAACCCTACTGCGTAAATAAGCACTGAAAAGGAAGAAATAAGTACGTAGAATACTGTTAAATACTCAACTGTCGGGGCCAATTATTTATTGGGAAAATTTGAACAGATCTAGATTTTTAATGGGTACAATAGGTAGATACTTGCAAGCCGCAATATATCTATCCCGTGCTTTAGCCAAGCCATACAAATTGCCAGCACACTGCAAAAGGTCCGTTATGTATTGTAGATATTCTGCTCCCCAACTGTTTTATTTCATTTTAGTTTTATATGGACACAAACGTGTATAAGATATATAAAAATACCAGGTGTTTTTGAGGGAGGAACAAGTGACACACATATTGAAAAAGTTTAAATTATAATTTTATTTAATTGGGTCTATTGTGTACTTACAAATCTAAATCTAATCTTGATTCTACAACACAATCTAAAAGAAGTGGGTAAAGATTTTTATATGTACCTAAGCTCAATATCACAAAATTATTGTAATAAACAAACAAAAATCTCATGTCCTCAAATAAATGAATATTCTCTATTTTAGTTTGCGAAACTTCTAAACAAAAAAAAATTAAACGAAATTCTTTTCTTATTTTGATTACTAACCAGTCTTTGAAATTTTGTGGCCACAGCTAGGTACTCAAACATAACATTCAATAAAATATTTAAATCAGCAATATAACTTTCAACCCTGGATCACGGTTGTTCTCAGGACAAGGTTGATTACGCATAAAGATTATCGCGACCCCAATTCACATAAAAATATAAATAAATTGAGAAATATTGTACTTGTAGCCAGAGATTTTCTTCTTTTTAATCGCTAAGTTAACTGCAAAATAAAATTGAAGTTTTGTCAGATTTTCAATATTTGTAACTGTCAAAAAATCATTATTTATTCCTCGTTTAAACGTAATTCGGCGATTGTGATTTACTAAAACATATCTATCAAAGTAACAATAACATCTAATTAATCATATTATGCTCCTAAACACTAAGTACATTATTTAACATTAAAATTATGCAATCCAGAGCTATTTATTTCAAGACTGAGTTAGGTTTCAGCGTAGACCTACGTTGAGGTGCAAACGTTCCCTTATTCAAATCTTCTTCAGGCCGCTTTCCTTGTTCAATTCTATTGTTGTAAACAAAACGATTCGCTGGGTCCATTCTATGAGAAGCCGATGCAATAATCGATGCTACAGTATAGGATGGGTGCGGCAGATCGGGCATTTTGGAGACGTAGTATTCGCGAAGTTTGCGCCTCTTATCCTCACTTAGAACATTAGGATTAGCATCCGTAGAATTAGTATTATTTAAATCTTTATGTTCACGAAAACTCTCACTCGTTGAAGCATTAGTGGAATATGCGGAATCTTGGAATGCTGAGTCATTCACGTCAAAGGATATGTCATCTTGATGCTGATAGTAAGACAGTCTCAGATGTGAATAATCATCGATAAAGAACTCGCCGTTGCTAGTCTGATTCGCTGATAAGGCTGATTCATCTAGCTCCTTTACGGTATTATCATTATCACTCATTTTTATTTTCGGAAATACCACTGCTTTACACTTCAACTCGATTAATAGGACGTAAAAACGTGAGACGTTTATGTAATTCGTTAAATAACTGTTTGGATGAGTAAGTAGGTTTGCACTATTATAGGTGTTGACATTAGCACAAATAAATGATTGGGGTATTTACGACTGACATTAGCGGATTTAAAATTTTTGAACTACCCACATTTCATAAAAGAACGAAAATACAGATTAAATGCTACGCTACCGGGCCGTGTAACTTTGATTGATTTGAAATTTGGTATTGGTACAGTTAATTTGTATTATTTCCACGACATGGTAATATTGAGCTGATGCTGCAGCATCAAGTAGTCTGCGGGATACTAAACTCCTCAGCAACTTGCAGCAGGTATAGTATGTTTGGGCTCATTAGAATGGTCTGAATGAGTAGGTGTTAAATAGAATATGATGATCGAGGATCGAGAAAGAGGATCTAATGATGGATCAGATAACTGGATAAAAGGTTTAGGGTATATCGTAGTCCGATCATAGATTCACATGTATGTGTTAGATTCACATATTTAATTTACACTTGTATATGTAGTAGCTAGCACGTGGAATTCAAGTGCTGTATTTTTTACCAAGAAACATGAGGTACTTTCCGAGTGATGGACAGGTTCGATAAGGTGTGATATGAGTAGCAAGTTTAAGATTACGTGATTATCTATGTCAATCCGTTTTGTTGCTAGTCCCTCAGTTCCATGGTAGTGAAAATTTATAAACCTCCTTGGCGCAGTGCTGAGCGCTGTGGTATTAAAGTGGGAGGTTATGGGTTCGATTCCCGGTGGGAGCAGTTTTGAGTTTCATAATTTCTAAAATGTCTCTGGTCTGATCTAGTGGGTTTGGCCGTGGCTGCTTACTACCCTACCTTCAAAGACGTAGTTCCGGCACGATAGTGTGTAGAATCCTGATAAAGGTAGTACGTTAAGTGCCATGCCACAACCGACAACTAAGCGTATTAAGAGTTGATATACGACAATTGTATGACTTAAATGCTTATAAAGACTGGGAAAATAGCTGATTAACCTGCTTCCCGCTTATATAATAAGCCGTTTTCGAGAAAAAGGGTCTTAACACACTAACAGACAGACAACGAAGTGATCCTATATTGGGTACCGAAGTTTTTTCGGAACCCGAAAAAGAAGTTATAATTTAAGAAAAATTAAACCGACTTCAATATACCTTGAAAACTACTGAACCGATTTTTATGAAATTTTTAATGTTCCCAAAGCTGATACGTAAGCTAATAAACAAAATAATGATCACAAATCGAATACTAGATTCGGAGAAATGCGTGTACAAGTCAATCACCACAATTTAGATGGACCGCGCCAGCTGAAACGGCAGAACAGATTTTCATCAAACGTTACTTACACGAACAAGAACTGAATTGAGAACCTCCACTTTTGAAATCGGTTAAAAATACATCTGGCTTGTAGGAGAAAATCTCTTTATGTCACTTTCGTTAGATACGATATCAATACAAGATATCACCATGCTATATAAGACAGATTCTATTGCCACAGCCCATTGTAAATTCACAATCAGTCATAATGAAGATTTTTGTCGCTTTCCTAGCTTTGCTGACCCTTTGCTATTCAGCTCCTCAGCCGAGGCACCTTTTCCACGAGCATTATGAAGAGTTCATGCAGATTATCACTGAAGAGGCTCAGGAGGAGTTCGAGGACTTGATGGACACTTATATACAATACGAGGAGTTCAAAATGGGTATCGACTACCTCATGTCACCCAAATTCAGAAACTTGGTCTACGAAATGGAAGACTTACCCGAGTTCAAAGCTGTGAGTAGAAACTTGATGCTAAATGCCACCATTTTCATAAGTATTTTTTTTACATTTCGGGCTTTATTCCGTATTGAGGTGTTTTGAATTGGTAGATTATTTTAATTACTAGTAAATGCCTGGAACTTCGTCCGCGCAGATCAAGGGTTTTAGATTTCCGCGGGAGTTTTTTGGTATTTCGGGATGATAAAATATATCTTGTGTGTTATTCTAATGTATAAGCTACAAGATGATGCACGCATAGTCCGAGCGTATTTTTTTTGATTCCCCCGATTTTCCTCTCAATCTTCCGGGATGAAATATAGCCTATGTGTTATTCCTGATTATAATTTATCTCTATGCCAAATTTCAGCCAAATCGGTTTAGTCGTTACAGCGTGATTGAGTAACAAACATCCATACATCTATCCATCCATCCATACATCCAAACTTTCGCCTTTATAATATTAGTGTGATAGGATTAATAGGATTACACAGTTTTATCACAATCCGTCCACTAGTTTTTTCATCAAAGAGTATCAAACCTCCATACATCCATCCATCCTCACAAACTATCGCATTTATAATATTTTATTACTATCAACACCTATCCTATCAGGATAATAGAATTAATTAAAACTCGGTGCTTTCAGGTGGTTGAATTCTTGGAAACTCACAACATCGACATTCTTTACTTCATTAATCTGATCAACGAAGCCGTTGGTGAGTAGCCAAGTACAAATTAATTATTTTTTAACCCCTGACAGAAACCTGACTCCAGACAGACTGTGTGTATGTCTGTTTACTCATAGCTCCCTAAAGAATGGAGCGATTTTGATGCGGGTTTTCTGTTTGAAAGCTAACGCAATCGAGTTGGATTTTAGCTATGATTTATGAAGATAATTTATGAAGATCTGCTCTGGCGTTTCAAGATCATGAGCTCATTTCCTAGTTGATTGAAAGGTCTAACAAACTTTTACTGGTGTTTTTTGTTTTGGTTAAGTTTGACTGCGGATGATGAAGTCCCGGGTTCGATTCCCGAGTCATCTCCGTCTCTCAGAGCAAGTAAAGCCGTTGGACCTGCGCCTGATCTCTTTCCGGTCGTGTCGGATTTTACGTCCCATCGGACTATGAAAGTGTGTTTGCGCACACAATTGTGCACTATAATATCTTCCACGCAGATGGCTAATCTCTGTGGAGGTTGGCCGCCGTGGCCGGATTCGGTCGGGAGGACATTATTTTTTTTATCTTTGGCCTCACTCGTTCCTTTTTTCGTGTCTTGTCTTTTACCCTCATGTCTGTACACAAGTCATTTTTTATTTCTCATGCATGAACGGCGCTCTACCATTTATCTCGATATTGATATAAATTGTCAACTTGTGATTGATTATCTCTTAACAGAATTTTGTTTACGTCTTTCTCTTATCTCGCCGCTTAGATTTTTTCTATAACATTTCAATTGAATAGGTGTGTTTTTTATCTTTATATGAGAGGTGGTAAGATTGACACCATTAGGTTTTTTTTATATGAATAGCGAGCAAACGAGCAGGGGGGTCACCGATGTTAAGTGATTACCGCCCTCCACGAACACTTGTAGTACCAGAGGCACCACCATTGTGTTGCCGGCTTTTCAGGAATTTATTGGTCCGCCCCTTAAATAACCCCATATTGTAATTAAATGGGAACACTGTCGAAGGGAGATGATTCCACAATTTGGTAGTAGGTATACGTGGAAAAAAAGATCTGGAGCAACGAATAGTCGAAGTGCTCCAGGCACCCAGGTGGTGAGGGTGAAATTGCGTTCGGTGGCGTGCGGTGCGGTTGTAGAAGTTAGAGGGTGGAATAAGGGTTACTAGGGGACTGACATCTGCCGAGATTCAGGGAGCCGTTGGATACAAAAGGCGCAAGACAGCCCTTGGTCCAGCAGTGGACGTCTATAGGTTGACAAAAAGACAAAAGTAGGATCAACATGGTTTTGACTGTTAACAGTTGCTGCTTATATAAAGTTGTGTCAATTTATTTTCAGACAATATCCAGTCTGATAGAACTGTTCGTCAAGCGGTGAGCGGTCGTGACATCTCGGCCTTTATCCAGGACTCCATCAAACTGTTCCCTAAGGACAAGCTCACTGCTCTGTATGAGGAGAAGATGGCCAACTCCGAAAGTTTCCGACTGGCAATGGATAACTTCCAGAGCGAGGAATGGGACCAGCTCTACAGCGCTCTTTGGCAGAACGAGGTCTTCTTGGCAGAAGTCGCGGAGCTTAACGCCAACGGTATCGATGTTGAGGTCTTCCTGTATGAATTGAGGGCTATCGTGGGAATTTTCGATTAAAAATTTCAAAAAGTTCCAAAGGAACATCCCTAGACTATTGATGTGGCAACCGTTAAAACTGTTGTAAATAAAATTAATAAAAATTCTTCTTTTTGTATTGGCTATTTTTTTAATTTCCCTGTGATCTAAGAGTAGGTACAAAATAGTCCAACTCGTAGAATCCCTTCGGATTTGGATTTCGGTTCGCTCTTTAAACCATTGATTTTCAAACGGGTACGACTTCAGTCTCCTTTTAAGGGAGCTGGAGGTTTGAATTGAATCTCTCTGACTTTTCGTAGTTAAGTGCGTTATAAGCAATTAAATATCACTAGCTTAATAGTTCACCATAATGCTCAAAGGTGTGTAAATTCTCTCAATCTGTTCTTGGCCAAAGTTGTGGACTACGCCTAAATGAGTGATGAGTTGAATTGAATGAAAATGAAACAATGAAAAATATATAATTAATATTATAAATATTAATTACCAGATACAGATTCCTCGATCTTGAATTATCAAACTCTTCAAATCACAATAGATGATCAGTTCTTTTGTTTATAATAATACTTATTCTCCATTGTTCGAAACATCAATACAACTCAGATCACTTTCTTGTTAGATTAAATTCGTGTCTCATCAGCGAAAGATCGTTGTAATAGTAAAGTAGTAAACCAAAGCAATTTTATTGCGACAGATATATTCCCGGCTATTTATTTCGCAACAGTGGAAAATGAGAAATGTTCTCGTTGTTTTAGTTCCCTTGTGTTTCGGACTTACTTCCGGATTTATTGTTCCCTCTGGCATACGAGAGGTGAGTATTTTGAACTCTACAATATTCGGACGCCGTTAATATTCTGAAGTACGATAATTATCGATAACCCTGGTGCAGATTAGACTAACATTAGACAATTAATTCGATACCTGCTACGTAAGTTGTGGTATCCCACAAAATTGTCATTTTTGGATTGTTGCACTGTATCTATTTGTTAAGCTATTGCATAGCTTCTATCGCGGGCCTTGAGCGCGGAGACCGAATCCAGAAATTCCGTAACGAAAATAACCTGACACGGGACTCCTCTCACCGCTAGATGGTGTTGATAAAAAATGCTATGCAGTAGCTTTACCGCGGCAGTCCCCGAGTGCCACACGTTTTTTTTTAATTTATTTTATGTTCGTTTAAAAAAAAATTAAAAACAGCAATCTTTAACATAATTTCAGGATGATTGATTGACCTTCACAACAATTAACGCGTCACGTAAGCGTTTTGAGGATACAAGAACTTACGTAGGAGGTATCGAGTTTTTTATTCTGTTTTAATTTTTCAGATCACAATTGATTTAAACGACAGCGAAGGTATAACTCACAGCAGTATTATTAAAAAAAGAAACGTATTGCGTACAACGAAAACGCTTGTAAACACATCAGCTATACGTAGTTCTACTGAAAAAGCAGTAAATAGTTCTATAGATATAGATTTATATGAACATACCCAAACAAAGGAGTCAGATGTGAGAGCGAGAGCCTATATTCAAATTAAACATAACGGCAAGAAGCCTATTAGAAATCGTCTTTTTGAATCGCCCGTTAAAATACCTCACCTAAGTCAAAAATCTTACCTCTTCAATATAAATAAAGTTTTTGAAGAACTTCCTCGGCAATTTTCAATTGGATACATGAGTCAAAATTTACAGACAAATACAAAATCAGAAAATCCTGACCATAGATGCTACGCAATGAAAAATATGAAAAACCAGAAAAAGTATGATGTAAATCCAGGAACGCAGGATTATAAAACTTTTACAAATGAAAATGGAATGGAATTTATTGAGCTCTTAAGAGCGCCATTGTTGAGAACTGAATTCAAAACGTTAGATTATGAAAAGGGGGAAAATTCAAATGTAGTCAATCCAACTGAATTTCATAATGTTAAATGGAATAAGCTGAAACACTTTGGAAACATGAAAGGGAAGGCACATGAACAAGTGGTTTCATTGGATAGAAGCGAGAAATCACTATTAGATGAGTTAATTAAACAGAAATTAAACGAACACGTTAATTTATTTGTGTGTGGCGATTGCTTGAACAAGTCTAGGAAAAATAAATTCAATAACCGACTTCACTTGGAGACAATTTGCAAATGTGGCAATTTGCATCAGCGGGAAGCCGAAAAGAGCAAAAAATGATCATGACTAGTTCTAGTTATGTGTTTGTAATTTTATGTGACGAGTAATAAATGTTTAGGAAAGAGTTCTAGTGAATTTAAATGTTTAAATTAATTGATGCATAGTAAGAGAAATAATGATAAACACACACGTATTGGTCGTCCTTTACGGTTTACGGTAATCTGATTGAGTTGAAACTTGGGACTGGGATAGTTTGCTTCTTGGAGACGAAAAAGAAGTCATAGATTCAGCCATCCCGCTAATGCTATAAATGTGAAAGTTTGTGAGGATGGATGGATACATGGATGTTATTCCTTCACGCCACAACCAATGAACCAATTTGGCTGAAAGGAATGGAGATAGCTAATACTCAGGATACATAGGTTTTATTTTATCCCAGAAAATCAAAGAGTTCCCGAGAGGGATAAAAACCTTACGCCACGTGGACGAACTTGTGGGATTCATCTGGTTAACAAATAAAAAAATATTAGTGTTATCTGTGCTGTGTTTTAAAAACACTCACATTCTTTTGTAATGCAAGTTATTACAATACTTAAAAGTATTCTGTTTATTAAAAGCACAGTAAAAATTTTAAGTTTAGAATCGGCTTAAACTCTCTAGGACGTTAAAAAATAAAACTAGAACAATTTTTACTTCATATTAAAAGGGCAGTTACAAATTTTTGTACAGCCACTTCTTCTGCAGCAAATAAACCAACGTAAATACGTAACAATTTCGCGTCCGAAAAAAGTTAGTAAACAAAGTTAGTTTTGACCGCTTTTAAAAACTAATTTGTAGGGCAGTGCACAGACGGAATTTTTGTGCGATTCAGTCTGCTCCTCACAAAAAGTCTGCATACCATAGTATACCTACCCAATTAACAAGTTCCCTGTCCAGACAACAGACACAATAGTTAAACAAATAACCATGCTCACATGTGATTCATGGGACAGGGAAAGGGTTAAGTAGGCATATTATGTTTTTGCATAATGTAATCTAATTTTCATAAGGGGCGAACAAAATAAATGCAGATGCAACCAATCACGTTAGCATATACATATTTCTGTGGCGAGTCTTACACGGAGTTTTGTCAAAAACGTTTCATCGACGACGTAACCAGAAATATTTTTTGCCAACGCCATAAGTTTCAACGGAGTTGCGAAAATTGATCTTTCCTTGTGAGAATTGGCTTAGTGTGTGTTCTATTTTGATAGATGCTATAGTCAAACGTTAGCATTAGAAAATCCGCTTCAGTTATGGTTTTCCTAGTCCAAGGTTCTTGTTTCAGAAAAGCACCTGTAATTTGGCGGAGTTATGTGAGATTTTAAACTATTAAATTTCACTCGCTTTTAAACCTTTTTTTTGCTGCTACGATTTTGCGGCGGAGATGTGGCAGGAGTCGGATTGTCTGAGGTCTGTGTTGAGCCTAACCAGCACAAAGAGCGGGGTCGAGAGAGTTTTGCACAAGCGAAGAGCGCCAGCGTAGATCTCGATTAGGCGTTCAAAGCTATCAGAATTGAGATCTCTGCGCGCGCATCCTTCTGACTACGCCGTTTGTCGCCCCGAGAAATGAAATGTAAACACTGCAGAATACCAACAGATGTCCAGATAGCCAATAGAAGCAGCCCGATGTAGGGACGATGGATGTGGCTCGTCACCTTTAGAGCGCAGCTGTCAGTCTATTTTCATGTTTCAGTTACTATGCCATTGAGCGCCAAGTTCACCACCGCCGAGTAATTTTTAGCCAAGGAATATTTTTGATGTTTGGGAAGATTTTTAATGCAAAACCTGTCAAAATTTGAAAATCTCTCGCACTGCTCAGCTACCGCAGTTGAACGGGAGGGATTATGAATTGGTGCTGAAGGCTTAATGGTTTTGTAGCAGAAGGGGTATCAATAAATACGTTAAGTAAACGGTAAGTTTGTCAACTTTTCCACAGTCCCACACCGCGTAGTTAATTCAGGAGATGTGACAGTTAAACGAGAGGGGTGACGGGTTGATATTGCAGGAGTGATAGTTGGTTGCCAGGAGGCATGTCCGTAAAAGTGCATGTTTAGTCCGTCGTCCCTTCCACCCTTCCTTCAGAGAAATGCATAAACTGTTGGCCCATAAGTTTGTTCTCTTCGGTTATTGTATAGAAAAAGTCTGTCTTTGTTTGAAACTAAAAGTTTTTTTTTAAATCACAAACGTCACCACATCCAGTGTCTCTCTACATCTTTGACATTCTTATCCGTATTTGTTGAAGAAGATGACTTCGCTCGGACAAGTACATTGTTCGAAAATATTTGTACCCTACTAGATGTTGACTATTTCAGATAAGAAAACTATATTTATTTTAGTAGATGCATACCAAAACAAACCCTGCAACTTATTATTACTAGTGGTTCGCCCCGAACTGAGACCTCGCAATATCCCATAATTCCCAAAAGTTTTAATTATATATTGTAATAATTAACTTTTAACATTAGACGCAATAAAAAAAATAGTTGACATACTACTGTTTTACTGACACAGCGCCATCTATTAGCATTATAGTGAAGCTATTAGCTTCACAATAATGCTAATAGATGGCGCATTAAAATTAAATAATTTCGTTTCTTTATAACATTTATCTAATTTTAGTATTTGTGGTTCAAGTACAGGATATAACTGAATTTTCAACCAAGTTTCACGTTCTAATATTCAGTAATTCAGAAGTTATAGGGCTCTGACAGACATTTAGACGGACACACTTCTTTGTCTAGTAGGCAAGCGCCCTAGTTGACTCAGAGAACTCGCTTCGCTCGTTCAAAAAAAGTTGCAGTCAAAATTTTTGCATTGATACTTCCTCTGAAGGGTTACAGCGGGATTTCTAAAAAGCCTACCTGTCTGACGAAATTATTGGTATTGGGAAATGTAAAGGATAGCGGCCATTTTATATACGTGCAAAGTAAACGGGCACGATCAAGTACACCTGCATAATTAAGTGCCTTGACGAAAGTTGACGCGACAGTTTGCAGGCGGCGCGTGATAAATAAAATATGCACTCGAGATTTTAGCGAAGACTCCGGCGAAGTTCGGAATTTTAAAACGTCTCCTTCTCGTTTATGACTGTCTGGGACTTTGGAGTTTTTGATTTTTTAAATAAGAGGAGGTGAAACCATGTTCCACATTTCAACGTATATGTCACGAGTATTCAAATGAATATTTTATCTGGTGGGAGGCTTTGGCCGTGGCTAGTTACCACCCTACCGTCGAAGACGTGCCGCCAAGCGATTTAGCGTTCCGGCACGATGGCGTGTAGAAACCGATTATGGGTATGGGTTGAATTTATGCTTTACTTCTTCCAAGTTAGTCCGCTACCATCTTAGACTGTATTGTCACTTACCAGCAGGAGAGATCGCAGTCAAGGACTATCTTGTCATCGAATAAAATAAAAATAAATGAAAGAAGGCTGACTTCACTCGCAAATGTAACAGTGTAATAGGTAGGTATAACATGTCAAAATTAAAAATTGTTTTTTAACCGATTTCACAAAAGGAGGAGGCTTTTTTGTGAAATCGGTCAAAAACAATTTTGAGAAAGCTGGATTTTCGTATGAACCTTATCGTTGTTATTGTTCTTCTACACAAAGTGGACAAAGTTGATTAATCATTTTGAGTACTGCTAAAAATTTACTGGGGTTCAAAGAAATCAAAGATAAGTTATGTGCTTAAGTTCCTACAAAGTGACTACTTAGCGGTTAGAGAGAAGGACATCTTATCTCAATCCACTGCGCAATATTTATCAGCAGAATTTAATTTCGTAAGGTAAATATTATGTTTACGCTTTGTCTAATATAAATGGTAATAAACACATCAATTTATTCACGTTACGCGAAATTGATTGATGTACTGGAAGAATAAGGGAATCCGAAGATGAAATAACCGATGAGATACCTACCTACCTCTAAATTATATCGCCTCTTCGGGGAGTCCTATTGTAGCTGGTGAGATAATATTATAGAAGAAATATGAAGGAAAATATACATTTTTTGAATTTTTGAATTTATACCATCTTACTTGTGACTAGCGGACGCCCTCGACTTCAACTGATTCTTCAATTCACAATCGACAGTTCCTATATCCCCAACTGTTTGGGTGGGCAGAACCCCTGCAAGTTAGTTAAAAAAGTAGCTTATGTTACTCCCGATAACATCAGCTACCTACCAGTGAAAGTCCTGCCAAATCGGCTCAGCTGTTCCCGAGATTCAAGAAACAGACACTTCAATTTTAATAGATTTAACACTACTATTCGAAATGTGGCTAGTAAAAAATAGATGGCGCTAGCTGTAGGTTGGCATGCGATGTCAATAGCAAATGTTTTTCATTCCAGGAATATTGTATGGATTATTTTCTCTTCATAATTCTTTTAAACAACTATCTCACCTCATGGTGAGTGACCATGCAGTCTAAAATTGCGATTAATGGTATGGCAGTGTAAATTAAGCCCATACCCCTATAAATTATTATGTCTTGTACCTATTATGTATTCTGTAGTAGTAGGTACTTACATACGTTTAAAATACCGAACAAATCACACGCTTCCACATAATTTAGCCGAAGACTAAAGACGGCTTATTGAAAAGAATGGACTGCACCTCGTCTAGTTACTTCCCGCGTCTCAGCAACTAAGCTCGGTAAGTAAATAGGGGGTGCAATGAATCACCCTTACAGCTTTCCGATAGGGAGTGGGCTCTCGATACTTTGAACACTATATTTTTATTATACTAGAGAAAACAGTACTACGGACATTCTTTAAAGGAGTTCTCAATGCATTTGCTCGTAAAATGAATCTTACTACATCTACTACTAAAAACTTTAGTTGTAGTTGGTAGGCTTTTTATAATTTTTTGAAGTTGACTAATATCCTCCTGTCCCCTCCAAATAAGCGGAAAGCTTATGCTAGGAGTTAATACGACAATAGTGCAATGGGTGGGGTTCAAACCTGCGACTTTCAGTTTTTTAAATCCGCTCCTTTAACCGTTGTGCTATTGAGGCTTACTTATTAATTTGTCCAATGCCTACCCTTAAGTTTTTTTATAACTCGTACTGGAGATTTTTTTCCATTTTACATCATCTGCCTACCCTGTTGTACCTACATCCTACACGCCATTGGCTGGACCCCTGAAAAGAAGGCCTTAACCACTTAAAGCTGTAACCTATTTTTTGAAACTTCATTGTGGAAACACTGTAGGTATACATAGCATAGTTTTGTTACCTATTGTAAAAAAATTTTTTTAAAAGAGCAACTGCCGAGTTTGTTGCTGGCTCTTCTCGTCAGGAAGGGCATTCCGAACCAGTGGTAGATTCATCGACGATTCAAAAGCACTTGTAAAAGTGTATTAGAATTAAAAAAAAAGACGTGTGGCACTCGGGGACTGCCGCGGGGATTTTTTATCAATGCCATCTAGCGGTGAGAGGAGTCCCGTGTCAGGTTATTTTCTTTACGGAATTTCTGGATTCGGTCTCCACGCTCAAGCTATGCAATACCTTAAAAATATTTCTATTCTATTCTATTCTATTCTATAGTATGTAAAGTAGCAATATTATGTTGGGAAGCAAATGCAATGTATTTTACAGCAATTTGTTTCACTCAGACGCGCGAGACGGGCTAGATTGCATTAGGCAAATCCCGTTACCTAATTCCTCACACGAGCTAAGATGTTTGGTTTTCAAATGCACCGTTCGCAAAGGATTAGGAGTATATACAGACGGGCTGCAATGTGACTGTAAGCCGATAGCAAAGAGTTTGTATACAAAGTTTATTGTAGTTGCCGAGTTGACATAACTTTTCAGCTGAAATCTAAGTATAGATCTCTCACTCTGCTCAGACTCAAGACAGAGTTAAAACGAGACATATTTATGTCAGAGCATCAGCACGCTCTATAGATTTCAAAATTAGACCATTCCACCCTTGAATGGTCTAAGAAATAACTGTAATTCGCTCGCGTCGATACTTTTTTTTTGTGTTAGGAGTGGGTACGACAATAGTGCAACGGGTGGGATTCGAACCTGCGACCTTACAGTTTTCAGTCCGCACCTTTTAACCGTTGGGCTATTGAGGCTTATAAGTGACTCTTTGATTTTCCGGGATAAAAAGTAGCCTATGCCACTCTCCCGATCCTCAACTATACCCATGCAAAAAATCACGTCGATCCGTTGCTTTGTTGCGGCGTGATTGAAGGACAAACCAACAAACACACTTTCGCTTTTAGAATATTAATAAGGCTAGATTAGTGATATCCATAGTGGTTTTGTATGAATAGAAAAAGTAGTAGCTAGTTGGATATAAAGTTCGCGTCATTAGCAACATCTAACGAGGTTCAATGAGTAGGTACAGCGTAATAGCAACTCCTGAACATTTAACAAACTAGTTAGTTGAGAACTGCCGAGAGGTGGATGTGATGTACGATGTACAGAGACACGGGTTTGACGAAAACACACGGGACCATTATTGTGAATATGCAGCGGCGACTCTTCACCCTAAATATCTGGCAATTAGTTTTGTTGGAAAATGTTGAGAAGATATTATGTACTCGTACGATGTACAAAGACACGGCTTTGATGAAAACACACGGGATCATAATTTGAATATGTAGCGGCGACTCGTTACCCTAATATCTGACAGCTACTTTGGTTACTCGTACGATGTACGTACAATGACACGGCTTTGATGAAAATACACAGGATCAAAATATTTTTTTTATTCAATGACAAGATAGTTTTTGACCGAGATCTCACTTGATGGTAAGTGACGATACAGTCTTAGATGGTAGCAGGCTAACTTGGAAGGGGTATGGCAGTGTAAATTCAATTCATACCGTTAATGACAACGTGCAGCGGCGGCTTTCGTATAGTTTTAACAACTAGTTTGTTTGAAAACTGTTGAGAGCTGGCGGATGTGAGATATGATGTAAGATGTGCAAAGAAACTAGTTGGTTGAATACACACGGGAGGATATTTAGAAATTTCCTGCGGCGGTTGTAACGTACCCATATGAACGTTTTTGACAAACTACTTGTTTGTGAATTGTTGAAAACTGTACTTGTTTTCGTGATAAAATTTAATGTCTATTAATAATAATAGTAGGTATATCCTACACACTATCTAGATCTAAATCTAGCCTGTACGTCGAGCTTATAAAAGTCAACTACTTTTGTAAACCCGAGCCGTAGGTGAGGGTTTAACTTCGTCACGCGTTTATAAATAATCTTAACGTCCGTGTATGATATGACGTTTCTCAATGTACTTGCATTGCAAGGAAACAGGTAAAAAAAAATTCAATGCATGGTTCCAAATGGTGCGATTTTCAACTGAGCTCGCCATTGATATTGAGAAATATCTTGATAGGCTGTATTAAAAAGTACATAATAATAATTATTTAAGTTACAGGTGCAGAATCAGTTTAGTTATTTATTTATAGGAAAAGTTTATTAACAGTAACCTATCTACAGAAAATTGGGTGTAATATCGTCGTATCGACTTTGTTCATAGACACGGGACCTGACACGGGACTCCTCACCGTAGAGGAGTCCCGTGTCAGGTTATTTTAGTTACGGAATTTCTGGATTCGGTCTCCACGCTGGCCCGCGATAGAAGCTATGCAATAGCTTAAAAAATATAGCTTAACACTTTATTCATCAAAATGGGCTCAGTAGTTTTGGCGCTGCGGTGCAACATACGTAGAACAAATATACATACAAGCACACAGACTGCTAACCCTTTCTTTTAGCTCTGACTTAGTTGTGTAGAAAACAGACATGACAAAAGAATCTAATACGAGCAATTCCGCATTCTTGGTTGAAGCTTGAAAAATCACGGGGTATTGGGAATTCTATTCACTTGGGTCCTTTGGACCATTTCATCGTTCGCAAAATCGTTCGCGGCCGGTGAGAAGGGTCCGCGATGTCAACGCGGCTAACAAGGGTTAATGCACTCACATCTTATTTCCAAGACACTGCCCGGATTATTATGAAACGTGACTGCAAAGGGCGCGTTCCGTGCTCAAAGGTGGTGGCAACAAATCCTCGTTTTTAAGTTATTGCATAGCTTCTATCGCGGGCCTTGAGCGTGGAGACCGAATCCAGAAATTCCGTAACGAAAATAACCTGACACGGGACTCCTCTCACCGCTAGATGGCGTTGATAAAAAATGCTATGCAATAGCTTTACCGCGGCAGTCCCCGAGTGCCACACGTCTTTTTTTTTGTTCGTCCTTCACAATCATTGTTAAGGTTGAATATGGACGGAACCCTTCGTGTGCGGGTCCGACTCGCACTTGACTATTTCTTTAGGGTACCCTAGTAAAACACAGACAAAAATGTGGCACCGAACCGGTGGTGGAGTCATGGCGTGTCATAAGAGCTACAAGTTGGCGTACATGAAATAAATAATTTTGAATATAAATTCGAATTCTGTTATACACAATCTCTAAACTCAATTAAATCTTTTGGGGTTTCCTTTTTTAAGCTATTGCATAGCTTCTATCGCGGGCCTTGAGCGTGGAAACGGAATCCAGAAATTCCGTAACGAAAATAACCTGACACGGAACTCCTCTCACCGCTAGATAGCGTTGATAAAAAATGCTATGCAATAGCTTTAGCGCGGCAGTCCCCGAGTGCCACACGTCTTTTTTTTCTTACTTTTAAACCACCCCTGTATTAACGCAAACAAAATAACAAAAAACAAATCAAATCAAGTCAAGTCTTTTTGAGTTTTAGCCAGACTAACGAACAGCAGTTGATTTTTGTTATAAATAAAAGATAGAAGATAATTTACGTCTCTGTATCACAGACATATAAAGAGTTGAATCTGAGAGGTTTCGAAGATGCTGTTAAATGGACAACATTGCATTTGATGTACTTAAAACGGAAAAGAAAATGGACTTTTCGACTCGCAGACTCATAAAAATGCGCCATAGTACGTGTACTCGTGAATATGGTTCACAGCAACAATAAAAACACTAAGAGCCCGTGTACACGTTACGGTTGGACAACTCTTTCTAGCTGACACCCTTTTCTCTACGGTTCGATTTACGGTTCGGTGCGATCTTCGTTCGTGTTTATGCGGGCTAACCGTAGTGTTCTGATGTTCACTAGTGAAGGTATACCTTTTTTAAACCTGCTGTTTCAGCATTTTGTTGCAATATTGCTATTTTTTAAATGACTTACAAAAAAGGAGGAGGTTCTCAATTCGTTGGAATCTTTTTTATTTTTTTATGTATGTTCCCCGATAACTCGAAGACGCCTGGACCGATTTGGAATTTTTTTTAAGCTATTGCATAGCTTCTATCGCGGGCCTTGAGCGTGGAGACCGAATCCAGAAATTCCGTAACAAAAATAACCTGACACGGGACTCCTCTACGGTGAGCCGCTAGATGGCGCATATTTTATCAACGCCATCTAAATGAAAATATGGAAATAAAATAGATGGCTTTGATAAAAATTGCTATGCAATAGCTTTACCGCGGCAGTCCCCGAGTGCCACACGTCTTTTTTTTTGTTTGAAAGGGTATACTTAGCAGGTGATTCCATTGTCATCAGGTCAGGATCTGATAATGGAATTCTGGGGAAATCGAGGGAACTCTTCAAATTTTATAGGCACAATTGATATGCTTTGTAGTGGCGTTTGAAGTCGGTTTTGTAAAAAGAATTTTTACGTTTATATTACCGTAAAAATAGAACTTTTTTCGGCGGGGTCATCATTTTAACTGAAAACCCGCTTAGTAGTTTTTGAAATTCCTGCAGGAGCTCTCTGTTTTGCGGCATAAGAGATAGCTTGTGTCTTCAAGACCTCGACTATACCTATGTAAAAAATTAATCACGATTCGCATAGAGATTACGAGTAAACGTGTACACAAAATTTTCTCGTGGCGCGCACTTTAGCCCTACCGGTAAGTGTAAATGGTCTTTTACAACACAACTAAATAAGGAAGACACTCAGATTTTAAGAGTGTAAACTTTTATTTTACGTTTCATTTCCAAGTTTCTCTCCTTTTATTCTTAGTTTACTCAATATAGCGACATCACGCTGCGCTGTGAGCAATTTTGTTGCGGCTGCAATTTTGGCTGCAATTTTAGAGCTCCCTCACACTTGACTTATGGGCTACTAGTGGTGGAAACTAGGGGCACCCATACTTTTGGGTATCACACGATTTTACGAGGTATCGACACTATTGGTGCATTAGTTTTTAAACCCCGACGGAAAAAGAGGGGTGTTTTTTTATTCCCTGTCAAGATAGCCCTTGACTGCGATTTCACCTGATGGTAAGTGACGATGCAGTCTAAGATGACAGCGAGCTAACTTGGAAGGGGTATAGCAGTTTAAATTCAACCCATACCTACCTCTAATCTTTTGTTACTCTTTCACGCAAAAACTACTGGACGGATTTGGCTGAAATTTGCATACATTTGCATTGATAGTGCATACCCTGGATTAAAACATAGGCTACATTTTATCCCGGGGAATCGAAGAGTTCCCGCGGGAATTAAACCTTACTCCGCGCGAACGAAGTCGCGGGCATAATCTAGTATAAAATATAATATAGATGCTCTCAGTCGTGGATGATGCGGCCAACGCGATCTGCAGACGTTATTCACGTTTTCAGAACTGAAAAATGCTCCTCTTGCGACTCGTTACCAAGTACAATCTCCTAAAATAATATAAGAGAGCGGATAACCATGTCAAGTGAGATCTTAACTCCACTGAAGCGCGCTGCAGTGAAAAGTAAACATCGCGTGCAGTGTGGGGGGAATTCGGTATTGTTTTTGCCTAATGTAATCTCGGAAGCCTCTGTCGCACAGAGTTTACGTCTTACGAGCGACCTAAGCGCAAAAACGATGCGGCGCGATTATAGGTATAGTTCGATACGCGCAAAAGTAAAGGGGCAAAAGAAAGTGTGAGCAAAAGCGTCTATTAATCACAACCCATCCCTGGTCCACAGTTGACCACGATTCGTATTTCGAATGACAAGGGTCATAAATTCAAATTATTTCATGTAGGCCAACTTGTGGCTCTTATGACAAGTCGAGAATCTACCACCGGAATGCCGGAGCCGGCAAGAAATTCAGCAGTTGGTCTTTTCAAAACAAAAAATGTTACAATATGTAGCTTATCTATCTTGTGGACAGCTGAAGCAAAGCAGATTGGTTCCGAGCAATTTTGTCATTAAGGAATTCATTAATTGTGTAATAACTTCTACTTATTAAATGTGTCTTTACACACTGTTTTTTATGTAATGGTAAATCAACCAATTCTTTCGGAATCAAATTATACTCGAACTCACAAAGGACTTTTGGACTTTACACAAACGATAGTACGGTGTTAGGTACTAGTTTATGACGGTGTCTAGTAAATGCATGATGACAATGTGTCTCACCTCCCTTTTTTCTTTTTCATATTCCACCCCATTGGCTAAGTGCGGATTACTAAACCCACTCCTTAACTTATTACTTCCTCAACTTACTTCATGTAATACATATTCCGTCAAAATAACATTACTCTACGTCTGCAATACTAATTTACTTCCCCATTCCGCAAAACACATCTCCGGGAGGGCGCGGTAATTCAATAGACTGGTAACAAAGGTAAGAAGTTGCTCAATACAACAGATCGCCTGCCATACTCCACTTTACCTGCCGCCCTAACAACACCATAAATCGTATTTCTATTTCAGAAGATATATTATTATACTGTTCAGTAAGCCTGAGCCTACTTACTAACTAACTATAACTGATTATAACTTCTTTTTTTGGATGTTTCGGGATCGTTTAGATATGGGAGGTTCATTAGGTACGAATTCCGTACGCAAAGGTGCTTTTTACTTCCATGTTTATATACCAGTTAATGAGATTTAAAATTCTCGTTGTCCCGTGGGTCTCTCACCAATTGTAGATGGTTATTGGGTCGTCGGTTGGCGCAATCGAGCGCGCTCATCTCGTTGGTGGGCCAGGCATTTAATTGTTACGGTTCGTCAAAAACTGTATCTATCTAATTTAAGTTATTGCTTTTAAATGAACGACTTCCAGACAGGATTATACCTATTTAACAATATAAGGTAACAAAAGAAATTTTACTTTTCAGAGTCTGTTCGAAGCTATCGTATTTTTTGCCAGTTTTAATTTTTAAGCTATTGCATAGCTTCTATCGCGGGCCTTGAGCGTGGAGACCGAATCCAAAAATTCCGTAACGAAAAAATCCTGACATGGGACTCCTCTCACCGCTAGATGGCGTTGATAAAAAATGCTATGCCGCGGCAGTCCCCGAGTGCCACACGTCTTTTTTTTGCGTCTGTAATTATTTTAATTGTTGATATTTCCGAGATATTTCTCGGACTTGTGCTAATTCAAAATTCCACTTAGCAGCACTGAACTATAATTCGATAATAAATTCTCGGGGCTAGTTAATGAGATTTAAAATTCTCGTTGTCCCGTGGGTCCCTCAGCAATTGTAGCCGGTTATTGGGTCGTCGGCCCAATGAAGCGGGCTCATCTCGTTTGCTGGGTACGCGGTAAACGAACTCCTCGCGTTGAAATATTCAATTTTACGTCCCCGGACGTTCGCAGTTCATAATGGATTTTTTGAGGCGCGCTGGAATCTGACGGACGGGCCTTTTTAAGCCGCAAATCTGTTGGATTTCAATGTGCTTTTTTAATTTGAACACACCAATTCCATTATGAAACGGTACCTAAACTGAAAGATTTGCTTCAAATAGTGGCCAATCCGCGTTGGTACAATTTACAAATGAAGAAGTAGAGATGTTCAGATGTGCTGGAGTTGCAACCTCGTACCGGAAAGCATAGTGTTGCTGGATTAGATGGACTGGCGTTATCACATGAGTAGCAGGCAGTCGCTGGATACAGACAGCATAAGACCGAGACGTGTGAAAGTTCCTACAATCGCGCCCTAATCGAATAAATATTGCCCGGAGGTTTCGATGAGTGTGATTGATTAAATAATACTTGGATATGCTTGATAATTACATTTTCAGATGGTGGTATGTCTGACGTGCTGTGGTTAAATTGATTTGATGTGAGGTCAGGGGCCGTTATAAGGGGATGGTGGAGACGACTTTAGGTAGGGTTTCAGCGTTTGACTTGTGAACTGCTGGACCTACTTGATTGATGCCATTTTGACGCCGTAAGCACAAAACAGACACGAATGCTCTGGAATTAGTAGGTAATATTGCAAATGGCGCTTCCGACCTCTATAATGTAATCTATGATTAATTCATTGTTGTTATTCGCATTTATAAATTAGAAGGATGAATAACAATACTATGGATCCATCAATAACTCTAGGCCATGATTGCTTAAACTTCCGTTCGCAAATATTATTTCACAGGCTCGTCGATTTAAACTCCAGCTGGCTAAACCAATAAACGAACTTTCAGAATCGCTCTTAACAAACCAATATTCGATAAGTACGTAGTACTCAAACTGCGCTAAACCAGGATCAGGTTAGTTCGTTCGAGTGAATTCTGATTGGGTAATAACTACTCAAAATTCGTTCCTAGAACTGATACCCGTAATTCATTTCTATGAGATTGCACTGTTGGACAGTTATCAAGATACCTTATTGTTTTTCTTTTTTAGGGTTCCATACCCGAAACCCTATTGCTAAGCCTCCATCATTCGTCCGTCTGTCCGCCTTACAGCGGTTTGATCCTCACCCGTTGCACTATTGTCGTACCCACTCCTAAAGTCCTAACAAAAGCTCTCTGCATATTTGAAGAGGAGAGAAGAATATTAATCAAATTCATCTTGGCTAATAGGTATTCTTTGACAAAATAAAAGAATTAAAAAACACGACTGCCCAGCCAAAAACGAACTAAAAAGTTAAATACCACAGCCCTTTGGAATCTTATTCACATTTTTAAATGGTATTTTTTTGTGAATAACTGGATATTGAACTATAGTGTTTTATAGTTTTGGAATCTACTCATCATTTTCTAGATGATGATTATATACTTAATCTTATTTTCGATTTTTTTTTTCAACTTTAGTCTTTAATGCGGGATCATGGTCACGCCATCAATTTTTTTTAAATTTTATGTCACCCGAAATAAGCTAAGGATTCTAGTGATACCTCATTAATTAAAATCGGTTCGGGCGTATTGAAGTTATGGTGGAATATAGGAATTCACATACATACATACATGAACCCCGAAAACAATATACTCCTTTTTTCAGGCAGTCGTATAAAAATAAACTATGACATATTTTTTATACTTTAATTATTGGTATTGTATCTCATTATTTCTGTCCATGATAAGTTAATCACATATAACCGTATATGAAACGTGACAATACCGCTCGAAATTCACGGAGTAAAGCAATTACGTGCCGCTATTGTTATGCGAACGTGAGCTGAATTCCCATGGGAGCAGAGCAAGTTAAGTTCCTGATCTGTGGCCAAACACTTTTCTACGAGTTGTTTAGTAAGGTGGCTTTCCACGACGCTTTAAAGCACATTCACAGTCACTGCTCTGACAATCGGATAACCTAGCGTATAATGTTAATTGAACTGCCTTCTTGGTCTAGTGGTTTACGTGTTCGACTACGGATGACGGGGTCCCGGGTGCAAATCCCGGTCGTGTCGAATTTCCGTCAAATTTGACTATGAGAGTGAGAGAATAGAGAGTGCACCTGTGTTTGCGTACACTCTTGTGCACTATACTATCTCCCACGCAGATGCCTGAGGTCTAAAGTGTGAGGAGGTCTCGCCGTGACGAGATTCAGTCGGGAGGCTATTATTGTCAATGTTAATTGATATTTGCATGAGAATAATTTTCTGCTCTTTGCTGTATATTCACTGTTGCTGTACTACATTTAATATATTAAGCTTTACGCTATATCGGAGGGAAAATGGAAATATCAGTCTTGATTAACATGCCTAGTTATCCTTTTTTCTTAAAAATAAGGCATCATCGCTCCGGGCTGTGTATATCTCAATCACATGACAGCTACACTTATTTGAATTTGACTTGCAATCTTTAGCGGTTATTAAAATTCTGATGAGCATACTTTATCAAGGTTCAAAATAAATTAGAGCAATGTTCGGCTCACACTTTTACTCACCGTGGAAGGTCACCACAACTGCTGCTTTATCTGAATTTCCGTGTCGCTGCGTTCTTTGGATACAGGGAGAAAATAGTGGCAGAATGAAATAGGGTTCACTGTATCGAGAAGAGAGCTCGGTTCTTATCGGAAACCTGCAAGGGTTATTCATTGCTCTCTGTGTTTACGTAGTGGGTACTTACGACGCTCTTAACCGTTGTGTATCGAAATCAACAGAATTAAACTTTTCATTTTATAGAAACCAGAATAAATGAGTTAAGAAGAGTAAAAATATCCTTGCGGGTTACCTTTTTCTTTAAAAACAATCTGCATGCACAACAAACAGAACAGCGCACAACGTGCGGTACAAGAACTATACCTTACCGAGACCAAACACTTTTATAAGGGCTGTATATTACAGGGAGTTTATCTGAGTTTCCGTACCGTTGCCTTCTCTGGCGATAGGGGGAAAATAGTGCACAATAAAACAGGACTCACTGTATCGAAAGCCCACTCCTTATCGGAAAACTGTTAACGTGATTCATTGCGCCCCTGTTTACTCTGCGCTCTCTTAACCACTTCATGGTTTTTATACTTTTCAATGAAGTGCGAAATACGGACATGAAAAATTTTCGAATAGCAGTCGTGTAAATTCCACCTTTTCATCATCATCATTTTTATCATCAGCACCCCATTAATGGCTCGCTACTGAGCGCAGGTCTTCTTTCATAATTTAGGCTGTTATTGTATAGGTTGTCGTAGGTCCAGTGTTAATCATAGATTAAAGATGAAGGTTTTTCAATTAAAAAAAAAATATTAGCTAAGCTAAAGGTGAATGATATCTCCAAATAAGCGAAAATCCGCTCTCGGGTGGGGATAAAATCGGCCTTTCAATTTTCAGTCCGCACCTTTTAACCGTTGGACTATTGAGGTTTCAGGCTTGTTGGTTAACATAAGGTTGATACTAAATATAATCTAGCGGGCCGCCAGTAATAATGCAATGAAAATATTTCTCAAATATTATGCAAAATAATTATTATCAGTACCTCTCTATTTTACCATTTTCAAGTAATTGTTTTTGCAGACTAATCGAATCAGCCAAGTGTACCGATTCTCTTCGGGCTCCAATAATATTCTTGTTTTTAGTACAAATGATATTGAATACTAAATAGGCAGGTCATGCAAATATTATTCTGAATAACTTTGAGTCTTGTGCTAAAACTTATAAAATACTAGCAGATACCCGCGACTTCATCCGCGTGGATTAAGGTTTTTTATTCCCACGGGAACTCTCTTATTTCCCGGGATAAAAAGTAGCCTATTCCAGACTATAATCTATCTCTGTGCCTTTCAGAAAAATCGATTCAATCGTTGCGACGTGATTGACAACAAACATACGCACTATCGCATTTATAATATTACTAGATGATGCCCGCGACTTCGTCCGCGTGGATCAAGGTTTTTCAACTCCCATGGGAACTCTGTAATTTTCCGGGTTAAAATGTAGGCTATGTTTTAATCCTGGGTATGAGCTATCTCCATTTCCAATTTCAGACACATCGGTTCATTCGTTGTGGCGTGAAAGAGTAACAAACATACACACACACATACACATACAAACTTTCGGCTTTATAATATTAAGTATGATAATAGGATTAATAGGATAATAGGACTAAGTACCCGATGCCCGCGATTTCACCTAAAACGTTGCTTTCACAAAGCGCTAAGCGCTTTAAGTCTTCATTCCTGATCGGCACGGCTAGGGTCTGGAACGCTCTTCCAAGATCTGTGTCTCCTAACAAGTACAATTTGGGTATCTTTAAACCAAGAATGAATAGGCATCTTCTAGGCAAACGCGTTACACCTTAGACCACATCATCACTTTCCATCAGGTCAAGCGGGTGCCTATAATGTATAAAAAAAAAGACGTGTGGTACTCGGGGACTGCCGCGGTAAACCTATTGCATAGCATTTTTATAAACGCCATCTAGCGGTGAGAGGAGTCCCGTGTCAGGTTATTTTCGTTACGGAATTTCTGGATTCGGTCTCCACGCTCAAGACCCGCGATAGAAGCTATGCAATAGCTTAAAAAAATATGCTGCCACAGGCATGAGTGGCAGCTTCTGGTGTCGGAGCCCAAGATCGTTTTTGAGTCACTGAGCAAGCGAAGTAAGTTCTCTAGGAACTTACTAACTTACTTTTCAGAATGAAATTGTTACATTTAAACAGTAGGATTAGTATAAGATTTAATTCGATTGATCGTATTCGTATACGATGATATTAGCGTCAAAGTAAAACGAACCATAACAGTATTGATTTAAAGTCACAAATTCAGTACAACCGATTTTAGTCTGGAGCGTATCCGTATACGTAAAAGTATAAGAATACATGCATGAAATTGAGCTCTAATTCAATATAGTTATGGTTCGTTTTACTTTGACGCCTAAGTCATCGAATACGAATACAATCAATCGAATTAAATATTGTACTAAACTTATTGATTGCGCGTTTAAAATACTTAAAGTATCTAACAGACGACTAGACAGATGCATTTTAATTTGAAGAGTCAAAAGCCCAGCGGTTAAAGGTACTGAAAACTGAAAAGTCGCAGGTTCAATACTCACCTGTTACACTATTCAAAAAATCGAATACGAATACGGTCAATCGAATTAAATCTTATACTAACCCTACTGATGTGTTGCAAAACAAAGTATTCGTACACGAAAGTTTAAGGTTCCCAAATCGTAAAACGGGATCAAAATGAGCGCATCTACCTCGGGTTGAGGTAATGAAATCTCAATGGTTGGCACATCGACAATATAATGCCAAAAGTTTCACGGTTAAATACCTACCTCTGGGTTAAAGTTTTGGATTTGCAGGCGCAATAACTGCTCGGTTGCTGTGGTTTGTTATAATAATTCGTTTTATTTGACCTAGTGATTTCACTGCATTGAAATCACAAGGTTAAATAAAACAAGTTAAGGTTATTAAGGGTGTCAATTACATAGAGTGCTTTCTTCAGTATGACTTGATTTGCTATTTCAATGTCCGGTGTCCCATATTTATGAGATAATTTTTTTAACGATTTTAATTTTTAACCGACTTCCAAAAAAGGAGAAGGTTCTCAATTCGTCGGAATCTTTTTTTTAAATTTTTTTTTATGTATGTTCCCCGATTACTCGAAGACGCCTGGACCGAGTTGGAAAATTCTTTTTTGTTTGAAAGGGTATTATACTTCCCAGGTGGTCCCATTGTCATCAGGTCAGGATCCGACTATGGGAATCTGGAGAAATCGAGGAAACTCTTCAAATGTTACAGGCATAATTGATATAGTTTGTAGTGGCGTTTGAAGTCGGTTTTGTAAAAATGATTTTTACGTTTGAAATGACGTTTATATTATTGTGTGAGGTTTTGTTTACACAATACTGAAAAAATGTTTAGGATACTCGCTTAATACGGTGAAGATCGTCGGGCATTGAGAACGGCGAATGTCCAGCAGTGGACAAGGAAAGGAAAATAATAAACTTCAGATTGTTTATACAAAGTTACTTTCATTGGTTAATTGAGCGCTACTTGTAAATTGCAGTATCTCAAAATTAAGTAAATGTCTTAAAAAATTAAAAGAAAATAATTAATTATTCATAAAGAATTTTTGGACTTCTTTCTAATCGCGGAGGAAATTCCGAGATAATATTTCACGGCCTTGAAAGCGTCCACAGTTTGTGCGTTCAGTAAGTTTGTGTCTCGAAGCCATTTGTCATTCTTTTGTTGGCGACTGTGACGGGGGATTTTTCACGATGGGACAAATTTCGCGAATAAATTAAGCGGCGTTGTAATCTTGTGTAATAAAAACTGGAGAAGTTTCCTCTCCATTGTTTAGAAAGTGCGGCGGTTATATTAATTACACTGAGGTGAACTCTGTACGTTTTTAATCAAATTTTTATTTATTTTGACCCAAACAGTTGGTATACAAAACACTTAGTGATTAGTAATTACGCGGCGAAGGTCTATTATAGCCTTAAGAGCACGCTCGTTCCGGAATTAAAAGTGAACTTTAGGAGGGACACCGGCGCAGTTCGGAGCTCAAACAATAGGTTTAGTTGCTTCCCCTCAGCGCGAGTTTGCATTCAGGCCGCATCTATTCTTAGAGCCGACACACATAAAGGGGTGAGACGTTGGACTGCAAAAATAGGCGGCGCGACGCTGCCAGTCGTCGACGCAGACAATTGCGACACGCATCCCACTACTATTTGACATCATTTTTATAAAAAAAGTATGTATTCAATCAGTGACGTCACAAGTACATCATTGAAAAAGAAAAAAGTAACAATGACAAATGATGATGATGAATGATGAAAGTTAGACATATGAATGAGTTCCAAAGAACCGAAAAAGATTAATTATATAATAATCACACCACCATTCTCCTGCTTTTGTTGTTATCAGGTTTCAGAATCTGACAGAAATTAAAACACGTCAAACTCAGAGCTACAGATATACTGTAAACATTAGCATATTATGTCGGTTATGAAAATGCATAAGCCTGGCATCTATGAAATTTTTACAACAAAAATATTTTTTATTAATAAAAATATATACCTATGTGCTGCGATGACGCGTTGCAACGCACTGCTTTAATGTGTGTCGACCCGTAGTTCGGGAACTGGCTTCCTTCGGTGAAATCGGGGAGGGGAGTGTTTGTATTACTAGCTAGCACTAATATTAGTCTAGCGTCATGTTATGTAACTCCATTATTTACTCGTATACGTCACTATCTCTAATAACAAACTCAAGCGAGTAAGTCCCTATGTCTATTGATGTTTATAGTTTCGCATAAAGAGAAACGAAGTCACTCCACCTAGTTTGTAATATCAAAAAATTCTGTATGGAATCTGCTTTCACAAAGCGAATAAACGGTCAAATGCGTGTCAGGGCACGCGCAGTATAGGGTTCCGTAGTTACCCGTCACTTTATAGGTACATACGCAATGATTTCTGCTAGGGATGAGCTATATACTCACAAAACAAGCGAAAAAATTGTGCCGAACGACGAAGAGTATAATAGAGTACTTCATTGTCAAATGACATGATAAAAATAAATCAAATATCTGCCATTACACGCTTCATTTACCGCACGCTTGTAACATATCCACCTTTTTTTATACATATACAATATCATAGTACATCCGTATGAAAATTATATAAGGGAGTACATATATATGCTCGTAGTACGTAATTTTCATCATGAAATGTGAATGAATGAATGAATATACTTTTAATGTACACCACACATATTATAAGAACAGACACAAAGAGCTTAATAAAAAGCATACAATTTGGCGGTTAAATGCGTTATTAAGCTATTGCATAGCTTCTATCGCGGGCCAGCGTGGAGACCGAATCCAGAAATTCCGTAACGAAAATAACCTGACACGGGACTCCTCTGCTAGATGGCGCATTTTTTATCAACGACATCTAGCGGTGAGCCGCTAGATGGCGTTGATAAAAAATGCTATGCAATAGCTTTACCGCGGCAGTCCCCGAGTGCCACACGTCTTTTTTTTTATTTAATTAATACGCCTAGGTTTAAATTAATGATAAAAACGTCACTAGTGTATGGAAATACGCTTTGAGAAGCTGTAACTTTTTATTGACTTAATCTAGAAACTTGAATTGATCCATTGATCTTTGTAGTATTCAGTATTTTCAATTTAAAGCCGTTTCAGAGAAAAACAGCCTTGACAGACGGACAGATCAACGAAGCGATCCTATAAGGGTTCCATTTTTTCGGAAATCTAAAAATCAAAATTCCTGAGACCTTCACTGGCGTGAGCTGTTAAGCCGGCAGTAGAGCTGCGATCACACCTGATAGTAAGTGAAGATGCAGCCTGCGATAGAAGAAAATGCCTATTCACTCACTAATTTGAAGGTGGTCAAGTTTTTGCAGGTCAAATATGGAAGCTATTCCTAGCGGTGCCTTTACAGAACGAGAAAGCAAAGCTTATGAATGAATGACTGGACTTTTATTTGTATGTATTCAAGCCTTAAAAACTTGTCCGAACTAGTTCTACGTGGAAATACCTCCTACACAATTGCAGAAACGTCTTTAAATATTCACTCGCTCGTAAGCAGAAGTGGATGTTACAAAGAATTTCACGCTCTGATACATTTCAAAAGTCTACACAGTGTTTTTTCCAAGAAAGAATGCTCTTTTCTACCTCCTACAATTGCTCCTCTTGGCAGCGAAAAGAAACGTTTTTAAATTATACTAATACTAAACAGATTTAGGGAGGTAGGAATATGACTTGATTCGCGGAGAATACTGTGAGATAATTAAGGGTAATGAATATTTCATTAAAATGTCCAATTTTGTTAGGTTTT
The DNA here is from genome assembly GCA_933228805.2 of Hipparchia semele. Lineage (NCBI taxonomy): Eukaryota > Metazoa > Arthropoda > Insecta > Lepidoptera > Nymphalidae > Hipparchia > Hipparchia semele. The sequence goes on along the minus strand of OW121725.1, from coordinate 2,616,340 downwards.
AAATTGCCTAGAATCCTAGAATTAACTTGTCTAAAAGACAGTTTCAAAGATAACTTGTCAATTATTGACAGATTAATTTTAGGTTGAAATATAGTTTAAGGGGTAGTCGCTACGAAGCTACTGCGATTCCCAATTATTAATTTATGGATTGAAAAGCTGACGGGTATTTTTAGTTATAATTTCGGAGTAATTTAATTAATCGTCATCAAATTACTACCGGATAAAGGTCTCTTGCAAAGATCTCCATAGGAAGCGATCTTGTGCCGTTTAAATCTCGCGGCTGCCAGCGACTTGCTTGCTTAGTGAGCTTTAATTTCCCGTCGAGTAGTGCCTCCTTATGAGACTCATAGATTTTGAATCTCTTGACTTTCGTCGTCGAAGGATTTTGAATGAGAAGATAAGACAAACTCCATTATGGATCTGACGCTCACTTGCTACATGATTGAAAGACAAACCGAGTGTCCATCGAACAAATATTTTTCGCATTTAAGTAAGATTTCCTCTAGCAGCGATTAATTTTATTTCCATTAATAACCTAGTAAATAATACAAAATATTAGCTTATTAAATAGAGACCCTATTTCGACGACAGCATCATTACTTAAAGTTTATCTCTAAGCAGCAGAAAATATGACGTTGTTTACGAAACCTCTTACAGCTCTCTTCGTATGAGGAATGCTTCACAATTTAACAAAGTCGCTTCCGACTTAATACTGCTGCGCAGCGAGAAACGTGCATTGCACAGTATACATTGCTTCGGAGATATTCTCTAAACCTGCAACCTCGAATTTAACGCTGAAGCAGCGACGAAATTTAAGTTAATAATACCGGCCAAATGACTGCATTTATGAAACAGAAATGTAACGTATAGATTAAGATTTTTATTACAAAATTAAAATATATTTTTTCTACAAAATTAAAATTCTTACATCATTGTGAGATCAAATCTTAGTATTTCATCATGATAATTTAAGCTCCTTCTAAGAAAAAAATTCTTTTCAAAAAACCGACTTCAAACGCCACTACAAAGTATAAAAATAATTTTATTTTGTACACGTTTGTTGAAGTCGGGCGGCTTAAATAGAAACGATGAAACCGATACGCGATGCTCACCCGATTTCAATAAGCGTGACTCTTATATGTCACCATAACGTAAGCGTCGCGCATCAATTTCATCGTTTCTAGTTAAGCCCGCCCGACTTCAACAAATAAAAATAATTTTATAATGTACACGTTTGAAGTCGGTTTTTTGAAAAGAATTTTTATTTTAAGCTTTTCAGTGTAGCTTGTACCTGCTCTCTTTCTCTCCTCCCTCCAACACTACGGTACTAAAGTAGTCTATACTTGGTACCTACAGTACTTATTAACAACATACAATTTCTAAAGAGCTAGGACCAGGAGGTCCATGATGTAGTCCATGCTTGGTACCAACAATATCAATTCGGAAGCGACAGTTCGTAATCCCTCCAACCCTGCAGCATCAGGATTGAGGAGCTAGAACCTTGAATTTTATATGTAGTATATGCTTGGTACCAACAATATCAATTCGTAAGCGACAGTTCCTAAATCCTCACAGATTAGGTAGGCAGTACCCCTGCAGCATCAGTATTGAAGAGCTAGGACCTTGAGCTCCACGATGTAGCCTATGCTTAATACTAACAATATCAATTTGCAAGCGAAAGTTCCTAAATCCTCACAGTTTAGGTAGTTAGTACCCTGCAGCATCAGGAGTGAAGATCTAGGACCTTGACCTCCACGATGTAGCCTATGCTTAATACTAACAATATCAATTTGCAAGCGAAAGTTCCTAAATCCTCACAGTTTAGGTAGGCAGTACCCTGCAGCATAAGGATTGAAGAGCTAGGACCTTGAGCTCCACGATGTAGACTATGCTTAATACTAATAATATCAATTCGCAAGCGAAAGTTCCTAAAGCCTCATAGTTTAGGTGGGCTGTACCCTGCAGCATCAGGATTGAGGAGTAGGACCTGAAGCTCTAAGATCTAGTATATGCTTAGGCCAAGCATACCAATTCGTAAATGACAGTTCCTAAAACCCCATAATTTAGGGGGAAAGTACCTCTGCAGCATCAGGCTTGAAGAGTTGAAGGTAAAAAATTTTATGGGACCATTTCGCGAGCTTCCTCTGTCGATAAAAAAATGTCGTGAATCGGTCCAGAAACCCCGGAGTAATCGGTGGGCATACATAGAAAAAAAAAAAAAAGATACCGGCCGAATTGATAACTTCCTCCTTTTTGGAAGTCGGTTAAAAAGGCTTTAAGTCACAGACGCACAAGTTTATAAATAGATGGATAGCTGGGTACACTATCTTGCCAAAAGCTTAGGATAGGTGTACAAAAAGTAGAAAACTATAGATCAGATAGAAAAGTTGATGCAGCCGCTTAATAAAATATTTGATGATATAAGTACACGATGAAGTCGCTGATTTTGACATAGAGATGAAAATTGTGTTAAGTGTTTAAATTAATTTTCATTACAGGCCATCATTAATTTGGAATTGAATTGGATTATATTTTAGCGAGTTAGATTTTTATCAAAATATTGAACAATTAAATTAAATGTAACCTTTCATTTGACGATTCGAAAGCACTTTGTAAAAGTTTATTTGAATAAAAAATTATTTTATTCTGTTCTTTTCGTAGTTCGCCCCATATACTTTCGAACTATTGACATTTGGTACAATTTAATGAAAGCACTAATATATCAACGGCAACGCGTCGGCGGACACGGCGTCGAGAGGATTTTGAGAATAGCCCGTTACAACATGTTTCAATTTACACAGCAGCGCAGGTCGGGCGTCAGAAAGAATTTCATGCATCACCGCGCCTCAAAAGTCAAGACTGATGCTCCCTTTGAAATGCAGCCGTTCGCCGACGAGACACTCGCCCCAGCGCGAGGTGTTATCTTAATCTGGCGTCAAGAAACTCGTACGTCTGGCGATTGTGCGGGTGCTTCCAGCTCGCTGAAGAATGCAGGCGCTGCCATTGATTCCACATCCGAAGATATACGCGATAACCCGTACGTGAAAAGCTTAGACGTATTGTATGTACTAGAATTAATTTTAAATACGTATCAAAAAATGCAAAAAATAGTTTTAAGTGTAGGTTGGTTAATAATTAAAAAAATATGTGGTAAACGCGTGAAAACTATGATTTAAAATTCCTAAATTTCAGTTTTTCGAAATAAAAATTAAGCTACCTACTCTCCAAGTCCTCGACTTACTCCATTCTTGCGCGATTGAAGGACAAACCAACAATCAAATGATAATATTAATAAGGATTAACGAGCACATATCACGATAAACGTTGTAATTGTCGAGTTATTGTTGTAACTGTCTATATATATCAATCCAGTTGCATGAACCGTGGCTGCGTGGTTGTGAAACGTCAGGTTTGAAGCTGTCACGAGTGGAATGACCAAAATCCTTCGAAAAGACCAAGAAGGCGAGTAGATTTACTCGCCTTCTTGGTCTTTTTGGAGGAGCTTTACTTAATGTATGGTAATATAATTATTACATAAACCATCTTCACAGTTGAAATTTGATGTTTAAGAGTTTCAATTACCTCGTAAATGAAGCGAAAGTAGCCAAAGAAACATGAAAAAAATTTGGCTGAGTCTGAGCAGTATGAGTATGTGAGATTAGTCAATAAATTACATTAGAGCCTCTGTTTGTAACTATAAATACCGAGGAAACTAAATCATGCGATCGAACACTTTCACTATGTTATGCTAGTTTTAAGGGAAACTGTGTGTCTTCGAATATTGTTATCAATAGTGGGCGGGGCTATGTCACTGCGCCTCGACCCCTTTTAGTGACGGTCTTTCGCATTTTTAATGCAGGCCTCACTCTTGTAGTTATTGTTGGTGATCATAAACTAAGAGTCTATACCTACTTATACCTACCTCTCTGTGCATCGTGTTCGCCAGTATGGAGGGTCGTGACCCCTTTATGTAACCCATAATATAATTGGGGTTTCCTGGGATAATAGTGCAGTGGGAAAACCGCATACGACCGTACTAAGAGCATATCCCATATATTATTTACTTATCATCCTTCTGCCTCGTTAGTCTAGTAGTTAGAATGTTTGACTACGGATGACGAGGTTCCGGGTTCGATTCCCGGGTCGGGCCAAAAAATGTATCAATTGGGTTTTTGACAAAAAATTCACGCAAGAGCAAGCCGTAAAGCCGTCGGTCCTGAATCCTGATCTCTTTTCGGTAGTGTCGGACTTTCGTCCCATCTGACTATAAGAGTGAGGGAATAGAGAGTATACCTTTTCGCGCACACACTCGTGCACTATAATATCTCCCGCGCAGATGGCTAATTTCTGAAGGGGTTGACCGCCGTGACCGGATTCGGTAGGGATGACATTTTAGGTAACTCAGCCGCTCAGTTAGACGAAATAAGGGGGGTAGCCGCCATTATTTCGTCTAGCCACTTAAATCTTTGGCGATCTTTAGCTCCCTTGCCTGCAAAGTGCAATCCCTTCGAACCTAGTTTTGGAGAGATTTTTTTTTAAATTTTAGCCGAGTTGAACTTGACTTATATTCTCCTCTTCCCTCCAAATAAGCGGAAAGCGGAAGTTAGGAGTGGGTCCGACAAATAGGTATATTGCAGCGGATGGGGATCGATCCTGCGATCATCAAAATAATTATTTTTTATAGAAAACGATGTTTTAATATAGAATCCCGTTTGCAGCGACTTCTGTGCACAAATTCAAAACAATTAATTAAAATTATGTAGCGATCTAATATGATTAGTCATCGAGAGAATAGCACCTTATTGTGCAGAATCAAGAATCCAGAAGGCAAGGAAATTAATCAATTAATGTCTATTGTCCGTTTCAGAGTAATTAATTTTTCCCGACAAAACATTAAGTATCAATTTTGCGGATCAACCCGCTTAAAGAAATCACTTATTTGTGACCTTGGTTTAGTTATTCTAAGCTTGCATGGTACAAAAAATCATAAATACTCAAGTATATTTGTGCGAGATTGTCCCAAAATGACTTTGTGATGATGCCTTGCTGCAGCAAGAGAAGTACGTCATTTAGCCAATCACCACAATTATTAAGACTGAATATATTATTATAACTAGGAGATCTAAAATTGTACCAAGATTGTTATGAATACAATATTGCTTTGACATCCTCATCAGCTTATACCGTTTACAAGTATCACAGAAGTCGATATTTTGCATAATATTCGAATATGATCACTAGATCAATTCGTTCAGCAATATCAGTTATCGCGCTGGTTTATTTCTATGGAACGATAACGGCACTCTACGTGTCAAAACGCTAAACAGTCGTTCCATTATTGAATTATGAATTTTATCTCACAAATCACGAGATTAAATCCCCCGCAGTAGTGAGACGCGGAAGTTTCTCGAAAATTTCAACTTTGTTTTAAAGTCATTATTCATCCTTTTGTTGCGAGCGCGGTGTTACTACAAAATTTCACGACAAAAAGAAATTGTTCCGACAAATTAAAACGCTTTGTAACGTAAGGCGCTGCTCGGCGATAAAGACTTTCGGATTTTAATTGTTTACAGCATTTATATGTCGTCCACCACGCTGGCCACCTTTGAGAACATTATGGGGAACTAGTCGATGCCCGCGACTTCGTACAAGTAGATTAAGGGTTTGGATTCCCGCGAGAACTTTTAATTTTCTTAATCTTGGATAGTAACTATCTCCATTTCAAATTTCAATCCAGTCAGTTTAATTGTTGTGGCGATAAGGAGGAACAAACATTCATCCATCCATACATCCATCCTCACAAACTTTCGCATTTACAATATTAAGTAGAGTTGTAAGGTTTATAGGAACCCACACGATGGTTTCCTTCGCCGTAAAAGAAAGTAATATTTAATTACTTAAATACAGTGTTTGGGTTGTGCCATTGTTCAAATAATTATATCTAATATTATGAGCTTAATTATAAGAGGCAGTTATTTCGAAATCACTCTCGAATAGCTCACACTATATCAAAACACAATCGAATACATGTGTAGATTAGAACTTTTAGGAAAAACATCATGATTTGACGTTTCCATACTAAACGACAGATTCAGGCACGGTTACCGTAAAACTGAAATATTACAGCAGCTGCAGAATTCCCTCCGCATAAGTTACATGCGGCATAGCGTCCCTTATTGCGCTATTATTACGCGTCCCTAATTTTCCAATATGTCACATTGCAGCGGAATGCCCCTCACAGAATTCCGGGCACGCTTTCCCGTTTTTTCTCTGGCCTAAAATGATACAAAATTATCGTGCAAAATTCACCTCATTGTAATTAATGTAACCGCCACACTTTCTAAACAATGGAGAGGAAACTTCTCCAGTTTTTATTACACAAGATTACAACGCCGCTTAATTTATTCGTGAAATTTGTCCCATCGTGAAAAATCCCCCGTCACAGTCGCCAACAAAAGAATGACAAATGGCTTCGAGACACAAACTTACTGAACGCACAAACTGTGGACGCTTTCAAGGCCGTGAAATATTATCTCGGAATTTCCTCCGCGATTAGAACTCTAAAAAATTCCTTTTGAATAAATTAATTCATAATCTTTTCAGCTTTCTGAACTTTTTATAAAAAAAGTAGATTTAATTAAGTTTACTTTTGGTCGCTGGAATCCACCCAACAACTAAATTAAAACTCAACTTATTAAACTAAATAAAATTTAATAATAATGGATCTGTTGATAACGCTTTTCATGATATTATAAAGTCACCCAGAATCTAGATCATTCCTTGTTTACCATTAAGATAAGCCGAATATTTAAAAAAAAAACAATTTAGAAATAGCTTCCGCTAAGAGAGAAATCTGAGACAGGCATTTCAATTGTATTTGTTTGTAATAATCCGCCCTAAAGCTTGAAGATAATTCAATTAAGTGATTAAAGTTCCACTCAGGCTTTATTCAGCTAATACACAGAGACCGAGTGAAAATACCAGCCCACTGTACAGAGGAATGAGAACAAATTGTAGATCCTACTTTGTAGATAAGCCAGTGTCAATTACGTATTGAGAAGGGTCTTGCTTTGGTCGCGACAAATTGAATGGTCTCGCATCTAGCGCAGGCTGTCGGCACGACAGAAGTTGTGCCATCAGTCTGTAGCAATAATAGAATAACCTTCGTTTTCTTCTTCTTATGGAACTTGTATAAATCGATCGACGTACACTGCTGGTCTTAGGTCTATCCACTGATCTTTACAATTAATGTATGATAACCCTCAACAAGCTGCTGTCAATCTTTTTACCGACTTATAAAAAAGGAGGAAGTTTTCAATTCTTCATCTTCTTCTTTTAATTATTTTCTATAATCTTTTTTTAATTATTTTTTATATATGTTCCCCGATTTCTCGCAGACGCCTGGACCGATTTGGAAAATTCTTTTTTTATTTGAAAGGGTTATACTTTCCAGGTGGTTCCATTGTCATCAAGTCAGGACCTGATGATGGAATCCTGGAGAAATCGAGGGAAATCTTCAAATTTTATAGGCACAATTAAGATACTTTTTAGTGGCGTTTGAAGTCAGTTTTGTAAAAAGTATTTTCACGTTTATATTATTTGGAACTACTTGTTTAACGCCATTTTGATCCTGTTAACAGCTACAAGTGTCCATGAAACTAAAATTAGTAAGGGCACAAAGAGTAAAATTATTAGGTTGATAACCGATAGGAGATACTTTTTGGTACTTCCTGCATCCCTATAATATTGTGAACTGAAAAGGAAAAAACAAGTCCAGTTATCTAGAATTCTATTAAATAATATTGACTAAAACAGTCAGGACACATTAAAAATCTTCCCAATAATGGGCACCAACTGTTTAAGTCAATATTAGTTAACAGAATTCTAGGTTACTGGACATGTTTTTTCCTTTTTCAGTTTTATTTAAATTAAATTTTTACGCAGTCGGGGTTTCGAATTTTTTTATTTAATATTTTATTTATAAATGTTTACTCAGCCGTCCAAAATTTTAAATATAGCATTTCCTTCCGGTATCCATTTTCTTCGCAACCTACAGTGAAAGGGTACGTTGAAAGCAAGAGTGACTGTGCATATCCTTAAAAGTGCTTTACTTAAGGGTGCATCATTACTTACTCCGCGGTTTAAAATTATTGAAAATTCGTTAAATTAAACAAAATTATATTCCATGAACTAGCGTTGCGTGGCAATTTACACTGTGATGCTCGTTTCACCAACCATACCTAAATCATCCTCTAAGTAGGATTTTCTTTACGTGGTTCTAATGGTTCGTGAAAACGAAATTTACAGAAAGCGTCACCTAAATTAGCTTAGGTAGCCCGAAAATTTAGGGAACGCTGGTGAAAATCGGCACGACAGTCTAAAAATATCAATCACACATTAAAGACTATTTAACTGAAATATATTAACGGACCATGATATTTTGACCTTTATAAATGTATCTAGTTGACACTGATAACATTTTTCATGGAATTTTATGTGGAATAAAATATTTCCTTAATTGTGTAATACAAAAATGTATTATGTTTGCGTTGATCAAAATCTTACAGTCGCTTGGACTTTTTTTCTATAGATCGCATACGACCATCTATCGACCATAGACCCAAAAAGGTCGATGCGGATCGCATCTATCCTAATAAATATGTTTTAGTCTTAATACGGTACTCTTTCTATCCTATCTTTAATTTTTACCCCCGCCCCGACGCAAAAACGACAGGGTGTTATTTATTTAGTTTGAAGTGTGTGTGTGTGCGTGCGTGCGTGCGTGCGTGCGTGTGTATGTGTGTGTGACATCGTAGCAGCCAAACGGATAAACCGATTTTGATTTGTTTTTTTTTTGTTTGAAAGGTGAATTAGTCGCAAGTGTTCTTAGCTATGTTTGATTAAAGGTCCAAGATGGCCGCCGCCACTAATGGCGGATTTCACGTTTTTTCACAACTTCCTCAATATGGGTATCAAATGAAAGGGCTTGACTAGTAGAATACTATACACTATGATAAACTTTAAATCCAAGATGGCCGCCACCACAAAATGGCGAATTATATATATTTTTTCATAGTGTAATAAAGTGCAAACTTTGTTTAACATTGTTAAGTTGAATAGGCATATAAGTTAAAGTTTAACAAAATTTAAATAATTAAATGTTTTTGAATTACTAAAATATAACAATAGTAAATACTTTTGCCTTAAATATGAAAACACATTGTAAAATTATATGCAAGAGAAATGTTTGATTTCATGGTTTAATCTAGTTTCGGAGTGTGCGAGCCAAAAATGAGGTTTGGCGTTCATTTATGCGAATATTTAATAGTGCCTTAACAAATAGTTCCAAAATAATATTTTCCAGATTGGACCATTGTTTAACTTGAACAATACAGTACATTGTCGTCGTTGTTACATACGATAGACGTCCACAGCTGGACAAAGGTCTCTTGCAAGGTATGCTACAGAAAATCATCTTCTGCCACTCACTTCCAGAAAATGAATAACGTTAGGGTCTCAAGGCTAGATTGGCGACCTTGCACCAGGAAACGCAGCATTGTAAGACTATAAGGGCAAACGCATTCTAGAGCCCTATTGAAATGTCTACACAGTGTAACGTGTTTAGTAGAACGATCGTGTTGTTTCGACTATATTATATGAATAAATTGAAGTAAAAACATCGTACGGCCGATACGCTAAGGTGGTAATCAACAAACATCCATAGTGACGCTTGCGTACGCTGTTATCGCTGACCTCAAACGTTTATGAGGAATTCGTGCCGGAGTTAATCTTCCCCACTTCCGTTATCGATAAACAAAATTTTCACGTTGAATATATTTTGCTTTAAGCCGCGATTTTCGGCTGAAACTCATTATTTTACTCCGGAACATGAACTAGGATACTTAATAGTTTTGAGTTTAGTTTTTTTTAAGCTATTGCATAGCTTCTATCGCGGGCCAGCGTGGAGACCGAATCCAGAAATTCCGTAACGAATATAACCTGACACGGGACTCCTCTACGGTGAGCCGCTAGATGGCGCTGATAAAAAATGCTATGCAATAGCTTTACCGCGGCAGTCCCCGAGTGCCAGACGTCTTTTTTTTTAAATATTCACAGACTGGCCGGGCTAATTTGGGAATTTATAATTTCTAAATTGTCTCTGGTCTGGTCTGGTAGGAGGCTTTGGCCGTGGCTAGTTACCACCCTACCGGCAAAGAGGTGCCGCCAAGCGATTTAGCGTTCCGGTACGATGGTTTGTAGAAACAGATTAGGGGTATGAGTTAAATGTATACTGCCATATCCCTTCTAAGTTAGCCCGCTACCATCTTAGACTGCATCGTCAGTTACCATTAGGTGAGATCGCAGTCAAGGACTATCTTGCCATCCAATAAAAAAAATGTATAAATAGGCATCTTCAAGCTAGATGCACATGAGGTCCAAGTGGCATTTAGGTCAAAATCGAGTCAAGTGTATTTTCGCTTTCTTGGCATCGTTATAATTTAAGGTTTTGTTGAATGTTCCGTCATTATATTTCTATGCACATGAGATTTTTATGAATAGTTTGACGCATTTACTTTACTTTGATCACTTGTACACCAAGGTATACTGTATATATATCTACAGTACAGTACAGTACAGTATATAATTATACAGTACAGTACAGTACTGTATATAATTATACAGTTGAAAATACGGTCGCAAAATGGAAAATTTTGCTGGTGACTTTGTCAGAGGTCTCAACTTCAATTGTTCTTTCATAAAATTACGATTTAAATAATACAAGACTATCATATTCGAAAACAAATACTAAGTTTCTAATAGAGTTTCAAATAACTCGTTAATTTAAATTTTCGTAACTTAATTATCAAAGCTTAATTTAAAACGGGCTTGAGTAACGTAGTGTTTATTCAATAAGTGAATATTAAGTTAAACTCCCTTTAAATTTAACAAAGCGAAAATGTGAATCAAGTGAGGTATATAAGATACATAATTAGAGGTAATGGAATACTTAATCTAAATACGAGTATATAAGAGGAAAAGATGTCTGATTGATTGACTGATCTATCAACGCACAGCTCAAACCACTGGACCGATCGGGCTGAAAATTGGCATGCAGATATCGATTCCCGGCGGGGTCAATTTGGGAACTTATAATTTCTAAATTGTCTCTGGTCTGGTCTGGTGGGAGGCTTTGGCCGTGGCTAGTTACTACCCTACCGTTAAAGAGGTGCCGCCACGCTATTCCGGTACGATGGCTGGCAGAAACAGATTTGGGGTATGGGTTGAATGTGCACTACCATACTCCTTCCAAGTTAGCCCGCTACCATCTTAGACTGTATCGTCACTTACAATCAGGTTAGATCGCAGTCAATCTTGTTATCGAATAAAAAAAAAGCATTTCTTTGTGGCAGGTTTAAATAAAAGAAACTAATCGCACCACATAATGTCTGCTGGATGATTATGAAAAAGCTGCGCCATTCGTTGCTGCAATTTCAGTTTTGGTGATTGGTTGAATTTCTGGCATTCTTACTTCAACAATACATTTCAGCCAATAAATCGAGAATATCAGCCAATCAGAGACAATAGCGATCGTTACAGCGTACCAATCATTTTCAGACAATTCTGCGGCTCATCCTAGTTAACTGTCAAATGTGTCTGTATAAAATAGCATTACAATAATCAAGATATTATTTACTTAAAACGGTTTTGACAAGCTTTAACGAGAACGTTCGCACGGTCAATGCGCTAATTTGGATCTCAGTAATTAATATGTACCTACAGTGGCTGAATTTACCTGGGGAGGGTGGGATCGGGTGGGACAGCCCACTGTAGGTAAGGGTAGGTGAGGCACCGTACTTTGGAGAGCTAAACCAGTCAACCGCGGACCGCGGACGCGAACGCACGTGTATAATCGATGTATGCATGACAAAACTTAAAACACGCGCGTAAATATACAAGTGGTAAACATAAAGTGATGGGAATGCAGTACTGTTTAAAAAAACTTAAATTTACAGTTCTCATTAAAGTTACTCGTATCTTATGTGGTATGTTGCCTAAGCTGTGTACACAGTTGGGATAGGTTGGTATAATAATTCTGTTGGCACAACACTAACTGTGGTTTAATGTATTAATGCGGCATGACGTAGTTTGCAGGTTAGCACTTGCGAGCTTTTTTTGATTGCATTGTTGTAGAGACGGGTGGCACAGTGTCATGCTCTTACCCATTGTAGTTTAACCCCTAACAATAAGATACAAATTCTTTATGGAACGTAGGTTATACACGAAACTAAGTTAACTGAGAAACAAGTTATAAGAAAAAAAAAACATGACTGCTCAGCAAAAAATAAAACTAAAAAGTTAAATACCACAGTCTATAATTTTGGAATCTTATTCACATTTTAAATGATATTTTTTTTGTGAATCACTGGATTTGAACTATAGTGTTACAAATATTTTTGGAATCTACTCATCATTTTTTAGATGACGATTATATACTTCATTTTCGAATTTTTTTTTTCAACTTTAGTCTTTAATGCGGGGCCATGGTCACCCATCAATTTTTTTTAAATTTTACTAGCCTATGTCACTCGGAATAAGCTAAGAAATCTAATGATACCTCATTCATCAAAATCGGTTCAGGCGTATAGAAGTTATGGTGGAATATAAAAACTCACATACATACATGAACCCTGAGAACAATGTACAATGTTTTTCAGGCAGTCGTATAAAAAATTCAGTAGCATTTTGGTAAAAGAGAGATAACTTCGGGATTAACTTTAAACATTAAATTTAAATACCGATAGCGTAGTGTTGCATATTCGCGTCATAACTTGGTAATATTATAAATGCGAAAGTGTGTTTGTTTGGTCTAACTACAAAAGTGGTTCACGTAGATTGTAGAGGCCGCAACTCTACAATCTATTTTTCCTTGGCTGTCTAAAGCGGTAAATAGTGGTTCATCGCAAAAAGGCGTAAGCGACACGTTATACACAGAGCATAGGGCTTTATTACCTTTTTTTTAATCTTTATTTACGGAGTTTAGTCCATAAGGACTACATCACTCCATTTGACCTCAATAAAAATAAATTTAAATAATTCGCCTCACGCACTTCCTATACAGCTGCACCAGCGCTCTAGCCTCATCCGACAGAGGATGAGCCAGAGCGCTGTTACAGCCGCCGATCTGCCAGAGCATGGGAAAACGAACAAAAGTGTCCCATCTCTCGGCCTCGTTGCGGACACATTTCCTGACAATGAAACCATGCCTGAAGTGAAAAACCAACCTAATAAGAACATTGTAAGCGACCGGCTAATAGATTTAACAGTCCTCACTGCTGTACATACCTGCTCAAAAACTAATATTTGTTTGTAAACAGCCAGAGAGATATTCAATTAATTGAAATATCGTGTTATATTTTAAAACTTGCTATTTGCTTTGTATTAAAATAAACGTTAGCATTTTAATGTAAATAAACTGTATGTTCTCTGTTTTACAAACTAAATTTACTTTTAAATTTAAATAATGAAGGTTCTCATTAATGTTATCTATTTATACCTCAGTTTATTTAAGTGACGAACAGCAAACAATATGCCTGACTCAATATTGCAATGGTTCAAACGCGGATTTAAAAAAACGAGAGCTTTCCCCCTTTTCCCCTCAAAGTAAGCATTAACTAAAGATTAAAAGATTTAATGATAAATTAGTAAAGATTTTATTAGTCATAATTTAATGAAAGTCCTTGAGTGAGGTAGATTTATCATGAAAAATTAAACACGCGTAGAGTTTCGTAGCTCCTCTACGAGCATCTACGTGGGTGCTACGGTCTAAGCAACTCCTACGTCTAGATCAATAATAAAATATAACAATTATTATGTCTTTATTGGGTAGTATTTTTGAACCTTGAAGATTTTTTTTTTCCTCAATAGCGGATTATTGTTGAACTCTCCTTTCTTCCTGAAATAAATATATAGATAGCACAATCGTAAAGGATGTAGAGTGTAGACTTCTTCCTTTTCTTCAACCGACAGAAGGTTTTTGTTTATTTTGTATCTACTTATTTTATTTTCTTGCAATTGAAATAAAAAGCTGAGCGTTAAATGGGGACTAAACCCCTTTCATACTGGATTCTATAGCCTCCCTCGCTATCGCTCATGACTTAAACATATCGTATGTATTGAAATCGTTTAGTCCTTTGATGAACATTAAACTTAGATAAAAATGAACTAACATGAAAAAAGAAGTATAGTAAATTTAATTTAGTTTAAAATCTTACTTAAAATAAGCTCCCATAGATTTAATTAAGGTTCCCCCACATTATAAAGGTAAAGGTCTTGTATCAAAGTAAGTAATTTCTTAGATCGGATCACTTTCCCGAAAGCCAATGAAACTCAAGTCAACTCTCAAGTAAACCTTTGTGTTATTAACGTGCTGTGAGTAGGGCTGTGCCAAATATTCCGGGATTCCGGTATCCGGAAATTAATTTTTGTTACAGGAGCTTTCATGCAAAGTTTAAAGCTTTATGTAGCTTATTTATGAAACAGTAATTATTTATACAATAAAACTCATTTACAAAGTTGAGGTTGACAGTAGTTGGAAATAAAAACAAACATAAAACTTTGCAAATATTTTATGTATAAAGGTACAATATTTATCGATGATAAGGGATATAATGTAACATTCGAAGCGAGCATTCAATGCAAGCGAGTCGTAACGCTGTGACGCCGGAAAGCGTACTGTATGGTTAGTATAAGATTTAATTCGATTGATTGTATACTTATACCATGTCATTAACGTCAAAGTAAAATCAAACATAAAAGCATTTACTTAGAGCTCAATTTCGTGCCTGAATTCTTATACGTTTGCGTATACGGATACGCACCAAATTAAAATCGGTTGTACTGAATTTATGACTTTAAATCAATATTATTAAGGTCCAATTTTCTTTGATGCTAATATCATCGAGTACGAATACGATCAATCGAATTAAATCTTATACTAACCCGACTGATGAATGATCGCTTTGTAACATGTTACGTTACACCCCGTAACTCTGTAACTTCGGTCAGTACAATTTTTTTAGTACAAGAATTTTTATGACGAGTTGTCAACCCTAACTGAAATACCGGTACACGTATTTGTGAATACTGAATAATTCCCACCGTTCAAACTATTGTGAATATTTAGGGAATTCAACAAAGGGTCGCTTTTCTGGCGCAATATAATAGTACATTATTATTTGTTACAATATTAAATTGTTAAAGTACTCGTAATCAAGTTGTATAGTGGGGGTATCGAAATTACGGCCACTTTGCCAACAGCGGGTTTAAAGAAAAAAAAAAAACATGTACTTCTTTATTTTGAACCGAAAAAGAAAATACATACCAAACTTAAATAATGACGGACTTTCATTCATCCTCATTTCAAGAATTTGGGGGTGGAACTTTCAAAAACTGTGAAAAAAAGTATTTCGTCATTTTTAATTGAAAGCCCAAATACCGAGATTTATGGGTAAAACTTGAAATATTTCGGACTTTCATATAACCTTTCACCCCCTATTTAACTCTTTTGTGGGTGGAATTTCGAAAAAGTAGGTGCTCATGTCATGTAAAAAGAATCTACTGTCAAAATTTCAAGTTTCTAATTCCACTGGTTTAGGCTGTGCGTTAATAGATCAGTAAGTCAGTCAGTCAGGAAAAATCCTGTTATAAGTATAGGTTACGAAACAGATTAGGGATAGTGCTGTAATAATTAAGTTTATCCATATATGATTGCTTTACAGCGTTTCATAGTTCATCTTATTCAGATGACAGAGATTTAGACCGGCTCCCTGCCACCACCGGCTTACTTAGTAGCTACGGACCTTCAATAAACTCTGCCATACCCCTTCTAAGTTAGTCCGCTATCATTTTAGACTGCATCTTATATTTAGGTTTAAATGATGTAATTCCAAGAAAATATATTACCATTTCTGTACCATTAATAAACAATTTTACTTTGTGTTCTTCCTGGAAATGTTTGTATGCAAAAGGAGAGTTCTGTTCTTCAAACGTATTCATGGGCAATAATATGAGGAACAAGTATTATTTCCAACTTACTTCTCATGTTTATTGTTCGGAAGGGAAAACGGTCAAGTGCACCCAGCAAACAGAAAGCTGGATTTCTTTGTCGTTTGATTTCGTAATTTTATTTATTTTTCTTTATATTGACGACCTGGCGCAGTGGTGAGCGCTGTGGTCTTATAACTGGGAGGTCACGGGTTCCCGGCGGAGATAATTTGGGAATTTATAATTTCTAAATTGTCTCTGGTGGTCTGGTGGGAGGTTTTGGCCGTGGCTAGGTACCACCCTACAGTCAAAGACGTGCCGCCAAGCGATTTAGCGTTCCGGCACGATGGCGTTTAGAAAACGATTAGGGGTATGTGTTGAATACTGCCATACCCCTTCCAAGTTAGTCCGCTTCCATCTTAGACTGTATCGTTACTTACCATCAGGTGAGATCACAGTCAAGGACTATATTGTCATAAAAAAAAGTATTTTTATTTTATTTCATACATGAAACGTCGTAACGTACGTTTCGCTTAAATTTTTCTAAGACTTTTTATTTACGTTTTGATTGTCCGCCATGTTATATTTTTGATGACGTCATTTAACCTATGACTGAAAACCAGTGAACGGATAAAGCAACCTCACTAAAATCAAAAGCGTACATACCTACCGTAGAAACATTTTATTTGTATAGCAAAATCTTAATCGTGCCCCTAATAGGTGCTAGCAGGACCAACGACATCAAAAGTGTCGCAGAGAGTCGCTGGATTCAGGTGGCGCAAGACCGAGCCCTGTGGAGGTCCATGCAAGAGACCTATGTCCAGTAGTGGACGTCTATCGGTTGATAAAAACGAAGAATGTTATGCGTATTACCCGTCACTTCGTCAAAAAACAATTTAGTGTAGACATTTTTTTTATGAGCAATTAAAACTATAAATAAATAATTGCACTTAAGACAAAATTTCTCTTTTTTTCAATTAAAAAAAGCTTTTAACTAGAAAATGTTAAAAATATAAGCGATATATTTGCGAAGTTGTTTCCGTGTTGGTTCATGTAGATTTTATGTAACGTGATATTAGTTTTTCTTAGGGTATCCACGAATGAATGAAGTAACAAACGGAACAATTGGAAATATTATTTACTTTCATTAAAAAAACTTTAAAATGTTGCACCCTCTATATAATATTTTTTACTCGTCTATTCCATTGTGAGGGGTATCGTTGGATAGGTCTTTCAAAAAGCGTTACCTAACTTAACCGTAAAATTCAGCGAATGTCAGGTTGGTTCGTTGGTTTGACGACCTCCCTGGCGCAGTGGTGAACGTTGTGGTCTTGGGTTCGATCCCCAGCGGGGGTAATTTGGTAATTTATAATTTCTGAATTGTCTCTAGTCTGGTCGGGTGGGAGGCTTTCGCCGTGGCTAGTTACAAGTCCCTACTGTCAAAGACGTGCCGCCAAGCGATTTAGCGTTCCGGCACGATGGCCTGTAGAAACCGATTCAAATTATGGGTTGAATGTCCACTGTCGTAGCTTACTTACACTTACCATCAGGTGAGATCGCAGTCAAGTGCTATCTTGACATCGAAAAAAAATAATGGGCATGAGACAATCTTTTGGCAAGGACAAGCATGGTCACTCTACATTCTAGTTACGTGTCCTACGATTTTCTACGTAATGAGTTTTAGATGACTGTGTTTAATTTTGTTTTTCTTTTTTCGTAAACAAGGATTTGTAGTCTATTTAGTAACACAAATTATATACTACATTGATTGTTGTTTTATCTATGATTGCGTGGGTCATTTGTTTTATGTTTATAAATATTCTGTGACTTAGATTACTCATAATATATACTGACAGGCGAGGGTTTGATTAAGCAATATACGGAGCACGAAATCTCGGGCATCACTCATTAATTCATTCATTCATTTGAATCTCAAATAACAGCGGGCCAACGAGTGGCGACAGGTCGAATGTGAATGAGGAAAGGTTTAAACCTTAGTCCAATGCCGTTCAATTACGAATTGGTAGACTTCGCACACCTTTAGAGTATTAACTATGTAGTATTCTCAGGCGCGCGTCTTGGAAAATCCTTTTTTTGTTTGAAAGGATACCCTTTTAAACAATTTTCTTTTTTTGTTTGAAAGGGTATCTTTTCAAACAAAAAAAGAATTTTCCAAATCGATCCAGGCGTCTTCGAGTAATCGGGGAACATACATAAAAAATAGAAATCCAGAAATGCATCTCTGGGTATGAGCATTTTTAACGGACTTCCAAAAAAGGAGGAGAAACTTTTTTTATTTTATTTTTTATGTAAGTTTCCCTATTATTCGAAGACGCCTGGACTGATTTGGAAAAATCTTTTTTTGTTTGAAAGGGCATATATACTTCCCAGGTGGTCCCGTTGTCATCAGGTTAGGATTTGATGATGGGATCCTGGAGAAATCGAGAGAACTCTTCAAAATTTTATAGGCACAATTGATATACTTTGTAGTGGCGTTGGAAGTCGGTTTTGTAAAAAGAATTTTTACGTTTAAATTATTTCTTTTGTTGACGAAGTTTTAAATGACTTCCTCGCCTCTAGTATATGACACTTTGTTCGATAGGGTAATTTTATTCAAAGTTGCAAGTAGAAACTAGTGTAACTAATTAAGCGCATGGGACGCATCCATTAAAGCGTCTAGTATCGAAACGCTTCGGTAAATGTATCGCATATTAAAAATTTCACCGCCGCGTGCCTTTGTTGCGGTATTCATTATGTAAATGCTCACGCTGGCTATAATATGGGTAGGTTATTATTGCATTGCTTTTTTGAGTCTAAGAGCTAGGCGCAAATATGGTAAACTAGTGGTTTGCACTGGAGCAGTGATCACCGGAGAATCACCGGTGATTCTATTGTAACATGATTCTATTCTGTTCTACGAGTACAGTGTTTCCACTTCATTTGTGTCTCAGTCATGTCTTAAAATGAGTATGTTAAAATAAATAAATTTTGATTTTTTTTGATTTTAATTCTCCGGTGAAAGTAATTTGTGAAAACACCGGAGAAAAACCGGTGTTTCACCGGTTATTATTGAATCAGAACTCAAGTAATTTTATTTTAATAAAAAGAAGTTTGTTGATCAACATTGTTCATTATTTAATAAAATTTATTCAAATAAAATTACGATTAAAGATAAGTTTTTTAATTTTTTGATAAATCTGAAAGATTGTATTTTTTAAAACCTTTACAATACGTCTAATATCATTTGTAATTCACACAATATCGAAAGCGCTTAAAATTCTATTGCATTGTACTTGAACAGTAACAGTTAAAAACATTTTAATTGATGCTAAATCTATGTTCGAATTGACTTCACCGGAGATCTCCGGTGAATCTCCGGAGAATGGCAAATCACCGGTGATTTTCACCGGAGCTCGAAATTCCGATCCGGGCAAACCTCTAGTATAAACGGTTGGTAATACATTGTGTTCTAATCATGAGATCCATTGAAAGTCAAGCTTCAATAGCCCAACGGCTAAAGGTGCGGACTGAAAGCTGTAAAGTCGCAGGTTCGAATCCCACCCGTTGTACTATTGTCGTACCCACTCGTAACACAAGCTTTCCGCTTATATAGAGGGGATACCAGGATAGTAGTCAACTTCAGGTTACCTAATATTCTTAAAAAAAAAAGTGTTTTCAAAATAATGAGCGCTTACTTAATTTTGATGTCCTTCTCGGTAATTCTTTAATTAGTATGATTAGCAGTGATCGGCGATGCAATTTTGCGGAGTTATGTGACGTTATCCTAACTTAGATACGCCATAAATAATTCCCACATCAACTTCGGTTTCCAATATGTCGGTTAAAAATCCAGCTTTCTGGGAAGTATTCTTCAGCACACTTTCTTCACCATTCAGTCTTTATTTCACTGATGGTCTATTGGCGATAGAGCTATTACTTCTATACTATATAATTCCATAAATTGATGCGGAATATCATAAAAAGTTATTAACCTAATTAAAACTTTTAAAGCACAATTATAATATTTTGCCTTTTGATTGGCTTATCAAAGGTAAAAATATCTATTATATGTATTTAAAATTATCTTCACGGGTCGCTTTGACGGCGCGGTCGTTAGGTGTGTAATATTTATACGTTTTAATATCATTACGTAAAGCCCGTTGATATACGAAATCCAAGATCCTTAATTTGTTTGAAAACGTCTTCATCTTAGCAATTATTTTTTTTGACATTTGTTCTCTAAATCAAATTCATGCGCATTTAAGTTCGATAATTTTTAGCTTACAGTTTATTAATGACGGAAGTTTTAAGTGCAAATCTGTCTACTATCATTCATTACTACTAAATATTTTTATTTTATTGGAATAGATAAGAATGTCAAAAGTATATTAAAGTAAATTATATATTAAAATATTTTTTTTTATTTTTTATTCTCTTTTAAAGAGCTGAGTCACTGGAGTGACTATGTTGCTCTCATAGGTATGTACAATGGCATATTAACTAAATTTAGATTAATTATAACTAGTTATTAGGTCTATTTTTTAAATATATTAAAATATGTCACGTAAAAGTTGCCTTGTCGGCGAAAGCCTTGCGATGGCCTCTCCCAAATCATTCAATAGCCCATCGGTTAAAATTGTGAACTGAAGACTGAAAGGTCGCAGGTTCGAACCCCACCCCTTGCACTATTGGCGTACCCACTCCTAGCACAAGCTTCCCACTTACTTGGAAAATATTAGTCATTGTCAACTTAAGCTTGGCTGATATTCTTTTTTTAAAAGAAAAAAAAAATCTTTCCAAAGCTTTCTGTGTCGAGCTTGATGGGCATAGATTAAATAAAATATTAGAAATTAGTTGATATCCGCGGCTTTGCTCGCGTGGATTTAGTTTTTTAAAATCCCGCGGGAATTTTTTTGATTTTCCGGGATAAAAAGTAGCCTATGTTACTCTCCCGATCTTCAACTATACTCATGCAAAAAATCACCGATCGGTTTCTTTGTTGCGGGGTATTTGAAGGACAAACAACACTTTCGCATTTATAATATTACTAGCGGACGCCCGCGACTTCGTCCGCGTTCATAAATCACCACAGTTTAGGTTGGCAGAACCCCTTCAACATCAGGATTGAGGAGTTGGAACCCGAAGTTTTTATGGGACCATCTCGCAAAGTTTTTGTGTCGATTAAAAAAAGATTCACGCAAATTGACTGATTTGACTGATGTAATGACGTGGAAACTGATGCATTTTATCTCGCGTGCCGAAACTAATACAAAAGAAACGCGAGTTTCGGAACGCGACATTAAACTCCTCCAACTATGTATTCTGTGCTCCAACGCACACACGCACATTGTTTTGATAGATATGATCTTTGACGTTAGGAACACACCTACATTGCTTAGACAACAGTGAGTGCTTGTAATTTAATATGAACTTTATATCATAGCAATAAAGCTCAAATTGACTACGTTTTAGTTTCAAATCATTTGTATGGGAAAAAGAAAAGGGCTATTTTTAGGGTTTTTCAAGCAATAATTCTAATTTTTCTCGCCGTAAAAACCATCCTTGAACTTCAACGAACATTTTAAAAAAAGATTTGGCCAAATTGGTCCAGGCGTTGTTGAGTTATGCGCTTACCAACACATTTTGCGATTCATTTTTATATTATAGATGGCGAGGATTTTTTTTAATATTATATAGTACGGATAAAATAATTTAATTAGATAAATTTTTTTGGTACTTTTTGTATCTTGTACTTTCGAATATCAAAGGTCGCGCCTTAATTATTATACTCACGGTTCAAAAACGAAATCTCGTGTGAAAGTAATTTTATTCGTGCGGCTGAAAATATACGCGCCGAGTAAAAATGTTTAATATTCCACGTTCACCTGATATTTTGATATTTTAAGTGTAATATTCTTCATAATATTTATTCCGTATTTTGTTAAATTATATGGACGGCCCGTCCGAAATAATAATTATGTCGTTATGCCACGAACGTTTATGTTTAACGAATATTCAATTTTACCGTAGCAACTGAAAATATTACTCTCATGAAATACAAATTGATGCTTGCGACTTCGTTCGCGTAAGTTAAGATTTTTTAATTCCCGCGGGAATTCTGTTATTTTCCGGGGAAAAAATAGCCTATGTATTATTCCGGACTATAATCTATCTCTGTGCCAAATTTCAGTCAAATCGGTTCAGTTGTTGTGGCGTGAATGAGTAACAAACATTCATCCATTCATCCATCCATACATACATACAAACTTTCGCATATATAATATTAATAGGCTTCAGGTTTACACCTAATTATGGTTGTTTCCGTGGACTTCTTCTTCCATTAAAGATCTAGATCGGTTCAAATTTTTCCAATAATGGGTCCTGACTGTTTAAGTCAATATTATTGAACGAGCGAAGCGAGTTCTTTGAGTCAACTAGGGTGAATTTGCGCTTGTCTGTACTGGACAGAGAAGTCTGTCCGTCCGAGTGTCGGTCAGAGCCCGGATTCAGAAGTTATACTTCTGAATTACTGAACGTAATTACTTCAAATTTAAATATAATATGTAAACTGATGGCCTTCAGCCGAACATTGTATAAAAAAATATAAAAAGCTTTATTTCAGGGGGGCTCTCATAGAAGCGTATTTGAAGTAAAATCTTGTTTGTTGCTCTACATAGACTTGCGATATATCTTTTTAAAGACGACTTTGAACAGAGTATACAAATATATTTTTTTTTGAAATTCTTTCCTTAAAATTGACGAAATGGGGGGCTTTCAAAGTGGAGATTTTAATTTGAGCCATATGTCAAGAATTACTGAATATTAGAACGTGAAACTTGGTTGAAAATTCAGTTATATCCTGTACTTGAACAACAAATACTAAAATTAGATAAATGTTATAAAGAAACGAAATTATTTAATTTTTAATGCTAATAGCTTCACAATAATGCTAATAGATGGCGCTGTATTAGTAAAACAGTTTTGTGTCAACTATTATTTTTTTATTGCGTCTAATGTTAAAAGTTAGATAGATAGATAGATAGATAGATCATTTATTCACCAAAATGCAGGTACAATATCTATACTATTATAATAAAGAGGGAGCGCGAATTTTGTGAGTTTGTATGTATGTCCGGAGCAAACTTTGGAACCACCGCACCTATTTCAAAAATTCTTTTAACAATTCAAAGGTACATTATTCCAGATGGTTATAGGCTATATATTATGCACATAAAGTATTATGGCTAGATATTATGTGCAAATTTGTTAAGGAAGTCGGAAAATTTTTTGAATCTTAAACGTTTTCAAGGCGTGCGCTGGGTCATATACTGCTATTGGATGAAAATGATGTATGGGTGAATTGTTCCTCTTAAAAAGTTCTAAAAAAAAGGCCGCGATAGCATATGTCTATCTTCTAAGAATAACTTACAGTGACCATTTCTATCTTTCAAATTTTGATTAAAAATAATGAATTATTTTCGAAGGTTCTTTAACCGATGCGATGTCAATCTATATCTAAATAAATATGTTTATTATCGTAAGTATTTAGTTTAGAACATATTTGCCCTTTACAATATACAATTTAAATAAATATCATAGGAGTTATCGGAAAATTAAATTAATATGTGTCGGCCGGCGCGGGGGCGGTGCACGGCGGCGGGTTTCGGCGCGGGAGATTCCTCTGGTTCCTGCGGTGATTTTAT
Source organism: Hipparchia semele (assembly GCA_933228805.2). Classification (NCBI taxonomy): domain Eukaryota; kingdom Metazoa; phylum Arthropoda; class Insecta; order Lepidoptera; family Nymphalidae; genus Hipparchia; species Hipparchia semele. Next base: position 2,592,593 of record OW121725.1, on the reverse strand, counting down.
TTACAATCGTCTCCTATAAGAAGCTCTGTGCGATCAGTCCCGTAAAAACAAATATGTATTTTCAACCCGGACGAAGTCGGCGCGGGCTTCTAGTGATGTAATATAAGTAAAACGAGCCTAATACACAAATAATAAATAATTATTACAATATATTATAATTAAAACTTTTGGGAATTATGGGATATCGCGAGGTCTCAGTTTGGGGCGAACCACTAGTTTAACACAATTCTAGATTAATTCTAGATTTTCTTTGATTTTTTAAATTTAATATTTTATTTTGATGTTGCTTAAGATAAAAATAAAGCTAGCACTTCGACATTTTAAGGTTTCAATTCTTGAGATTTATAACCGTTGCCGAGATAAGTAGACTGGTACTAGACTAGAATACAGGTGTATCCTAGTACAAGTGTACTTATATCTGCAATATCTTCACGTAAGATGTTTCGTAAAAGCTATCGAGGGCCTGTCTTCTAAACTATATTAACGTTCGGCACTCGGCACGGGTCGTTGAGCGGCTTTGATGAAGGATTTGCTTCTTGAAAGCTTTTGTTAAATTTTTCCCGGGAAAATTCCTTTTAAAATAAATAGAAAGTGCCTTCCCGTGAACCGGGTGAGAAGATACTTAAAAATTATATTACATCATAGAAAGGATGAGGAGTAGAAAAAATGAGCCAATTGGCTACTTTTCATTTACTTCTGAAAAGGCTATTGCGTTGACCGATATTTAGATACTAGTAATTTTCTCTTTAAATTTTTGGCATTTTTTTAAATTATTAGTCTAGCAGGTTGTAGGAGAAATAAATAACTTTGGTGATTTGTATATAATAGCGTAATTTTCCTATTTTCAATTTATTCGCAATCTATTGATTTATTTTCTGCACATTATGCTATCCACAATTTTTATGTCAATAGTGTATAGTGATGGAATATAGGAACCGAGTTTACTTTACAACTTACGAGCAGGTGATCAAAAACTTTTACTATAAAAATATATTCCCAATATCCACTCTAATGAGAACCTATATGGTAAATCTCTTTCACCGGGAAGAGTTTTGCTGTTATGCATTTACGCTTCTTTTTGTTCCCAAGAGCTTCTTGTATTCTCGGCGGATTTAATATTTTGTAGTGGGATTTCATAATTGTGTGGTGGTATTTTTTGATCGATTTCATAGATTTATAGGATTTAGGGCCCTGTGTATATTTTTAAGTTAAATTTTGCTCTTGAATTAGTTGCTCTAAGTGATATTGTGATAATTAATTATCAAAATAATGCTCAGCTGAGTGAGATTGAACCCATAAGGGCTCTTCTCAAACCAAGGCGCGTTTGGCACAATCTCAGCTTTAGTTTTGAGTTTTGGTCGAAACTCGTAATATAATAATCACGTAATAATTGGAATTCCGGTTATATATAACTTATAGGTGATTACGGTTTTTTATTACTATGTTCCCTATAAAAAGAGGACAATTTAGTGTTGAGAATTTCTTAACATTCCTTGTGCAATTTACTTTAAAAATGTAGGCAGATAAAACCACCGAAAATTCCCGTCCCAAGTAAAATTTTAGCAATTCTCACAATTATTCTAAGTACACAAGGCATTTCAAGTAAATAGCACTGTGCGAAGGAGATGCTATGAGACTTTGACCATGCGGTCAATTAATTTAATAAAATTATCATCAAAGTACGACTGACTTTTTCAAATTGATGACGTAAAGGTGCAAATAACCCATATTAAAAGTGTAATTTTTATGTGAATAATAAAGAGTAATAATGATTTTATGATTTACCATTTGTACTGTTTAACAAAAATTTGGCAAATTAATTTATAAATATATTAATATATTAATTTATAATTATTATTGGCAGTTTCGATTTAGATATATACTTATATCTAAATCGAAACTGCCAATAATAATTATACCTTCACCTTTAGTTTGCTATGAAGTGTTTGGGCTAATGTCACTGAACGTGAAAATCTATCCGTATGTTAAATAGATTTGTTAAATTAGATGTCAAATTAATGGAGTCTTACCGCGCATCGCTTGCCGTAGTCGAGGTTGTTGCAAATGTATTTTTCTCTTCGTACTCGTGTACTCTATTCACATTTACTTTGCTACTATTTTTATTATCACTGTGTCATAAGGAAAAAAATGTATCGTACAACGTGCAGCTTGCGCTATTCACTGCCGCTCTTTTACTATAAAAAATTAGGAATAATTCTTCACCAACACGCTATCAAACAGAAACATATCAAAATACACTCTACATACATTTCACTCCAACACCGAAGCATCTTTTTTTTTAGCGGTTTACAGAAACATAAACTTTTTGTTCTGTGTGTACGAGTGTAATGGAATTCCGCAAAATAACGCCTGCTTCTATATCTTCTCGTAGTCGTGTTGCTCGATGTTCTCTAACAAGGGACTGTACTTTGTTTCAGGTGGCCGTGGCATCTACTAAAGGGCCCTGAATAATTCATCCGCATATTTAGCACTAGCCCGGCGACCGGCGCGTCTGTTACGGGCATTACCACACGTTGCGATTGACATAAAGCCAAGGATAGAAGTGGGTTGTGGTGCTTAGGAAATTGTTGCTAAATAAACAAACTAGCCATACTATCCGTGTATTCTGCAGAGGCAAATTGCAGAATAGTCTCCTATTTTACATATCTGTAAAACAATACCGTATTTGACTGACTGACAATGCACAGCCTAAACAACTGGACCTAGAGACTTGAAGTGAGGTAATTTTCCTTGAAAATCCTAATGGGTCATGTGATATTCCATTCTTAAAGATACAGATAAAGGGGTGATATAGTTTGTAAATTTTTTTAATGCTAAATCTATGCGGATTCCGGTGCCGCTGAATTCAGGCGGCACAAGACCGAGACGTGTGGAAGTACATGCAAGAGACCTATGTCCAGCTATGGATATCTATCTATTGATAAAGAAGAAGAAATATGTGCGGAAGAATACATGGGAAGTGGGCTTGACAATTTCAAAGTCTATCCAGTTTAATTTTCGAGCACTACGTCTTGATGAAAATAATAATTGGTAAAAAAATGCCACTTTGCTGATCGGGTGGTAGATAAAATTAAACTAGTCATAGCTTCCACAAGTGCATTTTATTTTTTATTTTTACTTATTTTTTAATCGACTTCCAAAAAATGAGGAGGTTCGCAATTCTTCCGGTACCTTTTTTTTGTCTCTAATAAAATCAGCTGCGTCCACAAATTCTGGTAAAACTATGAACTTCCAAAAAGATTCAAAGATACAAACCACCTACAGTTTTATTAGGACGATGCATTAAGGCTGAAGAATAAATTAAGTAATAAAGACATCTAATACCAATTAAGCAAATTAATTGACGTACCCTCATCATTCGGATCAATTTAATAAAATGAGATACACAAAAAGAAATAAAGGAATACCTACACTTACAGTAAGTAGGTACGTATTTCTTTATTTCTTTTCATGTTTCCACCCTAATGAGAAAATATTATTTGATAGAATTATCGGATTGCAATGGAACATTATCCAATTATTATTATCCAATGCTGACTCCCAAAACACAAGTTCTATCTAGAGTAGATTTTTCAAATTCGAAGATGGCGGTAAAAGAAAAGTTGATGTATATGTACCTAATCAAGTGAGATGTAAAAAGAAAGAATAACACAGCCAAAAGTAAAGAAAAAAACAATAACTTTAATATATTTTACACTAGCTGATGCCCGTGATTTCGTTCGCGTGGATTGAGGTTTTTTGATTCCCGTGGAAACTCTCTTATTTTCCGGGATAAAAATTATCTCCGTGCTAAATTTCAACCAAATCGGTTCAGTCGTTGAGGCGTGATTGAGTAACAAACATCCAAACTTTCGCATAGGAAAAAATAATAGGATAATAGGATTTAATAATCTAAATGACGATGCCCACGTGGATTAAGGTTCCCGAAAAGAATTCCCGTGGAAATTAAAATTTACATGGGAATTCTTTAGTTTTCCGGGATAAAATGTGTTAATTCGTATGAGCTTTATCTCCATTCCAAAAAGCCAAATCAGTCCTCACAATATTTTGCATTTATAATATGAGATAGTCCTACTATCGATAGTCCTACTACCTACTAGTAGGAAGTAGGATTAGCCAATTAAAACTTATTATTCGAGACACAAAACCAACAATCTAAAATTGCTGTGTAATCGTTTAACTCGTAAGAAAACTGTAAAACCAGATAGTGATCAAAATTAAACACAAGCTTTTCCTAAAGAACGACGAAAGATAATTTACAGTTAAAAACTTTAATGCCAACTCAAATATTGTAGTTCAATAAATTAAAATACAATTCATAAAGTTCAGACCATTTAACAAGTTTAATTAACGAAGTTTCCAAGATTGAAATAGAACAGTGTTTAACGAACGGTAATGTAATAACTTTGACCTTCTTTGTGGGTGGTTTTTTGAAACTAAATAATACGAGGTAGGTACTATTGGATCATTAACGCAAATGGGTTCAGATTCGATTGCCCATTAATAGCTTATTGATAAGTACTCTATAAATGAAATGAAATGAAATGAATACACTTTATTGTACACCACATAAATACAGAAACATATAGGTATACAGTAACATAAATCTACTAGCTTTGGTCCGATAACTTCGTCAGTGTTAGGTTTTTAAAAATCTCAGAAACCCATTGCTTTTGATCACAACAATTTGGAAGGAAAGTACCCCTGCAGCATCAGGCTTGAGGAGTTGAAGGTAAAAAAAATTATGGGATCACCACGCAAGCTTCTTTTGCCCATTAACAAAAAAAAAGGCGAATCGGTCCAGAAATCCTGAAGAAATCGGTGAATATACTCCTTCTTGAAGTCGGTTAAAAAATGAACATAAAAGACCTCACCAATTTTCATCAAGTATAAACCTATTAGGTATGGCGATACAAAAATAAGATCATAGTTAAGGGTTCACTTGAATTAAATAATATTGGATTCATTACTCAACGCTACTGTAGGTACCTACGCTGGATTGAGTCTGTTACTAATGAGTGAATACACATCGATGGTGAATCCTAAATGGAGAGTGAAATGTAATTTGAATAGTCTCTATCGCTGTTATTGTTATTTAATACAATAGAAGATTATTTTGAATAACGATAACACTAAAGGTAGGTAACAATAGACCCTCTACATATTTAATTATCTTTCCAAAACCAGCGCAGATATAACGAAAAGTATAATGTGGTAGAAAGGACAAAGGTGAAAATTTAGCATACATAATTCACTGTCGTATCAATTTCGTATTTGTACAGAACGCTGAATTTTGTGTAGAGCCTTGTTAGTATACAATTTAGAAGCCTTAAAAACGTTACCTAACACACTACGTAAATCTGCTACACTATTAAACCGTAGATATTTCGAGACATTAATTCGCTAGTTTATTGCTCATAACTCAAAATTAGGGTTTTTAACTATAATCAGACAGCAACAATAGCCTCTCTATCTTTTAGTTTAGGTTATCACAGTGTCAGAGATAATGTAATGTGAATTATAAATGTGACGATGTGGCGAGTGAGTGGTCAGACGATGAAGCTAGTGCACGCAGTTTTGCTCGCAATGACCGCTGTGTGTGTGACCGGGACCGGCGAGTGGAGCGAGGACGCGGAAGATCTAGGTAAGTTCTAGAATAAACTTTTTTTTAAATATACAGACTTGCACTTGACAGCAATGTCACCTTAGGTAAGTCAATACAGCCTAAGATGGAGCGCGCTTGCCTAAAAGATGCCTATTCACTCTTGATATAAGAGTACCTAAGTTGTAGAAAAACGGAAGCCGGAAGGGCATTCCAAATTCTTGCAGTGCGTATTAGGAACGAGGAAGCAAAGCGCTTAGTGCGCGACGATGCCACGTAAACCACGTAAAGGTGCAATCTATTGCGATTAGTTTTTTAGTTTGATCGGGTGTCAAAGGTTCGGTGCCGGTCACGTCTGATTTTTTTCTTGATTTTTTATTTTCGGATAGAAGAAAGCGTTACCTTGCGGAAGTTCATGATTAGCAAGAAAAGGTTAGAATTCTTTGCTATTGTTGGCGGATTAGCAAAACAATTCTAACCTTTTCTTATTTCATTGAGGACAAATGTCCTCAATGGCTTGAAGTCTGCCAATTCATATTGGCCCAGCGTGGTGAATTATGGATTGTGAACCTTCTCTGAGAGGAGACAGGCGCTCAGCAGTGACAGGCCTGGCGCACTCCGCAGTAGGTAAACTGCGAAGCTACAAATACATGGCGTACCCCTTCTAAAAGCCTAAATTCAGAGAGTGCGTAAGGATAAGAGTTACGTGATAGAAAGAGAGAAAAGTCTAGGTGAATAAGTGAATAAGACGGTAGGTAAGTAGCGCTGTGTCAACTTGCATTGCACATTGCAAAAAAAAAAAAAAACTTTATTGTGTGGTAATATGAGTCGCTATTTATTCAAATCATTTTGCGGAGTGAATCTTCTGTACCTTTAGTTACAGAAGATATTAGGTATTCTGTGGCAATGAGTCGCTTTGTTAAATGTTACGATAAAAGCTATAACTTTTATCGGAGCATTTTTATTTAAAAGAAAAGTATAAAACACTCCTGCAATCCATGCATTCCTTAGGGACTGCTTTTAAACTTTTATATTTTAATTTTATTTCGTAAACCTTATAGAGAAATCTTAGATTATGCCTCTGAATAATTTAAGCGTCAGCATAAACTGCATTCAAAATGGAAAAAGACAGGCGGTATAAATTTTTCTCCAAAGCAAATTTAATGTTAACCGCGATATCCTGGAGGACGTTCTGAGCAGCTCATTTTTTATTCAATGCGAAACACCACTTGCAGGTGCGCCCGTTTGACTTTTAACTCGCACTTTATTGTATTATATTGTACTAAGAGCGTGTCTTTAACGCTGAAGGCAAGCATTGCGAGAAAACCTTTTTAAGGGTTTAATAATTCACACTACCATCCAAGGGGTATGTTAGCCCTCTATCATCTTAAAATGAATCGTCTTTAGCATCAGGTAAAGACAATCCATCCTAATATTATAAATGAATCAATGTGTTTGTTTGTTGGTTTGTCCTTCAATCAAGCTACCACAGAGCTATATAGATTGACGTGATTTTTACATGGGTATTGTTAAGGACCTGAGGAATGACATAGGCTACTTTTTATCCCGGAAAATCAAGGAAATCCCGCATTTACAAAAAAAAGACGTGTGGCACTTGGGGACTGCCGCAGTAAAGCTATTGCATAGCATTTTTTATCAACGCCATCTAGCGGCTCACCGTAGAGGAGTCCCGTGTCAGGTTATTTTCGTTACGGAATTTCTGGATTCGGTCTCCACGCCGGCCCGCGATAGAAGCTATGCAATAGCTTTAAAATTCAATCCGCGCGAGCGAAGCCGCGGGCATCAACTAGTCAATAATAAAAAAGAACACACGCCTGAGAAGTTTCCGTTAAGTATATTCTAAAAGTGAGTAAAGTCTGCCAATCCGTTATTGGTCAACGGGGTGGACTTTGGTTTAAATTCTTTTCATTCTGAGAAGACACCTGTGCCCAGTATTGGGTCAGTGAGGGGTTGAGATAATGCAGAGTATACATGTCTTTACAAATGGGATGTGATAACGATTTTTGAACTATACTTTGTTGCTATTAGCGCCAGGGCAACTGTATATTATGTAAATACTTGATGATGCCCGCGACTTCGTACGCGTGGATGAAGGTTTTTTGGTTCTCTGTGTTATTCCAGACTATAATCTATTTCTATGCCAAATTTCAGACACAAAGGTTCAGTCGTTGCGGCGTGATTGAGTAACAAATATCCATCCATTTATCTATATCCATACATCAAAACTTTCGCATTTATAATATTTTAGTAGGAAGCACGATAATATTAGTACGACTAGATGATGCCCGCGACTTCATCCGCGTGGATTAAGGTTTTCTCGATTTAGATTAGGTTAGCGACTACCAATCCTATTATAGCTAGTTTGAAAGCCTAACTAATTTCACATAATTGAACGAGCGAAGCGAGTTCTCTGAGTCAACTAGGGCGCTTGCCTACTAGACAGAGAAGTGTGTCCGTCTAAATGTCTGTCAGAGCCCTATAACCTCTGAATTACTGAATATTAGGACGTGAAACTTGGTTGAAAATTCAGTTATATCCTGTACTTGAACAACAAATACTAAAATTAGATAAATGTTATAAAGAAACGAAATTATTTAATTTTAATGCGCCATCTATTAGCATTATTGTGAAGCTAATAGCTTCACTATAATGCTAATAGTTGCGCTGTGTCAGTAAAACAGTTTTATGTCAACTATTTTTTTTTTTATTGTGTCTAATGTTAAAAGTTAGGGGAAGGGGGGGCAAGACGGGGACCTTAACGTTTGAAGGGCATTAAAACGCTCAATTTTGATAATTTTAAATGATTATTAATTTAGCATAACTCTTACATTATTAATCTTTGGAAATCAGGAACTTACGACTCTTTACTTATGACAGAAAAAGAAAAAAAAATTTTTTTTGTCAAAGACATCCAACACCCGATTTTGACATAAGGTAGGGTAAGATGGGGTACCCTATGGGGCAAGATGGGGTATGGAGAGACATATTTTAATTTTGATTACAATACTCGCAAATAAATACTGCCTCGTCGTCCTCGTCATCTATCCCAGCACAGCTACAATGTGCCCAATTCCCACAGAGGGAACACGCGACCCATCCTTCATTTGACCCCATATATCTTTCGTTGGAGTAAAAACAAGGGACATTATTTTCGTCTTCATAATATTCTGGTGAAGCGCGATTCTTTTTATTTTTCTTATTAATGGCAGTTTTTTTGTTTCGGTCAATTCGGTTTTCTTGTTCTTTTTTTTGTTCTTTTGCATCTTTTTTTCTCTTTTTGCTATTTTCTACCACTCTCTTTTCTTCGATTGATTCTTTCAATTCATTTTTGTACGGAGAAGAAGTTATGATAGCTGTTTTTTCTCGTTTCCTTGTCACGCGTGAAATTTTCCGGGTTGTAGGATTAAAAAAATCATGGAAGGGCAAGATATACCCCATCTTGCCCTTTCATGCTTTTTCGAATAAAATAAATTTGCATAAAAAAACAAATCAAAATATTGAAACAAACGAATTCTCACCTGCTAGTATAATTATTGACGAACAAAAATATCGTTCAGTGAGTTCTTGATACTTTATATTGAGGTGAAAAACACGTGCCATGTACAACGCGAAAACAACAAGAAATTTGACAAAAATAGAATTTTTGGCGCTAAGTCATAAATGCATAAACTTACTAATCGGCGACAGTGCTGCCTGATAAACAATACAACGTCGCGTCATTACGAGCCAGGGCGGCTGTGATTGGTCGTTCGTACGACACGTGAGACCCTCTGCCCCGTCTTGCCCCCTACCCCGTCTTAATTATTAAAATATATAATTAAAACTTTTGGGAATTATGGGATATCGCGAGGTCTCAGTTCGGGGCGAACCACTAGTCATAATAAAAGTTATGGGTGTTGAGTAATGAAAAGATGAAGAAGTATGAAGAGTTCACTGTATTCAGAAGGAACTACAAACTAAATAGAATTACCAATGGCAGGCTAGTGACTAGTGACTTGCGCATACAAGTGGCACGGGCCTATCGCTCGAGCGTCGGATCGTGATCGTGCAAAAGCTAGCGAAGCAATAATTACGTTTAAAGTTTCTTTTTAAAAAGTCGAGTCGTCATATCTAACGTAATATTCTTGGCGGACATATCCGAGGAGCTGTTTTATTATTCAGCGCGGTGTGCCATTCGCAGGTGCGCGGAGTTTAACTTTGTACTCTTTCTTCATTGTATTTTATTGTAGCGACGCGGCGAGGCTCTTGATGCCTCAACTTCGCGCTAACGAACTCGACAAAACTTGAAGCGATTTTTTTAAGAATCTTGCGGAAGATTTTCCTGTTTTTTAGGGTTCCGTAGCTAACCGTGCATCCACACCGCAGTTACTTTTTGTTGATCAACGTTTCCAAGTGTTACTCAGCAACATTCCACAACAAAAAGTTATTAATTGTTAATAAATGTTGCCGTGTTAGTATATGTTGCCCAAAACCTACTTGATTGTCTACTACTTTGATTGTGCTACTTGATTGTTGCCGAAAGTTATTCTGTTATATTTTGTTAATTTATGTTTGTGGTAAATATGGACGCGATGAGTAACAATTAAAACTAGTAACAAATAATAACAAATAGCCACAAAAGTTACAGATACTACCTAATGTTACCATGTTGCACAATGTTGCTCCACAAAAAATAACCGCGGTGTGGATTACACGGTTAATGGCAAAAAACGGAACCCTTATAGATTCGTCATGTCTGTCTGTCTGTCCGTCCGTATGTCACAGCCACTTTTTTCCGAAACTATAAGGACTATACTGTTGAAACTTGGTAAGTAGATGTATTCTGTGAACCGCATTAAGATTTCCACACAAGAATAGAAAAAAAAAAAACAATAAATTTTGGGGTTCCCCATACTTAGAACTGAAATTGGATTGGATCCTACGGGATTCCAAAAAAACCTCAATCCATGCGAACGAAGTCGCGGGCATCGGCTAGTAAAAAATATTAACTGACAAGCTGATGCCCGCGACTTGGTTCGCGTGGATTTAGTTTTTAAAATCCCGCGACAACTCTTTGATTTTGCGGGATAAAAAGTAGCCTTCTTCTTCTTAACAATACCCAAGCAAAAAATCACGTCGATCTGTAGCTCTGTTGCAGCGTGATTAAAGATCTAACCAGCAAACAAACATAACAGCAACAGAAATACATCTTCTACTTAGGTATATAAAAATAAGTCGGGTTTTCCTTCCTGACGCTATAACTCCAGAACTCACGAACCAATTTCCACGGTTTTGCATTCGTTGGAAAGGTCTCGGGCTCGGTGAGGTTTATAGCAAAGAAGGAAAAATTTCAACAATTTAAGAACGCGGACGAAGTCGCGGGCGTCCACTAGTATTATCTGAAAATTTCAATGCATACCTGTTACGGATCATGAGATACAGCCCGCTGACAGACAGACGGATGGACGGCTTAGTAATAGGGTCCCGTTGGCACCTTTTCGGTATGGAACCCTAAAAACTCATTACATTGAGATACTTCGCAAAGTCGGTTAAAAATCGTTTAGTTCTGCGTTCTTTCTACTTAGTGAGCGATCGAAGTAACTGAGTTATAAAGTAAATACAAAATAATATTTCGACGGCAAAGTTTCCCAAACTTTAAAGTGGTATGTCATTAAACCGGAGCGTACAAGACTAGCAAAAGTTTCGTGTTACAGGGAACAACAAGCAAGCGGAACAATTTGCATTTTTATTTGGGAAGCTACTATCGGTTTCAAACAGCAAAACTTTGCATTCCCGGTTTAAAACAGAGCAATCTTTGATCGGCCCGCTTCGTAGGTTGTTAAGCGGCCTATACACGATACGGCAAAGATAAATAACTTATAACGGTGCGGTAGTTATTGGAATGTTTGAAACTTGGTGGTTAAGAATTCTGCCTCTTTTCCAATCGGCCGGGGTTCGAATCCTAGGCATCTCAAAATTTTCGGAGTTAGATATATGCGTTTTAAGAAATTAATATTGTTCGTTTTAATAGTAAAGGATAACATCGCGAGGAAATCTGCATGTCAGAGAATTCTCCATAATTTTCTCAAATGTGTCATTCCGCACTTGGCCAGCGTGGTGGACTATGGCCTAAACCCTTTTCTAAGAGAAGACCCTTTGCTTAGTAGTGGGCCAGCTATGGGTAAAGATGGATGGATTCAGTTTATTGTGAACTAACGAGTTTATGCTCCAAATTAGCACGTTGGAAATATTTTTGAGCAGTTTGGATCTCGTTTGACAACACAGAGGATTTTAAATAAATATCGCAGCGTGTGAAATCCGCTTTAGAGATAGGAGTTGTGGAGTTTTCTTTCAGAGATTGGCGTCAGGCCAAATCCTTTGTCTTGTCAAGCCTTTCCAGTGTCATCGATGTAGGTAGATATTTGCATTACTGGATGAATTTACCTCTGGGTTTACTGATGCATCAGTAACGATTTTGATGCTCTTTTCGAACCGTTTCTTCAGTTCTTTCAGGTTTTTTTTTTTTTACGAAATTCACCACAGGGTACGATCTTGTGCCACTTGTATCCAAGCGGCGACAAGCGACTCGTTTGAGTTTATTGGCGTATTGCTTAACTAGTTATTTAAATTCAGTCATTTTATTTCAGCGATTATTAATTATGTTTATTAATTTATATTACTTTGTTAAGTAAATGATAATATTATTATATCTTCCTATATTTCCGAAAAAATAAAGTCAAATTAACGTTGACTATATTTAATTTTTAACTACCTAACATTATTTTACACTTGAAAAGTATAAATTACCATCATAATGCAGCTCTAAGTTTTAGTTTAAATTAAATTAGCACCTCATACAGGACTATACTCTTTACTAACGCACTGGCTTCGCCAAAAACTAGGGAATAAACTCGCAAAAGTAGCTGACACTAAGTGCACTCGTATGCATTTCACCGCATTTTAGGAATCATTCAGTTGGGTAGCATATGTCGATACCTCCTACGTAAATTGTGGTATCCCACAAACTTAGCATTTTAGGTTTTTCATACTGTATCATTTGTTTTTATCTATTTTACGTGTTCGTTTAAAAAAAATTAAAAATAGCATTTTTTTTACATACTTTCAAGACGTATAAAGTTGAATCGTTATTAAAATAACGGTCTAAACCATTGTATTGACCTCCACAACAATTAACGCGTCACGTTAGCGTTTTGGCGATACAATAACTTACGTAGGAGGTATATCGATACCTCGATATATGTCGATATATGCTGCCAAATCTTCTTTTAGTTGGTTGAATTAATATACTAAATATACATACATATCGAGTCACTGGCAGTTGCTGAATATAAAGAACACAAGATCTTGTTTTATGGCTTCGATCACAGAAAAAAAATACTTCTGTGATCGAAGTTTTATGGTGATTCTTGTAAGTCCAGTGAAATGGCTGAAAATTTACGTTAAAAAGCGCATTCTTGAAAGAACATTAATCACCTTCAAATATTTAGCGAAGGTGCAATAACCTGTGCTATATAGACGAAACAGTCGTATTTTAAATTATAAATTATCAATAGTGATAGTTTAGTGGTCACAGGTTCGATCCCGGCACGCATCTCTGACTTTTTCGAAGCTATGTCCGTTGAAGCAATTAAATATTACGTGCTTCAATGGTGAAGGCAAACATTTTGAGAAAACCTGCACATCTGAAGGTTAATAATAATGTTCTCGAAGGATTGTGAAGTCCGCCTACTTGCATTGGACCAGAGTGGTGAACTGTGACCTTATAAGCCTCCTTTAAACCTGAAATCTATAAACCGCACTCTCCCTCAACTCAGGTTCAAAACAGAGTTAAAATAAGACAGATTTATTTCCGAGCATATTTGTGTCTCGTTTTAACCTCTATCTTAAGTCTGATCTGAGCCAGAGCACACTCTATAAGTCTCAGCATAAGAAGGAGACTAGCGCTCAGAAGAGAGACGTGGATGGGTTGAAAAGTCTGGCAGTTGTTGGCGGTCTATGCAACTGTGGGATTGTTAAACTGTGACAGTATTTAAAATGTCCTTAGCTGCAAAAGACACCCGCGGCAGCCTGCAGGCTGTCACGTGCATATTTCCATAACCATTGCATTCTTGGTATCTCAGGCCTAGCTGGCGCCACGCCAAACAATTACGATGTTTCGTCAAGGGAATTCTTTTGGCTGATAGTTGAAACATCTTACCGAGGGTAATAGTACCTCGTGTAACACAAAAGAGAATGCCGAATTTTGTATGTGAGTTTGCCTATTCTTATTTCTTTTCTTGCTATTATTCCTTATATTTCCCTTTAAAAAGCGAATTCGAAATAAATTGACTTCATTTGACCGCAGGTTGCTTTCTACGGCAAAATATGGCAGTTCCGAAACATGGTCGCTAACTATGGGACTCATAAGACGCCTCGGGGTTACAGGGTTAGGTGATGGAGAGCGCAAAACTTAGATTATCGATACGATATGTGGTTGATATATCAAATCAGAAATGAGGAGATCCGTAGAAGAACCAATATCACCGACATAACTCAACGAGTAGCGAAGCTAAAGTGGAAATGGGCGAAAAATAAAGAAGAAATAAATCATATTTCGAATAAGCTAATATTTGCAAAAATTAATTCAACAAACAAGGTGCGGGAATAATTAACCGAGGTGTGCCCAAATTTTGATTAGGACTTAAGTTTTAATTAAAAATTAATCCCCGAGCTCGATTGAGCGCAGAATTCAAATAATTATTTTCAACGGATGTGTTTCGGATGAACTTATTTCCGCTTAGAAATCTGTGTGGTTGGTGAAATTACTGTTTTGATATGATATTTTATTCATATAATATTATTTTGCTGGAGTCAATGATATAAAAACAATAATGGTGGTAGAGAGAGCAATAATTAAAATACATATATCCTGAGAGTTCCCCATGTTTTCATAGGTTTATGAAGTCTGCCAATCCGCACTTTTCCAACGTCCACTACGTTGGAAAAGTGCAGATAAACCCTTCTCATTCAAGATTGAGAAGACATTCCGGAGAACATCCAACCATCATCATTTCCTTCGACATTAAAGCAAGAAATACCTATGTAAAATCTTAAAAAACATGTTTATTAATAATTCTTCATCAAATAATTTAAATCTCAATTAATACTTTTAAAACTAAATCAAACCTAAAAGCCCAACGAAGTCAATACAGTGTGGCATAGTATCCAATATGCTGGCAGCATTACCCCTTTGGATGGCCAAATTAATCCTATGGCCAAGGTTACCAGCTCTTGGATTTCTGGTAGACTCGATTATAAAATTTCCTTAAAATACACATATCTACCCCAAAAAAGTCAAATTCACATACCCTAAAAAAATCAAATACACACACCCCAAAAAAGGTAGGGATGCCTGGAATCGTAACCCTAGACTAGACTCCGAAAATGAGGCAGAGGTCTTAATCCAGCAAAATGGATGGTCCTCTGATTAATTATTTCGTCAGAGGACTCAATCCATGTTAGTTATAATAACATAGATATTAAGTTTTTCTTTTTTGTTACTAACCCAAATGGAATTTTTGTTGTCTGATATAAATAAATTGAATTGAATTAATCGTCAGGCTATCACTGCTTTTAATAGTCGCAACTCGCAACTATTTAGTGCATAATGTTAATGTCCGCTCTACCCTTCAGTGTAACTCCTTGGACTAGAGCTATATTAATGCCCAAGCATTGGACTTGGAAGTTTTGAAACTAGGCTGACTTAATGGGTTGATAAACAAAAACTAGCGTAAGCAATAACGATTTCACCGTCGTTGGCCTCCATCGGTATTTTTAGCGCACCCCCCTCCTTAGGTACCTTCTTAAGGCTAAATTAGACGTTGCACGTGCACAGTTCATCGTTTATTTTTGCGATGAACGATGCACCTTCCTCGCGTCTTTGATAGAAATATACTTTGGAGCTTTTATAGAAATTTCTGTTCTAAGCGTTATAGTTCGATGGTGAAGCTATAAGGTATAGTAAAACTCGGTACGATAGAAAATGTGTGAAAACCTCTATGGTACAGCGGTTAGGGCAGCGGAGTGAGAACCGAATGATCAATGGTTCAAGCCCCAGCAATTTTCTGCCACCTATAATTTGAGTAACTTCAAGGCAAGAGTGAATAGGCATCTTCTAGGCAAGCGCGCTCCACTAGACCTCATCAGTGCTGTCCAGTACTGATTGTCGTCAAGCGCAAGCCTATTTCGGATAAAAAAAAGTTATACTATTGTCGTACCTACTCCTAGCACAAGCTTTACTTTAAGTTGGAGGGAAAACGGGAATATCAGTCATGTGCAGTATGATTTTTTTTTATCAGGCAGTTTTTAAAATCCCTTTCAGCAGTCGCTTTTGAACACGTTTTGCCTGTAAAAGTTCACATCATTTCCCTCAAAAGTCACTTTCCGACAGGCATCAAAACAGGGTTTACCAGTGACGGGTAACTAAACGGGGCGACCTCTGCTGCCACCGCGTTGTTTTTCACGTGTACTCCTCCACCCGCCTCCTCACACCCCCTCCCTCCCCTAGTTTCGTCGCATCGTCATTTGTACCGGTCTACCCACAAATCTGTTTAAGCTAAACTAACAAAACTTGTTCAGCTACAATGCTAAGTGGCAGGCCTTGATTTCGAGGTGATTTGATTAAATTCAACTGTTCAGGCAAGGCTTTATAATTTCACCTTTCTCGCTTGCAAAGTTCAGCTGAGAATTTTTGAGGTGGTAGCTAAAAAAATTCTTTTAGAAAGATTAGGGTTGTTCGATCTGATTTCAGTTTCCAAATAAAAAGCCAAAACTCGCTTTGAGATTCTTGAAAGTTTTTAATAGGCGGTAGTTCAGGATTATAAAAAACGTTCAAAAAGCTAAGGATTCGTTTTGCGTGTTTTAAATGATTTTTTAAAGCTGTTTTATGAAACCGGAAACCTAATATACCATTTTGAACTTCCAACCTTTGACAGCTTTTGTGTTTTTGTTCCCAGATACACTTGCTTTTTTTAATAAAGTAAATCATAGTGGATTTTAATATCTATAAGCATTGTCTTTTCATTGGGTAGTGTAGTGATGCCAATTTATGGTAACGTTTAGTCGAGGAATAAATTCTACGTTCTGAAATTTCTTGTATTGTAATTCTGCCAAAACATCGAATCTCCTCGGATAAACTTTAGTTGGCGATGGTGAAATTTTAGAGACTTATCTTGAGAATTTCAAAATAATTAACAAGTATTATGTTGTATTAGGTAGGTACCTACTTAATTTGTTAAGAAAATATTCCGTTCCCAGAAAAGTTAAGCACGTATTAAATTATGAACTGTAATGCAAAGATTTTGATTAAACAAGGCAGAAAATTCAGATTTCAAAATCAAATAACCAAGCGTGTTGCAACGACGCATATTCGACATAATGGCGAGGTACTGCTTTGAAATTTTTTCATTCACCGCGTAAGCTTGCCAGACCTTAATGCCAGACGTTTTAATTGGTTTTTCAAATCCGATACCCGGTGAAATTGTGTTGCATATTTGAGGTGCGTTGATGACGTGATGAATTGTTACCTATACTAGTGAAATTTTCAATCGATACAGTCCCAAAGGGTAGCTTGTAAAAAATCGGAATACTACACTTAATATATAGAAGATAGGAGCCACTCTATAGTGAACACATACAGCAATAACCGAGCGGAGAAAATAATGTCCTTCCGATCGAATCCGGCCACGGCGGCGGCCAATCTCTACAGAGATTAGTCATCTACGCGGGAGATATTATAGTGCACAAATGACGTGGACGTGAAGTGGACGTAGACATGGCCTGACTTTCTTATCCAACACATAACTGTAACAACTCAAGTTAGAACCATTTACAACGCTCCAAGATTTTGCTCATTGACCTCCGAAATCTATTAAGGCCAAACTAGTAAAGTAGAACACATTAGTTAAGATAAGGTTCCCCGAGATATCAAATGCCCACGATAATATCTTAGGTATAGAGGCAGTGAGGTCAGACTGTTATTAGCAAATTATATTATTACTCACTCCGACGGACAAGGCAATGGCCAAAGTAAATAACTTATTGCCAAAGTTTTGATCGTAATGGGCACCTAAGATGCCCGTAGGTACATTTTTTGTTTATTGCGTGATAGGGTTAGCCTTGAAGATAATAATAATGCCTGATGAAAAGCAATGGTAAAATCTATGTTGAAGCGCACTTACTTAGAAGATGCTTATTCACTCTTGCCTTGACGAAAGTAATTACAGTTATACGTGGCAGGAAACAAGAAAAATAAAATGACGCTAGAGAATAATAGCTACCGAATTGAGAGGCATATCACTGAATTAGTCTTTCAAA
This sequence comes from Hipparchia semele, assembly GCA_933228805.2. NCBI lineage: Eukaryota > Metazoa > Arthropoda > Insecta > Lepidoptera > Nymphalidae > Hipparchia > Hipparchia semele. The sequence continues at coordinate 2,574,595 of OW121725.1, read as the reverse complement.
ATCAAGATGACATTACTTTAAAAGCTCCCATAAGCCGCAAGATTAAAAGTATACTTTATACAGTACTAGCGGCCCGCTCCGGCTTCGCACGGGTATAAAATATATAGCCTATGTCATTCACTGTTAATGGATGTTATTATACATATAAACCTTTCCCTTCAATTACTCTATCTATTAAAAAAACCGCATCAAAATCCGTTGCGTAGTTTTAAAGATTTAAGCGTACATAGGGATATGGGGACAGAGAAAGCGACTTTGTTTTATACTATGTAGTGATTATGCAATAAGTTATTACACAGTGAGTTTTTTACTACTTTTAAGAATAATCCGATTTACAAGTTCTTTACTATTTTATTTATTTTTAAAATCCGTCCGTTCATAGTGATTGTTCTACATTAACACCTATTCAAATCTAAACCTACATGTTTATTAAAGGTTTACTGTTTTTCCAGGGTTGTTTTACCGTTTTAGTACCTCTGTTATTGTTCACAATTCACGTCTAGACTGTTCGGAATTAAATTTTTAATAAACCCTTTTATTATTTTAATGCAATTTTTTTACGACAGAATCGTAAACTCAAATCGACGGATTTTATGGGTAGAGCGAATTTTTATTTTTTGTTTAATATCGCATTTTGTCTTACTCGTGACGTTGTTTGCATAAAAATAAAGCTATGCTTTTAATTGATGGAAAAATGTTGTTTCAGTTGAATTTTTATTAAATTCAAGTACAAAAATATGATGTCTCAATCTGTTGGGTTGAGACATGATTTTTTGGTTGGTGACGCCATTTTGCGCTTGCTATACCTCTTCTATATCAACCTATAGACGTTCACTACAGTAAAGGTTCGATCACGTTAACTTTCAAACAGAAACAACTGTAAATTTAAAATTTAAAACACCCCGATATGTGAAATTAAAAAAAATATGTAATTCGCCCTGCGAAGAAATTATAGGAGATTCGTAGGAAAACCAAAGTTACCGACATAGCTCAGTGAGTTGCGAAACTGAAGTGGAAATGAGCGGGGTAGTTTCAAGAGGGTTCGATGGGGTCCCAAGGTGCTGGAGTGGCGACCCCGTAACGGGAAGCGCAGTGTTGGCAGACCCCTACGAGGTGAACCAACGACATCAAACGAGTCGCAGTGAGCCGCTAGATTCAGGTGGCGCAAGACCGAGGCCTGTGGAGGTCCATGCAAGAGACCTATGTTTAACAGTGGACGAGTCAGTCGATAACCTAACTGTTATAATAGGTACCTACCACTTATTCACACACACACAGACACGTCACGTCTAAACTGTGGGGATTTAGGAACTGTGGACTGTGAATTGAAGACGCGGAGGAAGCTGCGGTCGTCCGCTAGTTGTAATTAAAATAGGCATTAACAAAATAATCAAAATTTAAACACACGGGTGGGTATCCGACCGCAGACCGCAGCGTGACTCAAATCCATAGTGTATAATTTTGTTTGCACTCCGCCTGAAATGGACTCGCAAATGGTCGATTAAGTTAAACGGTCCATTTCCCCGTGCCACATACCACGACGCATAGCACCCGCGCGCTCTGCGGTCAAGCCGCCGAACTGTACGCTTTTTAGGGTTCCGCACCCAAAGTGTGTCAACGGGACCCTATTACTAACCCTCCGGTATCCGCCCGTCTGTCAGCGAACTGTAATAGGTAGACACTGTATATATAGCATAGTTTTGTTACCTATTGTAATTTTTTTTTTTTTTAAAAGGAAACGCCGAGTTTATTGCTGGCTCTTCTCGGCAGAAAGGGCATTCCGAACCATTGGTAGATTCATCGACGATTCAAAAGCACTAGTAAAAGTTTATTTGAATAAAAAATATTTCTATTCTATTCTATTCTAAAAATTATCATAATTATTATCCTTACCAATATGATAAATGCAAAAGTGTGTTTGTTTGTATGTTGGTTTATCCTTCAATATCGTCGCAACAAAGCAACGGATCGACGTGATTTTTGCATGGGTAATGGGTATAGTTGAGGACCGGAAGAGTAACAAAGGCCCGGAAAATCAAAGAGATCCCGCGGGATTTTAAAAACTACATCCACGCGAGTATTTATTGTAAAAATAATAACTTGAAAGTTAATTTCAAAAAATAAAATAATGTTTTACCGAGAGTCAGCTCACGAGCAGTATAGGATTCCGAAGTTTTTTTTTCTTTTTTTATTCGATGACAAGATAGCCCTTGACTGCGATCTCACGTGATGGTAAGTGACGATGCAGTCTAAGATGGTAGCGGGCTAACTTGGAACGGGTATAGCAGTGTGAATTCAACCCATACCCCTAATCGGTTTCTACACGCCATCGTGCCGGAACGCTAAATCGCTTGGCGGCACGTCTTTGACGGTTGCCCGTCACAATATGCGTACTTAGAAGGAAGTACACAAATGTAGAGCACCTCTGACTTCTCGAAGTTATGTGCGTTTAAGCAATCAAACGCCACATGCTTCAATAGTGAAGGGGAGAAAACCAAAACGCCTGAGAAATCTCCATAATGTTCTCAAAGGCATGTGAGGTCTCCCAATTTGCATGGTGGACCTTTACCCCTTCTCTGCACCTTCACCACCAAAAATCCGTGACAGTATGGCACGTCCTCTGCGAGGCATAACAGAAATCTTGCTTTCTTTACATTTTTTTTAAAGAATATTAGCCAAGCTGAACTTGGCTTATATTCTCCGCTCCTTTCCAAATAAGCGAAAAGTTTGTGTTAGGAGTGGGTACGACTATAGTGCAACGGGTGAGGTTCGAACCTGCGACCTTTCAGTTTTCAGTCCGCACCTTTAACCGTTGTTATTGAGGCTTCATTGCTACATATGAAGCTAATAAACAATGAATTACAATGCTTGCTTCATTTACATTGTCACAGATGAAGCTAATATAGACCGAATAATAACGAGCACAATAACAAGCGTTTACGTAAAAAATTTAATTTGCACCCTCTGTGAAAGCATGCCTCAAAGCCGTGGACCGTAATTCGGTTTGCGCCCGCTTGTAATGGCCTCGCAAATGGACGATTATAGTAAACGGTTCATTTCCCTCGCTCCGCATATACAGCGCTTCACACCCATACGAAATGTTAAAATCATGTTTAAATATCATGCTCATGAGGCAGTTTTCTCTTCTCAAACTTAGAAGGAAGACATCTTTAAAAGCCAGCGATGTACATCTGTAAAGAAATGTAATTTAAATATTAAAGTAATCCTTAAATAAGAATAAGATTTTATTTAGTGACGTATAAAATTTACAGTTTCTATTAGTCCCTATTCTCTGCGCTAGGACAACCTGTGTTGCACAGGATAGTTCATTTCAGATACAACATATATACAGGTTATCTTAAAATAGGTATAACATGAAATTTTACTAATACTGGGTGCATGAGTGTGTGTGTGTGTATGGGTGTGTGTGTATGGGTGTGTGTGTATGGGTGTGTGTGTGTAGGTGTGTGTGTGGGTGTGTGTTAACATCGATTTATATGTCAAGAGCAATCAGTGATGACTTAAACGCCATTGGAGTTTTACTTCATTATCACACGTGGCGCAGTCGGTAGGATTTCAACTTATGCTGACAAATTTCCAATTTGTCTTTATAGTTTCTGAATAAAATGGTTGTATCACACAGAGGGATAGATTAATTAACTGACCGAAACTTTAAGGGTTCCTCGGGTTTGACCTAAAAAAAACGTGTGTTTGATTTTTACAACTACACGTGGTGCATTATTATATAGAGATAGAGGTCAAACTGATGCCATTAAATTTTTGAGTGTCATTCCAAAGTGTTTTGACCCTACATCAATGTGAACTAACCCTAAGTTGGATGACTTTCTTGCTCATCGTGACAGAGGATATAAATCTTTAAAAGCCAGTTGACAATAAAAAGGTATCAATTTTGCACGGTCCTTAAAAGCTTTGACTCGGTTCGTTTATTTACTCACTTAATAATAGGTACAGTCTATAGCCATGAATAAGACTTGACTGTAGTAAACATGTTGGATAAAAAGTTGCAACTCAACATATCCCTTTATTCCATCGTCAACACAATTGTATCAAAGACATGTAGGGGACAAGTTTGGATCAAGCGATCTAGTGAAAGGAAGGTATCCAGTCAGACGTGGCTGATAAACTGCCTTTGTGTCTTTTGTGACTCCTCGATAATCCCGTTCCAAGATGGCGCCCAGTGTGGGGCTGAAATATAAATTCTTTTTGCAACTACCCGACCGAGTGATTCGAAAAGGGATATTTTTACGTAGGTACCCGTACTAGTACTATCGTTTAGTGTGTTTATGTTTGTTTGTTTATCGATTCACTTGTAATTTTTTTTACCAAAAGCGCCTGGAAAATATTAACGTAAAAGCACGGTCTTTGAAATACCGGGAAAAGTTTAAATGAACACACGAGAATAATTAGCCTAAGAGGACAGAGAGGAATTGCTCTAGATAAAGTTTAATGGTGCTATAATCTCGCCCAAGTAATAACCCAAGAGGTTGAACGGCAAGCTTGGAATGGTAATAAAATTATAGAATTAAACAAACCTAAAACGTCTTGAAACCCCATTTTATGGTATCGCTTTTAAGTATTGCAACTGAAGAGATTTTACTGGTAGAGTGAGAAATACAATCAGTTTCGTATTTCACAGTGAATTAAGTAAAGAGACAAACAAAATTTGTAAAATATTATTACAGTCATGGTTTTTAATGTAACTATGGCTTACTAAAAGCTGATTAACATATCACCCGCCCCAGCCATATTACAAATGTATCGTCTCTTTCTACGATCGCTAACGCTAAAGCAGAGACTCCCAAAGCTTTTTTATCGCACGTACTATTCTTTCAGAATGGAAACGTCATAAAAAAACTTTAGGTACCTCTGTTCTACAGCGTTAGCGATCATGGAAAGAGAACACGTTTGTAATATAGCTAGGGCAGCAGTAGTTTCTGTCGTAATATGAAAATGTGTCTAACCGCCATTCTACCTTTTAAATATCTGAGCTTTGAAGTATTAAACGCACGAAAGCGATTAGCAAAGAAACTTCAGGGAACAATAAAAGACTTGACTACTGTTAAACAGCTTCGTGGAAAATTCGAAAAAGAAGTCGTTAGCGAACTTTGCGTGAACTTTCTACTCCTGGCGGAAACAAATACTTCTCAGATGGCAAAAACAATAACATCCTGCATTGTTCAGTTTCTACTACGAGCTAATAAATTCATTTTAACGTTACCTGTTAATTGAAAAATAGCGTTCTAAATTATTAGAACTCTTTTTTCTCAATCATCAGCTGCTCTAGCCATATTTACAATCTTGTTATTTCTATTCTCTTTCCATGATCGCTAACGCTGTAGAGCAGGGTTTTCCTAACATTTTAAATACACACTACGTAAATTATAATATAATTTTAATATTGAGCAAAGTGTTCAACTTTCAAAATCGAAAAATAGATGGCGCTGCAATATTTTAAATCGCACTATTTGAAACTGGACCGGCGAAGCAGCCGTGGCTGACGGTAGATTAAAATAACATACCTAATCGAAATAATGAATTATCTTTAGGCGTGTTATTTTAATCTTTATGTCTGAGAGATTTTTATCAAGAAACATTAAGTCTGCTTGTTCGTACATACTTGGCTAATGTAGTGTAAGGCCAGAACGCTCCTCATTCGCGCGGAAACTGCGCCCGTGGGCTAGCAATGGGTTAAGATGAATGAATTAATATTTTCTCTCACTCTCACCAACCCGTATTAAATACTAATAAAACATGATGGCGCCCCTGTGACATCAACTGAATCAAACATAACAATTAAATCTGAATAACCAAACTCATAATAAATTTTAAGTCTTACCAACTAATTTTATATAGGAAACTAACGTACGGAGCGGGAGTTCTTTCGCACTTGGCCGGATTATTAAGTTGGTAGAGCAGGCAACAGCTCCCTTCATTATTCACTCGTAACTAGGCCACATGATCATCAATTGAATATCATTATCACTAGTTTAATAAAAGCGCGGCTGACGCGAGTCGCCTCAGCACTTTAATTATCTCTTGAAATTCTGATGAAGCACCCTTTATAGAGTTTACGAAATGATTTCATCGAATCTGCGTCTCAATTAATCAGTATAATTTTATCGGAAAGTGAATAATAAAAAATATCTGAAAATATTCGCGATGAGAATCCGTTAAAAAAAGTTTTCAATTTTACAAATGATGTCAAACGATTTCAATGGCTTGGATTTGGAAGTCCGGGATTTTGATCAGCGAATTTGAAGTAATATTTTATTTAAATAATATGCTTCGTTTTTTGGATTTCTATTGAAAAAAATATGTTGGTTCATCTTTTGACAACTGAATATTAGTATCTGAATACAGTTTGAAATTATAAAACGTAAAAATATAGAAATGAATTCTTCATACTATTATTCCAAACTGCGAGGCATGAGCTCTTTATTTGTGGGAGTGATCGCCAAAATTAGTCACAAAGGGGTGACAAAAAGCAGTACAGGCCGGTTTAAATCGTGCGTGGGTTGTGTTGTGCGGTACTTCAATCGGTTCACTTAGGCTGGGATCCATAGACTGCTCTCTCTCTTTTTGTTCAGACTTAGGGCAGAGTAAAACGAGACTTTATATCAGGAACAAGAGTGTGTCTCGTTTTAACTGTATCTCAAGTCTGATGCAAATCAGAGAACGCTTAGCGTGCACAAATGCAAAGCTGAGCTTAAGTCTCGCGGACTGTACAACGCGCATTGAAACGCATTGTATGAGAGCGGATACATATCTGTTTTCTCCCACTTTGAAATGGCGCTCAATATGGGGTTAAAATACAAGTTTTTTGTAACTGGCCGATAAATTCATTGTCTTATAAGTGAGAAGAGGTTTTATACAGGCTTTTACTTGTGTTAAACTATCTTTTGGGAATTATGCGATACCGCGAGGTCTCAGTTGGGGCGAACCACTAGTGTTAATACAAACGATACTGTGTCGTTGCAGATTCAGTGTAAAAAGGTTATTTATTCCGTCTTTGTGAGACTTAATTTTGCTGTCAATGTACGTAATTATTGCGAGCGTGGGTGGCAGAGAAACTACTCCTGAATCCATACATGTTACGCCTAATCACAACTCCTTTAAAATGTGGATTCTCCATACGTAGAAGCCACATAGGGCCATGTTTAGCTCGAGCTCAGCCAGGGAACTTGTGAAAGGAAGATATTCAGCCAGACGTGAGCAGATAAACTGCCTTTGTGCCCTTTGACTTCTACATAATCGCGGCTCTACGCCGCCCGATGTGGGACTAAAATGCGAATTCTTTTTCAACTATTCAAATAATTTCTAGAAGCTTACATTTCAATTCCACTATGTTATACTCTAGGTAAAGATTTTCATTCAGGCTTGGGCCTTGAGTAAACCATGTTGACGGGAAATTCGCACTTTTAAGCGGAACACACTCGGGCGCGATTCCCAAAGAGATGTGGGTTCGAAGTTTTGTTATAAGTTCGCTTAGAAAATGTTTAGAAGTTTCCATAGCCCTACCAGAAGCCAAACCTTGAAACTCATTAGACGAATATTGCGCTTTAGAGACCGCCTCATTTTTATCGAATAATTTTTAACGCACCAAAGTGTTCAGTTAAAGAACTTTTGAGACCCAATTAAAGGCTCGACTGCTGTTAAACAGCGAACAGCTCGGCGGAAAATTCCTTTTCAAAAAGTAAAAAAGAACCGTTATTTGAGTTTTAGTGGACTTTCTGTTCCAATGGCGAAAAACTTTGGTGTCTGGGACAACAGACAATCTCCTTTTGTTTAGTTTTTCTTAGATAATAAATTTATTTTAGCTTAATCGTAAGGTAGACGTAGGAAAAAGCTCTTAAAAAAGAAGCTTTGTTTTCAAAATAATGAGCTGAGTAACGGTCTTTTTTGTTTCATTTCTTAATTCAGGGACCTCGCAAACGGACCACATTTGAGACCCAAGTGGTCTGATAGAGTCCGTATATAAGTCTTTCCACCGTTTGTAGGTATTTTGTCGTTGTTTGGTAAGTGAAAATGCTGTTTTAAAACTTGTAGTTAGTGTTAGCATTAGCAGCTTGCAGTGTGATTTGTTAATGCAAACTGATGTGGATACTTAATAAGTGATAATACGTAGTAGAAGCCTGTAAAATAAAGTGTTTGCTTTCTTAAAAAGTAGAACTAGTTCTATGAAATAGAATAGATGCTAACCAGCTGTTCGTCTTTGTCTGTGTCTATCTGATATCTATCTAAATGACTGTAGTGTCTCAGATTGAGTAAAATATACTTTTTTTATAAATTCTTCTCAGCAGAATTTACTTGTCTTGTCTTAAAAGAGGCCACATACGATTAAGATTGTCGTCAAGTTTGCATGATGTTTAGGGATCCGAAAAAAGGATCGATACCTGATTAATATCGATACTTTTGGTTTGATACCTAGGAAAGCTCCCGAAAGTTGAACCACTCCATCGAGAGAGATAACGTTTTACATCAGAAAGATAATTGAACGAGCGAAGCGAATTCTCTGAGTCAACTAGGGCGCTTGCCTACTAGACAGAGAAGTGTCCGTCTAAATGTCTGTCAGAGCCCTATAACTTCTGAATTACTGAATATTAGAACGTGAAACTTGGTTGAAAATTCAGTTATATCCTGTACTTGAACAACAAATACTAAAATTAGATAAAAGTTATAAAGAAACGAAATTATTTAATTTTAATGCACCATCTATTAGCATTATTGTGAAGCTATGTAATAGCTTCACTATAATGCTAATAGATGGCGCTGTGTCAGTAAAACAGTTTTATGTCAACTATTATTTTTTTTATTGCGTCTAATGTTAAAAGTTAATTATTACAATATATAATTAAAACTTTTGGGAATTATGGGATATCGCGAGGTCTCAGTTCGGGGCGAACCACTAGTTTAATAGACTATAGTCTACTTGCTTACGGTACTTTCCCAATTACTGGATACTTTATCTTATCATTAAATTTTACTCGACAGACAACAGACTATTGTCTATACTGTTCTCTTTTCTTATATAATATTCGTTATCTCTCTCGATGGAGTGATACAGCTTTCTGGAGCTTTCCTAGGCATCGATCATTTTTGAATCCCTAAGCATCATGCAAACTTGACGGCAAACTTGATCGTATATGACCTCCCTAAGAGGCACAAGTTGGACTATTACTATATATATAGCTACTCGTGCTGATTCACTGATTCACTGACTGACTCATTGATCACCTCTCCTGTAAAATTTTGTATGGAAAAAATTTTTTTCACTCACGGTTTCGTATAGAGGAGAAAAATTCATTCGGAACAAAAATATGGAGAGAGCTGATGATTGAGGGTTTCGGAGACGGGTGAGGAGCACCGGCCAAGGTATCGAAGATAGGTGGGGGGTGTTCAACCAAATGTCACTCGAAACCTCATCCAATTAGCAAAAAACCGAAAAAAAACTCCAAAATGGCGGATTCAAGATGGCGGCCATACAAATTTCGTCAGTGTCTATCTCGGAGACTATAAGAGATGGAAGAGTGGTTTCTTGGAAAAAGATGATCAAGACCCAAAGGTCTACTTGATGAATAGAAAAAACATTCAAGATGGCGGAATTAAATTTTTTCCATACAAAATATATGCAAGACTTCATACGGTTCCTTTTCAAAATTTCTGATGGTTTCGTTTAGAAGACAAAAATTCATTTGGAGGAAAAATATGGAGATAGCTGATGGTTGAGGATTTCGGAGACGGGTGAGGAGCACCGGCCAGGGTATCGAAGATAGGTGGGGGATGTTCAACCAAATGTCACTCGAAACCTCATCCAATTGGCAGAGAGCCGAAAAAAAACTCCAAAATGGCGGATTCAAGATGGCGGCCATACAAATTTCGTCGGTGTCTATCTCGGAGACTATAAGAGATGGAAGAGTGATTTCTTGGAAAAAGATGATCAGGACCCGATGGTCTACGTGATGAATAGAAAAAAAAATTCAAGATGGCGGTTTTTTTTTCATATGAAATGTATGCAAGACTTTGATATGGTTCCTTTTCGAAATTATTGATGGTTTCGTATGGTTTGAAAGCAAGAATTCATTTGGTGGAAAAATATGGAGAGAGCTGATGATTGAGGATTTTGGAGACGGGTGAGGATCACGACCAGGATATTGAAGATAGGTGGGGGATGCTTCAACAAAAATCACTTAAAACCTCATCCAATTGACATAGAGCCGAAAAAAAACTCCAAAATGACGGATTCAAGATGGCGGCCATACAAATATCGTCGGTGTCTATCTTAAAGAGTGTACAAGTTGGAATAGTGGTTTTGTGGTAGAAAATGATCAGGCCCTGAAAGTCTAAGAACAGAAAAACCGCGGTCCGCTGCAGCGGGCCGCGCACCCACGCGCCCTACTAGTATGATATAAACCATTTAATAATTTTTTTGATCGGTTCCAGTGTAGCCCGTATGCGAGGACTCTAAGATTAAATTTTCAAACAAAATGTTTACTAAAGCTACTTTAATCATGTAATGGAAGATTCGGGACCACTAATTGTCTAAAAAACTTTGACGTAAAAAAACTTTCTCCTTTGTTTACTCCGTGTTTTGTTGCGGTGGAAGTTTTAATAGTGGTTTTTGTTTTGAAACAGTACGCCTGACTTAAAATATAAATGAAGGTACGAAGCTACCGTACGGCTTAAGCTACGAAGTCGCAAATGCAACAATTTAAGAGAAGTCTGTTTCGACTTTTGAGCGATTCCGAGCACGCCCCATACAAAGGATGTTTGATTCCTTGCTTCTTAAGCAAAATAAGCAACAATTTTCTACACACGCTCTATGATTTAATATCAGTGTATGTGGTTGGTTTGCCAGATATCTATAAATATATTATGTTATAAATTACACGCGCAAAGATTTTTATGTAGACTAGAAATAGAGTATTTTACCTGCCTGTGAAAGTTCCAACTTTTGGGGTTACTACTTGGTACTTTTTGTTCGGTAGATACTATTATGAAATTTTTTACAGCTTCCACCCTAAAGACATGTACAAAGCAGTACCGGGATGGACAGTATTTCTTTTCTCTAATTTTTTTGTCAAGAAGTATTGGTTCAGGTTGATAGGGAACATAAAACTGGCTGACAAATCAATTCCACACAGCATACCAACAAAGAAAGCTAGTATAAAGGTTGCAATTAAAAGAAAATTCCTACCAATTGAGAGTTCAAAGAAAATTTTCACAACAAATGTTATCACGAACGTATTTATAACAAGCGGGGGCTGACGACAGCCGACTCAGCTCATTAATTTCTGCTCGGAACCCTAATTAAGCACTCTTTGAAGAATTCACGAAGCGCCGAGTGGCGCCGCCTACTGCATCTCAATAATGCAATGTAATAATAATCCTTGAGTTTCAGCGAAATTCACTGATGTCGTAGTAGCAGGCCCAAAGCTACAAGTAACCAGCGTCGTACCCAAGTGACATTGTACAAGTTTCGAGATATTGACGTCAATGCGTCAAACTATTCAATTCATACAAATCTCATGAAGTGAAGTTTTCACTTGTTATATTATTGGCATTATTAATAAATTTTTTGTTATTTTTGGGATTTTTTGTCGTAAATGTAATGTTTTAAGGAACTCATTATTTGCATACTAATTTATTAGTTGAATGTATCAGGACAAAATAGTTTAAGATCAAATATTTGTACACAAAAAATTTTATTCTATTCTATTTTACCGTTCCGAAGCGAATGACTCTTCATTAGTTTAAGTAGTGGGTTTTCTTTCGAAGTAAGTTTGTATTTTTAACTGACTTCCAAGAGGTTCTCAATTCGTCGGAATCTTTTTTTTTTTTTTTAATTTTTTATGTATGTTCCCTGATTACTCGAAGACGCCTGGACCGATTAGGAAAATTCTTTTTTTGTTTGAAAAGGCATACTTCTCAGGTGGTCCCATTATCGTCATGTCAGAATCTGATGATGGTATCCTGGAGAAATCGAGGGAACTCTTCAAATTTCATAGGCACAATTGATATACTTTATAGTGGCGTTTGAAGTCGGTTTAGTAAAAAAAGACTTTTTACTTTTATGTTATACTGATTTGCGCTCAGTAGCGAGTCGTTGATGGGGGGCTGATGTTCACGATGATGACGCTACACATGCACACACCATTTCACATACGTGAAGCGGCTAGGACGCCTAGAAGTCGTATTCACTCGCCGCGCGAATCGGGCCGTGTAACGCCATTAAGAATGAATAATAAAACACCTGCGTTTTCCCGGCTGCACACGGATGTTGCGTCGCTGGAAATAAGGTTAAAGTATTTTGTGTGAAACATTTTTGCTTCGCACGCAGTCCCTCTGGTCCTCTTCGGTACCAAATAGCTTCACCATAGCTCTACCAAACTCGAATCGTGAATGTGAGTGGTTTCTTGCCATCTTGTTCTCGCACTCGCCTGTTCTCCGATCGTTGTCAATATTTTAGCCCGCTTCAAAGGGTTTCTCGGGCGAGAAAGAGAACGTCGTTACATTCTTGTTCGATCTCAGTGTGACGTTAGAAGCTTCGAAACAATTCTTGTTCTATTTATAAGAATTTGTGTCATCCGCCATCACCCTGGGCCTTCTTATTTTCTTACGCTTCTTATGTCATATACAAAATATAATATGAGAAAATGAAAAAGAAAGAAATCAAACAAAAACAACTCAAAGATTATAAAAATCAGTCCAGCCGTTCTCGAGTTAGGTATAAATGGCGTAATGGCTCCAACTTTGTTTTATATATCTATACTAATATTATAATCTATACTAATATTATAAAGCTGAAGAGTTTGTTTGTTTGAACGCACTAATCTCAGGAACTACTGGTTCCAATTGAAAAATTCTTTTTGTGCTAGATAGTCCATTTATCGAGGAAGGCTTTAGGCTATATAACATCACGATGCGACCAATAGGAGCGAAGCACCAGTGAAAAATGTTGCAAAAACGGGGAAAATTATCCACATTTAAAATATATTCTTTTAAAAACTTCTTAATCGTGATCATAATAACAGAAATAGACGCGGACGAAGTCGCAAGCAACAGCTAGTTTAAGATAATAATCTTATACAAAGTAACAAGGTAACCTTGTATAAAGCCTATTATGAATAAAATATCTGGAAAAATAAAATGGAGTACCATAAATTAGATTTGCCATATAAATCTAAATCCGTCCGGACGATGCGACGCTGCGAGTTATACAGGCAATAAAGATTTTACAAATAAAAACTGTAAGCAGTCGCTTTCTGTGTTTACAGCTACGAGTTATATCGAAAGAAAAGGGAGAATATTTTGTCCTTAATGTAATATGCTGGTACCATGACGTATGAGGCGCTAATCTGCGTTTTTTACCTTTTGAATAGGCTTTTCTCTATCAGTCTCATAAGGAATACTATGTTCAATAAATAATCATTTAGGAGTGGGTACGACAATAGTGCAACGGGTGGGATTTAAACCTGCGACCTTCAGTTTTCAGACCTTTAACCGTTGGACTGAATATGAGCGCAGGTCTCCTCTCAGAAATAAGGGTCATTGTCCATCACGCTGGCCCAATACAGATATCACACACTTTTTTGCCGGTTCTTCTCAGCAGAATCTGCATTTCGAACGGTGGTAGATTTATGACGTGTCATAAGTGCTACAAGGTAGCCTACATGAAATAAATAAATTATGAATTTGAATTTGAATTTAAGAACAAATAAGAGAATCATTAATTTAATAAAACCGGCCATGTGTGAGTCGGAACCGCACTCGAAAGGTTCCGTACCATCGTACAAAATTTACCTAACAGCAGCTATTATTACGTAAGATCGAGCAAAAAAGTGTTGAGTGGAATTCATGAAATTCTTTAATTTTTAACTTTTTATTATTATTACTTGTTTTAGTAATAGCAATAGAATTACACATTCTGTGAAAATTTTAAGTACCTACCTATACCTACCTATTACGGTTCACGAGTCAGACGTACCGACCGACAGCGAAGGCTTAGTAGGGTCGCGTCGGCACCCGTTGAGTACGGAACCCTAAAAATTGCACCAAGCAAGTCAAAAAATATAATTAAGCGGCAACGGGCTCTTCCAGTGGACATTTTTCCCCAGGTACAAAGAATTTAAGCGTTTCCCAACGCTTTGTTCTTGGGTGTCCGCGCACAAAGCTCGCTGCACAAGTAATTATGTGCATACAATTATTTTCTAAGCGTTCGGCGGTACAATGCCACCTCGCTCCGGCGCCGACCGCGTCCTTACCTTTTACGTTTTAATTAAAAATTGGTTAAATGGGAACCCAGCTCCTAGATACGTGGGTGCTGGACTTTGTTACAGTTTGTATAGGCTCAGTTTTACGGCCCTAAGTTGTTAGAACTTGCTGTTCTTTGGAATTGGTTAAACGGTGCTAAAAGTAGCCAGTTTGCCCTCTCTCTAATATAGCTCTTTTTAACCGACTTCCAAAAAAGGAGGAGGTTCTCCATTCGTCGGAATCTTTTTTTTTTGTATGTATGTTTCTCGATTACTTGAAGACGCTTTTAAGCTATTGCATAGCTTCTATCGCGGGCCTTGAGCGTGGAGACCGAATCCAGAAATTCCGTAACGAAAAAACCTAAGGCTCGACGGGAACACGGACTTCTCTCACCGCTAGATGGCGTTGATAAAAAATGCTATGCAATAGCTTTACCGCAGCAGTCCCCGAGTGCTATACGTCTTTTTTATTTTTTTATATTTTTAGCGAGCAAACGAGCAGGCGGGTCACCTGATGTTAAATGATTACCGCCGCCTATGAACATTTGTAGCACCAGAGGCACCACCAATACGTCGCGTTGCCGGCTTTTTAGGAATTTTTTGGTTCGTCCCATGAATAACCCCATGTTGTAATTCAGTGGAAACACCGGCGCAGGAAGTTGGTTCCACAGTTTCAAAGTATGTGGAAGAAGGGATCTTGGACGCTTGGACCGATTTGGAAAATTCATTTTTTGTTTGAAAGTGTATACATCCCAGGTGGTTCCATTGTTATCAGGTCAAAATCTGATGATGGGATCCTGGAGAAATCGAGGGAATTATTCAAATTTTATAGGCATAATTGATATACTTTGTAGTTGCGTTTGAAGTCGGCATTGTCAAAACAGTTTTTACGTTTAAATTATATTAAATTAAAACAGTTTCGTTGGTATAAACGACCCATTAATTTCATCTCAACTCATCGGTGGACCAATATGGGCACAGTAGCCTCAGCATGAACATTTGAACTTTCGAATAGTAAAGGTGAAGTTAACGCCAATGTATGAAAAATTACAGGAGCGCTTCAGTCATTTTCATATAAAATTTCTTGCTAGCGTTACTTTAACGTTAGTAAAAGATGTGACCCATATTTCTCTAGTAAATTGTGCACGTGGAAAACAATTTCCATTCCCTCAGTAGGACGCCTGAACTGCTACAAGTTCGAGTACGTAGTGCGCTTACGAGCGCCTCGAACGAGCAGGCCCCTAGGGAGCATGAATTCCATCTGAAGTGGAGGGCATTGAAATGTCGGTGTAACAGATAAACGCGAGATGAAAACGTGTCAAATGCAGCTTCAGTAAGTTGCGCAGTACGCGAAATCCGTGGCTGGCTGAAATGAGTGACCCCATATTTTCTATTACTAATTCTTTCTTCTATCCTACTAATATTATCAATGTGAAAGCTTGGATGTATGGATGAATGTTTCTTACTCAATCGCGCCGCAACTTTTTATCCCTAAAAATAAGAGTTTCAAAATAAGGGAATCAAAAACCCTTAATCCTCGCGAACGAAGTTGCGGGCATTACCTTCTTCCTACCTGTAATCTATACTTAGACTATTACTACGAGTACCGTACTGCTTAAATACAGTGACGGGTCCGACCAACGTCATAGAAAAATTGGCTCTCCAGTAACACTTCCTGTAGTCCTCGCCAACCTGGGTGGCCTGCTCGGATTCTGGAGGGAGCTCGGCTGGCTTCAGTAATCCAGCGGGGAGCCATACCAGCGGAATGACGCAAAATGGGCGATTAACGCCTACTTGAAAATGAAGTTTCAAAATCAAAATCAAAATTTATTTCTTTCATGTAGGCCAACTTGTAGCTCTTATGACACGTCATAAATCTACCACCGGTTCGGAATGCAGATTCTGCTGAGAAGAGCCGGCAAGAAACTCAGCAGTTGCTCTTTTCAAAAAAAAATTTTATAATGGTTAACAAAACTATGCTATGCACACAGTGTTTCCACAAAGAAGTTTCAAAAATGCACACCTACCACAACTTAACATATGTTAAGATGGGTAGACACAAAGATTTTAAAAAATAAACTTTTTTAAAATTTTATGTCTACCTTTTGTGAAAAGAGTTTAAGATTAAAATTACTACGAGTACGTATAAATCGATGCATCAATCGTGCAAATAAATAATTTGATTTCGTAATAAAAATTACGTCGTGAAATCGAATTCAGAAATCCAAATGGAGATTTAAAAAGATTGGACCAAAGATATTTTGGAAGGGCGATGTCATCAACCGGGAAATGAAATACGCTCCGAAAAGACAAATAACGCTTTTAGCTGCACTTATTGAGGCATTTGTCGTCGCGATAAAGCAATCGCGAAAATTTCACGCCAATAAAATGTCAGATTATAAAGTAGGTGCTGGCGGGCTCAGAATTTTTCATACCTCCTTCATGCTGTTCGCACATTATAACTACACCGAGCTGCACATCGATACCTCCTATGTAAGTTGTGGTATCCCACAAAATTGACATTTTAGGTTTTGTGCACTATATCATTTGTTTTTATCTACTTTATGTGTTCGTTAAAAAAAAATTAAAACAGCATTCTTTAACATACTCTCAAGACATATAAAGTTGTCTCGTTATTAAAACGACGGCCTAAACCATTTTATTAACCTTCACAACAATTAACGCGTCATGTAAGTGTTTTGGGGATACAACAACTTACGTAGGAGGTTTCGATATAAAAATAGTCGCGATAAACTTCATGACATCTACTTATGACTTTTGACGACTTCCTTAATTCTACGGTGAGCGCTGCAGTCTTGTTATAAGCACCAAGTCCCAGATTTGATTTCTGACAGGATCAATTTTGGGAATTTATCATTTTTATAGCATCTTTCGTGCAACTACCCGTCGATTAGCCTCAGCAATTCATTTAATCTACAGTACTGAATAAGATTAAACTGCCCTAATACGATTTTTTCTCGAACCGAGGGTTCCGTACCTTAAAAGGAACTTAAAAATAGCTATTTAACTAAATTATTCGAGCCTGTCAAACCGCCAATGTTTTGCGGCTTGAGCGGATCGTGCGACTCGCCTGATGAATGAGCGACAAGCATAAGATGTTGGAAATGTAAAAGAGCCATCAAACTTTTTATGAGCAAACGAGTGACGAGTGATATTCGGAACACGTACGTTTTTATATTCGCAGTGGCTTTCGTCTGAATCCGCACTTGAAGGGTTTCACTTGTCCTATAAAATAATTTTCTCTAGGTCTTACAATAATTCTTTACCTTGGTAACTATTACTAAGTATTTCTTAGTCACCTTGGCCTTGGTATTAACTTGAAACTTAATTATTTATCCTCCAAGAATTAATTCAAGTTTACAGATTTCAGTTTTACCTATTCATGTATTAAAAGGCGAAACTTTGGATGTGGGTGTGTATGTTTGTGACTCTTTCACGCCACAACGAATGCCGATTTGGCTACTTGGAATGGAGATAGCTCATACCTAATAACCTACATTTATCCTGGAAAATTAAAGTGTTCCCGCGGGAATCAAAAACCTTAATCCACGGGTCGCGGAAGTCGCGGGCATTATCTAGCTTTAAAATAAAAAAGTTAAATAAAGTTGTTAATAAATAAAAATAGCCAATTCATTCATTCATATCTGTATGCCAGTATCTTCCATATGTTTGTAAGGGCCTTAAATGCTTAACAAAAAGCCGTTTTTGTGGAGCCGGTAACGCCAGGAACGGGAGACGTTGAAGTGACGTTAGTTTGATATATGAGAGAGACCCTTTGTGCGTAGACAAAGGCCTCGGGACGAACACCGACAGACCTTGAGATGTACGAGTAGCAGTGACAGCGTATTCCGCTTACTGGTTTTAAGGTAGTGACTGCTTTTGCCGGCCTCATACTTATTTATTGCTATCATTACTACTGCAAGTTTTCATGATAAAAAACGAGTTTGGTGTGAATCCAACTTTATATTATGGAGATGACAAATCATTGAGTTTTGTTCATTTCAAAATGACGTACGTTTATCTCAAGAAGTTACGGGCGCTTTACACAAGTAAACGTTACGTCGTGTACATGGACATTGCGTAAATGTGCGTGCCTGTATATTAGGTTATAAGTTGACTACTTGATGTTGTGGCATATTTAACTCTAAGTTACCATGCATTGGAAATAATCCAAATTTCAAATCAATCGCACCTGTGAATGTTTGTAAGACTCTTTAATCAAGTGGAAAATGACCTGACGATCTTCAAACACCCGAACAGATCTTCATAAATTATAGGCTAAGATCCATTTCGATCACGTTAGCTTTCAAACAAAAAATCAAAATTGACCCTTTCATTATGGAGCTACGAGGGAACAGATAGACACACAGAAACACACGTCAAACTTATAACAGCCCTCTTTCTTGTCGGGGTTAATAAATCACAGTTATCAAAGCTAACGATTACATAGTTTTGACAAGTCGGTCAGCTGTCCTCTCATCTAGTTAGCGATGTGGGTCAGCGCGGGTTAACTTACGGAATCGTTCGTATTTGAACGAACCGTGAACGAACTGGGTCACGATTCCATTAAAACATCAAAACTTTGCCCTAACGCCGTACACTCATACACAGATTCACCCTACTATGTAAGAAACTATATAAGACTAGCTTTTGCCCCCGCGACTTCGTCCGCGTGGAATTAGATTTTGGGGTGGGATTTTCAAAAACTGTGACACACGTACTTTTTTATTTTTAAATGAAAGCTCAAATACCAACTTTGATGGAAACAGCTTGAAAAATGACGGAATTTCATATAAACTTCCATCCCCTATTTAAACTCCTTAGGGGTGGAATTTCCAATAATCCTTTCTTAGTGTGCGCCTACGTCATAAAAGGAACCAACTGTAAAAATTTCAAGTTTCTAACTTCAGTAGTTTAGGCTGTGCGTTGATATCTCAGTCAGTCAGTCAGTCAGTCAGTCAGTCAGTCAGTCAGGACTTTGAATTTTATATATATAGATAGATAGAATATATTCACTGCCAACGGTCAGGAATTCTGTGTTCATATCTCACTGTATTCTAAGGTCTTACTGCTAGCCTGATTCAGATAAAGAGGATTGGTTCGTGTCCTCGTCGGGTCAAAAAAGTTGAGATATTCCCTCAAATTCTCAGTTGCCTGCCTTTTTTACCGACTTCCAAAAAGGAGGTTCTCAATTCGTCGGAATCTTTTTTTAATGTACCTATGTTCCCCGATTACTCGAAGACCCATGGACCGATTTGGATTTTTTTTTTCTTTGAAAGGGTACTTTGTGTAACTAATCCTACTACTAGTGGTTCGCCCCGAACTGAGACCTCGCGATATCCCATAATTCCCAAAAGTTTTAATTATATATTGTAATAATTAACTTTTAACATTAGACGCAATAAAAAAAATAATAGTTGACATAAAACTGTTTTACTGACACAGCGCCATCTATTAGCATTATAGTGAAGCTAGCTTCACAATAATGCTAATAGATGGCGCATTAAAATTAAATAATTTCGTTTCTTTATAACATTTATCTAATTTTAGTATTTGTTGTTCAAGTACAGGATATAACTGAATTTTCAACCAAGTTTCACGTTCTAATATTCAGTAATTCAGAAGTTATAGGGCTCTGACAGACATTTAGACGGACACACTTCTCTGTCTAGTAGGCCAGCGCCCTAGTTGACTCAGAGAACTCGCTTCGCTCGTTCAAATATTATGATATTAGTAGAATTAGTAGGGTAGGGTTACACTGTGGGGTTTAGGTATACACTAAGTGCGTGATAAACTTTCCCGCACTAGATAATAACAGCGGCTGGCCTACATACCTGATTCTCTAATTTCTAGTCCCTATTTCTCCTTACAAAGAGCCTTTACCGTTTTCTTCTAGCTTTGTTTTTCACAAAGCTCGCTTTTCACTAATTATCTTATACTTTCTGCAACTGGAATAAAAAGGCAGCGCTTGTTTTGTATGAAACTAGACTTTTTCCGGCCATTAAAGAATAATGATAGATTACTCCAAGAGAGCTGGACAAATGGCCTGCAAGTTGGCTGCAAAATTGCAGTTAGACTGCAATTGATGCAACTGTGTCGTCTGAATGGAGTTGGAGCATTTTCTACGCTTCAACTTAGCGCTTAAACTACTTAGGGCCGATTTCACCAATGTCGGGTGACGTTTAACCTTGGAATAAATTGGACGTTCTGACAGTTTTTGTTTTGAAATCTGCCAAAGTATCAACGCTAGGATAAGACTTATTTTATGTTGATGAAGATTGAGGAGTCAATTTAGTGTGTGTTAGGAAGACGTAAACTTCCCCAAGCTCTTTACCACTGCAATGGAGGAGCTTCTGTATTGGGACGGACTTGGCATCAACGTCTAGTATAATATCACTCACCTGCGATTTGCCAATGTCATAGATACTTATAATACAATAATTCTTTTTACAAAACCGACTTCAAACGCCACAACAGTTATATGCCTATAAAATTTGAATCGATTTCTCCAGGATCCTATCATCAGATGACAATGGGACCACCTTTCAAACAAAAAAAGAATTTTTTCAAATCGGTCCAAGCGACTTCGAGTAATCGGGGAACATACATAAAAATACTAAAAAAAAACCGATGAATCGAAAACCTTTTTAGAAGTCGGTTAAAAGTTAAAAACCTTTTGGTTTTGCCATAGTCGTCTAAAAAGGAAACGCCATGTTTTCGTGTTGGTTTCGCATGTTATTTTATTTTACATACTTTCATATCAAAATATATCAAATGGAAATTCGAATGTTTGTACATTCGAATATCAATTTGCTCTTAGAAATACACTTGAGCTATTGAGCAATTTTGAAATTGAACCCCCGCGTCTCGAGAACCCCTCAAGAAAATCCCCCGACGGTGACGATAAAGCTGTTATGTAAATTGTTTACGCTCCTCGCACAAGAAGGGTCGTATCATTGAAGGGGGTTCCCGCTGCAGTCATGTTCAATGGGGATGCTGAGGGAAACCATAATATTATTCACGATTCAGTTACTCCTGAATGATAACACAAACGGTTCTAACCCCACACCTTCAATAATATTTTGACAGCACGACAATCTTCTATCGCTTAGTATGCGTTAACTTTATGTATAGCACAGATGAATACATACATTATATCATAGATGTATACTTTATTTTACGAAGTCACGGGCGCTTTACTTGTAGTTACGTCATGTAGATGCACATTGCGTAAGTGTACGTGCCTGTCAGAAGCCTAGGTGCCAGGAGCTTAGGTGTAGGTAAATGTCCTCCCGACCGAATTGCTTTAACCAGCAAAATGTGTCTTGCCAACCATTACGTTCGCGCCCATTAAGGGATTTGAACCTAGTACTTCATCATCCGCAGCCAATCAAGCTGGCCACTAGACCAATGATACAGATATACATCCCAATCAATAGCCCAACGGTTAAGATGCGGACTGAAAACTGAAAGGTCGCAGGTTCGAGCCTCACTCGTTGCACTATTGTCGTATCCAAGCTTTTCGCTTATTTGGAGAGGAGAGGATATAAGTCAAGTTCAGCTTGGCTAATATTCTTTATTTATAAAAAAAAAACATAAGTTACGTAATAGAGGGGTACTCACTCAAGTTAAACAGTTCGCAAGCGTTTTCAGTCCTGAAAAAAAATATCCCACGTCCTATGTCCTCATTTCGGTACACAAAATGAGAAGCTTTAAATGCATATCCATTAAGGGACGTATGAAATAAAAATATGTCTCGCTAATGGCGTGCAAAGTTTTGCGTACTTATTTTAAACACCAGGCCACATGCGAACCCAGTTTCATTTTACATTTTAACATGTGGAAACCGTTTCAGTTTACATTTTAATGTTGAAAGCGTTCGCTGCAATGTTATGATGGTAAAATCTGAATTGTTGGACCCGTAGAGCGATGCGTTTAAGACTAGACAATAGACATGTTATAGTACGTTTTTCTCCCGAAGTTACGGGCGCTTTAATTGTGGTTACGTCGTATACATGCATATTGGCTCCTGAAAGGCACACACAAGTGTGCCTGTCAGGAGCCTCGGTGGGAGCGGTCAGGCGCGAGCAAGGTCTCGCACCCACTTATATATAGATACGACACACACACAACGATGAGCCGCATACCCTCGTGAATTGAAAGAACTATAACGACAAACTAATTTCGCTAAAAGCCTTTAATCAAGAATAATTTGTGTGCTACAAATTCCAGCTAGCGTTATGCACTGCCTATCAAATCGCTAGAAATGTAGGAAAGGCAATCATCTAATTAGTAAGCAACAATAACCGTGTTCAGTTTTAGTTAAGTGAGATAAGGTTGCCAAATTGTAACTCTGCTCACTAACTCTATTATTTTTTCTATAGTAAAAATATTATAATGTCATACATTTCATCAAGTTTGAATAAAATACCTTTTAAAAGTGTTGATTCGTGGACCAAATGGTCTAGAGTGTAGGGTTGCATTCTACTCACCTCTCTCCCTCGAGGCACTTTTTGGTTGTAGCACCCGTGTACCAAAAAATGGTTATTGTCTGCTTCCATGGGAGATATTTTATTCATTCAGCTTATAGCATCGCTCGGTTGTGTTTTCTCTCAACACGAGGTGATACGAGACTGGGCCATTTGCTTGGCTCATTTAATAACTGACATTTAGATTGGTTTTGTGTTCTTATTAGATTTCAGGGTTGCTTACAAAAATACAGCGGTTTTTGCCTAGTTTTTGATACTTTAACCTCTTTTTGCGGGCTTCAGGATTCGAATCTCAAACTCTCTGAACCTCAAACTTTTCAGCCATATGCGAATTTCAAGCACGTAGTTCTAACTTTTAGGACTTATCTGCGTTTTAAGCAATTAAATATCATTTACTTTGACGGTGAAGGAAAATATCTTAAGAAAATCTATAAGCCTGAGAGTTTTCCGTAATATTCTCAAAGGTGTGTAAAGTCTATTCATCCGCACTTGGTCAGCGTGGTGGTGTGGTGGAGTAGTGGAATGGGTTGGTAGGTATACAATTTATCGAATTCCTACCGAATCATGTATTTGCAATGTTTCGGAAAGATCGGAAATTCAAAAACCTATAATTTTTTTCTTATGATATATGAAACGTCGTTGAAAAACGTAACAGACGTTTAGATCTTACTAGTTCGAAGGTACTCAAATAATGAGTCTATGAGTAATTCTGTAAGATATACCTAATATGAAACAAGAAACCGTGCAGCCGAACTGTACGGTTTCATAGCCTGTCTGAAAACACTCTTGCAAACAACAATTAGGGGGTGAAGGATAAAAAGTGACAGTGAGAAAGTGAAGGGCTGCGGAAAAAGTTCCATTAATGCGGAATTATAAATGAGAGCAGGATGCCGCGGCATCGGTTATCTCCCTGAGAACAGAACCGCTTGCTCTTAAAGCTCACGTCACAACTAGAACTGACTTCGCTAAGGTTACCTCACGGAGCTAAACCTATGTTTACTGTGCGAGCTAAGTAAAGCTATATTCGAGCTAAAATCTAGTTAATGGTTTAGACGGAAAATACGAGAAGTAAAGGTTGCCAGGCGACGCGCGGTATGGGGGTAAACCAAGAAAAGAGATCGGCAAAATAGCTTAGCTGGAATCGTTGGGCTGGTTTAGTTAATTCTCTTAGCTTAGCTCAGTGGTAATCCTTAGTTAATTAATGCGAAAGTGTCTGTGAATATCTTAGAATCGCGCAGCAACAGAGCAAAAGATTAGTGTGACGTTTCGCATTAGTGTAGTGAGGTTTGAAAGTGGCTTATTTATTGCATGCAGACGAAGTCGCGGTAATTTTTTAATTTTTAGGGTACCCGAAGGGACCCTATTACCCGCCTCCGCTGTCCCTCTGTCCATCAGTGGGCTGTAATCTTAATCCGTAATAGGTAGAGAGTTAATCAGAGAATGTGTATTTCTATTGCGGCTTGAAATTTTCAGAGAATGTGTACATTCTATTGGCGCTTCCGTATCCGAAGGATAACCCACGGGACACTTTCCGGTTGGTGACCCTTCGGGTTTGGAACCCTAAAACTAGGTATTCTAAATGTAATACCAAGTAAAGACCTTTGTTTTAGTAAAACGTATCTCTTGTCTTTTAATACCCTTACTACCCTTAAAATAATAGATCTGGGGCCTATTTTAACGTAATAGTACAAATGTTATTGAAACGTGAAATAACTTAGGTATACGAGTAAGAAAATAGAGTTGTATTGAAAATAAGGTTGGAAAAGAAAAATATTATTTTAATAGCAACTAGGATCTTCACCAAAAAA
Organism: Hipparchia semele; assembly: GCA_933228805.2. NCBI lineage: Eukaryota > Metazoa > Arthropoda > Insecta > Lepidoptera > Nymphalidae > Hipparchia > Hipparchia semele. The sequence goes on along the minus strand of OW121725.1, from coordinate 2,550,007 downwards.
TAGAACCTAATAATAAAAATTCTTTTCAGAAAACCGACTTCTTACGCCACTACAAAGTATAACAATAATTTTAGTTTGTACACGTTTGTTGAAGTCGGGCGGGCTTAAAAAGAAACGATGAAACCGATACGCGATGCTCGCGACTGCGAATGCGACTTCAAAAAACGTGTCTCTCATGTGCCATCAGAAGACGAACCTAGCGGCGCTCAATTAGTTAATATTAATTAATTAATAGGATAATAGGATAGGATATTTAAAAGTTCATCTTTATTGCAAAAATATTTTGGATCCAAAAATATTACGGAGTAATAAATAATTATAAAAAAATAAGGCTAATAAATATTTAACAGCTAATATTAGCTGTTAGTAGTCGGTTAAGTTGTAAGTGTTTGTGCGGTGGTAGAATGCGTAACACCAAATATTTCCACAGCGAACCGTTCCTAATCTGATGTGTTGTTACATAATTGTTATGTAAATTGCTTACATTCTCTATTTGTGAACGCTTGTTGCCTTTGTGGCATAGCTTGGAGGTTTCGTCTTCATAAATTATTGTTAACCAAGGATAAAAGAGAATAAAAGTTTAAAACCTGAAATCCGATTACAGAAAATTAAATGTAATGACATTACACCTCACCTAAGGATGTATTTTCGCCGCTTGTTTCGCTCAGTCGTTATAGTTACGTACTTAACGCAGCAGTTGCGTTGATGTGAGATGGTGCCAGCATATTTTCACAAGTAGCATTCCACATCAAAGAAAATAGGATTGGAATTAATTTTCTTCATAATTTTTTTTCGTGACTTTTCGACTTTGTTTTATTATTAAATATAATTTAGATTATGAACTTATGACAAATTCAATACGGTGGAAGCCAGGCCATTGAACTTAAAACACGGAAAAGTAAATGCCAATCGTCCGTCCATACGAGTCTTGAAATGTTGGCAGACATGTAGTGGTGAAATTCAGTTAACGTGCAATTAGGTTCAGTGTTCTCTGCCCCACATGGTCAGTTCGTGCCGGCGTAAGTGCCTCTTTGCACGGAAAGGGCGCATTTTCTTTAGGTTACCTTATGTGAGCTGTATAAGGTTGGAATTTTCTTATACGACGTTGAAGATATCATAACATTCCTACTCCTTACACGCATAGCTACATAAATGGCGGAGGAAGAGCAGGTTTCCCGAAATACAGGTTTACCATAACTTAAATCGGGATTCCTGATACCGTGTCTGTGTATCTGTCTGTGGTATCATAGCTCCCAAATGGATGAACCGATTTTCGTTTAGTTTTTTTTGTGTCATAGATAATTTTATATAAATTTTAATTGCATTTCATTTCATCCTGAAAGAGATCCTACACAACTTTTAAAAAACTTTTTTGAACAAGCTACTTTGGAAAAGTTAAATGTTTAGAGGTCTGTCGGCTCTATTATAATTTTGTCAAAGGATACATTCAACATATTGTATGGACTTCCATAGGCCTCAAGCTTTGCGATTATATGCAAGAGATTGGGTAATGACCCCATTTCGATATCCCACTTCCCTAGTAAAACTTTAACATTCACTTTCCACTTAGAGCTGTGATTCTCGCGATAGAGCGTGAAGCGTAACTTTATGAATTCAAGAACTAACATTTTCAGAATTCATACAGTTAGCGTATACGTTCAATTTGCATCCCAAACCAAAGCGAAGAAGAATAAATAATTGAGCTTTTACACTAACATGCACCAGCGAACTTTACATAACTTGGAAGCCAGTAGTTGTTCTTTAGAGAAGTCACCCTGAAGCGCTTCGCGAGTACACTTCGTACTTATCAATGTATTGAAGATACACTCCAGTTTGATTTCTGTTCTTGTAGTTTGTTAGATTTCCTTAATAATATGTATTTTTCCGAATCTAATTCAACTGGGCGGCGTTCGATAACTTTCGAGATGTCTTTTCTTTCAAATCCCTCAGTGCCTGAAGACCAAGGTTTTAAAACAGTGCGCGTTATCAGTGTTTACTTACCTATTGATTCGAAAAGTGGTCGCTAACTATGAGCCTCATAAGAAGACTCGAGAGTGCTCAGCGGGCGATGGAAAGAACTACCCAGAGTTCCAGACATAACTTGTCGAGTTGTAAAGCTGAACTGGCAATGGTCGGGACATATAGCTCGAAGCACCAATGGGAAGGTCTCAAGATGTTGGAACTCACACAGAAAAGCGCAGTTAGCAGCACTCACTAACTAGACCGACAATATCGTAAGGAAGTTGTTGGATACGTGCGGCATAAGACCGAAGCGAGTCGAAGTCTCTCCAACAAACAGTCCAGCAATGGACGTACATCGGTTCACAAGTGGTCGGGTGGTGGTGGTGGTAGAGTCATGACGTGTCATAAAAGCTACAAGTTTTGAATTTTTTGAATTTTGATTTTTAAGCTATTGCATAGCTTCTATCGCGGGCCAGCGTGGAGACCGAATCCAGAAATTCCGTAACGAAAATAACCTGACACGGGACTCCTCTACGGTGAGCCGCTAGATGGCGCATTTTTTATCAACGCCATCTAATGGTGAGCCGCTAGATGGCGTTGATAAAAATGCTATGCAATAGCGTTACCGCGGCAGTCCCCAAGTGCCACACGTCTTTTTTTTTAAATTTTCAAGAAGATTTTTTTAAGTACCAGCAGCATCATCTGAGATTGCTGTCCAGAAACTCGTCATCGAACACAAAAAAATTGGACGTTTATTTGTGAGTATATTTTTAAGGGCAGTGTATTTAACTGGCTGAATAACGTGAAACATCGTCGATTGCGTCCGCAGATAATACTCGGCCGGGTAATTTACGGTGCAGATAACGGCTGCGATGATTTAAGCAACGCTGATAATGTTGGCGATTTTTAGCTATAAATAACTTGCTAACAGTTTTCTTATTGCTCAGCCCCTTTTTTATGTTGCAGACTTTTTACTCTTATCTGCCAGCTATTATAACCGAAGATTATAACCTATCAACCAACTAGCCAAAACTTTAATGTATTTGAACAAGACAAATATTTAGGGTTCCATACCCGAAGGGTGACCAACGGGACTCTAGAGCCTCCGTTATCCGTTCGTCCGTCCGTCCGTCCGTCCGTCCATCCGTCCGTCCGTCCGTCTGTCTGTCATTGGGCTGTATCTCATGATCCGTAATAGGTAGAGAGTTGAAATTTTTAGAGAATGTGTAGTTGCCGCAATAACAACAAATAATAACCCCATGTTGTAAATAAGTCGGAACACCGTCACAAGAACTTGGTTCCACAGTTTCAAAATACGTGAAAAAAAAAAAATGGTACAACGGATGGTCGAAGTGCTCCAGGCATCCAGGTGGTGAGGGTGAAATTGTGTTCGGTTGCGAGCGGTTCGTTGTAGAAGAAAGAGGGTGGAATAAGGTCAAATAGCTCTTCAGAACACTCCCCGTTATATATCCGATAGAATACGCAAAATCCTATTTTTATCCTGGAAAATCAAACAATTTCCGCGGGATTTTGAAAACTAAACCCACGTTATAATATTGTTGGTACGATCACGCAATTTTGTATAGGTATTCTTCATAATATTAGTAAGGATGCCCATAGGCCATACAGAACTGTGTTATACTAACTAACATTCTATCAAGAGTAACTGGCGAACTCATGCATGAAGATTTCTGACGACCTCCCTGGCGCAGTGGTGAGCGCTGTGGTCTTATAACTGGGAGGTCTCGGGTTCGATTCCCAGCGGGGGCAAGTTAGGAATTTATAATTTCTAAATTGTCTCTGGTCTGGTCTGGTGGGAGGCTTTGGCCGTGGCTATTTACCAGCCTACCGTCAAAGACGTGCCGCTAAGTGATTTAGCGTTCCAGCACGATGACGTGTAGAAACCGATTAGGGGTATGGGTTGAATTTACACTGCTATACCCCTTCCAAGTTAGTCGGCTACCACCTTAGACTGCATCGTCACTTACCATCAGGTGAGATCGTAGTCAAGGGCTATCTTGTCATCGAATAAAAAAAAAAAATGAAGAATCGCACAACAAAGTGGTCGAGACGTGACGCTCTCTGTGTTATGATCGCCTGGTGTTCAGAACCACGTTTCCAATTTTAATTATGATCATGCTGAGAAATAAACGCCGGCTATATACATTACCCTCAAAAAATATTTGCTCTACTCTCCACAAATATACCTTGGGTACAATGTTGTTTTACGTTAAACATATTACAGAAACCCTTTTCTTCTATGTAATTTAGACCATTTATGATTGTATTCTTTGATAACACTGAAGATCCATTTAAAATTAGTTATTATCCTTTGTAAAAAAATGAGCGAAATATATCAAAAACCGTCATATGGTCGATTCGTAAAACAAGCATAAATATATTTTGGCAGATTTTCCACATAAAAACTGTCAAAATAACAAAACGCTCAGTTAAAACTTCTTTTACATTGGTAAAATCGGCTCTTAGATGCAGGCTATTTAATAGAATATTTCTACTAAATCATAATATAATCACTTTATTTTTTAACATGGGTCGATTACTCCCTTACACAAGCTTTTATACTTTAAAAAATCTTTCTATGAATAACTTTGGTGGCCCATTTTGGTTGGATCTCGTAAATTAGAAGGAATCCTCTCTCTGTTCTTCATATTCCTCACTACTCCTCCCTTCCCTTAACCATAATTGAACGAGCGAAGCGAAGTTCTCTGAGTCAACTAGGGCGCTTGCCTACTAGACAGAGAAGTGTGTTCGTCTAAATGTCTGTCAGAGCCCTATAACTTCTGAATTACTGAACGTAATTACTTCAAATTTAAATATAATATGTAAACTGATGGCCTTCAGCCGAACATTGTATAAAAAAATATAAAAAGCTTTATTTCAGGGGGGCTCTCATAGAAGCGTATTTGAAGTAAAATCTTGTTTGTTGCTCTACATAGACTTGCGATATATCTTTTTAAAGACGACTTTGAACAGAGTACAAAAATATATTTTTTTTAATTTTTCCCTAAAAATTGACCAAATGGGGGGGTTTCAAAGTGGAGATTTTAATTTGAGCCATATGTCAAGAATTACTGAATATTAGAACGTGAAACTTGGTTGAAAATTCAGTTATATCCTGTACTTGAACAACAAATACTAAAATTAGATAAATGTTATAAAGAAACGAAATTATTTAATTTTAATGCGCCATCTATTAGCATTATTGTGAAGCTAATAGCTTCACTATAATGCTAATAGATGGCGCTGTGTCAGTAAAACAGTTTTATGTCAACTATTATTTTTTTTATTGCGTCTAATGTTAAAAGTTAATTATTACAATATATAATTAAAACTTTTGGGAATTATGGGATATCGCGAGGTCTCAGTTCGGGGCGAACCACTAGTAATATTATAACGAAAAGAGTTAATATTATAATGAAAAGAAATAATAGTATAATGAAAGGATAACAATGCGGTGGATTCCCAGATCCAGAAAAATTGGATTTTAACTATCAACAAAACTTACTTCTACCATCTTTAACAATTACTATAGTCCGTTCAAACTTAAACACAACAATGGCAAAACGGTGAAGGAAATTCATCGCCAAGAAAAATAAAACAACAAGCCGCATGTGTACTTTTAAAACCATCTTTGTTATTAATCCACTTGAATTACAAAGACTAGTAAAATTGAACAGACAGAGCAAATGGCATGTTCTCGTGCAAGCGAGCAGTTACCACGAGAGCCGACCGTGTGCAGCGTGGAACACCAGACCTAATTACACGTTAACTGAATTACACCACTACACGGTCTTTACAAACGAATCAACGGGCAATTCCTTGGTTTGGTACCAGAGCTGTACATTATGTATACAGATCTAAAACTAGAACAAACAAGTGCATATATATCAGGACGGCGCATCTATATCAGGAGTCATGTAGATGGTAGAAAGGGAGTCATCTCATAAACAATCTCTTGGTTAAACCAACATTAGGCATCCGCAATGGCTGCGCCGAAGAAATGTGTTCGGCAAAGATAAGCTAACATAAATTGAATAGAAGAAACTTTTAACAAGTATAAATTGAAAATTTAAAACACCCCCGACATGTGAAATAAAAAAATATGTGATTTTGTGGTGGTGACTATTTTGGATTTGAAATATTTATCATAGTATTCTACTAGTCAAGTCCTTTCATTTGATACCCATATTGAGGGAGTTTTGAAAAAATGTGTAATCCGCCATTTTGTGGCGGCGGCCATCACGGACCGATTTTCATCAAACATAGCTAAGAACACTCCCGAATAATAACGCCCCGTCGTTACATCAAACTTATAACACTCCGTAGTTTTGAGTCGGGGGTTAATAATGCTGGGTTTTAGCGATATTTTGCCATAAGTTTTCCTGGTAAAGGGAACGATGAATTTAACAGATACTTATGCACAAGCATCCCCTTAATAAATGCAACTGGAAATGAAGTCATGATGAACTTACCGCTACGCTAAGCATCGCTTGTGCCTATTAAATGCAACGCGTGCATATGACGTCATCCACATTTATTTAACGTTTGACATACTTTTAAATTGACTATTAAACCAGAATCGTTTTCATATTTACCTGAGAGCTTGCTAGCACAGTATCCATGGAGTTGTAAAGCTTAACCGGATAGACTTTTATCCCTCGCGTTGAGCTATAAAAAGCGTGTCGAAAATATTTCGCTGAAAACAGATATATGTGGATACAAATTCCACTGCACATGTATTCCAGTAATTCAGATTCCGCACCGGAGCGCTTCAGCGTGCATCCATATTAAGCGTTCCATCCAACATGGAAACGTGTGTTGAACGTTTCATATGCGTCCGGGAATTTAGCACGAGTACTGGCAATCTTCTACGCCATTAGCGCGGATAGGGACACAATTTTATTATATTATTATGATATGGCATGGATACGGGACTGTTACGAGGCACTTTGAAGAGGCTCGATGTGGGAATTTTTTAGAGCGTTCAGGATTACCCTACATCAGACTTGACTTAGAAGTGTATGTGTTCAACGAAGCTGAAGTGGAAATGGGTATGGCACATAATACATAGAAAGTGGTTTGAAGAGCTGACAGTTGTTAAGGTCCAAAAGTTCTGGTGGAACGATCCCGTACCAGTGTTGCCCAGTGAACCGACAACATTAAACGAGCCGCAGGGAGCCGCTGGATATAGGCAAATCAAAATTGAGGCTTTTGGAAGTCCATGTAAGAGACCTTTGTTCAGCAGTGGACGTCTTGACGTTAGATAAAGAAGAGAAATGTGTCTGTGTGTCTATTTTAATTTTTCAAGTTTATGGTAACTGTCTGCGTAAATCTGTCTGGTTTGTCGATAATAAGGGTGGGTAGGTGGAATAGAGAAGCTTTTCTAGTGATTTCTTCCGAACTTTGATTCAAGGGAGGCACAATAATCATAGTGGTTGGATTTTGTATAAGTCAGCTAATAAGAAATAATTGCAGACAATAATATCACTTAACAATAAACTTCCTACAAATTCAAACAATTTAAGCCCTACTCAGACGAAAATTAAAGTAAAAATGGGATAAGAGCTGACATTTAAAAAGTGAAGGGGTACGTAAAAAGCGCCTCTAAATCCGGGTTACAAATGAGAACAGAATGCTACCGCATTATCCCGCCTATCTCTCGGGTACAGCGCTGCCGTCAGCAAATTCCACAATCACTCCCGAATTTTTCTAGTGTAAATCCTCTTTTGATTTTTGAAAGGAACTAAATTTTTTTTGGGATCCACGAACCAATCTAACGACAATTATAATTATTTACACTCACAAAAACTTAAAACACCATTGACGCGTGAATCTATGGCTGGATTATTTTCTATCCTACTTATATTATAAACGGGCTAGTATCTACTGAGAATTTCTTGACAGAAAAACCCAATACATTTTTTGGCTCGTCCCGGGAATCGAACTCGGGCCCTCGTCATCCGCAATCGAACTTGTTAACTACTAGACCAATGAGGCAGCTATTTGGTAGTTACTAAGTAAATAGAGGGCGTGACATCTATTTGCATAATATAATCTACGTTTTAGTCCAAAAGCCGAAAACCAGCGCATCACGTTTGGCTCAAGGAAACCTCAGGAATGCTTAAATCCTTTAGCCATAACATTTGGCTTCTGCCATTGGTAGCTTCTGCCTAACGAATAATTGTACTGAAATACAAATAGGTATGATAATGCTTTTATGATAAAGCAGATTTAAATCAATTACTTAGAGAACGTGTTTAGAGATTTTTTCTGTCTGTGCTACAAACAAAACACACAGAAAATCTCACTCCAATCTCATTGTAGGGTTTTCGCGGATAAAAATAAGTAAAAACGACGCCAGCTTTAGCCGTTTTTAGATTCCGTTCCATAATAAAACGGAATTTTTCTTTACGGCACCAGGGAACAATTTTCAACTGTTACACTTTATTGCTGCCATAACATTATTATGCTCGACTATAAGGCAACGTTAAAAGTTTTCGTGAGCAGTTTTTCAAAAGAAATAATATCCCAAAAATATGAAGTAGAAATTCTATTCAAAACGAATTAATTAATTCTCGAAATGACATCCTTTGTGTAATTTTTTAAGTTAGCTGTAAATTTTGTTAATGTGTACCTTAAGCACGAAAATTTTAACTTTCGAATAGTAAAGGTGAAGTTCACGCCAGCAAGAAAAACGACAGGAGTGCTCCTACTATTTGAGGACATATAATGCGATTAAAATGAGAATAGGACTGTCAAACAGCCATTTTGTATTTCTGTAGTGCTCATTTGCGGTTTATACTGAGTGAGATAGAAAGAGAAAATGGCGATTTCTCATTCCTATTGTTATTTGAATCTCATTACAGGTCTCTTGCCGAGACTTCCACATGTCTCGGCTTTATGCCAACTGGCGTGATGTCATCGGTCCATCGTCGGAGACGGTAGGTTTGTCAACACACGCTTTGTACGCTGGTACGAGGTTATTAATCCAGCTCCTTGGCTCCCCAATGATCACCAGGTCTTCGGAATTGTTTTAAGTACATTATTATTTTAATAAAATAATAATAAAAAGCAATAGAAACAATAATTTTTGAACTCTACAAATATTTATTATTTTTATCGAAGACTTTATGTGACGGCATATGACTTTACTAGGCCAACAAAAATAGCAAATAGCTTCGCAAAATGGCGTGATTGAAACGAATTACTGTCGGGCTTGTATTCGCTGTAAACAATAAAAATTCTTTTCAAAAAACCGACTTCAAACGTCACTACAAAGTATAAAAATAATTTTATTTTGTACACATTTGTTGAAGTCGGGCGGGCTTAAATAGAAACGATGAATCCGATACGCGATGCTCGCCCGATTTCAGTGCCTTTTATATGTCACCATAAGATAAGCGTCGCGCATCGATTTCATCGTTTCTAGTTAAGCCCGCCCGACTTCAACAAACGTGTACAAAATAAAATTATTTTTATACTTTGTAGTGACGTTTGAAGTCGGTTTTTTGAAAAGAATTTTTATTTTAAGCTTTTTAGTGTAGCTTGTTCCTGCACTCTTTCTCCCCTCCCTCCAACGCTACGGTACTAATGTACTCTATACTTGGTACCTACAGTACTTATTAACAATACACAATTTCTAAAGACCAGGAGCTCCATGATGTAGTTAATGCTTGGTACATACCAACAATCGAATCAATTCGAAAGCGACGGTTCGTAATTCCTCCAACCCTGCAGCATCAGGATTGAGGAGCTAGAACCTTGAGCTTTATGATGTAGTATATGCTTGTTACCAACAATATCAATTCGTAAGAGACAGTTCTTAAATCCTGACAGTTTAGGTAGGCAGTACCCCTGCAGCATCAGTATTGAAGAGCTAGGACCTTGAGCTCCACGCTGTAGACTATGCTTAATACTAACAATATCAATTCGCAAGCGAAAGTTCCTAAATCCTCACAGTTTAGGTGGGCAGTACCCTGCAGCATCAGGATTGAGGAGTAGGACCTGGAGCTCTATGATCTAGTATATGCTTGAGCCAGGCATACCAATTCGAAAATGACAGTTCCTAAAGCCCCATAATTTAGGGGGAAAGTACCTCTACAGCATCAGGCTTGAAGAGTTGAAGGTAAAAATTTTTATGGGACCATTTCGTGAGCTTCCTCTGTCGATTAAAAAAAAAATTGCGTGAATCGGTCCAGAAACCTCGGAGTAATCGGCGGGCATACATAGAAAAAAAAAAAAAAATATACCGGCCGAATTGATAACCTCCTCCTTTTTGGAAGTCGGTTAAAAATAGGCGATTTCAGTCAGCGAATTGTTTAACATGAGCTAATTTACAAGCAACATGCATTAGGTAACGTTCAAATCTGATTGACTTTGACTTGTGACCGTGAAAGTTTAGGCTAGGTTGTTTTCAATATTTGCCTAAGTTTTTCAACTTTTATTTTAGGAAAATGCTTCTTTCTAGAGAGATTTTTCAAAAATCTCAATAGATTTTATCGCATAAAAATCAATCTGCTTTCGCGATGAAAATATTCTGTGTGCTGTCTTAAGGTGTAAGGTGCTTCTTTGTCAAAATTTTTGGAATTGAAAAAAAAAATTCGGTACAAAAACTAAAATTCTAAAGAGTTTCTTTCGTATTTATAATAATAATATGCAGATATGTATGTAGTATGTATTCTCAGTGGTAATTTTTCTATCATTTGGGCTTGAGAAAAATTCCATGAGCGGAAATACGCCCGCGGCAGATACTGTTTTCAAAACTTTCTGTCCACGCCTAACAAAATATTTCTCAAGCATAATACCTAATCTGCGTCTTGGAAAACAAGAAACACTCTAATTTATTTATCCTTGAAAGATGAATAAAATTCAGCGATTTCAAAACATTAAACAATTGCGCGTTAATTTTCAAAATCTTATCTTTGTTATAGAAAATTTTCTTTATGGCTTCCGAGTCGAATAACTTAACTCTGATAACATTTTACCGTTCCGCCTAAATTTTGTGAATAACTCATTATGAGATACCCCTTTGTTAGCGATCAGCTTTGACTTCTTCAATTTGGTCAATTATTATTATCGTTCGATAGTGAATTGACATACAGAAACATGAATGGTTGCCTGTTATCTTAAATTAATTATACTATCTGTGATGTGCGAAGTGCACCTTCCGATGAAACATGAGAGACACGTTTATTGAAGTCGGGCGAGTATCGCGTATTGGTTTCATCGTTTCTGTTTAAGCTGCCCGACTTCAACAAATGTGTACAAACTAAAATTATTAAGCTACTGCGTAGCTTTTATCGCGGGCCTTGAGCGTGGAGACCGAATCCAGAAATTCCGTAACGAAAATAAACCTGACACGGGACTCCTCTCACCGCTAGATGGCGTTGATAAAAAATGCTATGCAATAGCTTTACCGCGACAGTCCCCGAGTGCCACACGTCTTTTTTTATCCTTTGTAGTGGCGTTTGAAGAATTTTGAAAATAATTTTTATTGCAACTATAGTTTTGAAACTTTGAGGGAACCTCGAAACATACATGCGTATTGCGTACACTCACACACCCAACTGCCAAAAATTACCTAGTCACGTAACAAAGGAAATATTTTTTGTTCGAACACACAATATGGATCGCGTCAAAAACGCTTCATGATACGTATAACATTGTGGCAGCTGGACGCAAGTGCTTGCCATGATTTAGTGCTTTCATTTCACTACACTTTATTTTACACCGCATTTGACTTCGGTTGGAGAGCGGGTATAATGTTACAAAACATGTACATTGCTTTGGTTTTGTTTTTTATTCGATGACAAGATATTCCTTGTTATTACATATTATTTTATTTTTAAAAGAGCAACGACAAAGTCGAATTGAGAACCTCCTCCTTTTTTGAAGTTGGTTGAAGAACAAAAATTACAATGTTTAACACAAAACAGCAATGTACATTTAAACTTCAGTACGCGCGATTAGCTAGTCTGGGCTCCTTCAAATAAGAGACATCTAGGTTTTTGATCGCAGAGCGTTATGATCCGATTGTTCGCGATACATTGCGTATTCAAAAATGACCATATCGGTAACTCAATACCCGAATTTCTGAGATAAATGGTGTTTATAATGTCGCTAAAGGCATTAAGCGTAATGTCTTCACAATTGTTCGCAATCATGTCCCTTACAAACTGTATACCTACATACACTTGAAAAACATTACCCTCTTTCAGTTTTCATGTAAAGAAATACTCCTCCACTATTAAAACTGCTCGTTGATGCATCAGTCAGTTAGTTTCCTTTAAACATACTAGACGTATGCTGTGCTAATGACGCCACTATTTCACTTTTTGTATACCGACAAAAAAGGGGTCCGTCTTTTGTCCTGCAGGTCATCAAGAACCTCGAATACCCTCTTGTCTCTCAGTTTAATAAGGGCCCCACAAGAAACCCCAGTGCTTATAATGAGCAGAACCCTCTAAAAAGCTTACTTTTTGACGTCCCTCCTCAGGCGTCTTCCGAACGCTCGACATTTATAAATAATTAAAATAAATTGGGCTCTCTTTCAAACTCCAAGTGATGTTATTTGAGATGTATGTCTTTATTATTTTGTACTGCTTTGGAGAATTTGGAAATTAAGAATCATCATCATCATCATCATCATCAACTTATGGACGTCCACTGCTGGACATAAGTCTCTTGCATGGACCTCCACAGACCTCGGTCTTGCGCCGCCTGAATCCAGCGACTCCCTGCGACTCGTTTGATGTCGTCGGTCCACCTAGTGGGGGGTCTGCCAACACTGCGCTTCCCGATGCGGGGTCGCCACTCCAGCACCTTGGGACCCCAACGACCATCAGCTCTTCGAACTATGTGCCCCGCCCATTTCCACTTCAGTTTCGCGACTCGCTGAGCTATGTCGGTGACTTTGGTTCTCCTACGGATCTCCTCATTTCTGATTTGATCTCGCAGGGATACTCCGAGCATAGCTCTCTCCATCGCCCGCTGAGTGATCCTGAGCCTTCTTATGAGGCCCATAGTTAGCGACCATGTTTCGGATCCATAGGTCATCACTGGCAACACGCACTGTTCGAAGACTTTAGTCTTCAGGCACTGAGGAATTTTGGACGAGAAGACATCTCTGAGCTTCCCGAATGCTGCCCAGCCGAGTTGGATTCGGCGGTTGATCTCTTTCTCGAAATTGGACCTACCTAGCTGGACTGTGTGTCCCAGGTATATATACTCGTCTACAATTTCGAGTGCAGAGTTCTCAACAATTACTGGGTGGAGCGAAGCATGAGCATTGGACATGATCTTCGTCTTGCTCATGTTCATTTTAAGGCCCACCTGTTGAGAAACCCTGCTGAGGTCATTGAGCATTGTATTAAGGTCTCCGAGAGTCTCTGCCATAATGACTATGTCGTCGGCAAATCGAAGGTGAGTGATGTACTCGCCGTTTATGTTGATGCCAAGTCCGTTCCAATCCAGAAGCTTAAAGACGTCCTCCAACGCAGCGGTAAAGAGCTTCGGGGAGATAACGTCTCCCTGTCGCACTCCACGCTGCAATTGAATTGGCCTTGTAGTCTGGTCCTGTATACGTACTGACATAGTGGCGTTTTCGTACAAGCACTTCAACACTTGAATGTACCGATAGTCGATACGGCATCTCTGCAGAGACCTCAACACAGCCCAAGTTTCCACCGAATCGAAGGCTCTCTCATAGTCCACAAACGCTAAGCAAAGTGGCCTGTTATACTCTTCTGTCTTCTGTATAACCTGCCGCAGCGTATGAATGTGGTCTATGGTGCTAAAGCCTTTTCGGAATCCGGCTTGTTCGGGAGGCTGGAAGTCGTCGAACCTACGGGCGAGACGATTCGTAATGACTCTCGAGAACAACTTATAAACATGACTCAGCAGCGAGATGGGTCTATAATTCTTCAACAAGGTGTTATCACCTTTTTTGAAGAACAGAACCACCACGCCCCTGTGCCATGCTTCCGGCGTTGTACCCTCGTGAATGACGGAATTGAACAATCGCTGAAAGATTTTTAAAACCGGTTTTCCACCCGCTTTCAGGAGTTCCGCCGTGATTCCGTCATCACCAGGCGCCTTGTTGTTCTTAAGTTGTTTGAGAGCCATACTAATCTCGTATAGGCTGACGTCCGGGATATCTTCGGTATAGTGTCGGGTCAGTTTGGCTCTGGGGTCTTTGGCCAAATCATCAACAGGTTTTTGTGTCGTGGTATATAACTGCCCATAGAACTTCTCGACCTCTCCCAAGACCTCAGGTCGAGAAGAAACGAGACGACCGTCGTCAGTTTTCAGCCGCGTCAGCTGGCTCTGTCCGATAGACAGATCTCTCGCGAACACTTTGGAGCCTCGGTTCCGCTCGATAGTATCCTTAATACACTCGGTATTAAAGATACGAAGGTCGCGAGTTTGTGATTTAGAGATCTGCCTATTAATATGCCGGTATGCATCCGCGTCTGCTGACGACTGAAGCCTCATCTCATGTCTCTCTTCCATCAGTTTGAGAGTATGGTCAGAGAACTTTTTGGTTCTTTTACTGCGATGGGTCTTGAAGAACTTAGACCCCACAGTATGGACAGTTTCCACAAACCTGTTGTTGAGATCGTCCACAGAATCGCAATCTGCTAGGCAATCGAATCGGTTCTGGAGTTCGAGTTGGAAGTTTTCGGGGTTTTGGATATGGGCACGAGTAGGTCGGAGAGTTGACTTCACCAGTCTAGCCCGTTCCAGCCGTACGTTGATATTCAATGTGCCTCTTACCATACGGTGATCACTGCCGGTTTTCACCCCATTGATCACAGAGACATCATTGAATATATGCCGCTCGGTCGACATGATGAAGTCTATCTCATTTCTCGTGGAACCATCGGGGCTCATCCATGTCCATTTTCGGTGTGGCCGCTTCTTGAAGAAGGAGTTCATCATAAAGAGGCCCTCCTTCTCCATGAAGTCGGCCAGCATTTGGCCCCTATGGTTCCTTCGCCCATGCCCAAATTGCCCCAACCTCGTCTCTACACCGCTTCGTTTGCCCAATCTTGCGTTGAAATCCCCCATCACAACATTGTAGTGAGTGGTGGAGGCATGTATGGCTTTTGAGATATCCTCATACATGACCTCTACCTCCTCGTCAGGATGTGCCGTTGTCGGTGCGTAAACCTGTATAACCTTCAGCGAATACCGTTTGGTGATTCTGAGTATAAGGTACGCTACCCTACTCGACACACTTTTGACTTCGACAATGTTGTTGACGAGGGATTTGTGGACGATGAACCCGACACCGCCCTGGGACTGTTGGTCGCCCTCCCGGTAGTAAAACAAGTTGCCAGAATTGAGGATTATCGAGTCCTCCCCCTCTCTTCGGACTTCAGACAACCCTATAATATTCCAGCGCAACTTGTTTATTGCTTCTTCCAGCTCGATGATCTTCTCGTCGGTCCTCAAAGTGCGTGCGTTATATGTCGCCAGGTCCAGTCGTCGGGGTTGGCAGCGGAATCCCATCCGGAGATTCTTAGCACCCCCTGCCCCGCCATTACCACGACTGCTGCCAGGGTCGGGAATAGCGAGGCCGCCGGGAACTAGGGGCCTTGGCCGTGTGACTAGTACCATGCAAGGTTTTGCCCATAATGACCACGCTGGGCAGGCGGGTTGGTCATCGCAGGGCTAGGCTGATCGCACCGGTGTCGCTGCTGCCCGACACCGGCCTATGTCATTTGTTCAGTCTAGCCAGTGTGAAATGGTTATACCGCCATTTATCGGTCGTCAGAGCCTCGTTAGTAGACCAGCAGGGGGCACCGCGGGCAGGTGAGGTTGACAGTTGGAACGCTAGAATTAAGAAAAAAATATATAAAACTAAACTCGGTTGGGTGCGAGTGGGATTATTGATCTGAGGGTCCCGTATTATAGTATAAAAAGCATAAAATTAACTTGTTGAACGAGCGAAGCGAGTTCTCTGAGTCAACTAGGGCGCTTGCCTACTAGACAGAGAAGTGTGTCCGTCTAAATGTCTGTCAGAGCCCTATAACTTCTGAATTACTGAATATTAGAACTTGAAACTTGGTTGAAAATTCAGTTATATCCTGTACTTGAACAACAAATACTAAAATTAGATAAATGTTATAAAGAAACGAAATTATTTAATTTTAATGCGCCATCTATTAGCATTATTGTGAAGCTAATAGCTTCACTATAATGCTAATAGATGGCGATAGATGGCTCTGTGTCAGTAAAACAGTTTTATGTCAACTATTATTTTTTTTATTGTGTCTTATGTTAAAAGTTAATTATTACAATATATAATTAAAACTTTTGGGAATTATGGGATATCGCGAGGTCTCAGTTCGGGGCGAACCACTAGTACTAAGTATAATTATTATATTATTTATTAGTGCCGTTCTAGTGTAATTTTTATAAATTGCCGTAACTGCCAAATCTATCATTATGGAAGAAAAGGTATACATTTTAATCTGTTACTACCCGTAAGTTAGCTACTTAGAGCAATCTAAAGCAATAGGCACAATTTTAATCAGCCTCTGGTGTGTTCTTGAATGACAACAGAGAGCATATTCATAAAAGTCATAGAGCATATTCATAAAAGTCATTGAGCATATTCATAAGAGTCATAGAGAGCATTTCATAAAAGCGAAATACGTTGTATCGTAACTTGTAACAGAAGATATGAAAGGATAAGGTGAGTTCGTGTAATAAATGGAAAGGGGTCAAGACCTTCAGCATCTCATTTTTGCAGAGAGAGAGAGAGAGATGACAGATCAACGTCAATCTTTTGACGAGATTTGTTTACAAATTAACAATAAGATCTATGAAGCATATAGATTTGTTTACAAATTAACAATAAGACCTATGAAGCATAATAATTTCTATGAAGTCGGTTTGAAAATCTTAAAGTTGGCAACGTTCACACTCACACGATTCGAAACAAAAAGAGTCGCAACAAAGAGAAACTGTCATGTTGGGTACCTAAATCAATTAGTGAGAAGACGGTGGGTCTCCGACGGTTTAATAAGAAGTTACGGCGACACCGCTCCAGGCCATAAAACGCTGACCAACCGCACCCAACAATAGACGTCCAGATAATGGAAAATTGTCTAAAGGGATTTTTATTATAACCACAGAATCCACTCGAGTTAGGTGAATTTATGGTGATTTCCTTTTATAGCGCACTCTGGCATTCCGAATGCAAAATTTTATTCGGTGAAACTAGGCAATATTTAGAATGACCCTATTTTAAGGGTAGAGAGGATACTAAGTTGTCTCTACTTTTTTGATTATAATTACAGTAACAGAAGAGAGGAATGATAAAAAAGTGGTTCTATTTTTATTTTTTCTATCCATAGAATCCACTCCATCCATCCATATCCATTTTATTTACAAAATCCACTCCAGTTACGTGAATTTATGGAGATTTCCTTTTATAGCGCTCTGTGGCATTCCTAATGCAAAATTATATTCGATGAAAATATAGGCAACATTTAGAATTAATATTTTAGGCCTAGATGGGACTCATAGAGTAAATACAGATATGTGTGGTAAAGTATCTCTAATATTAGGTAGCATTCCAAATATTACTATTTTTGAATTGATATCAGGCATTCGGCGTGTTTTGGCATTTGACATTTGGCGTGATTGAGTTTCGGGGAATTATTGAAATGAAAGGAAATTTTGATCAATTTAACATAATTTATGTCGCTAAGCCTGGAAATACACGTCAGGTTTTTTCATCCGATAGTCTGATCCGGTAGCCTGATCAGGCTACCGGAAGGCATTGAAGCCATTACTTTGTATGAACAGTCAATACACGTCCGATCCGGTGGCCGGATCGGACGTCCGAGTCGGAAACGGGCGCGAGGCGTTTCCGATTTTACTGCCGGTCCGATTGTCTGAAGGCGCGGTCTACATACTTTTAGTATGAGACAAAATAGACATCCGGTTACTCCTTCCGATTTTGCCAGTCAGGGTTCCCAACTTAGGGCTTTTAGCCCCTTTAGGGCGGAATTTTGCTTATTGGGATTTTTTAGGGCCCAAAAAATCTAGCGCTGACACTGTGTGGACGCATCGTTGTGGTTCGAATAATGGGCGAAAATTATGAAAAAAAATAAAAAAAAAAATAATAAAATAAAATAATTCATAATAATAAAATTATTTTTATTATGAATTATTTTGGATGTTTTAAATAGAAATGACTCTCAGTAAGTCTTGTCAAATTGATTGGATGAATCCAATAGCGACGTTTTTTCTTCTTTCTCTTTCCTCTCTTTAAAATTTCTGTGGTGGTGTCCTGTGGTGCGGGTTGTTACTTTCCCTCAAATATGGTTGAGCGAAGCAATGGCTGGATCCTGCGTCATGCTCGTGAACGGGTGCCACCAACGGGAATGGGTCTGCTTTTGCCTGCCTGTCTTAACATGCATTGGATTGTTTTGCATTTTTGAAACTTTATTGTGGAAACACTGTATACATAGCATAGTTTTGTTACCTATTGTAAAAAAATTTTTTTTTGAAAAGAGCGACCGCCGAGTTTATTGCTGGCTCTTTTCGGCAGGAACGGCATTCCGAACCAGTGGTAGATTCATTGACGGTTCAAAAGTACTTGTAAAAGTTTATTTGAATAAAAAATATTTCTATTTCTATTAACTCGTCATCCATCTTCTTTTCTTCTGCTTTGCTCCAAACGCAAGCACTCGGGATGATAGCTCGGGAACGACTGAGTTCAGAAAAAGCCTGACGGAAAAATCGGATGTGTATCGAGTAAATACGATCCGGTTGCCTGATCAGACAATCGGAAACAAAATCGGACGTCTATTGCCAGGCTAAGAGCTAAAAATTACAAGAACATCAATAATAATATTCTTCGGAAATGAGAAATTAATGTTATATTTTTTGTCTGCCAGAAAGCAATGGTATAATCTATGTAAACAAAAAGTCGATAGTATGTGACCTTATACTTAGTAAAATTTATGGTGATGTTTTTTATTACACACTCTGGCATTCGGAATATATTTTATTATGGTAATCGATCTTGGAATGCAAAATGATCGCTAAAACTACGTAAGTTCTGGATGCGATTTTTCTTAATATTTTCGATGGCCTTTTTATCACTGTGTACTCTGTTTTTATGGAGTACCTATACTAAGTTAGTTTTGAAACAAAAGACAAACAAGACGATGTTAAAACTATGCGTTTTATGCTTATCACTGACACTTCTCGTAACTTAACGTATTTTATATTTTTACGGGATTTTTTTAAGTAGGTATTACAGAAATTAAAATTCTTTTCAAAAAACCGACTTCAACCGCCACTACAAAGTATAAAAATAATTTTAGTTTGTACACGTCTGTTGAAGTCGGGTGGCTTAAATAGAAATGATGAAGTCGATACGCGATGCTCGCCCGATTTCAATAAATGTGTATTTTATATTAATGTCACCATAAGTGGAGCACTGAAAGTAGGCAATATGACTAGGCATCACCCATCGATTTCATCGTTTCTAGTAGTTGTCGGAATCTTTTTTTTATGTATGTTTCCCGATTACTCAAAGACGCCTGGACCGATTAATAAAACTCTTTTTTTGTTTGAAAGGGTATACTTTTCAGGTGGTCTCATTGTCAGGATCTGATGATGGGATCCTGGAGAAATCGAGGGAACTCTTCAAATTTTATAGGCACAATTGGTATACTTTGTAGTGAAGTTTGAAGTCGGTTTTCTAAAAAGAATTTTTACGTTTATATTACTCTAGAGATCATTTATTTTCCATCAACAAAAAACTAATGACTACAATCAACGCAGCACACAACCAACGTTCAGCTCTTATCAAATACTTCTTCAATTTAAACCACCAACTCTTTTGCTGGGTATATGTGAGTTCACTCGTGCTTATAAAATGGCCTTGTGTTTTGTGAGGACTGTATGAAAAAATATCGGCTTCAGCATAAAACACGGCAATACATACAAAATGGCTTTTTCGTAATGGCAGTTTTCCACCGAAATGAAAACATTTATAATATCTTTATATCGGTTCATAAAATTATATTATGTCACTTTTGTTGCTTGTTGTTGGTATTATTTCAAAAACCAATACTAAGTACTGTTTATCATGAAGCCCCAGTAGTTTAACGGGGGAGAGGAATATAAGTCAAGTACAGCTTTGCTAATATTCCTTAAGAAAATTAGATTAGGATTTTTGAGCAGTGCGTTTTGTACAGATTTATTAACTGTTGCAACTTCGTAGTCAAACTCATAGGAAATTTTGAATGAAGTTTAATGTAGAACTTACTACTAAAAAAAATTCTCGTTTGAAAAAAAAAAATGATGCTGTCTTTGTACGTATTTATATTCATCCTGTAAAAAGCGTACAAAAAAATATTTATAGTAAAGATACGGAAAGAAAGAAGATTTGTTCGATATTGAGGACCAGATTGTTGACGACCTCCCTGGCATAGTGGTAGGCATTGTCGTCTTATAATTGGGAGGTCTCGGGTTCGATTCCCGGCGGGGGCAATTTGGGAATTTATAATTTCTAAATTGTCTCTGGTCAGGTCTGGTGCGAGGCTTTGGCCGCGGCTAGTTATCACCCTACCGTCAGACGAGCCGCTAAGCGATTTAGCGTTCCGGCACGATGGCGTGTAGAAACCGATTAGGGGTATGAGTACACTGCCATACACCTTCCAAGTTAGCCCGCTCGTCACTTACCATTAGGCGAGATTCAGGTAAAAAAAAAATTTAACAACATTTTGTATATCTGTAACAACGATGCTCACAGTTTCAAGAAGTTCTGCTGAAAGTCATTTGATAAAACCGTTTTTGCCACTTTCAGTTATGACAAAAAACTATTCTCGCAATTTAGATAATAATGGCCACATAAATTAGGCAAAACCTCCCATTGGGCATAAAGGCGCTCTTAGACGTCCCGATCACAATAGTGGCCGCCCACTAATACGTTTTTACAGTCGTCCGAGGCAATAAAACAAGGACAGGGCCCCAGATTAAGCTCGTTTATCATTCGTTTTGATGGCCCCTTTTTTGCCATAATCATTCATTTTCTTCCCTACTTTTCTGCTTTACTCGGTTTTAAGCGATTCCACCGGGGTAAGCTGTTTTATTGAATTGACTCGCATAAATATTCGACTTTGAATAAAGGAGAAGAATTTCTTTTCGACGCGTTTTTCACTCCCACACTGTAACTATCCTTCACTCTGTTGGTCTGTCACTTGTCTGTTACTATATCCACACAATTTAAGTTCATCCATTTATCGGTTGCGTGATTGAAGAACAAACAAACATACATGCTTTCACATTTTTAATGTGTAATGATTGTGTAATACATTTACTCGTAACCAGGCTTCACACGTTGGCCCCAACATTGTTATAATACTGTTCGGCCGACATGTGGATCGACAAAATAGCATTAACCTCTAATATTCGGGCCAACTTTCGGTGTTGGCCCATCTATGTCAGTTTTTTTTACAAAATATACCCCAATACTCACGATCGCTAATTTTTATACTTAGTGTTATACTTAGAAAAAATAGCCTACATCTTCTTCTAAATATATAAATGGAACAGGTGACTGACTGACTGACTGATCTATCAACGCACTGGACAGATTCGGCTAAGACATACAGATAGGTTGTATGATGAGGGGATCCTCTAAGAAAGGATTTTTGGAGGAACACATAGGAGGAAAAATAGGGGTTTGAACAATCGAACAAACGTGAGCGAAGCCTCGGGAAATAGCTCGTTTTCTTATAAAAGAAGTTCAAAATTATAATTAATTCGTTAAAACTATAACCACAAAAATATATTGCGATTAAGTAAAAACAAGACTGAGTAAAAATAAGACGTGTGGCACTCGGGGACTGCCGCGGTAAAGCTATTGCATAGCATTTTTTATCAACGCCATCTAGCGGCTCCGTAGAGGAGTCCCGTGTCAGGTTATTTTCGTTACGGAATTTCTGGATTCGGTCTCCACGCTCAAGGCCCGCGAAAGAAGCTATGCAATAGCTTAAAAAAATCTTAAACCTACGAGTATATATATTCTGTTCTGTCTGTCTTTATATATTGATCCCTTAAACCTTTGACATTCGAGATAGTGGGTAAAATTTTCATGCCATAATCCGGAAAGGTTTAATAAAGTTCATATTAATTTCCGGCGTACATCAAAAAGGCGCTCGTCACGATATTACAGTACAGGGCAGGTTGGCTGCACTGATAAACCTCTATTACTTTTAAACCAGGTAAGCCCTACGCTTGATCCAGGTTTTTCTTACTTTTAGTGGCTTTTACTTACAATTTCGTCTGCGCGGAGTTAAGTTTATGAAAAACCCCGCAGGAACAATTTTTTTCCGGGATAAGAAGTAGAAAAAGTAAGTCTTTATGTAGATTTTTGTCTAGGTCGATTCAGGGGGGGGAGGGAGGGAAGGGTAATACTTTGTTTATTCGTTTGGATCGAATGAGACCGTACGCATAGTGCCTTCATATTATGAACTTCATAGGATCGCTGTACTCTAGTAACCCTAGGTTTCCAGGACTAAAAGGGGCAAGTGCGTGAGGAAGAACTCTGGAAAAGCATTAAGATTTAGATAACCAATTGAGTTTCTATTCTGCACGTATGTCACGTGCCGACATAAAAGCCATGCGGAGGTAGTTCCCAGGATGTCTGTTTACTATTGATTCCACAATATTTAGTTTGGAGAAAATTGTTATTTTATTTCACAAAAGCGCTGCTTGAGACGCGTAAGTTTTGCGTGAAACGGAACGAGTGGAAAATGTTTGCGAACAAACTTGTGTCGTAATGAAAAGTAAATTTTTCCCGACGTTCGCCGAGATATCAATAGAAAGAAAACCCGTTAAGTGTGAATTGTATACGCGTCTAGAGTGTTCCGTATAAGTTTTTTGTCACGTATCGATATGGCACTTACATACTCGTACCGGGATCACTAAGCTTAAAGTAAACAATCTCGTGCCGCTTCTATTCAGTGGCAGTCAGGTGATTAGTACAGAATCGTTATTTCTCCACTGATCATTTTGACTTTTTTTTTTTTGGAAAATAGTTTTGGAAGAGTTTTGGTAAATCACACTAATATAAAGGCAAAAGTTTGTATGTGTATGTATGTGTGTGTATGTTTTTTACTCCTTCACGCCACAAATGAACTGATTTGGCCGAAATTTGGATTGCAGATAGCTGACACCCAGGATTAATACATAGGCTACCTTTTAAATCCTAATCCGCGCGGAAGAAGTCGCAGGCATTATCTAGTAACTAGCTTTTGCCCCCGCGACTTCGTCCGCGTGGAATTAGATTTTGGGGTGGTATTTTCAAAAACTGTAACACACGTACTTCTTTATTTTTAACTGAAAGCTCAAATACCAACTTTGATGGAAACAGCTTGAAAAATGACGGAGTTTCATATAAACTTCCATCCCCTATTTAAACCCCTTAGGGGTGGAATTTCCAATAATCCTTTCTTAGTGTGCGCCTACGTCATAAAAGGAACCAACTGTATAAATTTCAAGTTTCTAACTTCAGTAGTTTAGGCTGTGCGTTGATATCTCAGTCAGTCAGTCAGTCAGTCAGTCAGGACTTTGAATTTTATATATATAGATAAATATTAGTGGTTGAGGTTGATGCAATCTAGATGAAAACACGCTATCCTTGGGGAGGTAAGCACACGTATGGTGAACGCTCGAATGTGACAGATCTTTGACAGTAAGGTGGTTGTGAGCTGCAATGGAAACCTTCCACGACCCACCAGGTAGTTACCTCGGCTAAAACATCTGTTTACTTTTCCACCTTAGATCTATATACTTTATATACAGTTTGCTATAAGCCTATTTTAGAAAATTGTGGTTTACCTTCTCAAGAAAAATATTTCTATTGTTGGTACGGAACCCTAAGAACTACTTCCCGTAAGACTCTTAGAGGGTTTTCTTGGGGGAAAAATGTTTATTTATTTCACAACGAAGTCAATTTGACTTTTTATAGCTAACTTTACAAACATTGCAATCTTTTATTTTAGCACCATTTTCTCCGCAAGTTTTTTTTTTGTAGTGTATAATTCGAAGCTTTTTCTCAATCAGATGACGTTTCAATTGATTTTCCAATATAAAAACTTTCAAAACTTTGTTCGACAGTTCGATTTTGGATTGGGCCCTTATAGAGATAAAAGTGTGTTCATTCATTATTTTTAACCAGTAAATCAGTAAATAGAGCTTTAGTAGGTACGGATTATTAAAATCCATATATAAATTATATTTTTAAAAGCCGATTTGCTTTTAATCCCTATATATAATAAAATTATAAACTGTTTTCAAAAACTGAATATTCAATAAAGCTGTAAATCCGATTAAACTTTTTATATTGATATCGGATAAGTGTTGAAAGAATATGGTTGCCGCAATTGAAATGTGAATTAGTGATTTATTTGTAGGTATTAAAATGCCACGATTAAATATATGGTATTTATCCGTCAGTGTAAGTTTTGTAGCTATGTAGGCTTTATATTGAATAAATTCTAATTAGATTTAAATGAGTTTTACAAAATAGCGGCACTAGAAATTCAAGGCGTTCATGAGATACAGCCCGCTGACAGACGGACAAACGGACAGTGGGGGATAATATAAAGGATGTCACTTTGGGTACGGAACCCTAAAAATTGTTATTTTAATGGCTTATGAAGTATGCCGGAAGTACGAGGACTGCATCTCTAGGATCCTCTAACTTGATGGATAGACAGATCTCGAAAGAAATAACAAGTGACGACATCCTAGTTAATAAAGACGAAAACTTCTTCACATTTTGATGGAAGACTGTTGGCTTTATAGCGGTGTTCGCAATTAGGGCCTCAAATACATTTAGAGAGGGCCCTCGCTGCCACCTGTGACGAGGTCACAAAAGCCCTTAGGAAAGCGAAAAACGTTGACAACCTCCCCCTTAATTCAATACATAGGGTTGTTTCGAGTGTCGTATTTTTTTAAGGAGTTATTGCGGTGAATTTTTTCTTGCAATAGATTTCAATGAAAATTTTTGTTATTTTTAACAAAAATTCTTAAATCTTGAATAACTCAGAAATAGCCAAGTTTCGGATAGTCTATCATATGACCAAATTAGTTGCAAATGTGCTCTACTTTAAGCCATTGCAAGGAATGTATTTCATTTCCGGTCACCCTGTATATTTGGGGCTTTTCACAAAACCGAGTTTAAACGCCACTACAAAGTAAATCAATTGTGCCTATAAAATGACTTAATGATAATGAGACCACCTGGGAAGTATACCCTTTCAAACATAAAAAAATTCTCCAAATGGGTCCAGGTTTCTTCGAGTAATCGGGGAACATGCATAAAAAAAGAATAAAAAAAAAGATTCCGACAAATTGAGAACCTCTTCCTTTTTTGGAAGTCAGTTAAAAATTATAAGGCGTGCAAGTAACAGTCAACCATAAATGCTACTTTATTGATGTGGCTGCAAAATGTATTTTAAACGTTGTTACGTGCATTGAAAATGAAATTAAATATTCACAACCTTCCCCGAGGCACGACAACCTTTTGTCTCACACCTTACCTACTTTAATAATTATTATCTACTTTGCGCACTTATGACGTAAGTAACTACTAAATTTTATAAGAATACTAATTGAACGAGCGAAGCGAGTTCTCTGAGTCAACTAGTCTAACTATGGGACTTGTTAGGCGGCTCAGTGTCACTCATGCTGAGATCTATAGAGCGTGCTCTGACTCAGCTCAGACTCAAGATAGAGGTTAAAACGAGACACAAATATGCTCTGACATAAATCTGTCTCATTTTAATTCTGTCTTGAGTCTGAGCTGAGTGAGAGTGCGGTCTATAGATTTCAGCCTCAGTGCGACTATGCTCGGGGTATCGCTGTAAGATCAAATTAATAATGAGGAGATCCGTAAGAGAACCAAAGTCACTGACATATAAGTCAATGACAGCGAGTCGCGAAACTGAAGTGGAAATGGGCGAGTCATGTAGTTCGAAGA
The DNA here is from genome assembly GCA_933228805.2 of Hipparchia semele. Taxonomy (NCBI): domain Eukaryota; kingdom Metazoa; phylum Arthropoda; class Insecta; order Lepidoptera; family Nymphalidae; genus Hipparchia; species Hipparchia semele. The sequence goes on along the minus strand of OW121725.1, from coordinate 2,524,002 downwards.
GATGATGGTCGTTTGGGTACCAAGGTGCTGAAGTGGCGACCCCGCACTATGTTGATCGGCGATATCAAACGCAGAGAGACGCTGAATACAGGCAGTGCAAGACCAAGGCGAGGAAGTCCGTGCTAGAGACCTTTGTTCAATAATGGACGTGTTAGTCGATTAACCTAACTGTTATAATAGTTGCAAATCTAGGGTAGACTGGGTACGGTTGTAACAATTTCCCTTTGAACACCCACAGCATTGCCAATATTGCTATAAAGAACTGTTATAGCACTTGATATGAAATCCAGGTTATTTTTCTTTAAATTAATATCAAAAACACATGCGCAGGTGAAATAATTTAGCAGATATGAATAATTTTATTGAGTGCATGCGATTGTTACAATCGACCCCATACCAGGGGCGGTTGTAACAGTGATGGGGGACAGTTGTAACAAGCAGAAATAATACAGAGTTAAAGTATTTAAACCAGCTTTATTATTTAAAAACGCTTAAATGTACTTTAACTAGTATCACAATATCTTAAGCACATTTTTAACAGTTATTTAGGTAATTTTTTAGAGTAAAAATAAATTAACAAAAATAGATAATTTTTCTGCTATAACTACTTCGGTACTCAACCAAACGAACATAATCTCTAATTATTATATAAAACAAAACTAAATAATCAATAACATCTAAGTTTAAAATGAAATCAACAATTAAATTTATTTTTCGTAGAACTTTATTTTTTATAGCTTGCCTCAAAGACACCCCCAAGTTTTATTTCATCATAGGCGTTCTTGTACAACATCGCTTTCACCTCTCTAAGTCTTTCTTACGCGTTTCCTAGGCATCTGCAATGCAAAAATACAGTAAAACTAATGTTACAACCGTACCCATGAAAATCGTTACAACCGTACCCACCACCTACTTTGGCAATAAAACGGACATAGGCATGAGGCCTAATAACATATATAAAAACGAACCAGCTCATTATAATCTCTTAAATATAACAATTGCATATATTAATACTCAAATATGAAAATTATATTAGTAGTCACGCTATATCGTGAAGAAATTCATCAAAAATACCTACTTTTGGTTGCCAAAACGCAATAGGCCTTCTTTTAAACGTTATAAGTGTGCAGAGTGCGACGCAACACTTTGAATCATGTTGGCACTTGAAATCCGCGTGTCTCTCTCCTTGTACCCCTTCCTGTGTTGTTTATAGTTTCGGAAATATTTGAGTTGTTTCAACCGTACCCCGTTACAACCGTACCCAGTCTACCCTACCACTTATTTTCTTAATAGCCGATGACGTCGTTCGCGTGGGTTGAGGGTTTTAAGCTATTGCATAGCTTCTATCGCGGGCCAGCGTGGAGACCGAATCCAGAAATTCCGTAACGAAAATAACCTGATACGGGACTCCTCTACGGTGAGCCGCTAGATGGCGTTGATAAAAAATGCTATGCAACAGCTTTACCGCTGCAGTCCCCGAGTGCCACACGTCTTTTTTTTAATTCCCGCGGGAACTCTCTTATTTTCCAGAATAAAAAGTAGCCTATGTCTTATTCCAGACTATAATCTATCTACTCTATTGCAGTTTGATTGAGTAATAAATATATATCCATCCATCCATACATCAAAACTTTCGCATTTATGATAATAAGTACCTAAGATTCCTCGTTGAGAACATGAGTAGGTATTTTATATTGATGCGTATATAACTATTTTTATATCATACTTGCTCAGTAACTAGGGATTACTATGGTGGAAAGTCTCCTTGTAAGTTGGTGTTTGCAATTCAAGGCAACATTACGTCGCACTATGCTTTAATTGTAATGTTCACTTTACAGTTCAAGCTATGCAAAACTCCTTGGTAAACAATCTCTTTTCTTATAAAATGGTAAGAAAACTTTTTACTGAAAAAAAAAAAACACTGAACATGGCGGCATTTAATTTCCATACATTTCAAACTATGCAAAACTCCTTGGAACTCAGAGCCGTAAAAAAAAATGGAAAACTATTTACGAAAAAAAAATGGAAATGGCGGCATTTCATTTGATCTGAAAGTTTGTGAAGTTTGTTCGTAAAGGGATTTAAGTTATTTACAACAATGTCAAGCACTTCATCAGATGATGATAAAGGAGGAGAGCCTGATTTTTGTTTGCTTGAAGCAGAACAAATGATGCAAAACCTTTTGCCGGATAAGTCCAAAGTTACCTCGCAAGAATGATATAAAGTAGAATGCTTACCTCGGTTGCAAGTAGCTATTACACCCTCGAACTATATTCACCCTCGCTCGCTGCGCTCGCTCGTGTGACTAAATATCTCGGGTGCACGCGATCCATTAGCGCCCTATGCGAGCTGCGCTCGCACTGGCGCCAAATTGGATCTTGTTCTGTAATAGCTTACTTACGTCCCTTGTGTAACAATCTACTATTACAAGTTACTTACATAATAAGCAGCCTTCAGTCTATTCCACGGATAGGATAGTATTACAAAACGTCTAACTTCAGACTTGTTATGCAACTTGAGAGGTTTCAAGAAAACTGGATTATGTATTCTTTATACAGCGAAATGCTTGGAGGGAACCTATTTTACTCAGCGATAGTACAATACCTTGTCTTTGTTTACTTGAACCTTTGTTAGCCATCGCTCTGTTATTAAATTAAATATAATTTAAACGTAAAAATTCTTTTTACAAATACGACTTCAAATGCCACTACAAAGTATACCGATTGTGCCTTCCCTCGTGTTCTCTGAAATCCCATCATCAGACCCTGACCTGATGACAATGAGACCGCCTGGGAAGTATACCCTTTCAAACAAAAAAGAAATTTTCAGTAGTAGAATAGCAGTCTGTGAAAATTTCAAATATCTGCCTATTACGGTTCTCGAGATACAGCGCGCTGACAGACAGACGTACAGACGGACGTTTGGACAGCGGAGGTTTAGTAATAGTGTAATTTTCGAAAAGGAACCCTAAAAACTTAAATTTATTAAATTCTTTTTCATAATTATATTCTTTAATCAACATAGCTAAAGCATTTCCGTTTAATAACTCTCATAAACACTTAACACAGCAAGAGCTAGTTTCCTCATAAAAAGAGGAATCAAAAGCAATTTGCTTTTTAATTATAAATGGGAACAATAGCGAAATGCAAATTACGAGTACTGTTGATGAAAGGAACAAGATTGTGGTTCTTTAAACTTGAAGCTTCTTAGCTTTTTAACCGACTTCAAAAAAGGAAGAGGTCCTCAATTCGTCGGAATCTTTTTTTCACTTTTTTATTTTTTTATGTATGTTCCCCGATTACTCGAAGACGCTTGGACCGATTTGGAAAATTCCCACGCAATTTGAAAAACTATATAGTGCATCATCTAGTAAATATAATTAATAAAGATTAATGACTTAAGGCCAATCTCCATATGATGGAGATTGGCCGTTGCGGCCGGATTTGGTCGGGAGTTATTTTTTTCCATCTGTTTCAGTAATTCAGTTTATTAAGTCATTTAATATTAATCTGATTGCTTATTTATTATTATCTCAATTATTTCTTCCACCGGAGCTAATTACGGTGCGCTAAATGAGAAAAGGCTGGAGCAAGAAGGCTTTTATTACCTGAAAAGTAATAAAGGTTCATTAGTGCGTCCAATCTCCCGTTAGTAATATCACAGCCTAACGATACACAGTCTATCGACAGGTGTGCAAAACCTGGTTTTGTATCAAAGTAACAAAATGCAAATTTGCATCTTGTGTCATTTGTCTTGTCTCGTTGTGCTGGTTGTGGCTGCGGACCATGAGGTTCCAAGTTCGAGTTTCAAACTGGATCATCTATTGACTATTGAGCTTTCCGAGCCAGTGGTAGATTCTTGACTTGTTACAAAAGCCACAATTTGGCTTACATGAAATAAAAAAATTGGAATTAGAAGTGTTAACCTTTAAGACGGATTTAGGATATCTGCTCTTTATCTCCCAATATCAACGAGTTCGGTACGGTACGATAAAAGCGCTGGTATCAGTTACTTGTAGTAATGAAAGAAAAAACCTCTAATGGGCCTCAATAGTGCAACGTTTTAAGGTACGGACTGAAACATATAGGTCGAACGGTTCAAACCACATCCTTTGTACTATTGTCATATTTACTCCCAGCAAAAACTTAACGCTTAATTCGAGGGGAAAGAGGAATATTAGTCATTAGATGATGCCTGCAACTTTGCCTACGTGGATTAAGGGTTTTTAATTCATGCGGGAAATCTTTAATTTTTTCCGGAATCATATAATAGACTATGTTTTTTTTAATACATTATAGGCACACGCTTGCCCACTATCACACCTGATGGAAAGTGATGATGTGGTCTAAGGTATAACGCGTTTGCCTAGAAGATGCCTATTCATTCTTGTTATACCCAAATTGTACGTGTTAGGAAACACAGATCTTGGAAGAGCATTCCAGACCCTATAGCCGTGCGAATCAGGAATGAAGACTTAAACGCTTGGTGCGCTTAGAGGTGAGAGTGAGGGAATATAGAGTGTACCTGTGTTTGCGCACACACTTGTGCACTATTATATTATTATTTTATTATTATTTTCTTTGGTTTACTGTATATTGTTTGCCTACACTGTGGTATTACAATATTATGAACCCGACTTTTGTAAGCGGCGTGCGACAATGAAAAATATGGAGCTAAATTAAGCAGACGTTAACAGGAGGAAAGTATATACTAAGGGTGAGTTGGAGGGGTTCTTTATGGGGGAAAAAATTCTTTTTGACGAGGGCAAGTGATGATGATGATTATACCGTACAAACTAATGAAAAATGTTTTTCTGACGTAAGATTACATTTTATAAGCATAAACATAACATTACTTACTACCGTTACTACCGAGGTTATAAGACAGTTGCAAACTATGGATGGAATTTTATATTTCTATTTCGAAATTGTATGAAGATGATTTTGGTTTTTAAATAAATCATTTGAGTTAGGGTTATGGTTAGCCGTGTATACTTAGTGTGGGAATTTCCTAATAGGTTGCGCAGGGCAATTTGCAATAGGTTATGTATTTGTAGGAAACCTTCAAATAACACGTAGCCTAGCGGAAAATCATATCAATTTTTGCAATTACAATTATCGGGACATGCCTTTTTTTCTTTTTATTAATTTTTGTTATAGCGGCAACAGATGTACATATTCTGCGAAAATTTAAAATATATACCTACTAGTTGATGCCCGCCGCTACGCTCGCGTGGAATTAGTTTTTAAACTCCCGTGGGAACTCTTTGATTTTGGATAAAAAGTAGCCTTTGTCACTCTCCCGGTCCTCAACTATACATACCCATTACCCAAAAAATCACGTCGATCCGTTGCTTTGTTGCGGTGTGATTGAAAGACAAACCAACAAATAAACGAAGTAAGGATTATGGTTTATAAAATATAGTCCGCTGACAGATCGATGAAGGTGGGACAGACAGCGGAGGTTTTGCAATAGCGCCCCGTTGGCATCCTTTGGGTACGGAACCCTAAAAAACAACAAAACTTATTACAAGATGCACATCTTGAATCACAAGATGGCCATTAAAGACACGCTGTAAACACTCCGAACTGCGAACAAACAAGAAAGAAGCGTTCAAAAACCTAATCTACTGCAAACTGTCGTTAATAAAACTTCCCCAAACTCTCCTCCGGGTGAGATAATATTTTTCAACGAAACAAACATTCTGTTCAGGAGATATCACGCTTGCGACATGTCGCGCAATATAAAGTTGCAGTTTTAAGAGCTTCCGTCGATGTAATATGCACTGGCGTCGACGCCAAGCCGTCGCCATCAAGTGACACTGGGTTACGTTGTAGTACAATTTGACACGTTCTGACTGGCAGCGCTGCCGGCGTCGCTGCCATGGCATCCCAATGAGACAGGGCTCTAAGAGGAACAATTGAATCTGTGAAGTTAACGAGACTTCTGAAATTCTTTTGCGAACACATTCCAAACTTTGAGAGCAGTAATTATTATTATTGGCAGTCAATAAAGAAGAAAAATGGACGGAACGTCAGAGAATGAAAATATTCATAAACATAATTATTATTGATACAGTCGGATATGATCACGACGCGCGAAAAATTGAATGTAATTATTTTAAAATTTACGTACAGCCCAGCAACTTGCAATTAATAAAAGTGTTATGAATTAAAACAGCAGTAGAAAATATAGGGTTGCATCTTGCAACCAATTTAATTAATGCACCCTTAGTTTTTGTATCAAGTAATACGAGTTGTGCTTTTTAGGGTAAGATTATGTAGGCGAAAACCCCAGCATTAATTTTAATTGGTGGAGGTGCAAAAAAATAGTAAATAAAAAACCCATACATATTATAAAATTATTAAGTAAATAACAGCCATTAAATTGCGACATAGATTACGTCAAATTTACTGATTGTTGTGAACCCACTCTATCGTTTCTCTTAAAATGATGGCAAACAAAAAATCTCTAGTCTGATCGCTAGCCTAATCTGAAGTGTACCGTACGCATCCGAGATCATAACACCTTGATAACTCTTGATGATGTAGTACGAGGCGTAAAAGTATAAGCCCATTTTGCCCTCATAAACAAAATTTACGGTACTTTTAAGATATACTGTAATAGAATAGAATAGAATATTTTTTTTCAACACACTTGCTCATAAAATGGCTCCCGGTTCACCGCAATTAGGCACACAATGACACCTTTAACTCAAACTGTGACTTTTGATTACTATTATTCACAATGTTATAGATTTTTTTTTTTAATTTTATTGGTTGAGTTGCTTTGTTCTTAAAAAAGTTTCTATTACAAAAAAAATCCTACCTATTGCCAAGATACCTATTGCTTGCTCATTTCATACAACTTCGTATTTAAATAGATAATTTCAACTTGTACGTGTCTCAAATATAACTTTTTTTTTTTCTGTAATACTTAAAGAAAACTGGAAATTCCCCATTTTGTACGTGGCTATAAGAGAAAAGCCAAAAAAAAAAAAGAAACCTCATTTTTTTAGTCTATGGCCATTAAAGGTGTGCGCGCATTCCGGAAAACTGATTAAATCAAATAAACCCCTGAATAGGCTGTATGATCGTCGATCTTTGCCTGCCCTCAAAAGCATCTCAAGAGGGCGAACAAAAAAACAACATAAATTTTTCCCGCCATTGCGAAAAAATTTTCACAACTCGTTTTCACCGTTTTGTACCATAATGTACTATTTTAGTATTATTTTCTTTACAAGTGTGTTGAAAAACGTCGTATGATACACGTGTATATTGATGATTACCGTCCTCGGCTACCTTAAGACCCTCACCTAACGGCTCGGGTCTCAATAGCGCCTCAGCGGTAATCACCAACTTTGACACTTGTACCATAATGTAATATTATTCAAATAAACTTTTACAAAGTGCTTTCGAATCGTCAAATTAATCTACCACTGGTTCGGAATGCCGTTCCAACCGAGAAGGACCAGCAAGAAACTCGGCAGTTGCTTTTTTGAAACTAAAATAATACGAGTATGTAATAATATTATGCTGTGTACAATTTACTGTATTCTAGGAAGCCTGGTTGTGGTAGCCAATTCGATCAAAGGCGTTCTTGGCTGCCTAGACGCGTGAGTTATTAATGAGGCAGCATTGGTTGGATGATCTTCCTACTCTCTAAAAAAAATGCGTACCCTCTGTAAAGCGTTTCAGAAAGAAGTCTGAACAAACAGACAGACAAGAATTTCCACTATCGTTAAAATAATCATTATCAGTCATTTTGAAATCACATAGGTATAAAAAAATTGTCTTTGTATAGATTCGTATATTTTGAGTTCAAATAACTTTTTAAACTCACCTAATACAGGTTTTCAAATACAGCTCAAATAAAAATCTAACTCTACATATTTATGAATAGCACAGAGGCATTGCAGTTGAGAACGCGCACCGAATATAATCCGAATAAAATTCAAAGGTATTAGAAAGAGTAAAATGCAACTTGTGCAACAAAGGCGGCAACAAAAAGCACAAAGCTGCAACTGCAACTGCAACACGGCAAATAGGATTGCATTAAAATTCAATGTGGGCATGAAATAGAAATGGGTGAAATTGTGAAACGATGGATTGTACGTTATATTTGTGTTCGGAATTGTGTTGAATTCTTTAGTTAATTTTGCGGATTTCGGCTTTGTTAGAATTGGACGCAAACTTCAGAACTTTCTACAAACATTTTTTTTTTTACAAACAGAATTGGTTTTGGACACTAGAGACGTTTCGATACCTCCTACGTAAGTTGTAGTATCCTACAAAATTGGCATTTTCGGTTTTGTGCACTATGTCATTTGTTTTTATCTATTTTATGTGTTCGTTTAAAAAACAATTAAAAACAGCATTTCTTAACACACTCTCAAGACGTATAAGGTTGTATCGTTATTAAAACGACGGCCTAAACAATTGTGTTGACCTTCACAACAATTAATGCGTCACGTAAGCGTTTTAGGGATAAAACAACTTTCGATTTACATTCAGTAATAAATTTCTCAGAAACGGCTTGAAGTAGTAATTGACCTCAAGCAAAAAGGGCATTGACCCACGACAGACAGACGGACAACGGAGCGAGCCCATAAAGGTCCCATTTTTTTTTTGAAAACGTTATAATGTTTCGATTCAATCACTCACCTTCGATTTGCCGACGACATAGTCATTATGGCAGAGACTCTCGGAGACCTCAATACAATGCTCAATGACCTCAGCAGGGTTTCTCAACAGGTGGGCCTTAAAATGAACATGAGCAAGACGAAGATCATGTCTAATGCTCATGCTTCGCTCCACCCAGTAATTGTTGAGAACTCTGTACTCGAAATTGTAGACGAGTATATATACCTGGGACACACAGTCCAGCTAGGTAGGTCCAATTTCGAGAAAGAGATCAACCGCCGAATCCAACTCGGCTGGGCAGCATTCGGGAAGCTCAGAGATGTCTTCTCGTCCAAAATTCCTCAGTGCCTGAAGACTAAAGTCTTCGAACAGTGCGTGTTGCCAGTGATGACGTATGGATCCGAAACATGGTCGCTAACTATGGGCCTCATAAGAAGGTTCAGGATCACTCAGCGGGCGATGGAGAGAGCTATGCTCGGAGTATCCCTGCGAGATCAAATCAGAAATGAGGAGATCCGTAGGAGAACCAAAGTCACCGACATAGCTCAGCGAGTCGCGAAACTGAAGTGGAAATGGGCGGGGCACATAGTTCGAAGAGCTGATGGTCGTTGGGGTCCCAAGGTGCTGGAGTGGCGACCCCGCACCGGGAAGCGCAGTGTTGGCAGACCCCCCACCCGGTGGACCGACGACATCAAACGAGTCGCAGGGAGTCGCTGGATTCAGGCGGCGCAAGACCGAGTTCTGTGGCAGTCCATGCAAGAGACTTATGTCCAGCAGTGGACGTCCATAAGTTGATGATGATAATGTTTCGATACTCGAAATCTATGAACATTATAATAGAGAAGAGCGAACTCGTACTAAGGCCACTGATTAGAACGCTTAATCAGCCAGCTGTACTCGTAGTTAATATTAGGAAATACAAAACAGCTGATTAGAGCTGCATAGAGCGATCCAACAGCATTGTCCGCCCACGCTGCAGCGGCGATGGAACGCCAGATAGTTCGCTTAATTGGAAAACGCGATAGCTGATTTTATGGGCACAAAATTAGTAAGTATATTTAGCTGTAGTATAATAACTTTCGAGAGACTACTGTCTCGTCGGTCTAGTAGTTAGCACTTAGCAAGTTCAACTGCGGATGACGAGGTCGCGAGTTTGATTCCCGTGTTGGGCCAAAAAATGTATTGGATTTTCTATCGAGAAATTCTCAGTACTAGCCTTCTAAGTTCAGAACCCTCGGAGCGCGAGTATGACTCGCACTTGGCTGTTATTTACTTATTTGTGTGAAAGTATACCTTACATAGAAGTTGGATTATTTACTTATTTGTGTGAAAGTATACCTTACATAGAAGTTGGATTATTTACTTATTTGTGTGAAAGTATACCTTACATAGAAGTTGGATTATTTACTTATTTGTGTGAAAGTATACCTTACATAGAAGTTGGATGTCTTCTGAATACCTACATTATTTTAAATGAAACTGTCTTTTACCCGCGACGTCCGCGTAAATTAAGTTATGTAGTTAATTTGCTAAAAATCCCTTTGTTTACTTTCAATAAAATATTCTATTAAACTATCTTAGTTATAATTATACACACAAGAAACTCTAATACATTAAAGAAAATGAAGGTAAGTACATAATTAAATTTTTTACCTCAGCGTTAGGCCGGCCATAGACTTGTAAGTTTCTCGCATAAATATGTTACTTCCGTGATTAACCTACGGTTTTCTGAATTTAAAAACTACTAACAACAGCGTTAACATTTTATCTAACTAACGTAAGTAATGTCCAGCCTATGAAATTCAACATCTCATCTCATGACAGATCTCCTCTCAGAATGAGAATTGTTTAGGCCATAGTCCACCTCATTGGCCAAGCGAAGACAAGTAGACCTAATCTTTAAGGACAATATGAACTCTCATACTTCACTTTAACCTTAACACGTTAACTGTCCAGACAACAGACACAATAGTTAAATAATAACCATGCTCACATTTGATTCATGGGACAGGGAAAGGGTTAAAGAAAGTTATGTAAAGTTCAACGCAAAAAGATTCACTCTGCTCTTACAAGCGTTAAAAACCGTTAAAAACAAAAGCAGAGCGAACTCGCTTTGACCGTTGAGGCTCGTGGCCTTCGAGTTAAACTTACAGGTGTAACGCCGGCTTATATAAGAGGCATCATGTAAATATCGTCTTAAGAAAAAAATTCCCCCAGGACCCGTGACAAACGAGCGTTGCGCCATTTCACGGTGATTAGGAACTTGGGTTTATCCTCGCGAGGGATGAGGTGAGGAGATGAGAAGACGGGTCTGATGTCCCTTTGAGACATACTTTGTGAGTACTTTTGCATAATATGTGAAATTAGGTATTACTTAGTGCTGCTTAACACATACTACAGTTTACAGGTTCTTCAGTGCTTCTTTAAGTTGTTTTTGGCTAAGGTACCAAATTATAAAACACAGCCACTTAGAAGGAGCTTAGATGGTTTTGGGCACTTATCTATTTTAGGCCGTATTTTTTGTGGTGGAGTTCTATTGTTATATAATGTTTCTTTATTCTTTCTTTTCAGGTAAGACTAACCTGTGCATCCCGCTCGTCATATAATAGCTGGTATTCTTAAGGCCCAAGAGACGGGTCTGTAAAGATTAGTAGGTATATAAACCTGTGAAGATGATACTGCCATTATCGCAATTTGAATACCATAAGCCTACTTTGTCGTATTCGTTTATAAATGGCGAAAAACCAAATTAAATTTGAATTTCGCGGGCAGCTCCGTGTCTTGGGCCTTAAGCGTTTATAAATATAAGGTAATATTGCCAGGATGTTAAGATTTTTGAAATTTCAATTAAATACGCAATATACATCAAACTATGCTAGAAGGAGTAATTTCACGTGACAAAAAAAAACATAAGTTTGCAAACATAATCAAAGTTGGACAAACTCTTTTGATGAGCTATAGCCTTCACTAGTGATGTCGTATGTCTCTAGTTCCGTTGAGTTATATTTACCTACCTCCTCCCCCGTGAGTTGCCCAATTGAGTAACCACATACAGCTTGCAAAGTTCCGTGCCCAACTCATTAGCCCCTGAAAGGTGGTTTCGAGACGCATTAAACGGAATTGAGTCGTACGTAATTTTACATCTACCTGTCGGAATTATGGCTAACATGTTCCAATAATAACTTCTAAAACACATTCTATCTACTAGTTATTCTAATAGTTCCCCAAACTAGGCCTAGCATCTTATAAGTGGCCTAGAAACCCCATCGACTTTAGTATATTAAATTTTTTTAAATATTATTTTTGGACGATAAATTTACATAATATTATTTGTAAGTATTTATATTTATTATTAATTATTCAATTTAGATAGATTTAAGTTTATTTTTAAATTATGTTACATCCTAAGATATTAATTTAAATTACAATTTAAAAAAAAATACTATTTGTGAATTTGAAGTAATTATGTTCACTAATTCAGAAATTATAAGGCTCTGAAAGACACTTAGATAGACAAATGATGTATAAGTGACTCAAATAAATTCAGAGAGCTTAGTTTTGCTTAGTCAATTAGTTACTCAGAACTTGAAACACATTTTGGAATGTCTATAATATTAAAGATAGTGCAGACACAAAATTACATAACTTACTCTCATAATACATCGTTGATTTTATATGATAAATAGATTATTTATGCATTCATAACTAGTCAACACGAAAACAATTCTGAATTACAACCAATCACTAAAGTGAAGCGCGATTGATATTCTATGAAAATATTTACAAAAACAGAATAATTAATTGAAAATTCATAATATTATGTAGAGTATGAATTACATCGAAACATTTTATATTGTCAATTAATGAAAGCTTTTAATTGGACGATTTTACTGAATGAAATAAATGCCATTTAATTTTCATATAAAATTGACGCAGACAGTTCATTCGGTGTTTGTACTGCCGATGCTGCGCCGGTGTGAGTTGATTATTCGCTGTTATATAAGGCTCTGCGCAAATGGGCCACGGGTCACGATTTTTCTATACTTTTTGTACGAACTCGCCGCAGCTAAATGTCGAACGCCAATCACGTCTCAGTGTCTACCACTGGCGAATTAGTGTTAACGATATGCCGACGTGGCTACTTGTTGCACTAACACTACCGTAACTAAAATTGGATGCACCCAGTAAAGATGTAGTTCGATGAGCTACTATCAGCACTTGCGTTGCTGTCCCGAAGTACTGGAGTAGCGGCCCCGCACCGGGAAGCGCAGTGTGTTGTCGACGAGTCGCATATCCATGTCATACCTGTAGAAGTCCATGTAAGAGAACTTTGTTCAGAAGTGGACGTCTGTCGGTTGATAAAGAAGAAGAATGTAGTCATTCTCGCTGACATCTACGTCGTTTAATTATTATTAACTAGCTACCCGCGAATTCATACGCGTGGATTGAGGTTTTTTGGAGTCCCGCGGGAACTCCCTTTTTTCGGGCATAAAAAGTAGCCTATGTGCTATTAAGCAGTTAAGTCGATGCAGCGTGATTGACTAACAAACATCTATACATCCATCCAGCCTTTCGCATTTATAATATTAATAGCATAGGAGCGCTATCAAACCTTCCATCTCAGAGTCTATTGTGATACAGTATGTGAGCGTTACAAATTGTAGCGGCACCTTCGTTTGCCTTGTACCAAAGGAAGTGGTACGCGACAGCCACCAGTGCCTAAGGTCCGTGGCTCGTTTGCGTGGGCTCTAAATGGTTCGGTGTTATATGTTTTGTCAATGGGGCTCGTAAAGGTGTGAATAGGTAGACAGCTCTCCTTTCCCGCTCATTCGCACATCAATCTATGTCGCGAGCGATATGAACAGAATTATTTTTGTCCGAGTTTTTATACCACCGCATCGCTTTTATTACCTTTGGGGGAATTCATTTATCCACATCCCCGTGTCCGGCCGATATAATACTTATTCGCAGTGTTTTTTATTGGTTTAATCATGTGTACATACATGACAGTTTGTATTTGTTCACTCTTTTTGTGGAGCATTTTTATTGTAAGCTTTATTTAAATCAAGGCGCGTTCGAATTGGGTTTTGGATTGTAATAAAACGCTCCGGCTTTTTATATGCAACGTGATAAATGCACCTAAAATATGGATATAGAAACGATAGAGGCTTTTTGGAATACTTTGTGGGCGTTTTTAGATGCTAAAATTTATTTTTTACTATGGTATATTCCAATAATGACTCCAGCAAAAAGCTGACGTGTGACGCTAATGATTAGAATTTATAACTAGGTTAAAAAGTCAATGACGTAATTCCATAATGTTGTGGTACAAGGTTATTTAAATTGATGATAAAAATTAGTTAGGTATTAAACATTTTATTAAACTTAAAACTAGTAACAATAAGTATAGGTACTGAATTAGTCCGCAAAAAGAGAAGTCTATTTTTCGTTCGTCTGAAAATTATTTTCAATAAAAATTCTTTTCAAAAAACCGACTTCAAACGCCACTACAAAGTATAAAAATAATTTTATTTTGTACACGTTTGTTGAAGTCGGGCGGGCTTAACTAGAAACGATGAAACCGATACGCGATGCTCACCCGATTTCAATAAGCGTGTCTCTTATATGTCACCATAAGGTAAGCGTCGCGCATCGATTTCTTCGTTTCTAGTTAAGCCCGCCCGACTTCAACAAACGTGTACAAAATAAAATTATTTTTATACTTTGTAGTGGCGTTTGAAGTCGGTTTTTTGAAAAGAATTTTTATTTTAAGCTTTTTAGTGTAACTTGTAATTCCTCCAACCCTGCAGCATCAGGATTGAGGAGCTAGAACCTTGAGCATTATGATGTAGTATATGCTTGGTACCAACAATATCAATTCGCAAGCGACAGTTCCTAAATCCTCACAGATTAGGTATCTATTAGGCAGTATCCCTGCAGCATCAGTATTGAAGAGCTAGGACCTTGAGCTCCACGATGTAGCCTATGCTTAATACTAACAATATCAATTCGCAAGCGAAAGTTCCTAAATCTTCACAGTTTAGGTAGGCAGTACCCTGCAGCATCAGGAGTGAAGACCTTGGACCTTGAGCTCCACGGTGTAGACTATGCTTAATACTAACAATATCAATTCGCAAGCGAAAGTTCCTAAATCCTCACAGTTTAGGTGGGCAGTACCCTGCAGCATCAGGATTGAAGAGCTAGGACCTTAAGCTCCACGATGTAGACTATGCTAAATATCAATAATATCAATTTGCAAGCGAAAGTTCCTAAAGCCTCATAGTTTAGGTGGGCAGTACCCTGCAGCATCAGGATTGAGGAGTAGGACCTGAAGCTCTAAGATCTAGTATATGCTTAGGCCAAGCATACCAATTCGTAAATGACAGTTCCTAAAACCCCATAATTTAGGGGAAAAGTACCTCTGCAGCATCAGGCTTGAAGAGTTGAAGGTAAAAATTTTTATGGGACCATTTCGCGAGCTTCCTCTGTCGATTAAAAAAAAATCACGTGAATCGGTCCAGAAACCCCGGAGTAGTCGGTGGACATACATAGAAAAAAAAAAATATACCGGCCGAATTGATAACCTCCTCCTTTTTGGAAGTCGGTTAAAAATATAACGCCACGCAGTTATCTACTAGGTAGTATACTGCATTATTTATTCCCCTAATCTCTACCCTTGTCAACATACAAAATTGTTAAAATTTCTATTGTTATAAGCAGGGAAACTTTTGATGATTTATCTTGCGCTTGGTTCGTAGCACAACGCGAAATTACGAAGTTTTGTGAGAAAATTTCTAAAATTCTAAAGTGCCTCGCTTCTCCGTCGCCAGTTTTCTCTACGCCAGTATCTAAACTGTGCAGTTTATAAAGCGAGCGTAACTTCGCACGCCCTTCATATTATAGCAACTTTTCTTCGTTTCACAAACAAGGTTATGCTGTTATACTTTCGATCGACAGTTTATTCTGAGTGTGAAAAGAATTGAAAGAAAATCTGCAATCATTTTTTTAGCTCAAAATTAGGTGAAGTAACCGGCGACCAGTACTGAACCAAGAGCATTATTAATTTTATAAAAATTGTAATTTTTTTCTCATTACTCGAGAAAACTTCTATTATATGATCTCTCTCACTTGATGGTAAGTAACGATACCGTCAAGTCATCGTACCGGAACGCTAAATCGATCGGCATCACGGCATATTCTTCGCCTAAAGCATCTGCAATACATCCGAAATCATAATCTAAGGTTTAATATGGGTCTTGGCTCCAAATTAATGACAGAAATATACAGATAGAGCTTTTTAAGACCCTTAATTTATGGATATTTGAAAGGCATAATAAAGATGTCTTATATTAATAATACTATTAATACCTACATCCCTAATAAATCTCAGCATAAAAATACTTTAATAATATTATCATGTAAAAGTCTTCATATTCTTTCTCATTTGCATGAATTTCTACTACTTTTACATAATATGACATCGTAAAAAAGGTTTTGGAGAATATAAATATATTTATTTCTATGAAACTTTTAATTATTCATCTCATTAGAATAATAACAACGACAAAATAATGACACCCAAGGTATTTCTATTTCGCATACAAAGCTTAAAATTTGAAATTATGATTTTCGCTGCAAGCCACAATTTTCAATTTTAATTCATTCAAATGAATGCAAACGTGCTCTTATAGTTCCAAGGAATTTAGGTCAAAGAAGCAAGATATACCTACCACCTATCATTAAAAAACTACGAAATAAGGTCGGTTGCAAGATACAGTAACATACTCATTAGTAATGAAAATATGTCTTAACATGCATTGGATTGTATGTAGAACTTAGGAAACTTCATTGTGGAAGCACTGTATACATAGCATAGTTTTATTACCTATTGTAAATTTTTTTTAAGCTATTGCATAGCTTCTATCGCGGGCCTTAAGCGTGGAAACCGAATCCAGAAATTCCGTAACGAAAATAACCTGACACGGGACTCCTCTCACCGCTAGATGGCGTTGATAAAAAATGCTATGCAATAGCTTTACCGCGGCAGTCTCCGAGTGCCACACGTCTTTTTTTTTGAAAAGAGTATCCGCCGAGTTTATTGCTGGCTTTTCTCGGCAGGAAGGGCATTCCGAACCAGTGGTAGATTCATCGATGATTCAAAAGCGCTTGTAAAAGTTTATTTGAATAAAAAATATTTCTATTCTATTCTATACTTGCTACAGCGTATAGCTCCAGTGCGCATAATTGAGACAAGCGGGTCACTTTGAGTTGGAATTGTACAAGCCATCACTACCTGGACACTGGCGACGAGTCAATTCCGTACAATCCAGATTAACCGTTCATTTTTAAGGTGGGAACACACCATTTGCAATAGTTCACACACTTTGACACACTTTCAGATGGTACCACAACATATTGACGACCTCCCTGGTGCAATGGTGAGCGCTGTAGTCTTTTAATTGGGAGGTCTTGGGTTCGATTCCCGGCGGATGCAATTTGGGAATTTATAATTTCTGAATTGTCTCTGGTCTGGTCTGATGGATGTACCGCCTAATATCAGAGACGTGCCGCTAAGTGATTTAACGTTCCGGCACAATGGCGTGTAGAAACCGACTCGGGGTATGGGTTGAATGTACACTGCCATACCCCTTCCAAGTTAGCCCGCTACCATCTAAGACTGCATCTTCACCTACTATCAGGTGACATCGCAGTCAAGGATTATCTTGTCAACGAATAAAAAAAAATACTCAAATGGAAGTTAAAGGAGTGTGTGTTACTGCCTTAACATGAACTGTAGAGAAATGTGGTTTACACTACTCTCGTGTTAATTGAGCTTCTGCATAGGTGTTAATTTTACACCTTTATACAGCGTTTATACCTGTAATGTTACCTTAAAATAGGTACACTTTAAAATTGTGATTAATAAAGGAAACGTGGTTAAGTTTCCTTAAGTTATTAATCTTTATTAATTATATTTACTAGCTGATGCACTATATAGTTTTTCAAATTGCGTGGGAATTTTTCAAATCGGTCCAGGCGTCTTCGAGTAATCGGGGAACATACATAAAAATTAAAAAAATTCCGATGAATTGAGAACCTCCTCCTTCCTTTTTTGGAAGTCGGTTAAAAAAAAGACGTGTGGCACTCGGAGACTGCCGCGGTAAAGCTATTGCAAAGCATTTTTTTTCAACGCCATCTAGCGGCTCACCGTAGATGAGTCCCGTGTCAGGTTATTTTCGTTACGGAATTTCTGGATTCGGTCCCCACGCTGGCCCGCGATAGAAGCTATGCAATAGCTTAAAAATTAACCAAAAATTTGTTGCACATCAAAGCAACATTTCGGGAAGTGGTTTATTACATACAGAAGTACCTACTTACTTACTAGTGGAGGAATTCCCTTAATTGATATTCTACAATCCTTTGAAACTTGAGACTAAGCAAAACTATGCAATGATACCTAAACAATGCTACATTAAATTCCCGACGAACTATGCCAACAGCCATAATACGAAAACTTTAGTCAACGATCACTTTGAATCGGCATTAGAACTGTTCACCGTTGTGTGGAGATTATGCTAGTAATGTTATGATTCCTAGATATATCATTAAAATCAAAAATCAAAATCAAAATCAAAATTTATTTATTTCATGTAGGCCAACTTGTAGTTCTTATGACACGTCACAAATCTACCACCGGTTCGGAATGCAGATTCTGCTGAGAAGAGCCGGCAAGAAACTCAGCAGTTGCTCTTTTAAAAAAAAAAATTTTTTTACAATGGTCAAAACTATGCTATGCACACAGTGTTTCCACAAAGAGGTTTCAAAAATGCACACCTACAACAACCTAACACATGTTAAAATGGGTAGACACAAAGTAGACCCATTCCCGTTGGTGGCACCCGTTCACGAGCATGACGCATGATCCAGCCATTGCTTCGCTCAACCATATTTGAGGGAACGTAACAACCCGCACCACACGACACCACCACAGAAATGTTTAAGTGAGTGAGCATTAACCAGCGGACGCGACTTCATTAACTTCTTCAATTCACAATCGACAGTTCCTAAATCCCCACAGTTTAGTTGGGCAGAACCCCTGCATCATCAGGATTTTAAGGAGTTGGGTCCTGGAATTCAACGGTCTTTACTTGGCACCTACAATAACTATTCATAATGTTCAGGGGGGCAGTATCGGTCCAGCCGTTTCCGAGATTAGCGGCAACAAACAGACACTTTAATTTTAATAGATGTAACACTACCATTCGTAATGTTGCAAGTTGAAATAGATGGCTAGCTGTAAGTTGGCACGCGATGTTACGCGATTGAGTTGCGTTGCATAAGACGCTGCTATAGCGAATATTTTTTATTCCAGACATTTCCATTTTATTTATTTGTATAGATTTATTGCAGCACATTATCAAAATAAAAGAAAGTGTCATAAGAGCTACAAGTTGGCATACATGAAATAAATAATTTTGAATTTTGAGGCCGCCCTCGCGTGAGTCGGACTCAGACACGAAGGGTTCCGTACCATCTTAGAAGATTTAACACCAGCTTTATTATTAAAGTCAAGCATAGACAAAAGTTTATCATTTCTTGAAGACGCCCGGACCGATTTGGAAAATTCTTTTTTTATTTGAAAGGGTATACTTCTCAGGTGGTACCATACTCATCAGGTCAAGATCTGATGTTTGTATCCTGGAGAAATCGAGGGAACCCTTCAAATTTTATAGGCGCAATTGATATGACTTTGTTGTGGCGTTTGAAGTCGGTTTTGTGAAAAGAATTTTTACGTTTATATTATTAAAGTATAAAAAATTATCCTACATCACTCAGCCAATAACTATACCCACTCAATCAAGTCTTTCCACAGCTCGGTCGCGGATTGAAGGAAAAACCAACAAGCAAACACTATTGTGAAAACATATTTGAATTGAAGGCGAGCTTTTGTTTTTCGTAACCTGATTCCAGAAAGCATTACGCGGAAGCGATCGCATTCATTTGAATGTATTAAGATTGAAAATTGTACCTTGCAACGTAAATCATAATTTCAAATTCGGAGCTTTATGTGTGCAGCATAAATTATTTGGTGTATTAGGTACATTTGTATTTTACTGTCGGTTCGTTTTAATATCAACGACTAGTAATTATGGAATGCATTTTGCCTGCAATTTTCAGTTGTAACATAGTTTTTGGTGTGTAAAAATTGGTTTTAGGGTTCCACAGTAAAATTACAAGGAGCCCTTATAGTTTCGCCGTTTCGCCAAGTCCGTCTATCCGTCTGTCTGTCTATTTGTCTGTCCGCAGCATAGTGCAGAGACTATTGGTACTAAAGAGCTGTATCATTTTGGGTACTTCCCTTATACTTAAAGGGGGGATGATATTTTTTTACTCGTCTATTCCATTGTGTCCATTGCGTGTATATCGTTGGAAAGGTCTTTAAAAAATATTGGAAGTACGTAATGAACATTTTTTAATTGCGGCATCTATTTGCGAAATATTAAGCCTTAAGTCCTTCGGTTTAGAATAGAATAGAATAATTTTTATTCATATAAACTTTTACAAAGTGTAAGAGCTGTATCTTATGAACCATAATAGATACATAAAAATTAGAATCCAATTTAAAATAATTTTAAATTATAAAATTTCTATGAAAACTAGAAAATAATTTGAAGTGAAAATATGTCCAAATTCAATATGATTAGATTATGCTTTGTAAAAAGTAGGTATCCAACGCAAATCGAATCTAATGTAAACCGTTGAAAATTTTTGATATTACAAATACATAATTGATAATTCTCGAAATTATTGTAATATTTTAGTACCAATTTTCACAGAATGATCCTACCTATAGAGAGAAATTACAAAATTGTTCGTATCGAATGCTAATGAGAGTTTCTAATTGTATGCATATTGCATAATATACCAAGCTTCCTACTATAATATGGCTTCCTAAAGCAAACTCGATTAACAGTGCCTATTATTCAGTGAATTAAATGAAAGTTTATTTACGGTAAGGTACGTTTGTATGAAAGACTATGATTATGAGATACTGGCTTTAGCTCGCGACTTCTTTTGCATGGAGTTAGTTTTAAAAAATCTCGCGGGAACAATCCGTTTGTCTGGGATAAAAGAATATATCCTTTGTCACTCTCTAAGTCTTTAACTAAACATATGCAAAAAATCACGTAGATCTGTTACTCTATTGCTGCGTGGTTGAAGGACAAACTAAGAAATAAACACATTGTGTGTAGAATAGAATAGAAAAGTTCGTCATTCAAATAAACTTTTACGATTGCTTATAAATCATTATCTCAAGGGAATCTTCCATCCTTTAATTATAGGAAACTTGCTAAGTACATTCTATTTAGTCTATAGCAATTATTATTATATTTTCTCCGCCTAATAGTCCCTAATTTTCCTAATTTATCATAATCCATCTTGGCGTTTTTAATTAAATTTGTTTCGAATTTAGTTCGGAAAAAGTTAGACAATTTCCAAGTTTTTAATTTAAAAGGATGTTAACGAAGTTACAAGGTTTATAATTAGATGATACTTATATTTAAAAAAAATATAAGCTTATTTTTATGTACAGAAAGAGTAAGTTAAGATTTTTGTTATACGATATAAGATTCATCTGATGATTCGATAGAACTTTGTAAAAGTTTATTTGAATAAAAAATTAATCTATTCTATTCTATTCTATTTAAAGTGGTTGCACCTTTGAGTATATAACCAACGTTTGAACAAACTGTAGTAGTTTATCTTACATTTAAAATTTTCTTCGTCTCAATAACTTGTTTGGTCTCAAATTGACCTGGGACTAGACGTTCGTAGATTTAAAAGCCATTAAATCTCATTTACATGCATCTTTGTAACGACAGGAAGGCACTTGGAATACAAAGTCCACTCTAACTAAGCCCGAAATTAATTCATTTAGATTTCAATAAAGTGAAAATTTTCGCGAGTATTACTTTAATGCAGTTACGAGTTGGGGAAAATTTCCCCAAAAATTTGGCGAGAGCTTCGTTTGAATTTTTGATCAGCCGTACCTTTCCACTGCGTGCGAGAGTTTGTCACAAAGTTTCTAACAATCAGACGACTAAACGATCTGAATAATTATATCTAATTTAATGCAGACCACAGTAGAGACGGGCGATTAATTGAAAAACAATAGATTTCGAACAATTCGATTGTTTAACCATCGAGCTATCGATTTTTTCGATTGTTTAATTTTAATTTAGTACGTTCAAACAACGTATACCTACTTCGTTTCTCTTAGAATCTCAGTCCAACACCGGCCCACAATGATAACACAGCGATTCAGAATATTTCGATAACTTACCGTATCGATAGTACGATTCGGTATAGATCTCGTATCGAAAAGTTTTCGTCGTGTAATTCGATACGATTCGATATCGACTATGTTATCGGTATCGACAAGATTCATTAGATTACGAAGTTTGTTATTTAACCAAAATTTTACTTGTTATGCATTAAAAAAATAGCTTTTTATCACTTTGATAGTAGTAATCGTACGATTTCTCTGTTGGTTTGATTCGGTTTTCAACAATTCCATTGTCGATACGATTGTTTTAAATTGAAAATATATCTTATCGTACGGTAGCAAATCGATTCGATCGATAAAAAAGCTATCGGAAGGTTCTGAATCGGGCTGCAGGTCTCTTCTGGAATAAGAAGGGTTTAAGCCATATTCCACGAGGCAGGCCTAGTGGGGCTGACTTCACACGCGTTTGAAACATTAGAGTAGAGAAATAGAGAGTAGAAAAGTAGGTTAAAACATGTTAAAAATAATTTCTGAAGTATACAAGGTAACTTCATTCGTTTAAGGAAGCTCGGTTGTGAAATTTATATTAGGGGTGGACAAAGTTACATTCACAGGCTCCGCTCAGATTTTAGTCTAAGCTCCGGTTGAAAAATATAACGATCAAAACATCGATTTATTTTTTAACTAACTTTTCTTCTTCGTCGTGACACTCTTGGCGGAGCGGTCGTGGTCATCACGAAGTGACGTATTTAGCTGCAAAAGAAGCTTCAGAAGTATTCGCCACTTCTCGCTGCTGGCTTATAGCCAGTGGCGTGCACACAGGGTAGGCATAACGCGGCAAAATGATATAAAATGGAGAAAATCGCCAGTACGAATTATAAAAACTTAAGGGTAGGCTTTTTATAATTTGTACAATGCCTACCCTTAAGTTTTTTGGAACGAAGTTCCTTATCGCGCGTTGTGAAAGGGGGCTAGACGGAAAAATTCTTACGAAAAGTTGTCACGACACTTTTTGCTATAGTAAGCTATTGTAAGCTGTGCGGCGTCGCATGTTTCTCTGTCTGTCTCTCTCTCACTTATAGAAAGCAAGCCAGAAATTTTCATTTCTATTTCGCATTGAACTTCGTTCCATCCGGGTGTCCCTTGACACCTCTCAAGTTTTATTATAATTCGCACTGAAGATTTTTTCCATTTTGTATCATCTGCCTACCCTGTAATACATGCTGTGCACGCCACTGCTGATAGCCTGGTAAACGCGTGCAATGGACCGCTCACAGCAGACTTAATTTGGTCGGCTCATCGCATGAGCGAGGGAGGTCGCCTCATTAAAAATCCCATTAAAAATCTAAATCGGTCCAAATTGGATCTCGACTGTTAAGTAAATATTATTAAACAGAATTCTAGATTACTGGACTTGTATTTCCTTTTCAGTTTTAATTTACGCAGTCGGGTTTAAGATTTTTTAAATTTAAGATTTTTACTAATTATCAACTTACAAAAAATACCTTAACCTTACGAGAAATCACTAAGGTTCAAATTGAGGGCTTTAAGCCGATTCCGTTTTCAAAAATATTAAAAAAAATATTTACTCGAGTAATAATTACTTAAGGTACTTAAGCAATAAATTATGATTATAACTGGTAAGGACTTTACCTGAGAGGTCTCTTACACTATAACAAAGGAACAGAAAACAGCGGTGGCAAGTTAGGACACTCCGGAGTTTTAGACGTTTTCTCACAAAACTTTCGCTGCGATGTACCTACTAAAAATAACATAAATCATTTAAAAGTCCTTTTTTGTGAAGAGAAAACATTATGTATTCTTAATTGCTTTCATACCAGATTTATTGTTGTAATAAAATATTCAAAATCGTTACATTATTCTTACTTTATTTGAGATTTACAAGCTCCGAAATGTAATTTTTAGCTAACCCTGCTCATATAATAAAGAAATAAAACCGGTCAAGTGCGAGTCGGACCCACAAACGACAGGTTCCGTACCAAACAAGAGTCAATCTAGTATCTATATAGTACTAGCGGACCCGACAGATGTTGTCCTGTCTTAACTATGAATATTGAAACTCTTTGACGAAATTGGCAGCACGCATTCTGTCAATGTTATGTCAAACGCCATAAGGTTACATCAAAAAAGTTTGAATTGTAAAAGCGGTTACATTAGAAATATAAAAATGAATCGCTTAATGTGTTGGTAAGCGCATCACGCGTGAACGGCTGGACCGATTTCGCTAATTCTTTTTTTATTGTGTTTGTTATTGTTAGGAGAAGGTTCTTATGAAAGAAAAAATTAAGAAAATTGCGCGGAAAATTAGAAAATTTAAGAAATATTAACCACCATATTAAATTATTTCTAATGTAACCGCTTTTACAATTCAAACTTTTTTGATGTAACCTTATGGCGTTTGACATAACATTGACAGAATGCGTGCTGCCAATTTCGTCAAAGAGGATGTAAAAAAACTTAAGACAGGACAACGTCTGTCGGGTCCGCTAGTTAGAAATATAAAAATGAATCGCTTAATGTGTTGGTAAGCGCATCACGCGTGAACGGCTGGACCGATTTCGCTAATTCTTTTTTTATTGTGTTTGTTATTGTTAGGAGAAGGTTCTTATGAAAGAAAAAATTAAGAAAATTGCGCGGAAAATTAGAAAATTTAAGAAATATTAACCACCATATTAAATTATTTCTAATGTAACCGCTTTTACAATTCAAACTTTTTTGATGTAACCTTATGGCGTTTGACATAACATTGACAGAATGCGTGCTGCCAATTTCGTCAAAGAGTTTCAATATTCATAGTTTAAGACAGGACAACGTCTGTCGGGTCCGCTAGTTAGAAATAATTTAATATGGTGGTTAATATTTCTTAAATTTTCTAATTTTCCGCGCAATTTTCTTAATTTTTTCTTTCATAAGAACCTTCTCCTGACAATAACAAACACAATAAAAAAAGAATTAGCGAAATCGGTCCAGCCGTTCACGCGTGATGCGCTTACCAACACATTAAGCGATTCATTTTTATATATTAGATAGCTAGTTCTAACAAGATTTAGTACTAGCTATAAGATCGAGCAAAACAAAATTTTATTGTATGGAGACTTTTTTTAATTTTAAACTTTTTTACTATAATTTTTTGCTATAGCGGCAATAGAAATACCCATTCTGTGAAAATTTTAAATATCTACCTATTACGGTTCATGAAATACTGACAGACAGACGCTGGCAGATAAACGGACGGACAGCAAAGGCTTAGAAGTAATTAGGTTGGCACCGTTAACCTTTGGGTACGGAACCCTAAAAATGAGAGAAGGAAAACACATTTATTCAGTAAAATATTGTCACAGACAAACAAAATCCTACTTATATAATACAATTTAAATGCGAAAGTTTGGATGTATAGAATTCAATATTCTTTATTTCATGTAGGCCAACTTGTAGCTCTAATGACACGTCATGACTCTACCATCTATAGATGAATGGATGGATGGAAATATTTACTTCACATATACTTGGTAATTGAAAATTGTATTTTATAGGTAAAGAAGAATAATATTTAAAAAAAATTAATGGAATACTGAATTAAAAATAAAACATAGGTACTTTTTAAGTACGATGTTTACAAGTAATTCGGTAAAATAATACAAAGAAATTGCTCTGTATGTATGAAATAATTTTTTCTTTGTTTATCGTAAAATTCATTTCATATTCTAGGTAAATATTAATTTATCGAGAAAATTGAAATACTCGTGTACACAGATAGGTTTTTATGGATTAAAATAAGGAGAAACTTTTATGACATTACACAAGTGTAAAATGAAAAAACAAAATTCCCATTATAAATCTTAATTATTTTTTATTTTGTTGACTCAAGAATAGGCGGACTCTAATATAAAATTCGGCATTCTCATTTCAAATCTGACCACATCAAATCTGTCTATTCGTTAGGGAGCTACGAGGGAACAAACAGACACAGATACACTCACATGTCAAACTTATAACACCCTCTTTTTTCGTTGGGCGTTAAAAATACGCTTAAACTTATTACTTTTTTGACGACCTCCCTGGCGCAGTGGTGAGCGCTGTGGTCTTATAACTGGGAGGTCTCGGGTTCGATTCCCGGCGGGGGCAATTTAGTAATTCATTATTTCTAAATTGTCTCTGGTCTGGTCTGGTGGGAGGCTTTGGCCGTGGCTAGTTACCACCCTACCGTCAAAAACGTGCCGCTAAGCGATTTAGCGTTCCGGCACGATGGCGTGTAGAAACCGATTAGGGGTATGGGTTGAATTTACACTGCTATACCCCTTCCAAGTTAGCCCGCCACCATCTTAGACTGCATCGTCACTTACCATCAGGTGAGATCACAGTCAAGGGCTATCTTGTCATAGAATAAAAAAAAAATATTACTCTGATTAGAAGTTTAGAACTCATATTATAATGTATTCTTACCAAAGTAGGTAACTTCCTAATTCTATGATATTTTGTCAGGCGTGCCCTCCGAGTGACTGACACGGGTATAAATAAACACGTAACTGAATTATGTTTTGGTCACGCGTTCAACAAACAGCTAATTCATTATATCGCGCGTAAGGACCGGACCGCCTTCCAATTAATTAATTTATGTTAACTTTTAATTTTGATGCGGGTTGACTTAATACACATATCTGAGTTTTTCCGTGTTACATTTGACTAATTGGACAAAAACCGAACTCAAACGCCTTTATAAAGTACCTACTAGCTGATGCTCGCGACTTCGTTCGCGTGGATAGAGGTTTAGAGCTTTTTAATTCCCGCGGGAACTCTCTTATTTTCCTGGATAAGCTATGTGTTATTTCAAAATATAAACTATGTCTGCCAAATTTTAGACAATTCGGTTCTGTCGTTACGGCGTGATTGAGTAACAAACATCCATCCATCCATACATCCAAGCGTTCGCATTTATAATAATATAGTAGGATGGAATTTATTAATATATGTGCTATTTATTTTTGCACATAACGTTTATTTTTAATCTATTATTTGTGGTATTTTAAGGGTCTTGATAGTATCTAATAATTTTGAATTTGAATTTGTAACTAGTAACTAGTAAAAAATATTATTAGCAACTTCCTTAACTTAACAATAAACTTAACTAACTTAAGAGGTACTGTTCAAGTTTCAACTTAATATCCCCAAATAAACGTAACCGATGAATTTTGTCAAAAAATATTAACGGTCAAACTGTCTTTATTCTTTGGTTAACTTTGCGATTGGGAAATACGAGTAGGCCCTAAGGATTCCTTGTTCAGGTAGAGAACCCTAAAAAAGTAAATAATAACACCGTTTTTGGCATAAAATAAATAAATTTTTACTGCATTGATTGATTGGTGTTGCCTCATTGAGAGTTGAGTTCAATGCGACACAATCAGTCTATATCGACTGCGACGCAAGCGACAATTTGTATCTCATCGCTAACGAACCGTGCCCTATTTTAGCTTATCAATACTTAAGAAGCGTTGAACTTTACCTATATAGCTTTCACAAATATTCAAAGCCTTCTTCTTCTTCTTTATCAACCGATATACGACCACATGCATGCAGGTCTCTAGCATGAACTTCGACAGGCTTTGGTTTTGCGCCGCCTGTATCCAGCAGCTCGTTGCGATATCTACTTCTGAAATTATAACTAACTAGATGATGCCCCGAGACTACGTTCGCGTGGATTAAGGTTTAAGGGTTTCATTCCTACGGGAACTCTTTAGTTTTCCGAGACTATGTGTTAATCCAGGGTATAATCTATCTCCATTCCAAATTTCAGTTAAATCCATCAACTAGCTTTTGTGTGAAAGAGTAAAAAAAACCACACACACACACACACACAAACTTTCGCCTTTATTTATTTATTTAGTGATTAGTGTGATTTCCGAGAATGAAGAATTTATTTTTATTTACTCATTGCAAAAATACACGTGATATTATAGCGTTACAATTTATGTTTGGAAATGTGTATTATCATGTAAGACGTGTAATAGTATACCAGTAGTGATAACAGTAATTAAAATTAAAACTAGCCAAATAATATAGCCTCAAAGAAGTTGGTTAAAGAACAATACAGCTCAAAGATCAAGGAGCATACTGAAACTGTCGGGCGTGATGTCGGGGCGTCTACCGTGTCTGCACTGCTCTTCCTGAACGCCGGTAACCAGATTGCAGTGACATCCGAAATCGATTACAGAATTTGAATCCATCTCACGGAGAGCCGAAATCGGTCAGCGGGTCCGCGAGGGAGCTCTGAGCTCTCTGCGACGTGACTGCAATCCTACGCGAGCTCTATTATTGGAACAATACACATTCAAATTCTAAATTTATGCCCCTTTTGTGTAGAAATTTTCTTTGAGATCTGCAGAATATCTGCAGTCCTTAGATAGCAGGATAAAGGACGATGTGAAAGTTAGCGTGACAAAATCTTGATCAGAAATTCGTTTTTAATCCAACTAACTCATTTGACGACCTCCCTGGCGCAGTGATGAGCACTGTGGTCTTATAACTGGGAGGTCTTGGGTTCGATTCCCGGCGGGGGCAATTTGGGAATTTATGATCTCTGAATTGTCTCTGGTCTGGTCTAGTGGGAGGCTTTGGCTGGGGCTAGTTACCACCAGACGTGCCGCCAAGCGAATACCAATATGAGTTGAACTTACACTGCTAATCCCTTCCAAGTTAGCCCACTACCATCGTAGACTGCATCGCCACTTTCCGTATGGCAGTGTACATTCAACCCATACCCCGAATCGGTTTCTACACGCCATCGTGCCGGAACGCTAAATCACTGAGCGGCACGTCTCTGACATTAGGTGGTACCTAGCCACGGCCAAAGCTTCCCATCACACCAGACCAGAGACAATTTAGAAATTATACCTCCCAATTAAAAGACTACAGCGCTCACCATTACACCAGGGAGGTCGTCAATATGGCCCACTTACCATCAGGTGAGATCGCAGACAAGGGCTATCTTGTCATCGAATAAAAAAAAAAATACATAGAAACAGGATAAAAGACGATGTGAAAGTTAGCGTGGACAAAATTTTGGTCAGAAATTAGTTTTTGTTCTACTAACCCATGAAGTGGAATGGAACGTATGTCTGGAATGCGTGCACTGCACGTGGCCTGTTCAGTTCAATTTTCCGACCTTCAACCAATTAGATAAGTTTTATTAATACCGGCGTGATACCGGCAGTCAAACTGCCTCTAAACTGGAATTTTGCATAAACTCTAAGAAGACGTAATACCCAAAAGAGAAATTCAAGAAAGTCGTCGCCCAAAGTTGGCTCCAAAAAAATATTCCGATAATTCACACAAATGAAATAACACTTAAAAGATAATTCTCGGGCAAGTGGGAAGCACATTAATAAAGTTCGCATTGTACTTTCGCTTTTATCTCAGGCTTTTTATTTGTGCTGAAGGGAAGCAACGAAGAATAAAGAGGTTCTTTAAAAGCGATTCAAACAAAACACTGTAACAAGTTAGGGCAACTTAACCGTTAACTAACTTGTTGGGGGAATAGCTATTCAGTTGAATGGTTCAGAATCGATTACTTGACATCCACTTCAGAATTTGTTTTATTTCATTGATTTTATTTTTAAATGACTTCGAAAAAAGGAGGTGGTTCTTAATTCGTCGGAATCTTCGTTTTTTTTTTTCATCTATTTTTTTATTTTTTATGTATATTCCCCGATTACTCTACTCTGCCTGGACCGATTTGGATAATTCTTTTTTTGTTTGAAAGGGTATACTTTCTAGGTAGTACCAATGTCATCAGGTCAAGATCTGATGATTGGATCCAGGAGAAATAGAGGGAACTCTACAAATTTTATAGGTACAATTGATAAACTTTGTAGTGGCGTTTGAAGTTGGTTTTGTAGACACACATACGCACGTACATACTTGCACCTTTGTAATATTACTGCGACAGCTCGCTAACAGACAGACGTTTCCGGATCCCGTTAGCACACTTTGGGTACGGAATTTAACAAAAAATACTGAATCAGCACCATAATTTTACATCGCCATTCGCCACCCCAGCTCGGGCAAGTCCAAACAAGGCATAACATTCGAGCACCTACAATAGAATGGCGTGACTCGAGGTTTATTCATAAAAGTAGACCATTACTCTAACAGCAAAACTTATATTGAGTTAACAACTCTTTGCAAATAGTGCTTTTAAGAGTATTCTTATCCGTTCACGCGTTTAAGGGGCTGAGTTCTGAAAATAAATATCGTTGCGAGATTTCCGAATATAAATAGTATATGGTTTCAAGAGTCAAAATGCTGGTCGTTGTAGTAAGTGCCTCTTGATTAGTTTTAAATTCCAAATTAGTTGTTTCAAGTGTTAGCTCACATTCCAGAAACGGGTATTGGAACTCTTATCACGCCTTAAGAGAACCTATCTCTTAAAACGCGGAAATGCTACCTAAAGCCACCTCCACTCGCCCCTTTAGCGGCCCCATGACCCACGTCTTATTAATTTAACCACAACACGACAGACAAACCACCATCTACGTGAGGGTAGTTATCGAAAATATCAAAGTATCAAAGTATTATAATTTAACCAATTACACCCACTTAAACCTACTGGCAATATTTATTCGATTAGGATGCGATTGCTACCGCCATTTCTTAATAAAATACAACGACCTAGACGCAGGAGCATCTAATAGCCGAATGAGTCTTTGGCAGAGACTGGATTCGTAGCGTCAAATCTGACGTACGTACGTAATACTTAACGAAGCGGGTAAAATTAACTATTAACCATACGGCAATGAACAGTTTCGTTCACCGTAATTGTCTCATAAAAGTGTGAAGATACACTTGCCAAGCGACTAATCAAGGGAATCAGACTATCTTAATACAAATAACTACTCACAATAAGGTTATATTCGAATAATTAAATAACTAACATGGAACCCAACATTTCCACGTCTTAGATAAACTTGGCTAACTAAACTAGGCTAGTTACGGCCTCCACCTTCCCCATAGCCGTCACGTCACACACCATGATAGAAGAACCTAGCCAACGTCTATTTTAACCACTATAAGCCACGAATGGGCAACAACACTATAGGGAAATCACAGTAAAGTAACATGATTAAACAATGGAACGAACTCACCAAATAACTGCGATTCAAAGGCCAAACCAGATTGACACCAACAGCACTATTACCAATCACTTGATCACAACAATATTGAACCATCAGAATAACCACTATAACGCTAAACCGACCGCTCATGACTAGCGGTGACGACCGACAACTAATGACAGATGACTCAGCTCGACACACGCTGTGAGTCTCGTTTTTATCAACCGAACAAGTGGGGAGCAATGACGGAACGCCCATTGAACAATGATACCAACGTTATAAAACTACCGTCATTAAACTCACAAGACTACCGTCAATAAACCTTATAAGACTATCGTCACTAGATGGCGCTTTAAATAATAACGACTTTAATCTTAATCTCTGACATACTAATAATTATTAGTATTAATTATTGAATTATAATTCAAGATGGCACGCACTTTCAACAAGTCAAATATTGATTTAATTAACTACGTTCAAAAATATCAATCTTAAACATGAATCTAACAGTTCGAATAATCAGCATTTTTATAGAAACTTCCGTAATGATTGTAAGGTATCTAAAATTCATAACTTATTTATAAAAAAAAGCTAACACAAGTAGGACAACTTGTGGCTCTTATGTCAAGACAAGACGCAGCACCGGTTCGGAAATCAGGTTCTGCTGAGACTCTGTTTTCAAAACAATAATTGCTACAACTAGGTATATTCACGCAGACGAAGCTGACGGGCATTAGCTAGTTGTCACTTAACTAAGTTACGAATGTCCGTGATAAATCTCCAAATCTTATCAAATCGATTTGGAATTGCAAACAGGATAACTTGCTTAAATTATGGGACGATCTCCATTTTAAATTACGTTTAAAAGCGTTTGTATACATGTTTATTTGTAGTAGTTACCTTCTTTTTTTAGGTACTGATTAAGAGCTCGTGACAGTTTAGAGGTGATTGCTAAAAAGCTGAAAGTGAGGTTCATTTTCTGCGTTATAAACAAGATCTTACTAGATTGAATCTAGCTATGGATTACTATAATATGATCAAAGGTGGAAAACATGATTTTTTTGAGTCTATTACGAAAAAGACAAAATATATTGTCAAATGGATGGATATGAAATAATGAATGGATGGATTACTTGGTAGTTTTACGTTAAATTAAAAAATTGTGACCTCACTGGGAACCAGCTTTTAGTAATCGTGTATCACATTTTTTCAAGCTTCCATTCAAATTTTTCCACGAGCTCTCGGTCCTTACGTAATTATCCCTCTGTACATTTTATCGTTTATCTGTCAAATAAATAAGTCTATTTACCTTGGCTAATATAAAAGGCTTTTCTAAACGTTTGATAAAAAATTCAATTCGCGCAAACTGGAAACCGTTTACGGCTGCGCTTTTTATAAAAGTCCCTTTGAAAATGGCACTCGCTAATGGTTGTTTGGCCTCACGGAGAGGTGTAGAGACATTTGCATGATTTTAATTAAATTCAGCTCTTGAAAACTCTAAAAACTTTTATAGACGGCAATGAACTAATTTAGCTTAAAGCACCAATATGGTGGCCCAACCCGTCAAGTGGTGCCATCGCGCTTGGTAAAATGTACAACTTCTACTAGAGATCCTTTACATGTATTCAGAAACATAATTCTGAAGGTGCCGACCATAGCGCCAATGCTGTAAGGAAAATCGTTATGTATATTATTATAATAATCAAACTTTATTATACTTTGACTAGCTTATTAGAGATAGACGTGGTGAAATTCGGGACTAGCAGAATCAACCTTGCGTTGACCATAATATGTTGACTTTGTAATAGACAGTGGCGCCTCCACCGGGGACTCTCACCATGGGTATACATAATTTTGCCAAGCTGTATTTGCATTTGACACAATTAACTGACCGTAATCCATAAATATGGAAGCAGCCGCGATAATTTTCAGATTAAATTATTATTATTATTATTGTCAAAGTATAAAATACAGCTCAATTGATTTTATAATTAAGTAGTATTGCCACTACCAATCCAATGTGCTTTGCAGAAAAGATGTCTCTCACTATAACACAATGCAAGCAAAAGTATTGTCATACTAGCTTTTGCTCGCGGCTTTGCTCACGTTAAGTTCGATTTTTCAAACCCCTATTTTACCCCATTAGGGATTGAATTTTCAAAAATCCTTCCTTAGTGTGCGCCTACGTCATAAAAGGAACCAACTGTAAAAATTTGAAGTTTCTAACTTCAGTAGTTTAGGCTGTGCGTTGATATCTCAGTCAGTCAGTCAGTCAGTCAGTCAGTCAGGACTTTGAATTTTATATATATATAGATAACAACACATCAACAATTAAATCCTTCAATGCAACTCCCAAATAGTACTTTTAGGCGTACCAACTGGGCCAATAAAAACAAATATTATTTTAATAATATCATTATTAAACATGATTTCAAATCCAAATTGATCGCTTGATCAATTTTAACATTCAGCAGTTATCGGTTTTGGTCAGGTCGCTGTATAGAACGATCACATCAGTCTCCGTTATTTAGTAGTAACGGATCCAAAAGAATTTACTTAATTGAGTAGATGTATTTCAGCATTATTATGCCCAGGTATAATGTCAGAGTTGAAGAGACTCACCTAAAAATACTTGAAATAATTATTTGAGTTTTCTTTTTTTTTCTTTCTGTTTTTAATTTAATGTAGGTTTGTAGAAAAACCGCATCAAATTCGGTTCATCCGTCGAGGGAACAGACAAACACACAGACACACGCGTCAAACTTATAACACCCCTTTTTTGTCGGGGGTCAACAAGTTCACACCTCCTTCAAGGAAAATAGTATTACTCGTGTAAATACCTAGCAAGGTATCGATGTAAATCAAAATGCTCGCGTGACCGAAGTCGTTTTGGGGCCGGTCAATTTTGCCTCGCTCACCTCTGTGGGGTTTTGCTTACTTTAACTTACATAATAGGCTACATTTGGTGTCCATAATAATACCAGCTTTACCTAGATAGAACTGTTAAACAAAAAACGTAAAAATTCTTTTAACAAAACCGACGTCTAACGCCACTACAAAGATTAATTGTGCCTATAAAATTTGAAGAGTTCCCTCAATTGCTCCAGGATCCCATCATAAGATTCTGACCTGATGACAATGAAACCACCTAGGAAAAATTATACCACTTCAAGCAAAAAAGAATTATCCGAATCGGTCCAGGCGTGTTCAAGTAATCTTCCCCGATTACTAATACATAATTACATGCATAAAAAAAAAGATTCCGACGAATTGAGAACCTCTTCCTTTTTTGGAAGTCGGTTAAAAATAAACTAGTGGTTCGCCCCGAACTGAGACCTCGCGATATCCCATAATTCCCAAAAGTTTTAATTATATATTGTAATAATTAACTTTTAACATTAGACGCAATAAAAAAAATAATAGTTGACATAAAACTGTTTTACTGACACAGCGCCATCTATAGTGAAGCATTATAGTGAAGCATTATAGTGAAGCTATTAGCTTCACAATAATGCTAATAGATGGCGTATTAAAATTAAATAATTTCGTTTCTTTATAACATTTATCTAATTTTAGTATTTGTTGTTCAAGTACAGGATATAACTGAATTTTCAACCAAGTTTCACGTTCTAATATTCAGTAATTCTTGACATATGGCTCAAATTAAAATCTCCACTTTGAAACCCCCCCCATTTGGTCAATTTTTAGGGAAAAATTAAAAAAAATATATTTTTGTACTCTGTTCAAAGTCGTCTTTAAAAAGATATATCGCAAGTCTATGTAGAGCAACAAACAAGATTTTACTTCAAATACGCTTCTATGAGAGCCCCCCTGAAATAAAGCTTTTTATATTTTTTTATACAATGTTCGGCTGAAGGCCATCAGTTTACATATTATATTTAAATTTGAAGTAATTACGTTCAGTAATTCAGAAGTTATAGGGCTCTGACAGACATTTAGACGAACACACTTCTCTGTCTAGTAGGCAAGCGCCCTAGTTGACTCAGAGAACTTCGCTTCGCTCGTTCAAAAATAAACTTAGCGTGTAAGAATTTCATGCCTAAACCGTTTTAAAAAAAAAAAAAAAACCGTTAAACTGATTTTGATAAAGTTTAGCACTAGACAGATTGCATTTTAATTTCAATCAAAGTGTTTTAACGAGACATAAAAAACTTTAATCCTAAACTCGGGGTGCCAGCTGAAGAGAATATTATCACTTTGTTTCACGGGAACGAAGTCGCGAGTATCAACTAGTACCTAATGTATAAAGTATAAAAAATGCCGAGGTCGAAAAAAAAATCCAAATCGTTTCTGAAACGCAAATGGAATCGTGTTTATTTAATTCTAATAGGCTTTGGCTTTCATTTTGTAACTTCAAAGTTAACAATTTCGTTTGGAACTTTACACAAACAAAACTAAGCTTTTAATCAAACCCTTTGTGTCTGCATGTCAAATACGCGTTCATGAATATTTGATATGAATAGGTACTGTTTGAAAAAGGTTTTTCTCGATGTAAACAAATATATTTTGTGAACAATTATTGTGATCTTCAACGTCCTACACGGTTTTTTATTTTCGCTGTAGAATTTCAACTCGATCTAGTTATATGTGAATACTAGCTTTTGCTCGCGGCTTTGCTCACGTTAAGTTCGATTTTTCAAACCCCTATTTTACCCCCTTAGGGGTTGAATTTTCAAAAATCCTTGCTTAGTGTGCGCCTACGTCATAAAAGGAACCAACTGTAAAAATTTCAAGTTTCTAACTTCAGTAGTTTAGGCTGTGCGTTGATATCTCAGTCAGTCAGTCAGTCAGTCAGTCAGTCAGTCAGGACTTTGAATTTTATATATATAGATTTTGCAGTTCCAATAATCCTTACTAATATTACAAATGCGAAAGTGTATGTGTTAGTTGGTTTGTCCTTCAATCAAAATGCAACAAAGCAACGGATCGACTTGTTTTTTTGCATAGGCATAGTTGAGGACCGAGAAAGTGACGTAGTCTACTTTTTACCCTGGAAACTCAAAGAACTCCCGTGGGATTTTCAAAACTAAATCCACGAGAGCGAAGCCGCGGGCATCAACTAGTATTACATACATATACGTCTCAAACTGATAACTGTCTTTTTTTTAAAGTCGCTTATTAAATTCTGTACGTTCG
The DNA here is from genome assembly GCA_933228805.2 of Hipparchia semele. Lineage (NCBI taxonomy): Eukaryota > Metazoa > Arthropoda > Insecta > Lepidoptera > Nymphalidae > Hipparchia > Hipparchia semele. The sequence continues at coordinate 2,487,787 of OW121725.1, read as the reverse complement.
CACTTGTACTACATTGCTCACCTTCAGTAGTATATACATATGGACAATGCAACCTATCTAGTAACGGGACGAATTCTATACATTAAATATATTTTGAAAATTTTAATCGGAGGATGGTTTATTATTGATACTGAGACCAAAACAATTTTTTTTGAATTTTTTGTGTGCCTGTCTGTGACTTCTGAACGGATTTGAATGAAATTAGTGGTAGCTGATACTCCGGATCAATATATAGAATACTTTTTATCCTGATAAACAATAAAGTTTATCCGGGAAAGGGGATGAAAATTTTTGTTGATTTTGCTCCATAAATTTGACGAAGTTATGTAGCTTAACTGAATTTGATAATTCAGTTTAGCTCTACAAAAGACCTACATACAAAATAATATCGGAGATAGAGGACATAACTTCCCGCGGATAGTAGCCTCCCTCTAGACTTTCTACGCAGACGAAGTCGCGGGAATCAGCTAGTCTAATCTATTCTAATAGCTGAATTAAGTAAAGAGTCTACAGTGGCGGTACTTACGTTTACTAATACCTTAGCAAACAAACTACAAATAATACAGCATGAATAAACAACACGCTCGGTTTTATTTGTGACTTAACTCATGTTAGGGCCTAATCGCACTCCGCTACATTATTAGGGTCACGATTATTTGCGGTTCAAATAAAATCGCCACACCAAACAAATAGAGGTGTTGTGAGCATAAATATTGTGTTCTACAGGTACAGTGTGTGAGTGTGTGACATCAAGTTAATCATATTAATAGCATAAATGCGAAAGTTTGGATATGTGGATGTTTGTTACTCAGTAACATTACCTTTCGACCAAATTCGAATCATTTTAAGCAAATACAAAGGTCAAGAAAATAAAAAAATAGCTACAAAAATATAGAAGAAGAAAGGCCACAATAAGACGCAATGTAAACTAAGTACAAACATTAATTTGTACTTAAAAAGGATTATTTAGATTTTATTTCTCGCCAAAGTTATGAAAAAATGACGAAATTAAGTTCCAAGGGCGAAATTTTACCATTTTACTGCCAACATTTACCCGGCTTAGTTAATTGGACTTCTCTGTTTGCTCTCCATACATAATTTATTAGTGTCTTGCAGCAAAATTTTCTTAAAGCAAGATGAATATCTCTCTAAGGCACTCTAGTGGCTTTTGTTGGTACAATTAGGTAAAAAGGGAAATAAAAGAATGGAATTATGTTTGAGCAAGTTTATTTTTCGACTTGAAAAATGAAGAATTTAATTGATATCATTTTCACGATTGACACAGCGATCTAACCTATTCGATTAATGAATTCGAGCTTTACTAGCTCTATACGTTTTTGTCGCGAGCGAGATTTTTTTTTTAAATTAAATATTAGCCAAGCTGAAAGTTGACTAATATCCTCCTATCCCCTCCAAATAAGCGGAAAGCTTGTGCTTGGAGTGGGTACGACAATAGTACAACGGGTGGGATTCGAACCTGCGACCTTTCAGTTTTCAGTCCGCACCTTTAACCGTTGGGCTATTGAGGCTTAAACACACACTTTTGTTACACTATCACTACATAGTATAAAACAAAGTCGCTTTCTCTGTCCCTATGTATGCTTAAATCTTTAAAACTACGCAACGGATTTTGATGCGGTTTTTTTTAATAGATAGAATGATTGAAGAGGAAGGTTTATATACCAGTTGAAATTTTAACGGTTGTATTCCCTGAAAGAGGTGAATGTGCTCATGAAACTGAACAACTTTCCCCAGGGAACATAGGTCAAAATATGAAAAAAAAAAATTGGACCCTCCATACAAACTTGACGATCAGCTGATTGATTTACTATGGGAGGTCCAAATTTTTTTTCATATTTCGACCTATGTTCCTTGGGGAAAGTTGTTCAGTTTCATGAGCACATTCACCTCTTTCAGGGAGTACAACCAATGAAATTTCACCGTGTATATAATAACATCCATTAACAGTGAATGACATAGGCTATATATTTTATACCCGTGCGAAGCCGGAGCGGGCCGCTAGTAGGCTATAATTTCGTTATCTTTTTAAACAATAGCCTAACATTATAGAATTCAGAGGAATTTCGAGTAATCTATATAATTTTTATGTAAACTTTCATACCAGGTTTCATCCCTTATTGAACCCCCTTAGGGGGGAAATTTCCAAATGATGGATACGATGTGGGCGGGTAATAAGCGGCATTCATCCGGACAAAATAAACGCCATTCTTCATTAAGCGTCCACAGAAACCCAGTACAACGTACAACTCTTATTTCCAACGGTTTTCATTAAATTACTTCCATAATGAATAAATGTATTACACCGGGGACCGCCGACGCGACGGTCTCGAGTTTTTTAGGGTTCCGTTTTCAAATAAACCCGTGTTAATGTGCTCGCTTGACCGCACTGAAATCAAGAGAGACGTACGTCGTACAAGCCATTAGGCATAACCTGAGCTGTGCTAGCCAGAAATCTTCAAAAATAGTACAAAAGGTTTTTAAGCTATTGCATAGCTTCTATCGCGGGCCTTGAGCGTGGAGACCGAATCCAGAAATTCCGTAACGAAAATAACCTGACACGGGACTCCTTTCACCGCTAGATGGCGTTGATAAAAAATGCTATGCAATAGCTTTACCGCGGCAGTCCCCGAGTGCCACACGTCTTTTTTTTAGTCGATGACAAGATAGTCCGTGACTGCGATCTCACCTGATGGTAAGTGATGATGCAGTCTAAGATGGTAGCGGACTAACTTGGAAGGGCTATGGCAGTGTACATTCAACCCATACACCTCTAATCGGTTTCTGCACGCTATGGTGCAGGAACGCTAAATCTCCTAGCGGCACGTCTTTGACGGTAGGGTGGTAACTAGCCTTGGCCAAAGCCTACCACCAGACAAAAAAAAAATTGACAAAATGCTGTTGAAATCTAGTTGTTCTTTCTTACATGTGGTGCACATATTTATTTATTTTCCCTACGGATCACCAGTGTCTTTATTGACTGACATGATGTCATAATCCAAGAGTGCGTAATCATTACGTCTTAGACAAGCTACGGAACTCTGCCTTATGCGTGACCCTTGCACGTTTTTCAGGTTTCTCTTCTTCCTTTCTTTATTTTATTATAAACTGGAAAGAGATATCTTATGCTTTAAGTTATTTTTTATCTAGAGCGCAATAAATTTTATTCCGGTGTCCCTTTTCCGGGTTAATTCTAAATGCAAATGTCCGACCCCGAGAATGTCATTGAGATATTATAGAAAGATTAAATCTGGTTTGTTATAACCGGTATTTTATATCATTCTTGTATTCCAAGAAAACTCTCACAAAAATTGAAGATCCTGGGATAAACAAGACGCGTAGAAGATTGCCAGAGATAAAAGACTATCTGCAACATTAAGGAGTGGTGGCTAAATCGAAAATAATAATTATTTATTAAGAGAGTGAGTAAATAAATCTTCAGATGCGGATTGGATTTTTACAGCAGTAGATCAAGCTTTAACTATCCGAAAAAAAACACAAGCAAAAGGTAGATCGTATTTCCAAGGGACGATAATGAGTAGACACGTAAAATAATGAAAGTTCGACAAAAAAGAAACGCGAAGTTAGGTCTAATTTTTAACCAATTTGCATTTATTTTTAATGTGTTGCATATTGTAGAGCCAAAATTTTTATATAAAATTTCTATACATATTGTCAAGAGATGATACATTTTTTTTATGAATATCTTACGAGTTATTAGGATTCATGATGTATTTGGTACTCCTACACGCTAGCATCTGTCGCTTTTTACACGAGGTATCGGGTATGTTTTATTTCGTCTATCGCAGGGATTATTTTTCTGGCATTCTGCGCACTGTTAAGGAAATAAATCAGCAAGACGAGTAGACTTGGACGCTTATAGATTCAGTTGCGTATCAAACGTTTAAAGTAACTTTATGGCTATCGTTTCAAACCACCTCTATGGCTCAGTTACATAAAGAGAGTTTCTCAAATGCGAGCGAAATTGTCGGCACTATGCGAAACGACGGAAGGTTAGTAATAGGGTCCCGTTGGTACTCTTTGGGTATAGAACCCTAAAACATTACTTCCTCTAAACTATTATTTTCTTCTTTACAGTGTCAACAGTCGAGGTGGATGCAGTGCTAGGACGAACGGCATCTCTACCGTGTGACGTCACTCCAGACACCAACGAGGACCGAGTCTACATGGTGCTCTGGTTTCGGAAAAGCGGCGGCAAGCCTATATACAGGTACTTGGATTTTGTCTAATACTAAGTTAAAGGCGTCAGAAATCCATGTTGCTTAAAGAACGCCGGCACTCTGTCATAAAATGACTTGACTGTATAAAAATGAAGACAGTATGAACAGTGTCTTCAATTACATTTAATAAACGTAGACTTGCATTATTAGACTACTTCTTAATATGTTCTGGCTAAGATTAATTCAAAGTTTTCTTTTCAATATTCAGAAAATTCATCTCTTAACAAGTTTATATGAGTGTAGGTTATAATAAGCTAAACATCAATAGAGAAAAATTTAATATACGTTTCACAGTTCAATGACTAATTAATTAATTTTCAACAGAGTTTTTCACTTGAACAACATTGGAAGCTATTAGCTTGTTTCAATAGAACTCCAAGAGGTCGCCTTTGAATATAGGGTTGTCACAATCTGAGGTTTAGTTTTTTATTTCATGACAAGTGAGTGCTTGACTGCAATTTCACATAATAGTATGCAAATACTGGAGGCTTTTGTCATATAAAAAAATATAGTAATATGCCTGTCTTTCACGGCTTTATTGATAAGAAATTTTGACAAAATTTGGTAAAATAGCAATATTCAATTGTGAGTAGTGGTAATACACATGGTGAAACGTTTAGAACTCTGTTTAATAGATGATTTTCACTTTTATTTTCAAGTATCTTTTTGATTTATGATACACTAGCTAAAGCTTGCGACTTCGTATGCATGGTATATCGATTTTTGATTCCCGCGGGAACTTTTTAATTTTCCGGGACATAATGTAGCCTATGTATTACTGCAGACTATAATCTATATATGTGCCTTATTTTGGCCAAAACAGTTCAGTGGTTTCATCTATCTATCCATCCATACATTCAAATTTTCGCATTTCTAATCTAATATAAGATAATTTTACAGTTTGTAGACAATGTTTCTTAAAATGAATATAAATCAGTTCGTCAAACATGTCTTATATTCCCCTATCCCCTAATATATAGCTTAAAGCTCGTCGTAGGCATGGGTACGACAGTAGTTCAACGGGTAGGGTTTGAAACAATCGATCTTTCGGTTTTTCAGACCGAAACGCCTACTTACATCAAATTAGTCCCAAATCCAACAGGTCCCAAATGGTTTTACTTGTCCGAGTAAATTTTTGCCAACCCTAGGCGTAGTAAACATTTTCAGTCTCTAACAAAAGATAAAGATTTTTTTACAACAGAGATCTAATGGAACTCGGGAGTGCTCTCGAGGAATAATTTGTTGTTTACAACTGAATAGCGCTGTCCTTATAAATTTGAGGACAGTAAAAAATTTAGAGCCTCGACAAATCAAGTGTAATAAACGTAGTGAACTTAATTGTGTTACTACAGGAAACCTTGCATAAAAATTAGTCTGTATCGCTCTCTAGGTCCTCAAAATTAGCAAGGATACCAGGTAATATCTGCAACTGCATCTGCATCGATTTAGGTTCCACAAAAATCCTTTTGCTTTCATTTTCTGAGCATAAATACAGTAAACTATCTCCTTGCCTTTTGACAAGGAGAGAGAAGAGAGAGAGACCCCGGGTTATGTGGAGTTTTACCCACTAAAACCCCCTCGATGGCCACTCTCAGCGCATATTGGAAGGTACCTAGTTTATCTTTCAAATTTTCCTTCAAATAAGCAAGTAAACGCCAAACTCTAAACTAGTGAAGACATAGCTAATGAACCGTTCGCGTCGCCCTAAATGGATAAGCGGAAGCCGAGTACAGTGAATCCAATTAACGCTCAGAAAATGCTCTTAACAACGAAACGCACTTAAGACATTTCACGCGATCTTATTAGCTACGCTCACCACAATTAAATTGGGTATTTTTTCGGGAATGATACATATTTAATTTTTACGTGAACTGAAAGGTATAGTGACGGAAAAGTGAATCTTTTAACCCCACTAATTAGCAAAGCTAAATGGAAGGATCTTTTAGCAGTCTATGTATATACTCGTATGTGTACTCGTATAAGTACGTATGTGACTATTTACATATGTTCTTGTTGATTTTAATGAATGATTGTGTCAATACTAGTTACCACCCTACCGTCAAAGCGATTTAGCGTTCCGGCACGATTGCGTGTGGATACCGAGAAGGAGTGTGGGTTGAATATACACTGCCATACTCCTTCCAAGGTTAGTCCACTACCATCGTAGATTGCATCATCACTTACCAACAAGTGAGATCGCAGTCAAGAACTATCTTGTCATCGAATAAAAAAACTCATAAAAATGTATAATATAATCTATTTTTATCCCGGAATTGTGGCCCCTCGGGTAGTAAGTCGCAGGCATCAGGTAGTTCTTGAAAATCTATGACCCTAAATCGAAAATGAATGGGCTCTCAGGCTTTGCCCTTTGGTACTCATACCTTTTAATTTCTTTCCATCGCTTTTGTTAAAGAAAATTTCAATCTCAAACAATAATATTGAACTAAGACAAAAATAGGGAGCCAACCTTTATTTTATACTAAAGAAATTGCAATAAAATTTTCCAATTTCATAATGGAAATGTCCATAAAACGAATTTAAGATAACACGAAATAAACAAGCAAGGTTGCCATTCCAGTTTAATATAAAAGTGCGTAAATTGGCACATGGTCCACGCCTAAAATTCATTTTCCCGCCAAGGCGTTGTCAAATTCTAGAATAAAATACAAGAGGCGACGCTGAAGTTTTTCAATTTCCGGACAGAGACTACGTTTTCCCAATTTTCCGAGCTTCGTCTAATGGCCTAAGAGTACGTAGGAAATTTTAAGCAGGTGTTTGATTATGACTTACACAAGTGTAAATACAGTGAGAAGCCTTAATAGCGTAATGGTCAGGACTGTGGACTGAAATCCGAAAAGTCTATGGTTCAAACTACCCATGGAACTCCCCCACCAGTTTTACTTTTGTCGTGTCTACTACTAGCATAAGCTTTACGCTCATTTGAAAGGAAAAACGGAATTTTAGTCAAGTTCAGTTTTATTTTTATTATTTTATTATTTCTTGGCAAGGGCATACCCCTAATTGGTTTCTACACGCCAACGTGCTGGAACGCTAAATCGCTTGGCGGTACGTCTTTGACGGTAGGGTGGTAACTGTTCACGGCCAAAGCCTCCCACCAGACCAGACCAGAGACAATTCAGAAATTATAAATTTTCAAATTTCCCCGCCGGGAATCGAACTCGAGACCTCCCAGTTATAAGACCACAGCGCTTATACTATCACTGCGCCAGGGAGGTCGTCAGAAACTTGAAGAGTTTTGAGTCACTTTGACCAATAAAAGCTTAGCATTATCTTCGCTACAAGCTCTCAGTGTATAAAATACGGCAAGAAGCTTGCGAGATGATTTGATTGTACACCCCTGCTGTTCGTGGGGAAATTTAACAATTTAAGTACGCTTTTTATGAAGGCATTATCACCGTGAAACATTCGCTGTTATTGTCCTTTTAATACTTGAATTGCTCCCTCGGTAAACAGGTGCTGTGATTTCAATCCTCGTTATGGTCGACGGAGATAAGGACTAATGATTCAAATCTCTCATATGTGGTACTTAGCTAATCTTTTATACATATTAAAGGAAAAGGTGACTGACTGACTGATCTTATCAACGTACAGCTCAAACCACTGGACAAATCAGGCTGAAATTTGGCATACATACTATTATGACGCTTAGAAAGGATTTTTGAAAGTTCAACCCCTAAGGGGATAAAAAAATATTAATCCACGCGGATGAAGTCGCGGACTTGTCTATAATAATATCAATTAGAATTATGTATTTAGCTCAATTCTCCATGATATTTTTTTTTTGTTTCAGTTTTGACGTCCGTGGCCGATCCTTCAACAAGGCACTGCAGTGGTCAGACCCAGGGGCTTTTGGCCCCAGGGCGTACTTTGCGACGGTGGCACGCCCAGCCTCGCTCACGCTCAGCTCCGTGCAGCTGGACGACGAGGGCACTTACAGGTGCCGGGTGGACTTCAAGAACTCACCCACGAGGAACTTTCAGATACGACTCATCGTTATAGGTAAGCTTCAAACCTTCAAATAGCTACGTAAGAATTTTTCCAAGAAAAAATTGTGGCCCATAGTCAGTACTTAGTATCGGTGGTACGCCCAAATTTTATAACTAGCTTTTTCCATCCATCTATAGATCCAAACTTTTGCATTTATAATAATACAAGGATAACGTGACTCATATAATGCTGTATACATTCAAACAAAACTCGTGTTGCTAATTGAGTTATAATCGTATATGACAAAACCGCATGCCTGGGAATACATCAAAGGACGAGATGAGTACGCGAATACCTCGGTAAATGCAGAAGCAATTGCGTTGGGGACTATCAAAGAAATTACCCTATTCAAAGCGACAGACAGGCAAAGGAGACAAGTGTTGTAAATTTCTTTTGCTCAGAACAAAGCGGTTAAAGTAGTCAAGTAAGTAGAGTGAGAGTAAGATCACACTATAGACTTTTTGTTGCATAATTTCTTTTCTTTGTAGCGACGATAGGGCTTGTTATTTTTGATTGTGTCAGGTAATTAAATAATTATTAGCTGGCTGTAAATTATTACACAATTCTTAAAAGATTGCTCATATTTTTATCAAGTTAATGCAATAGATTCTTGCTAAATAAAGACATCTATAAAGACGACGAGAGTCGGCCAGACTTGAAACTTCAATAACTCGAGCGTTTAGATAATTATTTATCTCCGTTAGGAGTAGATGTTGTACTCATGGTTAAAATTTACATAACTAGAAATTATAAAGTCTAAAGTAATGTAATCATTCTCACAATCTACATTCTCATAATTTTGACATGTTAATTTAGTTCAGTAATTAAGGTACATTTCAATTAGAATTACTACATATTTTGTTTTGTTATAGATCGGCTTTTGGTCAGGTCAATATGACATAACATTTATCCATTGCATTTTTTCACACAAGAAGAGCTAGCAACTTTTTGGTATACGACAAGTCGCTAGTGTCATCTAAGACTAAGTCTACATATATGCCGCTCCATTGAAATCCATTAGACAACTCGTGCCAAGAGGCAATTTGCTTTGAATCTTTTGGTAGCGAAGGTCTTGCGAGGAACTCTGTAATCATGTGTTCGCACCATTATAAATTAAATTACTTCAGTACTTTTAAAGGTGAGGGTACGCTATACAAAGCTACGTCTACTCTTGGTGAAGCGAGCACGAATGTGGTACGAGTATGTAGGGAACAAACTTGAACAAAAGCTTAGTGCCATACTACACGGGCGGTTCTCCCGCTGCCGTAATCCGCTCGACAAAGCTGCCGCAGACCATCAAACTACACGGGACGCGGTTAACCGCTGTCTTTTACGCGGTTTACCGCTGTCTTTTACGCGGTAAACCGCGCCAAGATCCCGCGCAGAATGACGTAATAGCGGGAAACCGCCCGTGTAGTTTAAAACGGCGGTTATCCGCGGCGGTTTGACGCTGCATGCGGCGGTCGTATTTCTCCCGCCTGCAAACCGCGGCGGGAAACCGCGCCGTGTAGTATGCACCATACAACTTTCATATTAAATTGTGACTAGAGCGGTTCAGAAGCGGTTTCCCGTGGCGGGAGAACCGCCCGTGTAGTATGACACTTAGCGTGCGTAGCATAGCGTAGTTCAGGTGCTACGAACGCCTCGTTCGGTTCAAATTGTCCCGTATCAATATAATCTCAATTTATTTGTGGACGTGTTTATGTTTACTAACTCGTGTGGCTACAATACATAATGTAGGTGTGTTTAAAGACAATTGCTATGAAATTAATTTAAATCTATACAAAAAAAAAATTGAAGTGTCTGGAATAATTTATTATAGTCTGATTTTTAATTCGGTGGAATTCTGACAGCTGTCATTTTGTAAATAGAGCGAGTTGTTTGTATGAAAAACAGTATTACCACCTGTAGTTCGATTTTACCTCGAACTATCTGTCAGGCATTTGTCATATTATATCTATGTGCGGCAATTGATTTTTATTTTTATAAGTTTTTTATTATCTTTTTTGTGGGATTTTTTTAATCTCTGGTAACATTAAGATACGTCAGAATTCCACGCAATTAAAAATCAGACTATTATTATATAGTATTTGCTATAGCAGCGTCTTATGAAAGGTATTAACAAAATAAACAACGCGTGCCAACCTACAGCTAGCGCCATCTATTCTAACTTAAAGAATGGTAGTGTTATTAAAATTTAAGTGAAGGGGTTCTGTCCACCTATTTAGAGAATTTAGGAATTGTCGATTGTGAATTGAAGAAGTAGATAAAATCGAAGGCGTCTGCTAGTGTAATATTTCAAAATAGCGAAGTCGAAAAAGAAGAAGGTACATTGGTTAATTTAAACCATGTCAGCTGTTTTTATAGCAATTAATTCATCATCCATGCTTATTATGAATCGCGTGCCTACTATGGATAACTAAGTTTGTGGCTGAATAAACTTTTCTACTTGGCGATATAAAACAAATGCTACGTTCGGTTTCGGCTCGCCAAGCGTGAATGCAGCTTAACATTTTTTTTAAAATACTAAATAGGCTTGCGTTTGACGATAATCAATACTGGAAAGCACTGACGAGGTCTAGCTTGGAGTACGCTTGCCTTGAAGATACCTAAGCATTCTTGTCTTGAGGCAGGAAATACGGATGCTGGAAGGGCGTTCCACACCTTAGCGGTTCTTTTCAGAAACGAACTAAAGAATTTCGTCGGAGTTTTTCTTTAACATTAATAAATACATATTTAAGCTTTGCTGACTAGTTAACTAAGTCAATCCAAACCTTAAGCTAACATCAACGGCAAAAGGTAAAAAATAAAAAAGTAGAAAAGACTTATTTCCTCTTAAATTCGACCCGTCTCCGGCAGATTGTGTCTGTCATCGGTTTTTTCACCTCAGACCCGGGTGTCCGGATCCGGGATGACAGGTCATAATTAAAATGTCTGCGGGACGCTATGACGTCACGATTCGTTCCGATCCGCGCGGTTCTTTATCAGAATATTATGTAAGCTTATTAGTTTGCTTACGTAGCACGTTTAGTTACGCATAGCTTGATCACGTTGTCTACCACTAAGTATAGTAAAATACAAGTGTAAATAAAAATTTTCTTTTAAACTATTGCATAGCTTCTATCGCGGGCCTTGAGCGTGGAGACCGAATCCAGAAATTCCGTAACGAAAATAACCTGACACGGGACTCCTCTCACCGCAAGATGGCGTTGATAAAAAATGCTATGCAATAGCTTTACCGCGGCAGTCCCCGAGTGCCACACGTCTTTTTTTTATTTTATTAGAAATGCCGACCATAGCCAATATTCTTCTCTTTCCTCGAAATAAGCGGAAAAATTATATTAGGAGTGGGTAAGTAGTTATGAGTGAGGACCGAGAGTCGAACCGTCGACCTTTAAGTTTTTAATCTGCACCTTTAACCATTGAGCTATTGAGAGTTTATTATCAGTAATTTAAATAAAAAGAATAAAAGTATCACGAGGCAGGAAGTTAAGGCGTAAAATTACAATACAAAACAATAATGCTGAAGACGATGTAATATCTTATAATCGGAAAAGCCGATCAGCGATATAAAGTACGCGGTGTAATATAAAGATTCTTTGCTACTTTTCTACCCTTGGAACAACATTTCCCAGCTTGTTTTCATTGAAGTTAGGGTTACCATATGGCATGGATCTCCGACTCCAAATATCGGACAAAAGCTTCGATTTTTTAGAAAAGATTCGCAGTTTATTATGAGAATCCACTATTGATGCTGAGATGTTTGCGTGCTGTGACACAAATATGCTATAACATTTTGTCTGGTTTTAACTCTGTCTTGAGTCTGAGCTGAGTGAAAGTGTGGTCTATAGATTTCAGCCTTAAAGACAAAGTCTCACACAATATATTTTGAATTAAAATTGTAATATCTCAAACATTTAAGACCGTACGCGCATCCAGTTTTCTACTTGGAATGATATCAAATCCATCAGTAAACGCGGACGCAACATTCACTATCTGGTACATGTAAATAAATCGGTTAAATATTAAACTTATTATAATAATTAACTTTTACACGCGACATCGTCCATGTGTAGAATGCGGGTATGTAAGAATACTTTTTTTTCCTGGGATAAAAGCTTTAACTATAGTCAAGTGAATCCGTTGCTGCGTGATTAAATACAAACTAACAACACAAACACTTTCGCATTAAATGGAAATATCAGTATGTTTCTGTTTGTTATAACTGTTTCAATTATTAATCATCAAACAAAATACCTCCAAAATTCTGGACATGTCCGGAACCATTCGTTTATCTGGTTACCCCAATTGAGGTTAAGTCTATTTATATTGCAAGCTCATTTTCTTTTATACTATAAGCGCCGTTTTTCAGAAATGGTGAATTTAATAAGCGCTGAGTAATATTTTGTCAAAACAGATGCATTTTTTTTTTGCGAAAACAACTCGAAAATTGCTTGTTTGATCGTGAAGGATGGAAAATTTCTCGTTGTTTAGATGAAAAAGATCTTCAAATTAATACGCGTTCTGAAATATAGCACCTAGGAGTTCAGCTCACTCATTTAGTTCAGTTCAGTTCAGTTCATTCACTCACTTATATAATTTAGATTTCGTGCGACAGAGACACTAAACGAAGGCGAAGCCAGTCAACTATCCTTTTTCCAAATCTTCATGTGTGTATTATTAACAATCGGGTACTGTAACTATTATTGTCTCTGTTAAACTCAAGGAAAACAATTTTTGTTACTACTAGTTGATGCCCGCGACTTCGTCCGCGTGTATTAAGGTTTTTTAATTCCCGTGGGAACTCTTTAATTTTCAAGAATAGCCTGTGTGTTAATCCTAGGTATGAGCTATTTGCATTCCAAATTTCAGCTAAATCGGTTCATTCGCTGGAGCGTGAAGGAGTAACAAACATATACCTATACTGTATGGGTATATGTTTGTTATATACCTATACTGTATGGGTATATGTTTGTTACTGTGAGTGTGAATGTATATTTACACACACACACACACACTTTTGAATTTATAATATTAAAGGGGGATAATCCGCGAATAACAACGCGAAACCAATTCGAAACACCACACAACCTTTGAAATAACGTACGTCTCTCCCAATTACCAGCAGATGTTGACTCAACCATGCGTAATTTGCAAAGACTATACAAGACCTTAAAAGAAACCTAATTGGCTTTTTGTTAGGAAAAAATTTATATTTTATTTCGATTTTCTCTTTGTTTCAGTGCCTCCACATCAGATGCTGCTGTACGACAAGTCGGGAGCCGACGTGTCGGGGGTCGTGGGTCCCTTAGAAGAAGGCTCAGCTTTAATATTAGTCTGCGAAGTGAGAGGTGGTAAGTGATCGATTACATTTCTCTTTTAAAACTTAATGGCGCCAAGACTGGGACTAGTATTATTTATCAACTAGCTGATGCCCGCGACTTCATCCGCATGGATTTAGTTTTTAAAATCCCACCGGAACAGTTTGATTTTCCGACATATTCCGGGAATTAGCCTAATGTCACTCTCCAGGTCCTCAACTATGCCTATGCAAAAAATCACGTCAATCTCGTTCTGTTGCAGCGTTATTGAAGGACGAACCAACAAACAAACACATTTTTGCATTTATAATATTTGTAAGGATAGGTATGAACTGCCATTTTTACCCGACTACGGCGAAGACAAAAGGGAGGCTTATGATTTTAGCAGTGTATGTATGCATGTATGTGTCTATTAACGAATGTTCTACAATATCTAATGTTACAACATGACATGACATGACGGCGGTGTTTTAAATTTTTAATTTACACTTGCTAATACAAAAAGTGTTATAACGCCAAACTTATTCCTCGTTTAAACGTGACTAGTAGTTGGTGAAATCGGCACTTAACGCATCAGCTATGATATTCCCGTTACTATGAACAAAACAAAGCCACCTCAATCATTCCATCCATCAAACAAATCGTTGCACAATCAAAACTGTATTGCCTGCGTATGGTGACATTTGTCAAATATTCTATTAGCGTTTTGACAATCGAAATACACCATGCATTGACGATTTGTTTAGTTAAACGAAGCGTGCTTTCATTCGATACATTGTAAATTACTCTCTGTGATTGAGCGTTATTATTTGCAATGAGTGAATGCATGCAATGTATTGGCCTCAATAGCCCAACGGTTATAGGTACTGATAACTGAAAGGTCGATGGTTCAATTTCCACTTGTTGCACTATTGTCGTACCCACTCCTAACAAAAGCTTTCCGCTTCTTTGAATGGGAGAGGAGATTTATTTGAGTCAAGTTCAGCTTGGCTAATTATTATAAACAATTTATAAAAAAAATGAATGTTAATGAATGAATGAACGAACGAATGAATCAATGTACCTATATGAAAAGAATGTAATTATTAGTAGATACGTAAAGTGATTGTGTCGCTAACACACTCACTTCCCCTATAAACTTATAAAATAACTAGCTTTAACCCGCGGCTTCGCTCACGTTAGGTTCGATTTTTTAACCCCCTATTTAACCCTCTTGGGGTTGAAATTTTCCAAAATCCTTTCTTAGCGGATGTCTACGTCCTAACAGCTATCTGTATACCAAATTTCAGCTCGATCGGTCCAGTGGTTAGAGCTGTGCGTTGATAGATCAGTCAGTCAGTCAGGCAGTCAGTCAGTCAGTCAGTCACCTTTGCCTTTTATATATTTAGATATTAAAACCGGCTCTACCTATTCTAATACCTTTAAAAAACCCTTAGTTAAAGGGGAAAAGGGAATATATTAGTCGTGTATGTCATGGTTAAGATTCTTAAAGAATTCATCATGTTGGGTCAGCTGATATAAACCGAACCGTCCCAATTTTTTTCAACGATACCAAGCAATTATGATAGCCATTTGACATCAGTATTAAATATTGGTTCGCACTAAATTACAACATGGGGTTATTCAAGGGGTGGATTAACAAATTCCTGAAAAGCCGGCAACGCATTGGTGGTGCCTCATGTTTTCATGGGCGGTAATCACTTAACATCAGGAGATCAGCCTGCTCTTTTGCTCGCTAAAAATATAAAAAAAAAAATTGGCGTATATTTACTAACTATTTCTGATAACGAAAATAACATTTGGCACGTCGCACCTAGCTAACTGAAATTACCACCCCTCGATTTTTCTATTGCATGACTCTTTTATGGAAACATTGGGAGAGATATTCCAACCCGATGGCTTCATTGAAAAACTCCGCAGTACGGGTGCCTGGCGGTGCGCCAGTGTCACAGCTTAGCCAACATACAGTTGGCAAGCGGTTATACATCGAAGGTTAAACCGTATAGTTCTTTCAATTCACGAGGGCGCTTTACTTGTGGTTACGTCGTGTACATGCACATTGCGTATGTATCCGAACTCTGAATATTCAGAGTTGTTATTTTCAGTTGTCAAGCAATCGCTCCCGAATTAACAGTTTTGCGAGTAACCGTGTGAAAAATTTGTTTTAATTATTATCTTACCATCAGTGCTAGTCCTAGCAAAATAAGTGTGAATTTTGGTCTTTAGAAATTTTGCTTTTTATTAATTTTTTATTCACTCATGTGGTTTCGGCGCACGATGTGCAGCCACATAGTCAACATCCACTTTTACAACTTCTCTAACGCGTAGGTACATCTTAATTTCCCATCTGTAAGATAGCGAACCTGTGACTAGTACGTAAGCCCTGAACCTGAAAGAAAACAATAGTGTTCAATTTTGGTCTCTATAATAAAGCTGTTAAGGGCTATTAGAGAATAATGCAATTTAAAGTTCAGCGCGCCCCGCAAGGATTATCTTTGCCTCAATTGTGATGATGCAGCGGTGCAGTCACCGGGTCAATATTATAACAATTGGTGTTTGTTTTTGTGCAAATTGCTTTTTGTTTTCTGCTCGTTAGGCTAGTACAGGCCTGGCTCCATTTAACGTTGATGGTTAATGATTGTAACTAAGTTATCCAAAGTGAGTCAAGAGAAATGGGGATAGAGTCGTTAAAAACAATTTTTCACTAAAAAAATATTAATAACTCATTTATTTATTATCCACCATTATCAATCGTCCATCGTCATACTTCATAGTGCATATCATTCCAGTTAGAAGCATCGCTGAACATATTTGGTGTTTTTCTTCATTAAGAGATGACGACTATTCATAAAATGCGGGAAGCGCAGTGTTGGCAGACCCCTCACTAGGTGGACCGACGACATCAAACGAGTCGCAGGGAACTGCTGGATTCAGGTGGCACAAGACCGAGGCCTGTGGAAGTCCATGCAAGAGATCTATATCCAGCAGTGGACGTCTATCGGTTGATAAAGAAGAAGAATAAGATTCATAATATAAAATCAAGAAGCCGTACCAATACCTAACAATAGCTATGCGAAAAATCATGTCAATCTATTGCTCCGCTGCTGCGTTATTAAAAGACAATCCAAACACACTTTTGCATTTATAATATCAATATTTCCTATCCCTAATGAAAAATATTACCGTTATTAGAAATGCGAACATGTTACTCTGTTATCGAAAAATAATGTGATTTTATAGAGGAAATCTGAGGATAACGAGCATGATTTATGGATTATTATAATATCATCCCTCTTCAAAAGTAATATTACTGTGTTGAAATTATTACTTTATTCTGTTGTTTCCTTTGTTTCATTTTATGTACTTGTTGAGCTCCCTAGTGCTATGGTCTTATAAGATTAAGGTTTCGGGTTCGATTCCTGGTGGAGACAATTTGGGAACCTATAATTTTTAAATTGGTGGTAAACTAATCTGGTGGGAAGCTTCGGCCGTGGCTTATTAGTTACCTTTCTAATGGCCAAGGGTGCCTTCCTACTATAATTTATCATTTCTGCTTGGCTGTATTTTCCACTGGATTTTTGTAGGATGTGCATACATTCAAATACATTTATTATTACACCTACATCAAAGTAAAGCTTCACTTGCGATTTAAAGCATAGGTACCTGGAACTCAGCCAGAAGTAGAAGTGAAACGCTGACTTTTGCAACCTTATGTACTCACCCTTATTGTTAAACTTTCGACGCCAAGTTAAATAAAACTTTATCACTTTTCTTGAAATACTGCTCAGCCAAATTTTATTAAGTTCGAGTTTTGGCCATACAAGAGGATGTTTAAGGGCGTCGCGGCGCAAGAAATTACTTTGTTTTTATGAAAATTTATCTAAACGGCGGCGTCGTTTTGTTACTGTTAATGCCATGTGAACGAGTATAACATCATCTTCTCCACCAATTTCAGACTATAAAAAGAAATACACAGCGTTGTGGGGAACTCCTCACTTAAAAGTTTCCAAATCCTATAGAATAAGTACGTACGCCGCCGTAGGCAATGTGTAACTTACACAATGTCTTCTTCTTTTTTTTCGAGAACCTCTTCGACTCGCAAAGCTTTGTGAACTCCTGCTGCTAAAAATTCAGCTGCACTTGCCAAGATTTTTTTCTACGGACGTCTTTTTGACCAGCAACTTCAATGGTACACCTAGGCATCTCCAAATTGCCAAATCCCCAAAATAGCCCAACATTTTAAGCAGCTTTCCAAGAATAATTTTAAGGAAATTGCCACTATCTACAATTGCTTCAATAAAAGATACCCTACACTACGCCCTATACTAAGACGCCAGGTTACAGGTGGTGCTATTTCCAAGATTACAAAACACTGACTACATTTCAATCAATAAACAAGAGAAAATTATATTGTTAGCACATAAAGATAATATAAGGGGAGATAACTGGTGCCTATATTACGAGTTCTGAACTTATCTTAAGAAGATCTTAGGCAACAGTGTCTCAACCTAATAAAAGATGGATCAATGTGGTTAACTAATGACCTTATATCATTAATTTTAATTTAATTTAAAAAAAAACTCAATCGATTTTTGACATCACATGGACGTGGAAACTTACCACGGAGGCGACAAGTAAAGTTCGATTAACGCATTAACTCCAACGTCGTCCTAAGAAAAATAACTCACGACATAATATTAACTTTTGTCGGTAGGTCGACCAGAGCCGGTAGTGACATGGCTGATAGATGGCTTCTCAGCAACGCAGTATATCGGGGAGAAGACAGACACACACGTGGTCGTTAACCGGCTAGAGCTACAGCACGTAAGAAGAGAAGACCTCAATAAGACTTTCAAATGCAGAGCAGCGAATACGAACCTTGTTCCGCCTCAAGAGAAGGCTGTGAGGCTTGAAATGAACTGTAAGTATACAATTTGGCTAATTCTGTTGTATCATCATGAACAATCCATTAACGTCTTACTACTGAGCGCAGGCCTCTTCTCAGAGAAGGTTTATAGTAGTTTATACTTAGGCCAAAGTTCACCACGATGACCCTTAACACACGTTTGAGAACATTATGGAAACTCCTACTGAGTTTACGTTTAAAGCGGAACTTTATTAGATATTTCTTTTCTAAGCATTAAAATTCGATGCCTCAAAAATACTTTCTTAAAGATTCTATTGACGGGAAAGAAAGGAAGCCATGTAGGTAGAATAGACGATTAAATCTATGTTTAACAATGGACAAATACAGGCAGACATAACGTGATGGTTTTTCTCTTAACCAAAAAACACGGAGATGACTTAGTGACCAATAAAAACATAGTAAAGTTTTCCACTTGACAGAAATAACTAGCTTTTTAGAAAACTCTCGCTCTTCTAATAAGTTTCCTGTCGACTATGAGTTTTTACTTTTCCCCAAAATTTTTTTTAGCTTTACTAGCAATATAGTCGAAGCTTTTCAGTAGACCCGTCTAATTCAGACAGAATAAGCCAATTTAGATTATTTTAGCACGTGTTAATGTTTAAACTTAACGAGGCAATCGGGAATTGATTTCGTGAAACTTGTTAAAATTTACAAAGCAAAGTCACGAAAGTCATTATGTTACTAAGGCCTTTAGCACATTATTGCAAACTTTTGAAGCTCCGTCATGACTTGGCCATTGTATGACATGCGAAAGACAAGTGAAATTTGCTTATTCTAATGCAAAGATTTATTTGTCTGTATGTCTATCTTTTCCCCGTGATTTGGGTACTGTATACAGACGCCAGTCACATCTTCACGTCCGGTTTTTAACCGACTTCCAAAAAGGAGGAGGTTATCAATTCGGCCGGTATATTTTTTTTTTTTCTATGTATGCCCACCGATTACTCCGGAGTTTCTGGACCGATTCACGTGATTTTTTTTTTAATCGACAGAGGAAGCTCGCGAAATGGTCCCATAAAAATTTTTACCTTCAACTCTTCAAGCCTGATGCTGCAGAGGTACTTTCCCCCTAAATTATGGGGTTTTAGGAACTGTCATTTACGAATTGGTATGCTTGGCCTAAGCATATACTAGATCTTAGAGCTTCAGGTCCTACTCCTCAATCCTGATGCTGCAGGGTACTGCCCACCTAAACTATGAAGCTTTAGGAACTTTCGCTTGCAAATTGATATTATTGATATTTAGCATAGTCTACATCGTGGAGCTGAAGGTCCTAGCTCTTCAATACTGATGCTGCAGGGGTACTGCCTACCTAATCTGTGAGGATTTAGGAACTGTCGCTTACGAATTGATATTGTTGGTACCAAGCATATACTACATCATAAAGCTCAAGGTTCTAGCTCCTCAATCCTGATGCTGCAGGGTTGGAGGAATTACAAGTTACACTAAAAAGCTTAAAATAAAAATTCTTTTCAAAAAACCGACTTCAAACGCCACTACAAAGTATAAAAATAATTTTATTTTGTACACGTTTGTTGGAGTCGGGCGGGCTTAACTAGAAACGATGAAATCGATGCGCGACGCTTACCTTATGGTGACATATAAGAGACACGCTTATTGAAATCGGGTGAGCATCGCGTATCGGTTTCATCGTTTCTATTTAAGCCGCCCGACTTCAACAAACGTGTACAAAATAAAATTATTTTTATACTTTGTAGTGGCGTTTGAAGTCGGTTTTTTGAAAAGAATTTTTATGTTTTATTTGTTACGCGTAGATGCGTCACTGAAATTGGGAATGATTTTATAGATTCATAGTAAAATCTCTGCGTTAAAACATTCTGTTCAATTTCTGGGCTTCTACAAGCAGTATTATTTCAACATTTTTTGACATGTCGTACTATATCAACCTTAAAATTACCTTAAAGTTGTCACTACAAGATATTATCTCAAAACAATAATGAAATAATACTGCTTTAAGTGTTGGTAGTATAGGGCCTGATATGCAGCGGATTAGTCTTGCCTGAGTACAGACGGTTTTGCTTTATTTATTTCGGGGAGCAAGTCTATTAGTAGATTCTATCTAATACCCCTAATTGGTTTCTACACGCCACCGTTCCACTACGTTAAATCGTTTGGCGACAAGTCTTTGACGATAGGGTAATAAAATGCCAAGCCTGTCACTTTATCTAAATGTTTCATTACCAGTGGCGCCTCTATCAATATCGCTGCTGAGTCGACCTCAGCAACTGCTGGCTGGATCTGCGGCGACGCTGCGCTGTGTTGCTGAAGGCAGTCGACCTCCGGCGCAAATATCGTGGTATAAAGACAATAGGAGCTTTGAGAGAGATAAGGTTAGTTAATGGATAGGTCATCATCGTCCACTGCTGGATGAACTCCCAGGTTCGATTCCTGGGTCGGGCCAAAAATGTATTGGGTTTTTTTCTGACAAGAAATAATTCTCAGTTCTAGCTCGGAGTTAGGAAGTTGGCGGTGAATCACACCCGTGCGTCGGAGAGCTCGTAAAGCCGTCGGTCCTGCGCCATCCCTCTCCGGTCGTGTCGGATATTCCGTCCTACCAGACAATGAGAGTGAGGGAATAGAGAATGCACTTGTATTTGCGCACTCACTTGTGCACATAATATCTCCCGCGCATAAGGCTAATCTCTATGGAGATTGGCCGCTGTGGCCGGATTCGGTCGGGAGGACATTTTTATTTTATTGTTATTCCACGACAAGATAGTCCTTGACTGCGATCTCACCTGATGGTAAGTGACGATGCAATCTAAGATGGTAGCGGACCAACTTGGAAGGGAATGGTAGTGTAAATTCAACCCATACCCCTAATCGGTTTCTACACGCCATCGTGCCGGAACGCTAAATCACTTGGCGGCGCGTATTATGGTAGGGTGGTAACTAGCCATGGCCAAAACCCCTCACCAGACAAACACAATATTATTATTAACATTAGTCCAAATTTCAGATAACCGACCACTCCAACGATACTTGGTCATTGAGCACGCTAACGTTCAGCCCGGCACCTGAGGACCACGGGGTGACAGTGAAGTGCGTGGCCTCCAACGCCGCGCTACCCGGGAAGGTGGTCGACGATCAAGTCAAGCTGAACGTAGTATGTTAGTACTGTTTTTATATTTTTCATCCCCGACAAGAAAAGAGTACGCTTGTATCTGTGTATATGTGTATCTGTGTATCTATGTATTTGTATATCTGAGTATCTGTGTATCTGTGTATCTAGTATCTTTGTATCTGCGTAACTGTGTATCTGTGTATCTGTGTATCTATGTGTCTGTGAATCTGTGAATTTGTGTTTCTGTGTATCTGTATATCTATGGATCTGAGTATCTATGTATCTGTGTATCTATGTATCTGTGTATCTGTGTATCTGTGTATCTGTGTATCTGTGCATCTGTGTATCTAGTATCTATGTATCTGTGTATCTGTGAATCTGTGAATTTGTGTATCTGTGTATATGTGTATCTGTGTATCTGTATGTCTATGGATCTGAGTATCTATGTATCTGTGTATCTGTGTATCTGTATATCCATGTTTCTATGTATCGTGTTTCGTCTATTCTCTCATAGCTCGCCAACGAATGGACTGATTTCGATTCGGTTATTTCAGTTTTAAAGCTGACGTGATCGAGATGGATCTTAGCTATAATTTAAAATCTGTTCAGGCATTTGAAGATCATCAGCTCATTTGTTACTGGATTAAGGGGTCATACCGCAAGCACGCAGCGATGGCCAGTACAGTGTGTCGGGGCGTATAATGCCGTTCGCTTCACCGCTGACTTCAATTACTACTTTATCTAGGGTTGCCATATTATTATTTATATTGTTTTTTTTAACTAGGATCTCCATCGAATACTCGCCTTTATTTTTATAACCGCGAGCACGAAGCGTTAACCAGTACAGTGTGTCGGGGCGTATAATGCTGTTCGCTTTACCACTAACTTTAGTTACTACACTTTATCTAGAGTTGCCATATTATTACTTATGTTGTTTTTCACAACCTGGATCTCCATCGAATACTCGCCTTTATTTTTCTAACCGCGAGCACGAAGCGTTAACCAGTACAGTGTGTTCGGGCGTATATAATGCTGTTCGTTTTACCACTAACTTCAGTTACTATACTTCATCTAGAGTTTTAATCCTCTTCCAAAAAAGGTTCTCAATTCATCGGAATCTTTTTTATGTATTTTTTATGTATGTTCCCCGATTACTCGAAGACCGATTTGGAAATTTCTTTTTTGTTTGAAAGGGTATACTCCCCAGGTGGTCCCATTGTCATCAGGCCAGGATCTGATGATGGGATCCTGGAGAAATCGAGGGAACTCTTCAAATTCGATAGGCACAATTGATATACTTTGTAGTGGCGTTTGAAGCGGTTTTGTAAAAAGAATTTTTGCGTTTATATTATGCGATTAGATTACTACTAATTTTAATCAGTGGTGAGTGGTAGCCCTACCAGTAGTACGCGTTTAACGTTCTTCTCTTTGATCGCACCGATTGCAGCTCGTGATCCGTGTAAATTGAATCTCACATTGCGATGCTCTGCACTGTACTGTTTTCTAGCTGACTAGAATCTGACCATCAAAGGATAAGTTCAGCCCATTTAGTGCAGTCCGTTAAACTTAAAGCTAGAGCATGCACGAAAAGTCCAATGCCACTTAAGGATATTTTAAGACAAGGAACTGTAAAAAGGCGTTCACATTTCGTTTAAAATCAGTCAGTCACTCAGTCAGTCAGCCAGTCAGCTAACTTTTCTGTTTATGTTTATTTAAACTTCAAGTTTAAAATACATCAATAAATTGTTCTTCGCTACGTTAAGTCATCCAAATCCTGCGTGAGATAGCAATGCTAAATTATAGAAATAAATAAATTAAATCGTTACTTCTTTACTAATGTATTTTTGTTTGTTACCTATTGGAACGGATCGACGGGATTTTTTGAAATGTGTATAGTTTAGGGCGTGCACAATGACATAGGCTACCCGTGGGTTTTTAAAACACTTAAATAAATAAATTAGATTTTTTTCGTGATTTACAGTAGAAAGGTATTCATTCGTTCACACATCTATCTCCAAAATCTTCATTAGATCGTTCCCTAAAGTGTAAATTAACATGTCACAACATCCTAATTGCTAGTCAGTAATCGTTAAAATTAAAATATGAAATCCGCCATTTTGTGGCGGTGGCCATCTTGGACCAATTTTCATCAAACATAGCTAAAAACACTCCCGACTAATTCATCTTTCAAACAAAACAAAGAAAATTAAAATCGGTTCATCCCTTTAGGAGCTACGATGCCACAGACAGACACACACACACAGAGACACGTCAAACTTTTAACACGCCGTCATTTTGCGTCGGGGGTTAAAAACAAATAAAGAGACTCATGAAATTGAAAACCGCTCTCTATTTCGGTACATTTTAATTTTGATATTGGAACATAATCATCAAATGTTAACAAAGCCTAATTTAAATTAATAATTAAGTGAGGTAGCTACTAATTAGCGAATGGCAATGAGAATTATAATTAATGTCAACAAATTAACATGAGCAAGATTTAAAAGTGTGGAAAAATGCAAATAATAATTTAATGAACTCTTAAATAAATCAACGTTTACTGTTTTAGAGTTTAGTTAGTACTTGAAGATTAAAGTTAAATAGGATTGTAGGTACTTCCGACTAAGTTAATAGTAAAATACACAAATTAAAAAGTTCCATGTTTAACCCCAATAAAACACTTCGCATTGTTTAATGATGTTGTCGAGGTATATAATTTTCATCATCCTCTTCAGCATTCCAAACCGGTGCACGGTGGTAGCTTCTCGACTTGTCATAAACAACGCAAGTTGGCCTATGTGAAATCCTTACTGATCCTTACTAATATTATAAATTCCAAAGTGTGTTGGTTTGTCTTTCAATCTCGCGGCAACAAAAGACCGGATCTACCTGATTTTTGCAAGGGTATAGTTGAGGACCGCGAGAGTGACATAGGCTACTTTTTATCGCGAAAAATCAATCAGATCCCGCGGAATTTAAAAAAAAATACTATTGAATTTTGAATTTTACCTGATGAGGTCGCATATTCCACATTAGATGTAATGTTAACTAAGCGAGTAATAGCGTCGAAATCGCATTGTAAAGAGATTAATAGTCAAATCTATAATATGCGATTTACAGGCCGTTCCACTTGCGTTTCGCATGTCACACAGTGATTAAAATCATGGAGAAAATTCAGTGCTTTTCAGCTCAGTTTTAGTGGTTAGGAAAATATAAAAACATGAGCGGAGTTGCGAGCAAAAGCTAGTCTAGTTTTGACGACTTCCCTGGCGCAGGGGTTAGCGCTGCGGTCTTATGATTGAGAGGTCTCGGGTTTGATTCCCGGCGGATGCAATTTGGTAATTTCTAATTTCTGGATTGACTCTGGTCTGCTCTGGTGGCTTTGGCCGTTGCTAGTTACCACCTCCCGCCAAAGACGTGCCGCCAATAGCGTTCCGGCACGATGGCGTGTAGAAACAGATTAGTGGTTTGGGTTCAATGTACACGTTACCCTTCCAAGTTAGTCCGCTACCATCTTAGACTGCATCGTCACTTACCTCAGGTGTAGCAGTCAAGGACTAACTTCTCATCGAATAAAAATACTAGTGGTTCGCCCCGAACTGAGACCTCGCGGTATCCCATAATTCCCAAAAGATAGTTTTAATTATATATTGTAATAATTAACTTTTAACATTAGACGCAATAAAAAATAATAATAGTTGACGCAAAACTGTTTTACTACTACAGCGCCATCTATTAGCATTATTGTGAAGCTATTAGCATTAAAAATTAAATAATTTCGTTTCTTTATAATATTTATCTAATTTTAGTATTTGTTGTTCAAGTACAGGATATAACTGAATTTTCAACAAAGTTTCAGGTTCTAATATGCAATACTTTTTGACATATGGCTCAAATTAAAATCTCCACTTGGAAAGCCCCCCATTTCGTCAATTTTAAGGGAAAAATTAAAAAAAAAATATTTTTGTACTCTGTTCAAAGTCATCTTTAAAAAGATATATCGCAAGTCTATGTAACGCAACAAACAAAATTTTACTTCAAACACGCTTCTATGAGAGCCCCCCTGAAATAAAGCTTTTTATATTTTTTTATACAATGTTCGGCTGAAGGCCATCAGTTTACATATTATATTTAAATTTGAAGTAATTACGTTCAGTAATTCAGAAGTTATAGGGCTCTGACAGACATTTGGACGTACACACTTCTCTGTCCAGTACAGACAAGCACCCTAGTTGACTCAGAGAACTCGCTTCGCTCGTTCAATAATAGTCTAAGAGCTGATTAATGAAATTGTCCTCCAGACAGTCCGTTGGTGACGCTGAGCCTCGGCAGCACCCTCAACCCGCACGACATCAAGGAAGGTGACGACGTCTACTTCGAGTGCAACGTGCGGGCGAACCCGCGCGAACACAGGATATCGTGGTACCACAATGTGAGTGAACCAACTCATGTGAACCTTTTTTTATTGAAAAATAAAATCCTACTAATCCTACATACATGCGAAAGAAAGTACATCCAGTAACTCAATTACGCCGCAACGAATGAACCGGTTTGGTTTTGGCACGGAGACAGATTATAGTTTGGAATAACATATAGGCTACTTTTTAACCCGGAAAATAAGAGTTCCCGCTGGAAATAAAAATCTCAATCCACGCGAACGAAGTTGCGCGCATCGGCTAGTATATAATACACCATGCCATTTATTCACTGCCCCGAAAAAAACTAGTGGTTCGCCCCGAACTGAGACCTCGCAATATCCCATAATTCCCAATAGTTTTAATTATATATTGTAATAATTAACTTTTAACATTAGACGCAATAAAAAAAATAATAGTTGACATAAAACTGTTTTACTGACACAGCGCCATCTATAGTGAAGCATTATAGTGAAGCATTATAGTGAAGCTATTAGCTTCACAATAATGCTAATAGATGGCGCATTAAAATTAAATAATTTCGTTTCTTTATAACATTTATCTAATTTTAGTATTTGTTGTTCAAGTACAGGATATAACTGAATTTTCAACCAAGTTTCACGTTCTAATATTCAGTAATTCTTGACATATGGCTCAAATTAAAATCTCCACTTTGAAACCCCCCCATTTGGTCAATTTTTAGGGAAAAATTAAAAAAAATATATTTTTGTACTCTGTTCAAAGTCGTCTTTAAAAAGATATATCGCAAGTCTATGTAGAGCAACAAACAAGATTTTACTTCAAATACGCTTCTATGAGAGCCCCCCTGAAATAAAGCTTTTTATATTTTTTTATACAATGTTCGGCTGAAGGCCATCAGTTTACATATTATATTTAAATTTGAAGTAATTACGTTCAGTAATTCAGAAGTTATAGGGCTCTGACAGACATTTAGACGAACACACTTCTCTGTCTAGTAGGCAAGCGCCCTAGTTGACTCAGAGAACTTCGCTTCGCTTGTTCAATTAAAGCTTAAATATGTGAAATAAGATAGTCATTTTGGGTAACTTTGAAATTTTTGTAGTAAGTAATTATATCTATAATATAAAAATGAATCGCAAAATGTGTTGGTAAGCGCATCACGCGTGAACGGCTGGACCGATTTCGCTAATTCTTTTTTTATTGTGTTTGTTATTGTTAGGAGAAGGTTCTTATGAAAGAAAAAATTAAGAAAATTGCGCGGAAAATTAGAAAATTTAAGAAATATTAACCACCATATTAAATTATTTCTAATGTAACCGCTTTTACAATTCAAACTTTATTGATGTAACCTTATGGCGTTTGACATAACATTGACAGAATGCGTGCTGCCAATTTCGTCAAAGAGGATGTAAAAAAACTTAAGACAGGACAACGTCTGTCGGGTCCGCTAGTTGTCAATAAATATTTGTACAAAATTACTGTAGTAATAGCGTTGATGTTCTCCATCAACGAGTAATAGTGATTTATGTGACATTTCGATGTTTAGGATAGGTATCAGTTATATTACAAAAACACATAATTAAGTATACGTCCTTTATATGTTTATGGTTTACTTTTATTCTCTCTAGTACTAAATAAATGAATAAATAATATTGTATAAATTATGTATGAATATTAAAATAGAGACAATAAAAATTATTTTCAAAAAACCGACTTCAAACACCACTACAAAGTATAAAAATAATTTTATTTTGTACACGTTTGTTGAAGTCGGGCGGCTTAAATAGAAACGATGAAACCGATACGCGATGCTCGCCCGATTTTAATAAACGTGTCTCTTATATGTCACCATAAGGTAAGCGTCGCGCATCGATTTCATCGTTTCTAGTTAAGCCCGCCCGACTTCAACAAACGTGTACAAAATAAAATTATTTTTATACTTTGTAGTGGCGTTTGAAGTCGGTTTTTTGAAAATAATTTTTATTTTAAGCTTTTTAGTGTAGCTTGTTCCTGCTCTCTTTCTCCCCTCCCTCCAACACTACGGTACTAATGTAGTTCTATACTTGGTACCTACAGTACTTATTACTAGGAGCTCCATGATGTAGGCCACGGTTGGTATCAACAATATCAATTCGAAAGCGTCAGTTCGTAATTCCTCCAACTCTGCAGCATCAGGATTGAGGAGCTAGAACCTTGAGCATTATGATGTAGTATATGCTCGGTACCAACAATATCAATTCGTAAACGACAGTTCCTAAATCCTCACAGTTTAGGTAGGCAGTAACCCTGCAGCATCAGGATTGAAGAGCTAGGACCTTGAGTTCCACGATGTAGAATATGCTTGATACTAACAATATCAATTCGCAAGCGAAAGTTCCTAAATCCTCACAGTTTAAGTGGGCAGTACCCTGCAGCATCAGGATTCAGGAGCTAGAACCTAGACCTCGATGTTGTAGTATATGCTTATTACATACAATAACAATTCATGATTAGCAGTTCCTAAATCCCTATAGTTTAGGTGGGCAGTACCCTACAGCATCAGGATTGAGGAGTAGGACCTGGAGCTCTATGATCTAGTATATGCTTAGGCCAAGCATACTAATTCATAAACGACGGTTCCTAAGGTCCCATAATTTAGGGGGGAATTCCCCCTGCAGCATCAGGCTTGAGAAGTTGAAGGTAAAAATTTTTATGGGACCATTTCGCGAGCTTCCTCTGTCGATTAAAAAAAAATCTCGTGAATCGGTCCAAAAACCTCGGAGTAATCGGTGGGCATACATAGAAAAAAAAAAAAAAAGATACCGGCCGAATTGATAACCTCCTCCTTTTTGGAAGTCGGTTAAAAATAGTAATGTTCCAAAGTCATATTGAATTTTGGGTAACATTAGGCTTTCATCCGTAGTAATCACTTTTGCAGGTGTTACTGCTCTACATAATAATATATTGATATTGCATCGACATATGTAGATGTCTACATATGTCGATTTCCAGAGCTTATATATGTACTACCAAATTGTCCTAAGAACACGTTTTGCTTCAAATCGGTCTTTGCCCTTTCATTACTTACAATATTTAAGTAGACGATTCTTACCTAGCATGGACCTGAAAAAAAAAAAAAAAACTAGGGACTCAAAGTAATTTAATATGTCTTCCAAAGACGATATACGCGTTTTATCCCTATAGGGTATGTTATCGTAGCAAATATCACACAATAATGTGAGTGCTAATCTAGCATTGCATTGAAGCAATTCCGTTAATAGTACAATAATTGAAGGCATTGCTTATCTATTGCATTGTGTGATTGTAAAGAGGTCTACGATAATTACCTAATGGGTTACAAATTACCTCACCCCTCATTACCGTACCGTAAATATTATTTATCTTCACTCGTATCTTAAAATCCTGATTGTGACTATTCCAAAAGAAACTGCTCTCTTTTGGAATAGTCATAGTCCTTTTTTTCTACTGCTAGAAAACGTTGAAAAATAAAACAATGACATATTTGATTAACGTACCTCTCTCAAACCTTAAAAAAATATTAAACCATTTGATTGTGTTGCTTTCGTTTAAAGTTTCTGACATGAATCGCAAAGACGTAGAGAGTATATCCATCCATCTAGAATCCATGTTTCCCACCACGTATGTGTATCAACTCACTTTTAACGCGAGGTTCTAAGGTTTCTTAAACTAATATTAATTTTAAGCTAATTCTTAATTAATACCTTAAATAGACTTAAAATCTAGCGATTGATTAAAAATAACATTTCTATGATTAAAGGTTGAGAAAAGTCTTCATTTGAATGCCCCTTGCTAATTATTAAAAAGTGTAATTTTTTGTAGGACAGGGTCGTGACACAAAATATGACGTCCGGTATAATAGTGAGCACAAGGTCGCTGGTGATGCAAGGCGTGACAAGACAGGAAGCGGGACGGTACTCGTGCCGTGCCGCCAATGCGAGGGGCGAGACGTCGAGCGATAGTGTCACTTTACGAGTTCAATGTAAGTATTTGGAGTACTATTCTCATGTTCAAACTGTGTTAAGATGGAGACATACGTATTTTCAATACGTGGCCCAATCTGATAGCACCTAGTACTTAAAGCTTCTATCCCGGTCAAAAGTACGATGATTGAAATGACTTTGTAATAAAGAATACCATCACTTTAACTGGCTCAACATACTTTAAGTAGAATAAGTCCTTACTTTAAGTAGCATAAGTTTTCAGTCATATTATAATGAATTATTTTCCTTACAATTACTTTACATAATATTTATATTGAAACATTCACGTTTTACCCATCTTGCCATAAATAAAATAAAATGGACTCTTCTTCTTAGTAGGTAACAATAATTTGAGATTTTACTACACATTTATATTGTGCCAAGTCAAAAAGAAGCAATATTAACAAGTTAAAAAAAAATATTAAAAGAGTTTATAATTACCGTGATATAATTTACGGCCATGGTAATAAGAATTTCTTCAATTAAAATTTCTGCACCTAGGTCATAAATCTTGGCTAACTATACCGCTAAGGTTCTGTAATATAACTCCTTACATTTATTTCAATCTGTATAATCAACAGCAAAGCAGTGAAATGGGTTGTATAGGCGTGTATTTGTATTTACGGCTTTAATATCAACTGGCACAGTTAACGCCTATTGGATTACGTGCAAATTTATTTTTCAACAAAGATGTTACTTTACACAGAGTGTTTTATTTGTCTGAGATAAGAGTTTGACCTCTTAAAATATCAGAACAAATGTAGAGAGTTTGTCTGGTGAGAGGCTTTAGCCGTGGCTTGTACCACCCTACCGTCAAAGGCGTGCCGCCAAGCGATTTAGCGTTCCGGTCCGATGGCGTGTAGAAACCGATTAGGAAACCGGTTGAATCTACACTGCCATACCCGTTATTATCAAACATATCTAAGAAAACTCCCGACTAATTAACCTTTCAAAAAAAAAAACAAACAAAATCTAAATCCGTTCATCCGTTTGGGAGCTACGATGCCACAGACAAACACACACACATACACGTAAAACTTATAACATCCCATCGTTTTTGCGTCGTGGGTTAAAAATGGGCAACCGAAAGAAAAAAGACGTGTGGCACTCGGGGACTGCCGCGGTAAAGCTATTGCATAGCATTTTTTATCAACGCCATCTAGCGGCTCACCGTAGAGGAGTCCCGTGTCAGGTTATTTTCGTTACGGAATTTCTGGATTCGGTCTCCACGCTGGCCCACGATAGAAGCTATGCAATAGCTTAAAAACGAAAGAAGAAACGGAAAATGGGAGAAATGAAACTAAGTCAATAGGTCTAAAAAATCACTCTGTATTCAGTAAAATAAAGCTGTTCATTTCAACGAGCCTCTATCAAGATTTACATTTTACTTGTTAAATCGTTATCCCATAAAACATAGCCCATAACATATCCCGTGTAATCAGCACACTCTTAATTTGCATACCCTAACGAATGCCGGATACGACTTGTAATGTTTCACATACACGGTGATTTAATAAATTTTTTATCAAAATAAACAAAAAATCGCTTCAGCGAGTAAAATTTCAATAGAATTTTAAAATTTTGCACCAATATTTTACAACGGTGCTAGGTATTGTTGTTAGACTTCGGCATCTTTTTTGAGGCTTCGGGGTTCGAATTCCAGGCACGTTTTTTTTTCACTCGCTAAGTAAGGATTTTTTAATCCCACTGCCAAGGGGGTTAAATAGGGAGTGATTTTTTTCTTGAAAGTCTGTTATTTTCCAAATTATACCTATCACTTGAACATGAACTTGATATTTTGGCTTCTGGTTAAAAATAAAGAAGTACGATTCTGAAACCCAATTCCACGCGAAGTTGCAGGGGTAACATCTAGTCATCATATTATGAAAAAAACGTGAGAAGTTTTAGTTAAATGTTTCAATCAAAATTGTTCAAATCTCAAATTATATTCTACTTTTGCTCGCGGCTTTGCTCACGTTAAGTTCGATTTTTCAAACCCCTATTTTACCCCCTTAGGGGTTGAATTTTTAAAAATCCTTTTTAGTGTGCGCCTATGTGATAAAAGGTACCAACTGTAAAAATTTCAAGTTTCTAACTTCAGTAGTTCAGGCTGTGCGTTGATATCTCAGTCAGTCAGTCAGGACTTTGAATTTTATATATATAGATGAGGGAAATTACTTGTGTTTCACTACCTTACTTTTATCTATATTTAATTCTAGTTTACATGTAATTTTGTTGGTTTTAATTTTAGAAGTAATTTAATATTAATTTAATTTATTAAATAAAGCAAGAGTTGTAATAGGAAAAAAAAAACTTTGTTGGTTGCCCAAATAATAATAATAAATGAATAAATAAATCCACGTAATCCACGGAAAACCAGCGCTATGCCTGTGCTTTTACCACAGGGATAGCATATGCTGAGTGGAGTCCGTTTTGGTACCACACATATTTATTTATTTTTTGTTTTGTCTGACATAATAGGTCTCTGTCTTTAACTGTGCATGTGTGTGTCTCAAATAAATGCTTTTTCTTTTTAAATAAGTCTTGTTGAAGTGAAAAGTGTAGACGGGCCGTAACAATAAAATGTCACAGTACAAGCAGAGTATGAATTACAGCGCAATAAATAGCGATGTGTCTACGAGTAGGTATTCAAATGATTACGGTTGGGATCGACGTACCCGCTTCCTTCCGCTGCGGACTGGCCGCATAGTAATTGCCTCTGAGGAAGGCGGTGCCAACAGTAAATCACCGAAATTATTGCCTAATATTACTGTAGCCTAGGAGCTAGTAAATTGAACAACACTAATAGCAACTTTGTTTTAGACTAAGGCCCTATATTACCATCCCGAATTTTGACGTTTTGACTTTTTTGTATTGCTTATCTGTCAGAACAGTTTTATGGTTCAGTTTCTCGAATGCAAGCGTTGGCACTCATATTGGAGCATTGCTTACTGATACGAGTTTTTGTTATAATGCATAATAATGTGATGTAATGTATAATGCGGGCGAAAATTGTTGGTTGGCATTCGATGATCGCAAACTATTTCTTACCACTCGCATTCGAAAAACTCTTCATGTGTAACTGAGGCCTTAGACCTAAGGGGTTTCCACAAGTTATACTTATGCTAGAGTTTATTATATTTCATATATATTTTATTTACTAGCTGTTGCCTGCGACTTCATCCGCGTGGATTTAGTTTTTAATACTCCCGTGGGAACGCTTTGATCTTCCGGATTAATAAATAGCCTTCGGTTCGGTTCTTGTTCTCGTCGGGTGACCGCCCGATTTACCGCATCGCATTGTTCGCCCGCGCTATTTTTTCTTTTTGCTCGGCTTCTAAGAGTCATACCGAGATATTGAATAGCCTATAACCTTCCTCAATAATTGGGCTATCAGATACAAAAAGAATTTTTCAAATCCGACTGATAGTTCCAGAGATTAGCGCGTTCAAACAAACTCTTCAGTTTTATAATATTATAAGTATTGATTTATAACTCTATGATATAATAATAATTTTACCAACCCTATGAAACTTGTACAAAACTTCTCGATTGTTCTAATGAATTTTCTAACTCTACGCTTACTCTGATCCTGTGGGTTACCTCGCCAGTCTGTTGTTTGTAGCATCAATTAAATTCATAGAGTTTCGCTTTATAGTTCGCGAGCCCGGAATAAATTTCCTTTCGAAATCCCGCGGATCCGTTCCCTATCGTGCAAGGTGTATATCTGTTCAAAGTAAATTGTACGCTTCCGCTTTAGAATGGCTGCAGTCGGTTTATTGTTGAAATGCTATAACATTTTGTTGCTATTCAAGTAACACTATAATAGAAACAAAATGTTTTATGCCTCAGTCGGATTTTCTAGTCTGTTTTGTGTTGTATTTTCTAAAGTAAAACCAGTGGATACTAAGTATAAAAATTATTTTCAAAAAACCGACTTCAAACGCCACTGAAGCCTCAATAGCCCAACGGTTAAAGGTGCGGACTCAAAACTGAAAGGTCGCAGGTTTGAATCCCACCCGTTGCAGTATTGTCGTACTCACTACTAGCACAAGCTTTTCGCTTATTTGGACGGGAGAGGAGGATATTAGTCAACTTCAGCTTGGCTAATATTCTTTAAAAAAAAAAAAGTATAAAAATAATTTTATTTTGTACACGTTTGTTGAAATCGGGCGGCTCAAATAGAACCGATGAAACCGATACGCGATGCTCGCCCGATTTCGATAAGCGTGTCTCTTATATGTCACCATAAGGTAAGCGCCAGAATCCCCGCAGTAATCGGTGGACATACATAGAAAAAAAAAGATACCGGCTGAATTGAAAACCTGCTCCTTTTTGAAAGTCGGTTAAAAATTATCTTAACTTAATTAACCAAATGACGTTCCCAGCTGGTCATGGGCCTCTTGTATAAACTTCTACACGTCTTGATCTTGCACTGCCTGTATCCAACGGCTCCCTGGAACTCGTCTAAGTCGTTGGTCCAATAGTGGTTGAATATGCCAACACTGCGTTTCCCGGTGCGAGGTTGCACTCCGCAATATAACTTTATGGTACACTTATACATTTCAAACAGCTGAAAATTAAAAAGACACCTCTGAATTAGGCATCTTAATCAAAAATTCAATTCAATTCAATTTCTTTATTGCATGATTGTGAGTTACAAGAAGCTGTTATAAATATGTTATAGTCTTGGTAGGCACATGTCACAACCTGCCATGTGCAAAGTTTACAATAATAAAAGTAAAGCTAAAAATAAGAACCAGTAAGTATATTTAGAAAACTATACTAAACACAGTACAGGAAATTCGCTACTAACAGAACAAATTCTACACAAATAAAGCCACGGGTGGCAGCTAGTTAGTAAAACAAAAAGCAATTTTACATAATCCCAGAACGTTTGTTAGGGGCTAAACTCCGCTCATTATTTATTTACCGTACAGACGCGCCGGTATGCGGCATGACGTCACCACAAGTGGTCGGGGCAGCGCTTGATGAATCGCTGCACGTTCGCTGCTCGGTGCATGCGGACCCCGCTGACGTCACGTTCCTCTGGCAGTTCAACAATAGCGGGGAGAGTTTCGATGTTTCTCCGGCGCGATACGGTAATTACAATTTTATTTACAACGCTAAATCGACCAATTCACACTAGACACACATACACAACGTGTAACAAAAGTGGTAAATAACCCTGAAGGCTACCCTGAAGGAGGCGAATGTGCTCATGAAACTGAACTTTCCCCAAGGAACATAGATTGAAATCTGAAAAAAAAATGTGGACCTCCCATACAAAATTGACGATCAGCTGATTGATTTACTACGGGAGGTAAAAATTTTTTTTTCATATTTCGAGCTATGTTCCTTGGGGAAAGTTGTTCAGTTTCATGAGCACATTCACCTCCTTCAGGGTTATTTCACACTTTTGTTACACGTTGTAATATGGCTAATGCAAAATGGCAGATTTAATTTAACATTTAATTCTAAATTAAAACATATCTATATATGTATTTAAACTCAATATTTAAAATACAAACATAGATGTTTTAATTTAGACATTTGTATTGACATTTTACAAATAGGATAGCGTAATTAAAGACCTCATAACGAGACTAATAACTGTGTCAAACATTAGATTTGACCCATTATTACCGAAACTTTTCTAATTTATTATTTGTATGTTCTTATTCAAAATTGAATAGGTACCTACTATTTAAGGGTAGTTTACACTTTGATTAGTGCGAGTGCAGGTGTTTAGTGCTTAGTAGTTAGTACAAAACACGTGTGGACTGCAACTGATTAGTGCGAGTGAGTAATCAGCGTAGTGAAGTGAATAGAAACGTGTTCTATTTTTTTGCGAGTAGCCCCGTCTCACGCGCCCTTCCTTCCCCTTGACTCGCAGCTTGTCTGGCTAAACACGTTTGGACATGCTTGTTTAGTGATAAGTGTTTACCAAATGTGAATTTTACGCAGGAGCTAAACAGTATTGAACAGAACTAGCACTAAGGACTCGCACTTGCACTCGCAATTGCTAAACACCTGCACTCGCACTAATCAAAGTGTAAACTAGCCTTAACTACATTAAGTTACTCTTTTATAGCCACACTAAACGGTAGCACAAGCGAGCTTCGTTACACGCCCGCCAGTGAGAGGGACTACGGCGCTCTGACGTGTCGAGGGACAAACACCGTCGGTCAACAAGCGCAACCGTGCATCTTTCAAATCGTGCCAGCAGGTAATGAGAACAGGGTAAATAAACAAATAAAATAAAATAAAACACTAAAACTGAAAATAGACAATAAACACAAGTCAGAGGACGCTGGCTTCTCCTAAATTGGAGATTTAAAAAAAAAAAATGAGAACAGGGTGTCTATGTTGCATTGTAGTTATAAAATAGGTTTTGTATTGAATAGCATATCCATATCGTTCGTAAGTCATTGATATAGTTCTTGCAATTCACGAGGGCGCGTGAGCTTTATTTGTAGTTACGTCGTGTACATGCATATTGCGTAAATGTGCGGGTTGTCACTAGCCTCGGCCAAAGCCTCCCACCAGACCAGACCGGAGACAATTTAGAAATTATAAATTCCCAAATTGCCCCCGCCGGGAATCGAACCCGAGACCTCCCAGTTATAAGACCACAACGCTCACCACTGCGCCAGGGAGTTCGTCAAAAAGTAGTAGGTACCCAATAAAGCTGTTATAATTTTATTATTGATTGAATTATTGTTGACCTTTGAGACTCATGAAAGGTTCTGACCTATATAATCTTAATGGCTCTTAAAGGTTGAAGGTAACAATTTAATTAAATTCAAATTCTTCCAAATGCCTTCCTTCTTTCGAATATAACGTTTTGATTCTTTTATAATAATTCCAAGGTTTTCGACACCTCCTCCTCGGCCACTCCTTTTATTAGACAGGAAAGAGTAATACTGTGGCAGACTTTAATTTTAACAATCTGTCAAAAAGTCAAAACTCGATGCTAAAAGTTTACATAAGTCTCCTCCTTCTCAATGTAGTAGATATTTCCTAGACCTCTTCAAGAGAAGTCGTTCTTGACTCATACCAATGATATATTTTGATTCATAATTAAACACTAACCAACAATTTTAAGTCAATACATGTAATTTTTTTTAAATAATATGTAGTTTTAAAATTAAAAATAAACTAATTTATGCAACTAACTTATATTTGTAAAAGAAACAATCATTTAATTCGACCAAAAGATCATATTTGTTAGTAAGGAAAACACACATTAAAACTAATGTTAGTAACCTTAAAAACTATCTAATCCTAAAACTATATCTAAGACAGCCTTGATTGTTCAGCACGTGCACCATAGGACAATGGTTCAGGTACTGACAATCAAACCTGTCTGCAATGCTCAAAATACAGCAAAATTATGTAAGACTAACTGAGGTGATTTTTATAAGGTGAGGACCTGAAAGTCTAATGAACAATTCCTGCGGGAATTAAAAAAAAGTTCTAAGTTTTTTTAAATTCCTGCGGAAATTAAAAAAAACTTAGAACCTTGTCATTGAATAAAAAAAAAGAGATAGCAATAACAGTGACACTGAAATTGTTTCTTCTATAGCAAGGCCTTCACCACCTCGGAACTGTACAGTGTTCACTGGCAACGATTCCTCCTGGATCGACGAAGCAGCTAAAGAGGACGCAAGCGACTACCTTGAAGTGCGGTGTGTTGCTGGCTACGACGGGGGTCTGCCTCAGCTGGTTGTGTTGGAAGCTTTAGACTCTATCACTGGCAGAATAAGGTTCAATGTTACAGCGAACGAGACCAGTGAGTATTGAAATATTACAGATCATGGAGCTACAACTCCTAGGCCTACGATACGAGGCTTTGGTCTCTCGTCAGTCGTGTTGGATTTCCGTCCCACAGGACTGTGAGAGGGAGGCAATAGAGAGTGCACCTATATTTTCACCAGCCAAAATTTTTATAAAAAGTTCCTATACATATTATTATGTTCTTGCAACTCACGAGGGTACGTGGCTCATGGTTGTATGTGTGTCGTATCTGTATAAGTGTGGGTGAGAGCTTGCTCGCGTTTGACCGCTCCCACCTAGGCTCCGATAAGCACGCACACTTACGCAATGTGCATGTACACGGCGTAACCACAAGTAAAGCTCACGCGCCCTCAGAGACGATACAGTAATTTTTTTTAATGAATATCTTACGAGTTATTAGAATACATGATGTATTTGTCGCTTACTACACTCCTATTGAGCGCGATACAATAACAGCATCTGTCGCCCTTTACACGAGGTTTCGGGCATGTTTTATTTCATCGCTCAAGATCGCGTGGGTGGCATTCTGCGCAGTCTTTATACGAATAGCTTACGCACCTAAGCACATACTTAGCTATTTCCGCAATATGATATTACGCTAAAATTTTCTACTTTAATGTGTAAATGGCTCTAGGTCTCATAAAAATTAAAGATTACTTACTGCGTACCTAAACGGAAACAAATTCCGTCAACTCCATTAGCATTCTATGTCCCGGCAACCTTTCAAAAGCAACGTACTTTCTATCAATACCGACACTGAACGCTAACACGGTGACAAACGCGTTACTTACTGGAGCAAACATTTGCTCACATTCGATCCAATATTTGCACCAACTCGAAATTGAATCTCTTCAATTTGTGTGACTGTACACTTGATACGCTCTCATTTTTAAGTATAATTATATTTATAAAGGACTAGCTTTTAACCGCGGCTTCGCTTCCACCATCTATAAAAGGTAATGAAGCCTAAGTGTTGATTCCTATAAATAAAATTACCGATTTTGATTTTTCGATTTTTAGCTGCTTTTTGAGTTCTCCCGATTTTTTTTGTTTTTAAACCATCCCTGTATTACTCGCCAAAATTGGACGTATATCAATTGTGACGACAATAATGATTTCTTAAGATTTTGTATTGAAATTCAGTTACGGTTATGTACTTGAAGATTTAAACCCAAAACTATCCGATTTTAAGCTATTCTACCGTACTTTATATTCATTAAAATATATGACGTGAATATAAGCAGGAAGTCATTTATCACAGGAACTGTTAATTTATATTTTCACAGTTCACACCAATCAATAGTAATTAATCGTGTATACTAAATTAATTTCTAAAGCAATTGCAGGGTGCCTTCTCACGAGGCGTTACAGCTAGAGCTACGTCTCCAATGCGCTATCATGGTTGGGATGATGTCAACTTTTAGAGCTTTAATTTTTTGCTTCTTTTGTATAATTTTTTACTCAATCTGCTATCTAAATTCCAAATCTGATTCAATTTATTTCAATCAGAACCTTTAATTATTTCTTGTGTATTTTTTATTTATGTACATAGATAATTTCGATTTCCAAATACATTATCAAAAGTTATTTTTACTAAATTATTTAAATTTTAATTTGCTAACTTCGTGGCCCATTTTGCATTCGCATCTTTCTCACATTTTTGCCAAAAACACGGATTTGTCATAGCTTCTCGAAGTTGGTTTCATGCGTCCCTCATGCATATCAGGTTATATCCGGCGTTATTCGCGCCATACCCCACCGTGAGGAGTCAACCTTATCCGTCAAGCTTCTCCAATATAATTAATTATATAGAGTTGCTCGTAATTACTCCCGATAAGGTCCGCCAACGGGAACCAAATTGTAATCCACGACTAACGACCTTCGACGATGAAAATATTTTGAAATGTTATAATTATAGGCAACGGTAGTAGTCCAGGTAATCGTAATAAAAAAAGTGGTGCACTTCTCAGATTTTGGTATTTTGAACTTTTATAGGCAGTGATAGCGCTAGACATTGTCTTCTCAAACTGCTATTTTGAACTAAGCACTTATAAGAAGAGAAATGTATTCTAAATTGAAAGTGACAGAACTCTTGTACGAGAGACGTGTCTTATACAAAGAGACCGTACTTTCTACTTGCCTTCTAGGGTTTGAAGTTTTTTTTATTCGATGACAAGATAGATCTGATGGTAAGTGACGGAATAGTCTAAGATGGTAGCGGGCTAATTTAGAAGTGTACATTCAACGTTTACTCCTAATCGGTTTCTACTCGCCATCGTGCCCGAACGCTAAATCCCTTGGCGGCACGTCTTTGTCAGTAGGGTGGTAACTAGCCACGACCAAAGCCTCCCACCAGACCAGACAATTCAGAAACTATAAATTCCCAAATTGCCCCCGCCGGGAATCGCCAAGATCTTCCAGTTATAAGACCACAGCGCTCATCACTACGTTAGGGAGGTCATCATTTACACTACGTCACCATTATGTCAAGGAGGTCGTTATACCTAAGTGGGTTGTTTATCATTAATTTACAAAATATAACTTAAACTTATTTTTATTTATTGTCGCTAACTGTTACTAATAAATTATTTGACTTTGTATTAGTACAGAATCTTTGACTTTGACTTGACTTAGGAAAACTCCGAGCATAGTTAAATTCTCTACGTCACTTGCTGATTAACTCCGAGTGTTCGTAACTTCTGAAACTTCAATAACTTTGAATCGACGAAATAATTCACTCCTTATTCAGCTTGCTAAAGTATAAACGTTTAATTTTTCAACTTATACGAACACCGTTTTATTATTTTGGTACCTATAAAAGTCTATCAACGCCAACGCGTGGCAAACAGCAATAAATGTTAAACATAAAGGTCATTCGCAATTAAAACAACACGATTTAGTTCCGGCTACGGAACCACAATTGTGTAATGACTAGCTGTTATTAGTTGTAATGATTAAATTAATGGCATTTTAAATTTTTAACGTGTTCTGTTCAGAATTCACTTTTTTAGAAGGTGTAACTTTACTGACGACTTTTTATTTTAGTGACGTCATTCGACGTCAAAAAGCTACGTAACTGTAACAATCGCTTTCCTATGACTACGTAGATGTAGACTTTGAGTATCAAAATAGAAGGATATAAAGGAAAGGGAATGTTAGAAGAAAGTTACCTTCGTGGTTAGCCTCCTTACTC
Organism: Hipparchia semele; assembly: GCA_933228805.2. Lineage (NCBI taxonomy): Eukaryota > Metazoa > Arthropoda > Insecta > Lepidoptera > Nymphalidae > Hipparchia > Hipparchia semele. The sequence goes on along the minus strand of OW121725.1, from coordinate 2,446,796 downwards.
GACACTAAAGATTTTCAGATGCGATAGTGTTTCTGAGTGCTAACCAGTTGTGATAAGGTTGTGATGTCTCGGTGGCTAATAAGTTATTTTGGCATCGTAGCAGCCGAACAGATGAAATTTTTTGTTTTTTTTTTTGTTTGAAATGTGAATTAGTCGGGAGTGTTTGATAAAAAGTGGGCCAAGATGGCCGCCGCCACAAAATGGTGGATTACATATTTTTTCACAACTCCCTCAATATGGATATCGAACAAAAGGGCTTGACTAGTAGAATACTGTACACTATGATAAATTTCAAATCCAATATGGTCGCCACCACAAAATGGCGAATTACATAATTTTTCTTTTTTTAAATTTCACATGTCGGGGGTGTTTTAAATTTTCAATTTAATTAATTACTATTATAATGGAATTCCGCGAAGTATAGCGGCTGCTTCTATCCAATAAATATCTAACAAATTTTATTTATCCCACAATATTTTGAACACAGATGGGATAGCCGTGTTCCTCGTCCCGGCTGAAGTGCTGTGGACAAGTGGCAGCGCGTTGCGGCTCAGCGTGTACTCGAGGAACGACAAGGGCTCCTCAGACAAGATTCTCATCCAAGCGCTCTCTTATCAGGACCCTGAAAGGAGGACAGGTATTATATTATTAAACTATAATCGCTAAGGTGTGGAACATCCTACCAGCATTCGTGTTTGCTGCCACCTTTAATTTAAGTATCTTCAAGGCAAGAGTAAATAGGCATTTTCTAGGCAAGCGCGCTCCAACCTAGACCTCATCAATGCTTTTCAGTATTGATTGTTGTCAAGCGCAAGACTATTTAGTATAAAAACCTAGTTGTTCCTAATACGCACCGCAATTTTGAATGCCATTCCGGCTTCCGATTTTCCAACTAACTATAATGTGGATGTTTTTAAATCAAGAGTGAATAGGCATCTTCTAGGCAAGCGCGCACCATCTTAGGCTGCATTTTCACTTATTATTAAGTGAGATTGCAGTAAGCGCTAGTCTATATATTAAAAAAAAGGCAGTCACCTTTTTCGTTTATACTATATTTTAAAAATAGTTCGGCGATTGAGCCGTGAAATAAGGTAACAGGGGACAGATGGCTAAATAAACAGACGTATTTCCACACCTGTAATATCTACTATGGATAAAATATTTATCGGGTTATTGTCACACGTAATAATTGAGTTTATTTGATTGATAGGTTAATATTAAGGTCTAATTTGCCGGGCGCAATAATTATCCAATTAAGCCTCACGTTGTTACGGTGGTGGTGTGCAATTAAATTGTTGTTTAACCATTATTTATGTGTGCAAGTAATACCCGCTATCAATGTTTATAACGTATGTACATTTACTCGTATTATGCAATGACAAAGTTATTTAGGGTTAAATTGGACGCATATTGTAACTTTGGACCAAACCCTGATCAATCAAAGTGATTCCTTTCTTTGATCTTTATCCGAACATACGAGTTTTTTTAAGCTATTGCATAGCTTCATTCGCGGGCCTTGAGCGTGGAGACCGAATCTAGAAATTCCGTAACGAAAATAACCTGACACGGGACTCCTCTCACCGCTAGATGGCGTTGATAAAAAATGCTATGCAATAGCTTTACCGCGGCAGTCCCCGAGTGCCACACGTCTTTTTTTTTTTAATTTATTGCAAAATTTAGATACACAAATAAGCTTAAAATTAATATCTCGCCAAACTGGACAGCCAGTTTGATGGCGAGCTGGCGCTTTTATGCACGAAATTAAAACCTAATGCACCTAATTACAAATGCATGTACCTAACAGAATAGCATCCAACAAGCAAACGTTTTTATTTTTAAAAGAAACAGCTGATTTTATTCCACCTTGCAGCAGCGCATTTGATCAAAGGTCCAATTTTACCCAAAATGTAACAAAACATAAGAACCAAACAATAATTTTTACATAATATTTATACGAAAGTACCACTTCTCTTATCCTGAATACTGGCGCTTGCGGTTAAAAATAAAGAATTTAACCACTGTTTTAATAAATCAACGTTTCGACGAGTCATTGTTTGGTAAATGTAAATATTGGGCATCCGCACATCACAAACATCACTAATCATTGAAATACTTAATTGTTTGTTAATATTAATGTCTAATTTACTGACGTTTTACTACGTTATTATTACAGCCTTCACTACTACTTCATATTGTCACGGGATCCGTGTTAATTAAATAGTTGAGTTCACAGATTTATACTCTCTAAATCTGTGGTTGAGTTAATATCACGTATTATTTTTGTAAATACTCACTAGTCATATTATAATTAGATTTGTTTCTTAAAGAAATTGGTAGGATCCTTACTATAGTAGGTATTAAACATGCTAAAATATATTTTCCATTTTTCGAACGCGAGAGAAGTCGCTGGCCAGCCAGTCTTCTAAAAATTTTAATTTCACATTGCTATTACGACTCCCAATTTAACTATTTCACGTGATACCTAATTGAGGAGTTAATGAGGTATAACGTATAATAGTGAAACGACAATGGCAAGTCACTTATACAGCGATTATAATAGCTCATTCATTTCCCTCTATTCGTGTTCTTTCGGCTTTTCTGAATCCGGCTTTGTATAATTAGCCCAGTCATTAAAGCCAAAACCCGAAAGTAATTAGTAACTTGATAAAAATTTTAGGGGGTTTTTAAAGAAGGTAAAATAACTTACCGTGTGATTTTGCAGTGTTGTGGGGTGTACGGAAAGGGTTGAAAAGGGGTGAAAAGGGTTTTTTGTTAATAACATTGCCAAAAAAATTAGTAACACGCTGCAAATTTATAATAAGGTTGTTCTTACCGTTTTGTAACGTTTATTAAATTTGCAGCGTTTTGCAACATACGGAACATTGTTTATTATTAAAAAACAATGAAATTTGTTATTAACAAGGGTAAAAAAATAGTAACACGCTGCAAATTTATAATTAGGTTGTTCTTACCGTTTTGTAACATGTATTAAATTTGCAGCGTTTTGCAACATACGGAACATTGTTTATTATTAAAAAACAATGAAATTTGTTAATAACAGGGGCAAAAAAAGTAGTAACACGCTGCAAATTTATAATTAAGCTGTTTTTACTCTTTTGTAACGTATATTAAATTTGCAGCGTTTTAGTAATTAACAATGTTCCGTATGTTGCAAAACGCTGCAAATTTAATAAACGTTTGAAAACGGTAAGAACAACGTCATTATAAATTTACACCGAGTTACTAATTTTTTTTACCCCTGTTATTAACAAATTTCATTGTTTTTTTAATAATAAACAATGTTCCGTATGTTGCAAAACGCTGCAAATTTAATACATGTTACAAAACGGCAAGAACAACCTAATTATAAATTTGCAGCGTGTTACTATTTTTTTACCCTTGTTAATAACAAATTTCATTGTTTTTTAATAATAAACAATGTTCCGTATGTTGCAAAACGCTGCAAATTTAATAAACGTTACAAAACATTATCCTACTAATATTATGCGAAAGTTCGGACGTATGGATGGGTGGAATATTTATCCTGTAAAATAAAAGAGCTCCCGCGGAATTTAAAAACCTTAAACCACGCGAACGAAGTCGCGGGCGTTGTCTAGGTATTTTAAATGCGAAAGTTTGGATGTATGGATGAATGGATGTTTGTTACTCAATCACGCCGAAGACTGACCCGGTTTGACTGAAAGCTGTGATCGCTGGCTGAAAGGCACAGAGAAAGATTATAAAAGAGAAAATAAGAGGTCCCGAGGGAATTAAAAACCTAAATCCACGCGTACAAAGTCGCGTATATCACCTAGTAACATTATAATTACATAATATTTGAAGTTAATTTGTAATATTCCCGGGAAATGACGATAGTCCTAGTCCTTTATAGTTTAAAATATCGTTTGTAATAAAAAACTTAATCACTTTGATCCGTTGTTTTGTTGCAGCGTGATTGAAGGACAAACCGACAAACCAAGAAACAAACACACTTTTGCTTTTATAATAGTAGTAAGGATAATGAAATATTCTTTTGTTCTTAGATGGAAGCCATAACCTAATGGCAGGCATGTCGAGCGGAGCCTTCTGGGCGGTCGTCCTAACGATATCTCTATGCATGAGCATTGCTTTGGCCACTGCACTCTTCCTGAGAAGAAGAAGGTAAGGATAACATAAAATACTTAAAGATTGTATGGTCCAGGACCGCACAGTAATAAAACTGCTTGAAGTAGAGGTTTAAGTTTAATTATACTACCGTATAACAAACTCTAATTTGAAATTTTTCAAATTTCCAAATTACAAATTTTCTCATTTTGGCAAAAAATATCAATCCGATATATTGTGTTTCTTTATAAAAGCAAAATTCCATTCATATTCAATTATATTTGTCTGGTAGGAGGCTTTGACCGACCATCAAAGACGTGCCGCTAAACAATTTAGCGTTCCGGCACGATGGCGTGTAGAAACCGATTAGGGGGTATGGGTTGAGTCTACACTGCCATACCCGTACCAAGTTAGCCCACTACCATCTTAGACTGCATCATCACATACCATCAGATGAGATTGCAGTCAAGGACTATTTTGTCAACGAATAATAAAAAAAATTTTTTGAAGTTAAGGGGATCCTTATGATTGTACCATGTTTCCCCTTGCAAAGTAATGAACAGGAAAAACCTCCTGTTTTGTATCAGAGCGCAGTCAACAAGCAAACAGAGCGCGTCCGAGCTGCAACTGAACGCGGGCGATGGACAGTACGTCGTCGCGTACACCCTGAAGCCGCACAAACAAGCGCAGCCGGACATTCTCAACCCGCCACCTGGTATGACGTCATATAATCCATTTTCAGATTTACATTCATACCTCTTCCAGCATACACCCATGTAGGTTGTTAAGAAAGCAGTTCTGAAGGAGGTTCTGTAAAATTGGTTCTTTAGTCATTTATGTTTTACATTTTGAAGCCGCACAAACAAGCGCAGCCGGACATTCTCAACCCGCCACCTGGTATGACGTCATATAATCCATTTTCAGATTTACATTCATACGTCTTCCAGCATACACCCACGTAGGTTGTTAAGAAAGCAGTTCTGAAGGAGGTTCTGTAAAATTGGTTCATAAATCATTTATGTTTTATATTTTGAAGCCGCACAAACAAGCGCAGCAGGACATTCTCAACCCGCCACCTGCTATGACGTCATATAATCCATTTTCAGATTTACATTCATACGTCTTCCAGCATACACCCACGTAGGTTGTTAAGGAAGCAGTTCTGAAGGAGGTTCTGTAAAATTAGTTCATAAATCATTTATGTTTTACATTTTAAAGCCGCACAAACAAGCGCAGCCGGACATTCTCAACCCGCCACCTGGTATGACGTCATATAATCCATTTTCAGATTTACATTTATACGTCTTCCAGCATACACCCACGCAGGTTGTTAAGAAAGCAGTTCTGAAGGAGGTTCTGTAAAATTAGTTCATAAATCATTTATGTTTTACATTTTGAAGCCGCACAACCAAGCTCAGTTGGACATTCTCAGCCCGCCACCTGGTATGACGTCATATAATCCATTTTCAGATTTACATTTATACATCTTCCAGCATACAACCACGTTGTTATGAAAGCAGTTCTGAAGTAGTTACTGTAAACTCAGTTCATAAATCATTTATGTTTTACATTTTGAAGCCGCACAAACAATCGCAGGCGGACATTCTGAATCCGCTACCTGGTATGACATCATGTAATCCATTTTCAGATTTACATTCATACCTCTTCCAGCAAACAAGCACAAACGAACATTTTGAATAATGGCATGACGTCATTTAATTTATTTTTCAAAGATACATTTAAGTAATTATCTCCTGAATCAAATATTTTATACTTTGACAAACAAGCACACCTACTGCCTGGAATGATGTCATAAATTTTTTTTAAGATCGTACATTCACACATCTCTTTCCGGCATGTTCCTACATATTCCATTATGCTGTAAAACAAACAGTTCGCAAATGGGTAGGTACTATAAACTCAGCTCAGAAATCAAATATTTTATATCGAACGATTAAGAGTTCCCACGGGATATTAAAAACCCCAAATCTACATTCATTACATTTATGGAAATATTCTACCCCATAAAAAACATATAAAACAAAAACAATATTATTCACCAACTTTTACTATAACTACGAGTACCTATCTATCTAACAAAGCTAACTGGCAACAGAAAATGTAACAAAGTCCCTACAAACTAAAATTCAACTAAAACGCATTTTGCCGTAGATAAAAAATATAAACCATTCGCAGAACTGAATAACTGTCAAAAAAGGTTTAAAAAATATCAATACGCTTTCAGACGGGGGCCCTCCAGCGAAGAGAGCGGGGCCTGCGGGGCCTGTCAAAAATTGGGCCCTATACACGAGTGACGTGTCCATTAATATAATAGAACAAAATTGTTTATCTATTGAAACTAGTTGGTTACAGAAAATGTAATAAATTCAATACAAACTAAAGCACATTTTGCAGTATTTAAAAAATATAAACCATTCGCAGAACTGAATGGCCGCCAAAAAAGGTTTAAAAAATATCAATACGCTTTCAGATGGGAGCCCTCCAGCGAAGAGAGCGGGGCCTGTCAAAAATGGAGCTCTTCACACGAGTGACGAGTGGCCGGACGAGCGTCGAGTTAGTATAGCGGATAAAGTGGTACGTGTTTTTTAAATTCTAGTTTTTAGTTTCACTTTTAGTTGCATTTCGGTTTTCGAAATGTTGTTGTGGCTATAGAGTAACGATTTAATATGTTGTTAATGTATTAAAATTATTTTATTATTAACAAAAAAAGTGTACCTAGCCTTACCTTAGCTTGTACCTATGATATAGGTTAACTAAGGTAAGAAATGTTTACAGTTAGGTGAACTTTATTCCATTTCTTAATGGCCTAACATACTTAGGTTGAAATCTACAGAATGTGCTCTGATTGGCTTGAGACAGATTTAAAACGAAACACAAATGTCATAATATAATCGTATATATCCTTACTAATATTATAAAGACGAATGACGGTTTGTTTGTTGGTTTGTCCTTCAATCACGCTACAACAAAGCAACGGATCGACGTGATTTTTTGGGTGGATATAGTTGAGGACCGAGAGAGACATAGACTACTTTCTATCCTGGAAAATCAGAGAGTTTCCGCGGAATTAAAAAAAAATCCATGTGAGTGAAGCCCCGGGCATCAACTAGTTATATATATGGCTCATCACCAATGTCAAGTAGCTGAAATAAAAAGTTGCTAATTCACGATTTTCTTCTTTGCAGTCAATATCATCCACGAGTACCCTCTCAAGTAAACCAATAACCGTCAGCTCAACAGCATTAAGTAGAAGAGAACATCTCATAGCGGAAGAGATACCAGGACCAGAGAGTTGTGTATAGGATAGTTAGTTAATAATTTAGGGTTAAATCATAAAGGTAACGCGACACAACCAGACGTCTACCAATAAAATACAATTTAAGAATAGAACGCGTGGCAAATGACATTTTATCAAAAGTAAATATTTATGAACGGTCTTGCATTGCCACATTTGAGTGCAAGATTTAGTTTTTTAAAATATCTATAGTTATAATAAACACCTGTACCATTGGTTCAGAATGTTGTATAAAAAAGAAGCGACAAAAAACAAGGATATTTTCAATAGTTTATGAATGAAAGTAAATTATTTCCACTATTCCAATATTGACGCTACATAATATTATCTATTATCAAAAGCGTTACTTTTTGGAATTAAATAAATTTTATTCAAAATGTTTTTGTTTGTGTGTAATTGTCAATTTATAATATTACAAAAATTTTGCTTTGATCGCATAACAGCGTTAGATGCCCGGTCGCGTCGCGCAGCCGATGTGAGTCGACCCTTAGATGAATTTAGATGAATTTTTTTAATTATTTATAAGAATAAATTTTATGTATTGACTGTGAATATTGTGATAAAATTGTTGTAAATAATGTAAATGACCGAAGAGAATAAAAATTGAAGTGATTTGCCTTTTATTTTTTATTTTGACAAATTTTAATTTTATCCCGGAAAATTAGAGTTTCTACGGAAAATAAAAAACTTTATCCACGCGGACAGAGTCGTAGGCATCGTCTAGAAAAAAATAAAAGCGATCACATAAAAGGAGTAGTGAGAGTGGATGCGGAAGTTTGGTGACCAAATGACCTTTTGGCGTTTCTTTATCCTTCATTCAATTCATCATAAGCTTCTGCTTGACGACAATCACGCCTGGTGAATGATGTCTGGGTTGGAGCACGCTTGCCTAGAAAATGCCTATTCACTCTTGCAATGAAAGCTTTTTTTCCGGGAAAACTAACAACAATATTCCGGTATGACCCTTAAAGCCGAGCAAAAGAAAAAAGTAGTAGACTCGGTTTCGATTCCCGGGGGGCCCAATTTGAGAATTTATAATTTCTGAATTGTCTCTGGTCTAGTCTGGTGGGAGGCTTTGGCCGTGGCTAGGCCCTACCGCCAAAGACGCGCCGCCAAGCGATTTAGCGTTTTGATACGACGGCATGTACAAGCAGATTAGGGCTATGGGTTAAATGTACACTGCCATACCCCTTCGAAGTGAGCCCGCTACCATCTTAGACTGCATCGTTACTTACCATCAGGTGAGGTTGCAATCAAGGATTATCTTGTCGTTGAATAAAAAACACTGATTCGGAATGGTTCACTTTTATAACCTCAAGCTGCTCGCGCCCTCTAACTGTTCCATTAAGAATGCTAGTAGCATTTTCACTGAATACTTCTCGTAAGCTGATTGCAAAAAACAAGCCCTCTCACCTGAGGAGGCAATTGGCGAGTCGGGAAAGCCAAGTGTTACGTCGCTTAAGAACCTTTGAATTAATACAGGTATTCAGTTTCCCCGACAACTATGACCTTTTATTTTTATTCCTAGTAAGTTTTTAAATGAACTGAAAATGAATACGAAAGCCATGCTCCATTTCATTTTTTTTTAAAAAGCCAAGCTGAACTTACCTTATATTCTCCTATCCCCTCCAAATAGCTGTTAGGAGTGGGTACGACAATACTTTAGGGTTCATTAATCTTTAAGGACTATGCCTACGAAATTGTAAAAGAATATTAGGGTATTATTTTGAGGCTCAGGAAATTTGGTGTGATGGTTTCTTCAAATATTTTTAAAATCTTATCTCACAGGATAATTTTAATGAAAGTAAAAATTGCATTAAACATTAATAACCCTTTAATCAAATAGGAAATGAGCTTATGATCGTCAGCGCTTCAACAGATTTTCATAAATTATAGCTAAACTTTATCTCGATCATGTAAGCTTTCAAACAGAAAAACTGCATTAAAATCGGTCCGTTCATTAGGGAGTTGCAAGGGAATAGACAGAGAATAGAGATTTGTTGAAATGTCTTGCATTTCCTTAGTGCTTATTATTATAATTGCGATAGTGCTATTTGCTAACCTATATCACTCTACAGGTTGAGGACCCCCTCTCAACTATACTCAAGCAAAAAATCATTTCGATTCGTAGCTCTATCGTAATGTGATTAAAATACAAACCAACAACATTCTTTCGCATCCATATATTAGTCGTACTAAACAAATAAAAAGTCCATTCCTGCATTTTTAAATGCGTTGGACATGAGACTCTTAGTAAATGTACAGTCAATGTATACCCACGAGTAAGCAAGCTAAGTTGAACTGTTTAATGCATCGAGGCTAATCGCCTACGTGAGTTATGCAGGCCCTAAGGGAGGGGCCGAAAGCGCAGTAACGGCTAACCTAATCTCCGGGCCAGTTAAACAATTACCTCGAGAGTCGAGACACTCCACTCCTAGGTCATTAATTTTTTATGAATTTTTATGCGATTATTTTACGTTTCAATTTGATTTCAAGGAAAATATTATAAGGATGGGCATTGGGCGTGCTTTATTTATTAATGTTTAGATTTAGATAAATGCTCGCTGAACTACAAATGCAGTTGTCCCTCGTCACTTCGTAAAAAAAATGTTTGAAACCTCACTAGCCGAACGATTAAAGGATCAGCTAGTAATTTCTAAAACCTAACACACTTAATTTAATTAAATAATGTTCGTATAACAAACCCCTAAAACTCATCTTAATGAAGTAACATCTCATAACAATACTTCTACCAGTGAGGAGAGTCACTACATTTGTAAGTTTTGAGGACGCACTCAAAAGAATTTCTCTGAGAATGAGCTACACATTCCGGGGCGTTTGCTCGTTTGGCTCGTAATTTTTCATTGAGCCCGAGTCTCGGGAAAGCCTCCAATTAAGTTTCTCTTTACCGTCGGCCCCTTGAAAGCGGAGAAATGAACACCAGTGAGAGGACAGTTCATATTATACGCACATGTATGTAGAATGTTTGTGTAGCAACTGGAATGTAGAGTAAGGGCGTTCGTCTATCGCTGGCGTTACCGAGAAACAAAAATTATTCAGGATAGAGTTCGGAATATGTAACGGTGATTTTGCTCCTCTCGCAAGCGGAGAAATTAACACCACTGAAAGGACAGTTGATATTCAAGGCATTACAGAGAAACAAAATTCAGATAGAGTTCAGAAAATGTGACGGCGATCGCGGCCCCTTGAAAGCGAAAAAATAAAAGCCAGTGAGAGGTCAACATATTTTCAACGTATGTAGAATGTTTGTGGAGCAACTGGAATGTGGAGTAAGTGCGTTTGTCTACTGCTGGCGTTATATAGACGTGACGGCGATCATGTGTCCACCTTGGTTCAGTCTTGCTCTTGCACTGCCGTAAACAATTCAGATGAAGTCAAGAAGCTCGTATTTTATAGTCTGTTTTGTGTTGCCGCCACGTCCAGCAGTAAATCTGAAGTTCTTAGAAACGCGTTAGCCATGGCGATGAATGTGTGGTGGACACCCAGACATAGTAATTATGGAACTAATGGCAACATCATTTTGTTTTCTGGAACGGCGGCGTTGGACTAGTACCCTAAAGAAGTAGGTCTACAAACATTTGTCGGATTTATGCTCTATTTTATCCATCTGATGAATTAGAACGGTCGGTGGGTTAAAATAAAGAGTCTGACCTATTTTGCTTATACATCCTGTTTTTCTTTTTCGCCAAGCGATAGACGTCCACATAAAGTGTCTTGTATGCAGTAACTTCCTCACGCTTTGATCTTACGCCACTTTAATGCAGCATCTCGCTGCGACCCGTTTGAAATCGTTTGTCCACCAAGTGGATAGGCCTTTTTCTTTCCACCACGTTAAGCACTATAGATTGAATTAGTCACTTGGACCTGGAGCAAGAATATTTACTGCACCTTACCAAGATTCTGCGTTATATTATAAACTAGACGATGCCCGCGATTTCGTACGCGTGGATAAAGGTTTTTTGATTCCCGCGGGAACTCTGTAATTTTCCGGGATAAAAAGTAGCCTATGTTTTAATCCTGGGTATGAGCTATCTCCATTTCAAATTTCAGCCAAATCGGTTCATTCGTTGTGGCGTGAAGGAGTAACAAACATACACACACACACACACACACATACAAACTTTCGGCTTTATAATATTATAGTGTGATAGTGTGATGTGATGTGATACGAGCACTGAGCAGTCCTTAATAGAACGTTCACGGCCATAAAGTGCAAGTATTTACAGCGTTCGCTATTATACCTCGCCTAAGGTGTAAATGAAACATTATTTCGCTGGGATCCGCGCAATAAATCTAGTCACCTATAAACCTATAAAGTTCGTGGAGTTGATTGAGTCAGTATTTTTATTGTTTGGGGGACTTGAATCAATGGCAAATGTTTGAGTAATAAAAACCATTTTACGATTGTTTTCACCGGAAAATTTGTGGCCCGTGAAATGCCCTTCCGCAGTCATTTTCTTATTGAATGCTTTGTTCTGGAGACATTGTTAAATTCCTTGGGGGATGTTAGTTTAATGGGTAACACTCACACGCTTCCCACACTCTTATGGGGTTGCATTGTTGTTAAGTAATGGAATTCGGGATTGAGTGTGGAGATTAGAATGCTGTTGTGTTTACTTTATACCTACCTACTTCCTTACTTACTTTTATTTAAGAACTAGCGACCTGCCGCGGCTTCGCACGGGTGCAATGCTGATACTATAATGAGTATACTACAGAATGTCTTTATATACAACGTTGTCTATCCTTATCCTGGTTGAGGTGAGCCTCAAGCTCTACAGACGATTCTCTGGCTCTCTAAAAGTAAAGGTTAAAAAATGGTTATTGTGAGTTATCCCTAAGAGATAGACATATACCATCACGGACTTTTTTGTAGACCTTTTTAAGGTGTACGATACTGTAGTACATTATTTTTATCTATCTCGTAGGGTTCATCCAGCGTTTGCAATGTAAGCGCAAAAAAATGTGTTTATTTACGACATCACATAAGAAACCTTTAAAATTATCAGTGTTTCTCTACTATATTTTGCATGTATTATACATATAAACCTTCGTTTTTTTAGAGTTATTTCGTTCTTCGTTGTTTAGAGTGATTACTCTATCTATTACCAAAACCGCATCAAAATCCGTTGCGTAGTTTTAAAGATACATAGGGGCAGACAGACAGCGGGAAGCGACTTTGTTTTATACTATGTAATGATGTAACAAATGAACAAAATACTACGTAGGTTTAAAATAGATATTATCGTCGATATTCTACATAGAAGTGTAAACGAATCTATATCGAGCCGCGAGCTTGTTGACCTCTGCCCTCCATTATAAGCTCATTCGCAATTAAATTGCTACAAAATTAGTTGCGACTTGTTTGCATTCACCAGTTCAGTGCATTTGACAGTTCATTCACCATTCAATAGTTTATTTTCTGTATAAACCAATTTTAAAAACCCCTAATGAACTCAAGGTCTTTAATATTTAAGTCATAGGTCCCCTATAACTATAATATAAACGTAAAAATTCTTTTCAAAAAACCTACTTCAAACGCCACTACAAAGTATATCAATTGTGCCTATATAATTTGAAGAGTTCCCTCGATTTCTCCAGGATCCCATTATCAGATCCTGACTTGATGTCAATAATGGCACTACCTGGGAAGTATACCCTTTCAAACCTTTCAAACTAAAAAAGAATTTTCCAAATCAGTCCAGGCGTCTCCAGGGAACAAACATAAAAAAAAAGATTCCGACGAATTGAGAACCTCCTCCTTTTTTGGAAGTCGGTTAAAAAACTGGATTGTAATTTAAAAACAAATCTGTAAAGTAAACTCCATCGAAAAAGTTTTAACCTCTGACCATATAATCTGCGGCCGATTAAGCGAGCTACTAGAAAAACGAGGCAGTCAAATATCGATTAAAATAATACTCGTATACTTATGAAGCACCGTTAGTAAATTGCAATCCGACAAGCAAATAAAGTGGCCTAACTTTACAGCCCTTTTTGCGTCGGGAGTAAATGAGTTTAACTAGGGCTGGCTATTATCCCCGCTAATAATCTCGTCAAAATCAGCTGCTATTTGTTCCACGATTCAGTGAGCTTGCTCAGTTTAATTCATCAATTCATATCACTTCAACAATCTGCCAACAATTCTGCCTTTGTAATAGCTATTGGACCGTTTTGTTTTGGGTTTTAATTTAATAGACGGTCTCTAAAGGTAAGCGTGACTGTACTATATTCTGATAACCTAGATGACGCCTGTGTCACTTCATCCGTGTGGATTAAAGTTTTTTTGATCGCCGCAGGAACTCCTTAATTTTCCGGGAGAAAATGTAGCCTATATGTCAATCCTGGATATGAGCTACTGAAAGGAGGTGTTCTCTCAGAGAAGGGTTCACCACACTGGGCCAAATGCAAATTGGCATACATTTTTGAAAGCATTACGGTGAACTCGCAGGAGTGTAGGTTTCCTCACGGTAATGATGTCCTACCGACCGAATCCAGCTACGGCGGCCAATCTCCACAGATATTAGCCATCTGCGCTGGAGATATTATAGTGCACAAGTGTGTGCGCAAACACATGTACACTCTTTATTCCTTTACTGTCGTTGTCCGATGGGATGGAAATCCGACATGACCGGAGAGAGATCAGGCGCAGGACCCACAACTTTACGTGCTCTCCGATGCACAGGGGTGACTCACCGCCAAATTCCTAACTCCGGGCTAGTACTAAGAATTGTTTGACAGAAAACCCGGGACCTCGTCATCTGCAGTCGAACTTGCTAACCACTAGACCAACGAGGCAGTTATAAGTAAGTGATATTAAAATGCTTAAATGCACATAGCTTGAAAAGTCAGAATTCGAACTTACGACCCCCGAATAGAAGACCACTGCTTTTAAACAAGCCCGAATCTACATTGAGCAAGCACAGATAACATCGATACACCGGGACAGTCCCTCGTCTGCGTCCAACAGTTAGTACTCTTTGCTGGAACAGTCGAGTTGGAAGTCATTTGTTTTTTTTTTTTTTTTTAATAACAAAAGCTTCAATTTAATTTACTTGTACATTTTTAGTTTTTTAGGGTTCCGAAAAAAACTTCGGAACCCTTATAGGATCACTTCGTTGTCCGTCTGTCTGTCAGTGTGTCACCACCGTTTTTCTCGAAAACGGCTTATGATCCGAAGTCGAAATTTATACTGAATATAAAGTTCAACGGTCTCGTAGTGTTTTAAGAATATCAAGCTTATAGCTTAACTCAGTGAAAAGTTACAGCTCTAAAACCACGGCTTTCTCATTATTAAAACAAATTAAGGGACATCTTCCAAAAATCGTTTTTTTCCATACCTAATTCTAAGTTTCATAGTAAGTCCCGTTATATTTTACAAACACCAGCTTTAAAGTCTTGCAAATGAAGAACATATTGATATCTCTAAACATAGTAAGAATAACTTAAACAGCCAAAAACCAAATAAAAATCTATCACTTACTATAGCTTTCAAAGTACTGTAACACTAAAGCCATAGAGTAAAGGAGCTAAAGCTAAAACACACTATCATCTGATAGTTTGTTTATCCGTAAGCCGCGACTGAGAGCCGCGACTAATAACGTTTCACAGTCGTTTGAGGTCAGCAGATCCAGATTTCTATCGGACGTCAGAACACTCAAGAATGGCCCAAGGTTACATCCGCGACTACATCCGATTGTGTGCACAGTTCAATGTACATTCACTATCCAGCCGCGGTTGACGCGTCGGATAGTTTGTTCTAAGCCTAACTTTTTGACGCGTCACTATCACAACGTTTGTACACTGACCTCTATAATTAATCTATGATTTGTAGAATAGGTAGGTGTGTAATAGAATTTGCTATGGCATATACAATAATAAAAATATTTTTTATCTATTACCTATCTCTTTAATTAATTTATGTCGTCATATTTTGTATTCGCATCACACTATATCACATATCACACTAATTAATATTATAAAGCCGAATGTTTGTATGTGTATGTGTGTGTGTGTGTGTGTGTATGTTTATTACTCTTATTACTCCTTCACGCCACGAATTAACCGATTTGGCTGAAATTTGGAATGGAGATAGCTCATACCCAGGATTAAAACATAGGCTACATTTTATCCCGGAAAATTACAGAGTTCGCATGGGAATTGAAAAACCTTGATCCACGCGGACGAAGTCGCGGGCATCGTCTAGTACCTAATAAAACTTCATTTTTTTGTAGAATAGGTAGATATGTAATAGAATCTGCTATAGCATGTACAATCCAGTGTTAATCATAGGTTAAAAATAGAGGTCAACGCAGTCTTATAACCCAGTTGTCAAAAGCTGTCATATAAAATATTTCGAATGTTCATATAACGATAGGAATTAGGAAATGAGATTTGAAAGATGTGATTACATTCTCTTTGTGAAAGATGTAACAGTGTTAATGAGAGAAGGATACGGTCCATATTTAAAGATGCGCTGGGGTGGTTAGCTATTATAAGGGAAATTTCATCTCGAGTGAAGTGGAATCTTTGGTGGAACATGTCGACAAGCCATTAATTAAGCAGGAGGTTGACCAGTGAATAGATAACTACCATCCAGTCCAAGTTAAAGCGGCACCTCAGCAGCTCAAGAGCTTGTTAAAAGATGAAATGTCCATAGCACAGCGGCCGAGATTATTGAAGCAAGGCAATACATTCGTTAAAAAGAAAGATACAAGAATAATTACTCAGTGGATGGAGATGTACTCTGCAAGGATCCAGGACAATCCTTGGTCATACCCAAGCAATTGGAAAAAGAAATAAACCATGGCAATGGGCATTTTTTAAAGAGAAAGAAGAATTGGAATATAAGATGCATGGCTCAGCTGACGTTATGAAAAAATGGCCAGAGTCGAATAGTCGATAGAGATAGTAATAGTAGGTAAATAGTAGAGGTAAGAATGAAGGTGACTGTGTTGAATGAATATTTGTGTATTAATACAGTTAAGTAGATATATGTAGTTAGCTTTGTCTACAGCACCACCAAGTATATTGAAATGAAATTTTGAAATGAAATTTTATTAAATAAGGTCATTAGTTAAGTACAATGATCCATATTTTGTTAGGTTGAGACACAGCTGCCTAAGATAAGTTCAGCTAGTATATATTGTATATATATATTAGGTTGTGTTACACTGATAATATGTTTGTACATGATTTTGTTATTATCAACTTAAGAACACATAGTGAACTCACAGTGAATTCAAAGTGAACTTATAGGGAACTCGTTAGAATAAACTAAGGACAGTTATTGGACTGTAAATTAGATATAGAAATTAAAAATAAGTAAAAGTTTAAGTTAAAGGAATATTACTTATTAGCCCACAGGCTAGATGGTAGTATAAAATAAAGCCACCGTTACATGGTGCTTTATGGTAGGAAAAAAAAACCAACTTAAGTATACCTATGGTTTTTTAAATTCGAGATCAGTCAAATTTTATTTTATTTTGTAAAAGAAATATTATAATAATTTGTGACCATGTATACTTACTAGTGTTTAGATTCCTTATAAGATGTCATTTTGTATTGGTTAACTTAAGATGTATTATTGTTAAGTATGTATGAAAACTGTATTATTTAACTTAAGGTGTGTTAGTGTTGAGAAGGTATGAAATATGCGAGGAAGTATGAATATGGTAAAGATGTATGAACGGAGAAGGTATGTCTGGGGACAGACATAGTTGCAGGATGACCGAATGTGGGAAACGGAATGTAAGTGTATGACAGGGATGGAGGTATGCGATAGAGAGAGTGGGAAGATATGGAGATAAAAAAGATTGGCAAGATGGCGTATGGAGTTAAGACGTGCTAAGAAGTGCTAAAAGTAGTTTAAATAAAAGAAGTTAATATATATTTAGTGTTTTTACTTTGAGCTATTCCCACATTTATTAGAACATACAATACTATTACTTGCTTGTTTAGACATGAAAAGGGTCACAAAGAAAATTCTGTCAAACATAGAGAACCTTTTGATTGACTATCTCGAATGCTTTAAAGACAGCTTAGACTTAGTTTTACAAGTTATACATTGTCTTATGGAAGTAACTCAAAGAGACAAATAATGGGATGAAAGATGGAGAGTGGGCACTGTGAAAAAACTACACAACCCCATTGAGTTTGGGCTTGTTTGATTCATCTTGACAAGTACTCTAGTCCTAGATGATATGCAGGGTCTGATGATGAGACCGGAAGGCGTCTATAGGAACTTCAATAACACTGCGCACTTAAGCTGTCATCTAGTAGGTACCTAATTAATACAATGGTCAGGAGTTTCGGAACCCTCAGTGCGCGAGTATGACTCGCACTTGACTGGTTATTTATTATAATTATATATAATCAACAAACTTAAAATTAAACTCTAAATTATAATAATATTATATCTATAACTATTTCTAAAATTAAAACTATTCATAATAATAATTATTTCTAAAATTAAAACTAATATAAACCTAAAACCTCATCGATGTCACCGCAGCGCGGCATAGTACCCAAGATGCTGGCAGCATTGCCATTTGTTTTGTTTTCGTGAACACACGGATAAAGGTGATTGCAGCGGAATTCCGGGAGAACCCAGCGACGCGGGTGTCAGTCGGCAACTAATTGGGTGTAGTGGGTCGGATGTACGGACTCGGCAAATGAAGATTTATTGTCGCCTTTGGACGGTTTAGTCGCCGGTCGGTTTTTGTACATGTTTGATTTTCAACGTTTTGCATAAAATAGCCGTTCTACATGGGCGACCTCAACAAATGTCTGGGATGCGATGCAAGTGAACTTTTTTTTTATTCGATGCCAAGATAGCCCTTGACACCGATCTCATCTGATGATAAATGATGTTGCAGTCTAGGATGGTAACGGGCTAACTTGGAAAGGGTATGGCAGTGTACATTCCACCCTTACCCCTAATCGGTTTCTACATGCCATCGTGCCGGAACGCTAAATCGCTTGGCGGCACGTGAATGCGTAAAAATCTATACAAATAAAAGTGAGTTTTCTCTCTTGGGTTTCGTAATAGTTGCTTCTTAAAAAGCTCTGAAGCGTTGATAGCCTAATGGTTAATACCTCAGCTTTCTTTTTGAGGGGTCGGTGGTTGGAGCTTGGTGGTTGGTCATTTCCAACTTTTCGGAGCTATTTGCGTCTTGGAGAACATCTTGAAGAAACTTGCTTAAGAGTTCTTAATAATGTTCTCAAAGCCTCAATAGCCCAACGGTTAAAGGTGCGGACTGAAAACTGAAATGTCACAGGTTCGAATCCCACCCGTTGCACTATTGTCGTACTCACTCCTAGCACAAGCTTTCCGCTTATTTAGAGGGGATTGGAGGATATTAGTCAACTTCAGCTTGGCTAATGTTCTTTTAAAAATAAGATTGTGAAGTCTGTCCATTCGTATTTGGCCAAAGTGGTGAACTGAGACCTTATCCCGTCGTGACCACGGTCCATGCAATTGGATCGAAATATCGACAATCCCAACTAAAATAATTATCGTGGTACGTACTTACTCGTAATATGTTATTTCTATTATGTGACCTTAACCTTTTTGTTTCGAGACGAAACCTGTGCCAAGTCATAGGCCAGTGATGGATTTAGATGAATGAAATTAATAAGTAAAGCTTATTTGATTATTAGAATGATAGATTTGATAGATATTATAGGTTCAGCCACTACTCAAGGTAATAACCAACTCAAGGTAACTTTGCTCAAAACATAGCTCAAGAGACGTCGTTTAAGGAATGTGTCCTTTGAATAAACTAGCACAAGCTTTCCGCTTATTTGGAGGGGATAGGAGAATATTAGTCAACTTCAGCTTGGCTAATATTCTTTTAAAAAAAAAAAAAAAACTACATTTAGATGTAACTTTATTGTTGGAACTCAGGAAAGCTTTCCGTGTACCGTGTTCGGTGTTGGTTCCCTCAATAATTAACTAGGATCTGGCTATTATCGTAACCTGAATTTCACGGGCAGTGGTGTCGGAAATCCGACACAATACAACGGATTGCCTGACGGGCAACTAATTGGGTGGAGTGGATCGGATGTGTGGACGCGGCAAATGAAGATTTATTATCGCCACCGGAAATTTGTAGGCTGGTCAACGCTGTCCTTTTAATAGGTACATCGCTTCATTGTACCCTCCTCATTTGCGAGGAGACCAGCCTAGTGGTGGACTGGCATTAGGTTGAAGTGAATGGATTGATGATGCCGCTCAGTTCAAGTAGCGTTGCGGATCTGTAGTCTAAGCACGAACATCTTACCTTTCGAATAGTAAAGGTAAAGTTAACGCCAGCAAAAAATTTTGTATGAAAATGACAGAAGCTCTCCTGTCATTTTTAAAAGTTGGCGTTAGCTTTACCTGTACTATTCGAAAGTTAAAATGTTCGTGTTAAGGCTACTGAGCTTCAGGACGGTAAAAATAAAATCTTTCGTCTTATCTTTCAAGAAATTCTCATACAAGACAGTACTTTTTAGTAGAGCTTAGAATTTGCTGATGTTAGATGCACCCTATGCCTAGGAGAGCCCGCAAAGTCGGTTCTGTCTCTTGTTGCCGAGTGGAGTGAAGCGTAACGAACAAAGGTAAACCTGCACACATGAGAGTTTTTCTTATTTTCAAGCTTCAAAAGTCTGCTAATTTGCATAGGGCTGGTGTGGACTGGGACCTATAACCCTTCTCTCAAAACTCTCAGGAGTTTTCCTTATTTTCAAGGTTTAAAACCTTGAGAATAAGGAAAACTTCTGAGAGTTTGGAATCTGAGATGTGTGAAATCTTCTAATTTGCATAGTACAGGACATTAAACACATGTGGACTAGGGCCTATAACCCTTCTCCTGAGAGGAGACATGCGCTTAGCTATAAGCCGTTAGTGGGTTCCTGGTACTGACAAACATTATACTAGTAACAATACTAAATCCCTTTTCAACAAAACCACACCGCTTATTTTTGTCTCAGCTTTATAATCTGGGCGTGGGAAATAAACGACGAAACCCAGTTAATATATTAATTGATCGGGCTTTTACCGAAGCGCGAAAGCCGGTGGCAGCGGATTAGACTGTTTCAAACGTACGACAATAACGAGCTATCAAATTAATTAACCGCAATCCAATGTCTTATTCTCCAGGTTGATATTACCGGTCAAAAACCTATATTAAAAGAACTGAAAAATTTTAAGCTGAATGTTATAGATTACTAGCTGATGCCCGCGACTTCGTCCGCAAGGATTTTTTTAATTTCCGTGGGAAATCTTTGATTTTCCGGGATAAAAAAGTAGCCTATGTCACTCTCAAGTTCCTCGACTATATATGGATATCCATACAAAGAATCACGTAGATCCGGAGCTCTGTTGCAGCGTGATTGAAGGACAAACCAACAAACCACCACACAAACACACTTTCACATTAATAATATTAGTAACAATTATAATTACGATAATAACGATACGAGCTTTTGCCTACAACTTTGTCCGCGTGAAATTAGGTTTTTTTCGGATAAAAATCGATGAATGATTGAAAGACTAACCAAAAAACAAACACACTTTAGCATTTATTTTTTCGCATTTATTATTTGGTGATAATAGAAAATTATTGGTAAAATTTTGCAATTAAAGAAGTAGAGCCGCTGACAATCTTTTCCTCTTCTTCAAATTCAAAATTTTATTTCGCCGCCTAGTAACATTTTTACATGATTTTTACCATCGCGAAGTTAAAAACTTACGAAGTCCGTCAAGATTAAAATTTAATAGTCATGCAAACTTTTTAATTTTATGTAGGTAGGCTGTGTTTTTAATACGTTAAAATCAACCACAAAAAACCCTGTTCACCAGTAGGTACCCTCTTGACCCGCCCGGGGGAATAATAAACCTTAATTTACCATGTTCGCACACCGAGCGGCACCACCCAATCAGTAACTCACTTCACACTCGCACCTACTGTACTGAGCTCACACTTATTTCCGCTGAGGTCACCTATATCCGTTTTCTGTTAGCAAGGACTTCAAATTAGTGGGGTTGAATTAAACCGGAAAACTTCCTGAACAACTCGCCGCTTACTGAACGACCGGTCAGAATATCAACGTTTTACTAATTCTTAACATCTTTACTCAATATTATAAATGTGAAAGTGTGTTTTGTATAGGTTTTTCCTTGAATCACGTAGCAAAAGAGTCGCGGAGCTTCGACGTGATTTTTCGCATGAGAATAGTTGAAGACGAGAGTGACATTTTATGACACAGGTTAAATGGCTTATTTCAGACAACTTGCTAAAACCATACGAGTTCCCCTTATCGATCTTATCTTAGTCCATTTGCAACAATCTTACTAATATTATAAATGCGAAAGTTTGGATGTTTGTTACTCAATCAAGCCCCACCGGATGAACCGATTTGGCTGAAATTTGACAAAGAGATAGATTATAGACTGGAATAGCACATACATAGATGTGCTATTCCATAGATTTTTTATCCCGGAAAATAAGAGAGTTCCCGCGGGAATCCAAAATAACCTCAATCCACGCGAACGAAGTCGCGGGCATGAACTAGTTTTTTTAATACTGTTTAGTACCTACTAGTAGTTTCTTTATAAACACAGATCTAATCTGTATAGATTATTAAATAAATATTGAAGTTTAGTTAAATTCAAACCAGTCTCGGAAAACGGAGTGTGTTAGAGGAATTTATTACTGCAGTCGATAGCGAAGTAGAAATAAGCGAATGCAGCGATGCTGAATTTCAGGCAGGTATGTTTGCGACATCACTGCTTACGAGTATATTCTGAAATTATTTTCAAATGATAGTTGTACTAAAAGCTAGTATCGCTGACGGTCGAAAATAGTTCAATTAAAGCTGGCGAAAATTGAAGTACATTTCTGATAATTACACTAATATTATAAAGACGAATGTTTGTATTTGTGTGTGTGTGAGTGTGAGTGTGTGTGTGTGAGAGAGAGAGTGAGTGTGTCTGTGTGTGTGTCTGTGTCTGTGTGTGTCTGTGTGTGTGTGTGTGTGTGTACAGAAATTTTTTTAGTATGTTCCCCAATTACTCAAAGACCAAAGAAGAAATTATAAATTCCCAAATTTACCCCACCGAGAATCGAACCCGAGACTTCTTACTAGAAGCGCACACCACTTCGCTAGGGAGGTCATCAATATATCTACTATTACATCTCTGTAATATTTTTTCCAAAAATTTTTTGATGTCACTAATAACTAGTGGTTCGCCCCGAACTGAGACCTCGCGATATCCCATAATTCCCAAAAGTTTTAATTATATATTGTAATAATTAACTTTTAACATTAGACCACAAACATATAAGAGTAAGCAGACCTAACATAATTTTCACAACTACATCTAAACGAATAAATAATATCTTCGCTTGCTTCTCTCCAACAAAAAATATATGATTCTATCTCTTTTACTTCTGTTGTTGCAACACTTACGCACTCATAGACATAATTGAGCTTGAGGCAATTCGTAAGCTACAAATAAGAGCAGTATGGTGCAATATGTCAATTTGTCAAAAACAACAACATAACCTGCGAGTTGTTTATTCTTTTAAATTTGCTTTAAAATCGAGTCTAAAGAATCAAAAATTCTGAAATAAAATGGTGAAGTGTTGTGCACCTCTGTGTGGCAATTCTCCGTATAGGAAAACACCTGCAATTACTTTTCATCGGTAAGTTTTGATGTGCTATAGACTCGTAATTTGGTTATATGCTTACTGTGTGATTATTAATAATCGTTCGGCATTTTAGAAGCAGTCCCTAATTATTATATACGCAAAACTCTTAGACAGTTATAGTAATTTTGGTTCTAGTATATTCCTGTTGCAATATTTATCAATTAATTAATATCAGGATCTTGTTTGTCGTTTCATATACTTGTACAATTTGACAGAGCCGTATTCAGGCGCAAGTTTTGTTTAGTGGGTATATTTTGATTAAATAATTAGTCTGTTTTTGCCTGCCTGTTTTAAGATGTATTGGATTGTATTAATTTTTATTTGTATTGTATTGGACTTAGGAAAATTAATCGTGGAAGCAATACATAGCATAGTTTCATTAAATATTGTAAAATTTTTACTTTTTTTTGAAAAGAGCGACCGCCGAGTTTCTTGCTGGCTCTTCTCGGCGGGAAAGGCATTCCGAACCAGTGGTAGATTCATTGACGATTCAAAAGTGCTTGTGAAAGTTTATTTGAAATAAAATATTTCTATTTCTATTTCTATAAAAGTAAGGATAAATTATAAAATTAAATCATTTTTCAGCTTTCCAAAGGATGAAAATATAAAAAATGCCTGGTTGATGCAGACGAATAAAAAAAATTGGCAGCACAAAACATCGAGTGTGCTATGTTCTGAACATTTTGAAGCACATTTAGTGGATTGCAGTGGTTTTCGTACCGTCCTTACTTCTAATGCAATCCCAATGATTTTTGATTCATCATTACAAGTAAGTTTCTAGTTGTTCTTATATCTAGGTACCAACCCAAAACATCTTGCCATTTAAACGTAAATATTGACAGCTATACCCATATATATATAGCTGTGTACCTATTTGTATTACCTATTAAATTATTAATACTAGACAACTGATAATTTATTACTCTTGTTTTCAGCATATGTCTACATCATCAGTAAAAGGTCCAGTAGAAAGAAAAGCTGCTGGAGATCAAGTTTTGATGGACTTGCAAAATTTACAGCCTAGTAATACTATTAATAAAGAGTATAGAGTAATACTATTCCTTATTACGTTATTGAAAAGACTGAGACATATGGTTTATTTTGTTATTTTTATAAGTTTAAAATGTGTAATACTATTCTAATAAGGTTATTGAAATGAGTGATACAGGCTGAATAGAATGTAAGAGTTAATTAAACTACTGTTGATGTTATCGTATTGTCAATGTTTGTATTTCTAAAAGATATTAGAGAAAAAGTTGCTTTTTGATTTTGTTTTATTTATCTAATAGATATATCTTTTGGGTAGATTTTGTAAATCATGTTTTGTTTTGATTTTATTAAATATTATTTTGTAACATTATTACTTGTTTCATTACAAAACCGCGAAACTTAGCACATTAGAATCCATTTTCATAATTAAGAATTAATTTATAGAATTAAGTTTACAGAATGTAAAATAAGGGTTTAACCTACAATTTGATGGCAACTTTCCGTAGTTTCCATATTATTTCAAATTACAGATATTAAATACTCTCCAGTCCCTTCAACCTCGCTGAACCTCGCTTTTCGAAGTCCGGCTCTGTTTACTGTCAATGTGTGCGTGAGATTTGTATGTAGGCGTAATTGGAACGCCAATTTTTTCTTATGTTAGGTCTGCTTACTCTTATATGTTTGTGCATTAGACGCAATAAAAAAAATAATAGTTGACATAAAACTGTTTTACTGACACAGCGCCATCTATTAGCATTATAGTGAAGCTATTAGCTTCACAATAATGCTAATAGATGGCGCATTAAAATTAAATAATTTCGTTTCTTTATAACATTTATCTAATTTTAGTATTTGTTGTTCAAGTACAGGATATAACTGAATTTTCAACCAAGTTTCACGTTCTAATATTCAGTAATTCAGAAGTTATAGGGCTCTGACAGACATTTAGATGGACACACTTCTCTGTCTAGTAGGCAAGCGCCCTAGTTGACTCAGAGAACTCGCTTCGCTCGTTCAATAATTCTAGGAGTTAGAACTGTCACTAGTTCTCAAAAATTCTTAAAACTATTACGAAGCTGGTAGAGTTTTCGGAACGAGTATTAACATGGCGGCGGAAATCCGCTGGAAAACGCCGTGTCAGGAGTCTAACTAATTGGGTGCAGTGGCTTGTTAAGATTAATTATTGCGACCGTGCGTCATACACGTAGTTCCAATGAATTTTAACTTGATTATTTGGGATTATTTTTTTTCGGGATTTACTATAAACTTTTTGATATTTTTATTTTATTAAAGTGTTTACCTGCATTTAACTGAACTTTCAGAATACATTTTTTAAGCTATTGCATAGCTTCTATCGCGGGCCTTGAGCGTGGAGACCGAATCCAGAAATTCCGTAACGAAAATAACCTGACACGGGACTCCTCTACGGTGAGCCGCTAAATGGCGCCGCTAGATGGCTATGCAATAGCTTTATTGCGGCAGTCCCCGAATGCCACACGTCTTTTTTTTATCTGAATAGTGGGCAAACGAGCTCGAGGGTCACCTATTGTAAACTGATTACCGCCGCCCATGAACACTTGTAGTACCAGAGGCACCACCAATGCGTTGCCGGCTTTTCAGGAATTTATTGGTCCGCCCCTTGAATAACCCCATTATTGTAATTAACCCCATATTGTAGTTATTTACATTTTTAAATCATCGCCGTCATCAGCAACCTATCAACGGCTCACTACTGAGCGCAGTTCTCAGAATAGGGTTCTTACCCGACTGCGGCACGCAAAGGAGGGTAATGTGTTTATCAGCCTACGTATACATGTATGTTTGTATGTATGTATGTGACGCTCTGGAGACCAAACTGTCGTCCACCTAGTGGGGGGTCTACAAATTTTACATTTCCCTGTGCGAGGTTGTCCCTCCAGCACTTCGGGACCCCCTACGATCTGTAGTTCTCATTCAGACCGTGTGGATTTAGATTTTACTAGCTGATGCCCACGACTTCGTTCGCGTGGATTGAGATTTTTTTAATTACCGCGGAAACTTTTTTATTTTCCAGAATGAAAAGTAGCCTTTGCGTTATTCCAACATATTACTGTGTAATCTATCACTGTGCCAAATTTCTGCCAAATTGGCTCAGTTGCTGTGGCGTTATCCATACATCCATATATCCAAACTCTCGCATTTATAATTGTAGTAGGATAAATTCATCCCTCTAGAATAGAATTCAAAAAAATCTCTCCTATTTATTACCTACAGCTATTTGTATCCTAAAGAGATAAACGAGTTTCCTGAAACTGAAATCGAGAACAATGCAATCGAACGTTTCTATGTGAAAAAATCTGAGTGACCAGCGCGCTCGGCGCCCGGGGAATGATAAATCTTAATTTGCCGTGTTGGCACATCCGAGTCTTAGCACCCAATCAGTTACCCGACTGACATGCCGAACTGTTTGCTCGGATTTCTACGCTACTCACTAAGCGAGGACCTTTATTTAGAAAGCATCAAACTATTATGTTTTATACTAGTAGTTCGCCCCGAACTGAGACCTCGCGATATCCCATAATTCCCAAAAGTTTTAACCCAGGAATGCCCGAATTAATTTTTTTTCACTTTCATTGTTTTTTTTTCTCTAAAACTACTTGGAAGGGGATCCGAAAATGATAAAAACAATAAAATATTTTAAAAACATATTTGAAGTATGAAAAATAAAGCGTGTCCATATGGACACGCTGGGCAGTTACAGTATCAGAAAATACAATTACTAGGTGAAAATCTAATGAGTACTAAACTTGATTTTAGACAAGAATTAGGCATAATGACATTGTAATACTTCTTTGTATGCTATGCTTCGAAGCATTGCAATACTTAATCTCAAACTACACTTCATAAGTCCTGTTTTACCAGTTGAATGTTTGGCTTTTCAGTAAGAAGCCAAGAATCGTTTCTTATTTTTCCGACTTTTCAGTAAAGTTATGAACTCAGTAAAATCTCCATGCATCGGTAGTGAAGAGGCAGTACCTCTGTCTTCCTGAATCTCTTTGTGGGGTATCTTGGATTTATTGAAATAAGACAGAATAATTTCCAAGTGGAAATTAAGCTGGAACTTTACCACTCCAGATATTTCTTTTATTTTCCAGGCACAATGAATATCCAGCATCCATGTCATAAGTGACCAGTGCTGATTATTTTAGTGCTTTATTTATTTTGTTCATTGTAAAATTTTGGATTGCATTTCCAGGTTGTAGAAAATAAGATTTTTAGTATGGAAATAGCTCCAGTTCCCCACGAATCTACGTCTTACCTTCTATATTCAGGTGATGAACGACTTTCATGACCTTCTTGATCAACATACAAAATATCTTAGACTTCATTAAGTGTCCAGTTGCCTCTTAATTGGTTGATATCAAATAATTTGGTCAGATGTAATTTATGTGCAAAAAGCTATTGCAAGTGCCCAGCGTGTCCATATGGACACGCTAACTTCATCGCGATAAAAAGTAATCAAAATAAAGATTTATCCATTGCTTCACTCTATAAAAACATAGGTAAATAATGACTAAATAGTTTACAATACAAAAATTCCTTCCAAAATACATAAATATCGATCAATTTTACTCTTTCTCTTCTCGAATCCACTTTTTTTGCAAATTCACAACTTGTGAAAAAACAAACTCAATTTTCTTTAAGATCACTCCCACTTTTTGCCCCAATTTTTACATATTATAACAGGTTATACCTTAGGCTACCCGAATGTCATTAACTCTTTCTTTTATATAAACAAAATGTTGTCATAATCGGCAAATAATTTTACTACTATAAACGTGTCCATATGGACACGCTGGGCATTACTGGGTTAATTATATATTGTAATAATTAACTTTTAACATTAGACGCAATAAAAAAATAATAGTTGACATAAAACTGTTTTACTGACACAGCGCCATCTATTAGCATTATTTCACAATAATGCTAATAGATGGCGCTGTAATAGAATAGCTTCACAGCTATTAGCATTTAAAATTAAATAATTTCGTTTCTTTATAACATTTATCTAATTTTAGTATTTGTTGTTCAAGTACAGGATATAACTGAATTTTCGACCAAGTTTTACGTTCTAATATTCAGTAATTCTTGACATATGGCTCAAATTAAAATCTCCACTTTGAAAGCCCCCTATTTCGTCAATTTTAAGGGAAAAATTAAAAAAAAAAATATTTTTGTACTCTGATCAAAGTCGTCTTTAAAAAGATATATTGCAAGTCTATGTAACGCAACAAACAAAATTTTACTTCAAACGCGCTTCTATGAGAGCCCCCCTGAAATAAAGCTTTTTATATTTTTTTATACAATGTTCGGCTGAAGGCCATCAGTTTACATATTATATTTAAATTTGAAGTAATTACGTTCAGTAATTCAGAAGTTATAGGGCTCTGACAGACATTTGGACGGACACACTTCTCTGTCTAGTAGGCAAGCGCCCTAGTTGACTCAGAGAACTCGCTTCGCTCGTTCAAAAATATTAGATGATGCCCGCGAATTCTTCCGCGTGGATAAAGGTTACCGTGGGAACTCTTCAATTTTCCGGCATAAAATGTGATAATTTTAGCTAAATCCGTACTCTCTCTCTCTCTCTCTCTCTCACACACACACACACACACACACAAACTTTCGCCTTTACAATATTAGTGTGATTGTTTTAATCAGTCAAAGAAAACCTTAGACTCTAAGGCTTAGAGCATTAAATGCTCAAGGTAGAAAACGTATTCATTTGACGTTTGAGTTTTTTTAAATAATAAGTTATTGAAAAAAACTCAATTAAGTAACTTTTGCTCGTGACTTCGTCCGCATTGAGTTGAGTTTTTAAAAAAATGCTGTTCCGACTTTAATGCGTTTCTTCGCATTACCCAGGTATAATACAAAGTTCTCAGATGCTTATGACGTGGGATGCCTCAATTCATCATGAAATAATTTATGTGCACTGTGCAGCTTTAAGAACTTAAAAATATCAAACGTAAGTATAGTTGTATAAGTCCATAGTGTCAAAGTATCATAATATTTTTCGATTGAAATGTCTGTTCCTTTAGGAGTTTCTGTAAGATTACTAACTGAATTAAAACAATAATAGTACTCGTAGGTATACGTCTCAGGTTACATCGTGTTTTGTTCCAAAATTGCATTGGCCGGATGCCAGGGTAATAATTGGGTTCTTTAAATACGTGCCAACTCGAGAGCCTTTCGTCTTTTTTTGATGTAGAGATCCTATCGGGTGGTTGAACTTGCTACGAATGTTTTTGTTTGTAAAACCTGTATAGGGATATGCTAACGAAAATTTTTTTGCTTTTGAACAATATTAGCCAAGCTAAACTTGACTTATAATCTCCTCTCCCTACCAAATAAGCGGAAAGCTTGTGCTAGGAGTGGGTACGACAATAATGCAACGGGTGGGGCTCGAACCTGTGAACTTTCAGTTTTTAGTCTGCACCTTAACCGTTGGGCTATTGAGGTTTTGGGAAGAGGTTACACCTTTTTTTTATTCGATGACAAGATATTCCTTGATTGCGATCTCACCTGCTGGTAAGCGACGATGCAGTCTAAGATGGTAGCGGGCTAACTTCGAAGGGGTATAGCAGTGTACATTCATACTATGCCAATATATAGAAACCGATATTGCCGATATTGGCGGCACTATTGCCGGAATGCTAAATCGCTTGGCGGCACGTCTTGGACCAGACCTAAGACAATTCAGCGTTCAGAGTGAGTCGTTGACTGGTTGAAATTAATGTATAGTTCTTTCATTTCACGAGGGCTCGCGGCTCATGCTTGTGTGTGTGTCGTATCTGTATAAGTGTGAGCGAGAGATTGCTAGCGCCTGACCACCTAGGCTCCTTATAGGTACGCATACTTACACAATGTGCATGTACACGACGTAAATACAAATAAAGCGCCCGTAACTTCGTGAGATAAACGTACCATACTACTATATAGATATAAAAGCATGAACGTTTATGCATAAAAGCCTGTATTTGCAAATACGTAGGCAGTGAGTAATCAAAACTATATTTAGCCGATCTATTGAGCAATAGGTACTAATTGTTGAAGCCTCGAACAACATTCCGATTCGTGTATTAGGTTCGGTAATTTAATTGAATTACTAAGCTATCAATTTAACTACACTTGTGGTAATCTGGTAATTATACTCGATTGGGGCTTCTAATGCTTGATTACCTTAATTCACAATACACAGTAATACTTGTGCTCATTTATTCGTACATATATCTCAATCTGACGCAGGTCACAGATCTCTTCCCGAATAAGACATTATAGAAGCAGTGACAGCATAGTAGTTTGGACTGTTGCCCAATATTCGGCGGGTCGCAAGTTCGATTCCGGGAACGCACCTCTGACTTTCATCGTTTTCATGGCCCAGAAGCTAAAGCGATCTTAACTGAATTTGATACCGAGTCTGTAATCTAAATAATATAAACGTAAAAATTATTTTTACAAAACCGACTTAAAAACCATTACAAAGTATATCAATTGTGCCTATAAAATTTGAAGAGTTCCCTCGATACCTCCAGGATCCTGACCTGATGACAATGGGAACAATTTTCAAACAAAAAAAGACGTGTGGCACTCGGGGACTGCCGCGGTAAAGCTATTGCATAGCATTTTTTATCAACGCCATCTAGCGGCTCACCGTAGAGGAGTCCCGTGTCAGGTTATTTTCGTTACGGAATTTCTGGATTCGGTCTCCACGCTGGCCCGCGGTAAAAGCTATCCATCGTCCATCAGGCGTCTTCGAGTAATCGGGGAACATACATAAAAAAAAGATTCCGACGAATTGAGAACCTCCTCCTTTTTTGGAAATCGGTTGAAAATTGATATACAGGACAAGACAGCATACTATCAGTCCAAAAGTTGGTACGGGATTAAAAAAGTTTCGAATGAAGTCGATAATAATTATTCGAAGATTTTGATTTTACTAAAAGGCAATATTGTACACGAAACACAAAGCAATAAGCGGAGATTGATAACAGTTGCTTGGAAAGGAAAATTTCACGCAAAATATTCTTTTCACGGTGAATATAAAATATGCTCTCGAAACGTTCATAAAAACGCGTAAAGATCATTTTCAATAGCCCTCCTCCGTTTTTGTAAGCTAAACTTTGCTGAGAATAGGGTCCAAGACGGAGAGGTGTTATTTAATAGAGGTGACTCGTACGAAGCGCTTCAGTTTAACGTTTCTGAAACGAACGGCTAAGGTATGGAACGCCCTTCCAGCTTCTGTGTTTCCGACCACGTATAATCTGACTACCTTCAAGACAAGAGTGAATAGGCATTTTCTAGGCAAGCGCGTTCCAAATTAGACCTCATCAATGCTTTCCATCATTGATTGTCGTCAACCGCAAGCCTATTTCATAATAAAAAAAAACATTAACGACTCGCAAAACGGTGCGTTCTGAACCTAAGGCTAAAAAAGATGGATTTATTACGTATACAATGTATGCAGTATGCACTGCTCGAAAAATTTGTGGGCGATGAAATGCATCAGCAATACCTGACGATGCCCACGACTTTGTGTGCGTGGATTAAGCTTTTTCAATTCCCACGGGAACTCTTTAATTTTCTGGGAGAAAAGGTAGCCTATGTGTTAATCCTGGGTATGAGCTATCGCCATTCCAAATTTCAGCCAAAACCGTTCATTCGTTGTGGCGCGAAAGAATAACAAACATACACACACATACAAACTTTCTCCTTTACAATATTAGTGGGAATAATCACGAATGTACGCCAGAATTAATTGCAGGATCATTTAAAAATATTTTAACTGGTGGCGTTATTAGGGGGATATATACCAGAATAATTTTTGAAAAGCTCTTACCAGGTTATCATTCTTCATTAAAGCTATTTATGAAAAATAAGTACGTATTGTATGCCTCTGAGGTACAGATTATATTAATTGTCATTATTTTAATTATGTAAACATTTTAAACATATTTATGATTTACCAGTACTAATCCCACTTTGGAGTTAGATTTTTAAAAATAATTTTAAAAACTTGGTAAAAAATTTTTTTAAAAAAATTTTAAAAACTTGGTAAAAAATTATATATTATTTGGCAATGATAACTCAATGCTTCGAAGGGCAATAAAAATCGGCTCAACGAGACCTGTATGACACGTGCGAGGGAATGTGAGAAGTGCGGGTCGGATTAGTTTTATTGCATTTTTCTAAATTTTGCAACATACGGTTCTCTTTTTATTGACTCGGCTTAGTTATTTAAAACTAGTTGATGCCCGCGGCTTCGCTCGCGTGGAATTAATTTTTAAAATCCCGCGGGAACTGATTTGATTTTCCGGAATAAAAACTCCGGGTTCCGGGGGTTTCCGGGTAGCTTATGTTACTCTTCCGGTCCTCAACCATCCCCAAAAAAAATCGCGTCGATCCGTTGCTTTCTTGCGGCGTGATTGAAAGACAAACCAACAAACAAACACACTTTCGCATTTATGACATTATATATAATACATTTTATCAAGATTTGTTCTAGTCTAATTAATTTTGTTTATTCCGATTTTGATTGTAAAGGATAAAGGATTAGATGAAAACCAGTGTAGTTTGTTTATTCGATGACAAGTTGACTGCGAGTGAGTGAAGATGAAGTCTAACATGGTAGCGGGCTAACTTGGAAGGGGTATGGTAGTGTATATTCAACCCAAACTCCTAATCTGTTTGCTACACGCCATCGTGCCGGAACGCTAAATCACTTCTCGGCACGTCCTTGACGATATAGGGTGGTAACTAGCTACGGCCAAAGCCTCCCACCAGACCAGAGACAATTCACAAATTATAAATTCTTAAATTGTTTCCGCCAGGAATCAAACCCGAGACCTCCCAGTTAGAAGAGCACAGCGCTCACCTAGATGCCAGGGAAGCCGTCAAAGAGGCATTCTACACCTTGACCACTTCATAACTGAGATAATTCTGTCCCTCGCCCACTGCTTCTTCGGCTTTACCTTGGCTGAGCTTTGTAGATGTAAGTTCTTCGAATCTCATCCTCTAACTGCTTATACTTAATGCTATTCGCAGTATAGCTTTTGTATGACTCTAAGTAGCTTCATCTATAAGCAGCTTATGTCTGTAGGTACAGAATAAGTATACGAACATTTTATGACTTTGAACGTTTTGAACGCGCCCGAATTTTTATTTCACATAGAGGTAAACACTAGCAAAGATGAATTTCTCATATAGCAAACAAACGTATGAGTGCTTTAATACTTTTCGCTTTGATCTCCTCAAATATATAAAAAATACGTATTTCTTATTCGGAATGTAAAGATTTCTAAGGCTCCTTTTATAAATAAAGGTTTTCCTTTTTAAATCAAGCGTTCCTTTGGATTCACGTTTATTGGTACCTATCTAAATGTAAGTATTCATATATTTCATGCATTTACAATTAATAACCAAGTTCTAAGTCTAATGTGTATTCATGGAATTCATTTGATATAAGCCAGTCATAAGTAAGTATTAACTTTTCAGCCTGATGGCCGATACAGACTTGGCGACGACGAATAGGTACCTAATATTCAAGCATTTCGAATCGTAGACGATAATATTTAGACAATTACCTTATCTTTCATTATAACAATTTCGTCAACCCTTCGATCACAGAAAAATAAGGGGCTTCAGCACTTCATACTGCAACTATTATTCAAATGCATCATTGTTCCTTAACACTGAAAGAACTGCTTCACGTCAATGTTCGATGACAGACTAGCTCACTGTGTGCTATCATATTTATTACACAAATCGGACTAACATGCGATATCCACTTATTTTTCTGTGATCGAAGATATTCCCATAACATAAATAATATTAATATTACAAGGGCGAAAGTTTGTTTGTAAATTTTTAAGTAACGAAAATATAATTAAGTTGAGTAGGTACTATTTGGTTATATTCTATACTTGGTTTAAGTTCGCACCGTCGCTACACGGTCAACCGAAATACATGCTTAGCCGAATATTTAATTTATTAATTGTAAAATAACAGCTGTAAATTCCGTTTTCAGGTTGGAAATTAAACTTTCAACACTAAACGATCTGACTCACCCATGGGTTTGAAATAAAATAACAATATCACTATGCATAATGAGATTCCACGGAGATATCCCGTCACTGCAAATGGAAATATGATTTTGATTAATATTTTCAGTAATATACCACTCGTGTATTTATAATAATATGGTGAAATTGTTGTTAGCGAGTTCTCCAACGTTATTTTTCGAGAGACTGAGTTGTTTATGTGATTTGAGTTATTGGAACGAAGTTCCTTATCGCGCGTTGTGAAAGGGGGCTAGACGGAAAAAATTCTTACGAAAAGTTGTCACGACACTTTTTGCTAAGTTCGTCGCATGTTTCTCTGTCTGTCTCTCTCTCTCTTATAGAAAGCAAGCCAGATATTTTCATTTCTATTTCGCATTGAACTTCGTTCCATCCAGGTGTCCCTTGACACCTCTCAAGTTTTTTTTATTGTACGGAAGGATGCCTATCGCATTATTATCACAGGAGTAAAACTCATATTACACCATAGGGGTTAATCAATGCGTGATTAATGGAAAAGGGTCACAACCTTCAGCAATGAGTATTACGAGGCCAAGAATATCTATTTAAGATTTAATAATCTAAGTAAAAATTCTTGTTTTGAAAACCAACTTCAAACGCCACTACGAAGTATATCAAGTGTGTCTATAAAAGTTGAAGAATTCCCTCGATTTGTCCAGGACCTCAGATCAGATCTTACATCGTCAGATCCTGACTTGATGACTATGGGAACACTTGGAAAGTATACTCTTTCAAACAAAAAAAGAATTTTCCAAATTGGCCCAGGCGTCTTCGAGTAATCGGGGAACATACATAAAAAATAAAAATAAAAAGATTCCGACGTATTGAGAACCTCCTCCTTTTTTAAAATCGGTGAAAAATAGAAAGAAAAGTAGATTTGTTTGACTCTTCGTCACATCATTGATACTTTTCTACATACTTATTATGACCGTTCTAGAGCGTACTAGTCATTAGAACGACAAAAAGTAAATTAAGATACCCAGGCTTCGCATCCGCCGGAAATAGCCTCGCTGAATGATAGAGCATTTTCACCACATCCGGTGTCCATGCAACAGCGACAGTGTTTGGCAATGATTCATGACTTTCCGTTTGTCTTGTCGAGACCAGGAAGACGAAGGTTTGGGGATTAAGTGGAAGCGCACAGAAGCGACTTGTGGCATGGTAAAGAGTCGACTGACTACATTTTCAACCTCTGACGGAAAAAGAGGGATGTTATAAGTTTGACGTATCCGTGTACCTGTCCGTTCCCTCGTAGCTCCCTAGCATCAACTTTTAGTAGATCTATACTCTTTATTCAATGAGTAGGTGTTAGATAGATAATGATCAAGGACCGAGGAAGAGGATTTGACGATAGAACAGAAAACTATATATAGAAATAGTCCAGCTATAGATTCACATGTCGGGGGTGTTTTAAATTTTTAATTTGCTTTGGATTACATGACGGTGCCGATACTGAGGGTGAAAGGTAAGGGCATGCAGTATAGATGCAGTTATCACAACATCAATGAACCCGCATTCAGTATGAAGCAGTTGAACTAATGGGAAAAAGTCCCACCAGTTGAATATATATCAGTAGGAATGACCCCTACTGTCGTAACCACTCCTAATACAAGATTTACGCGGCTTATTTGGGGAGGAGAGTAGAAAGTCAAGTTCAGCTTGGCTAATATACGAGTACTTAAAAAAATTATAGAACTCACTCTCTCTCTCGTCTCTTAGAGTGGGTTGTACGACAGTTGTTTAGGGGAAAAATAATATTATGGTAAAGGTACTTTTCTTACCAGAAAATGCAATTTTGGATTGACCAACTGATGTGCAACGGTCACTAAGTTTAAAGACCAAAAGTTATAAAACAAAAAGTCGCAAATGTAACATGACGCTATATTTGTGGATTAATAGTCATGAAGATGGAGCTGTGCATGAAAACAAATACTTAATAGTGCAAACGATTTAAAACTTTATTCTAAGGTATTAAGGTTTGAATCCGATAAAAATGGGAACGGTCAATAAATCGTAAATTGTAGCCAACTGTGAACGTATGCAACAAGATGTGTATCCAGTACTGCAATGTAAGTGGAATATTGAGTTCATCATTCTTTTATATTTGGATCCTAGTTTTCTAGATTTTTTTTAAAGAGACTAGCTTATGCTTGCGATTTCGTCCGCGTGGATTTGTTTTTAAAAATTCCACGGGAACTTTTTGATTTTCCGGGTTAAAAAGTAGCTTACGTCACAACCCAAATACATTGATAGAAAAATATATCTATAGGGAGTACAAAAAACTTCATCAGATCACTGATCAATACTGCGCACCTGAAATTTCTCTTTGCAAAATGAAATTCTCTAATCCCTATTAGGAATCCCTACTACAAAATAAAACTGCTATCTATGGATTATTCAATAAAATAGTGACGGATTGGCTTTGACATCCCGTTCTTGTCTAACTTATTGAAAACGGTATGCAGCTATCTCTGTCGCTCACATCCTAATTAGGCGGTGCCTGCATTTGTTCAGTGGCTGATAGAGCTAGCGAGTCTTTATCTAGACGGCGCGGTAACTCCTAGTGATTGATGGATAGCGCGGAAAAGAGATCGCTGCGCTAAGTGGGTTTTCCTTTATAATAGCCTTCAAGCTTAAATGAATAAGTTATACTGCAACTTACATATTTACTTATACTATAACTGGCATAGCATAAGTATGTAGGGAAGAGATACACAATCAGAAGTTCAATCTGGATAGTAATCCAAGATTGAAATTCACAATCGTGATTACGTGGGGTTTTTTTTTTAAATATATTAGCTATGCTGAAACTATCTAATACTTATGCTGGGAGCATATGTAAGAACGAAAGAATGATTTACTAGGGGGAAAATTAAATATAACAACATTTTTTGAAAATAAAATATTATATCGTATTATGTAGATTTGGGGGTAAATTCTCTTAAAATTTAGGCATTACATAGAACTTTTACCCGTCACCATTCTAACATCGAAACGTAAAGCACAGAATAGATCTGCACCCCTACGTAGTTGAAATCCCAAGGACGCGCACTAAGCGCTTTGCTTCCAAGTTCTTGATACGCACCGCTATTAGAGTGCCCTTCCGGCTTCCGTTTTTCCCTACAACTACAATTTAAGTTGCCTAGAAATAGGCATTCTTTAGGCAAGCGCATTCCATTTTAGGCTGTATCGTCACTCACCATCAGGTGTGATCGCAGCCAAGGGCTAGTCTATATATAAAAAAAAAATCTCTTCATTGGTCCTATACATTATCGGTTTTGGTTAGTGAAATCTTAGCTCTTGGTGCCTGTTTTAATGTGCGACAAGATGAAAAGGCGAGTAGGTAGGTACTTAGACACGGTGCTAATGTAGATTGATGGATAGTGTTAGAAAAACTTCGCCACTTTACACGGATTTTCAGTTAATGCTTTATGGTGTTTGATTTATAATTAAAGAGGAAAGGGAGATGTAATATTTATCTATATTTCTATTGATTGATTCGGGAATAAAAATTAAATAAAAAAAGACGTGTGGCACTCGGGGACTGCCGCGGTAAAGCTATTGCATAGCATTTTTTATCAACGCCATCTAGCGGTGAGAGGAATCCCGTGTCAGGTTATTTTCGTTACGGAATTTCTGGATTCGGTCTCCACGCTCAAGGCCCGCGATAGAAGCTATGCAATAGTTTAATAATCAACTATTTGCGGGTTAAAATTATACACAAACCGTATATTGAAAGTTCATATTCATATTCATTTATTAGTTGGATTCCAATATGTATTTACAATGATTCTTATAACTACTTAGAGATCATTATTTTTACTTTGGAACCCCGTTGGCACACAGCAATTATTGGGTTAGTAGAGAGACGGGCGCCGAGTTATTAATTAAGAAAGTCATTTATGTTATAGTAGTTTTTATCTATAAGAAAATTTTTAAACGAGTTGATAAACGCCGTTGTTTTCAAAAAACTTAACTAAACGCGGGCAAAAGTCATTGATTTTGAATAAATACAGTAAACTGCAGAAAAAGTACTACCTAAATATGAAATTGGTTCATGTTGAAGTAAGTCAAAGTTTAGACTTAGGAAAAACTAACTTTGAAAGCTTTCGCATCGCCAGCATTATTACGTCATACCTAGCTATAACTCTATTCTTAGTTGCTTCAAAACACATACGTGTAGTTCTATTGTTGTTATTAAAGCCCATTAATTCAAACAATTCCAAACCAATATTGTGCAATAATCGCCTTACCAAGTCCAGAAACAGACACCTGCAAATACATGTCTTAACCATAGGTTCGATTATTCGCACTGCGTGTTCAAATAATGCAAAGATATTCACCGATAGGGTAGAGATACCGATAGGCTTTTGAAACTTTACACTTATAGTTTGTGTGTGTGCGTGTGTGTGTGTGCGTGTGTGCGTGCATGCGTGCGTGCGTGATTGCGTGGTTGCGTGGTTGCGTGTGTGTGTGCGTGCGTGCGTGCGTACGTGCGTGAGTGCATGCGTGCGTGCGTACGTGCGTGAGTGCGTGCGTGCGTGTTAAAGGTGAATTTATCGGGAGTATTCTTAGCTATGTTTGATGAAAATGAAAATCGGATTACGTATTTTTCACAACTCCTTCAATATGGATATCTAATGGCTTGACTAGTGGAATACTATGCACAATGATAAATTTCAAATCCAAGATGGCCGCCACCACAAAATGGCAAATTAGGTACATATTTTTTTTATTTCACATGTCGGAGGTGTTTTAAATTTTCAATTTACACTTATACTAATAAGGAAATTGAGACTTTCACACAAAAATACTAACAAAATTTTCGTAAATCCAAATTTGCAAAACTTGACAACGTTAATAGGTTTCGAGCTTCGAAACGTAATAATGCTAGATTAAAATGGATTTTAAAACCTAATTATGAAGTCATTCAATCAGAATCAGCGGATTATTAGTATTCCGCAAAGTTTTCGGTTGCATGACATGGACAAACTCGAGCCCGGTACATCAAGTTGAAGAATGTCCAACATTAAGCTTATTTAAGCTCGTTCTCTTCACGGAAATTTCCCAAATTCTACGACAAGTACAACTTGCCATAAGTTCAGCCTTACACTAATGTAAGTGATCGACAAATCGGATCTCAAAAAGACGAACGAATCGATTTATGTCGTGCGTAAGATGCATGACGTGCACTCATACAAACACAAAACTGACCTTTTTTTAAATATATTATATAGACTAGCGCTTGACTGATGGTAAGTGAAGATGCAACCTAAGGTGGTGCGCGCTTGCCTAGAAAATGCGTATTCACTCTTGATTTAAAGACACCCACATTATAGTTAGTTGGAAAAACGGAAGCCGGTAGGGCATTCAAAAAATTTTGCGGTGCGTATTAGGAACGAGGAAGCGAAGTGCTTAGTGCGCGATGTGAAGTTATGCCTCAAGGACTGTACTTTTTGAATGTATGATGATTTCAGCTCCTCATTTTATTCTAACCGTTATTATAGACAGAATCGGCTCTAGCCCATGTAGCGCCCGTGTGCATCTTGGCGCCCTCTAGTAGACGCGTGGCCAAAATGGAATACTTACAGTACAAGAATACCGTTTGACTTACTTATATTTTCACCAGTGAATGGAAATTCAGGAGCAAAAAATGGTGCAATTTTAAATGATGTCGGGACACAAGCAAGCGCGGCTCGGCGCAGCGCCCCCTACAACCCTGCGCCCGTGTGCAGCGCACACTCTGCACTATGGTGCAGACTTTACCTATGGGTAAAGTCGGCACTGATTATAGAGTATCGCTTAATCCTATCTGTCTTCAATATTACGCTTAAATGTCACCGTGTCTAGACACGCCGAGGCGACAATGCACTGCATACCATGTCTTAATTGTCTAGTAATAGGACCACAGCAGATACCTAAACGGCTCTATTGAAAACACTTTGTGAATTGGCTAAATGCCAAGCGATTACCCCTTTCACATGACTCTAGTACTTAACCTTAGTACTTACCTATGTAGTATTTTCATAGTATTTCAGGTGTAAGTCTCACTAGTATGTCAATTAATATATAGTCATAAAATAAGGCCAAACAGATTACACAATGTTCATGGATAAAAATGTAACTAGGTGAAATAGATGGGTATAACACGAGAAACAATAAACAACAGAACTTTTTATTACTTAGATAAATGATTAAAAAAAAGCAGAAAAACCAAAAAATACTCGGTAATTATTTATTTTAAAGCTTCGAGTATATAAATATCTATACTTTTCTATACTATAATATTATAAAGATACATTTGTATGTAAGTAAGTATGTTTGTAACAAATTGGCCCAAAAAGTACCGAACCGATTTGGCTGAAATTTAAAATGAAGATAGACTATACCTTAGATTAAAACATGGGCTACTTTTTATCCCGAAAAAAATTATAGTTCCCGTGGGACTCCAAAAAACCACAATCCACGCGTACGAAGTCGCGGCTATCAGCTAGTAGGGGATAT
This sequence comes from Hipparchia semele, assembly GCA_933228805.2. Lineage (NCBI taxonomy): Eukaryota > Metazoa > Arthropoda > Insecta > Lepidoptera > Nymphalidae > Hipparchia > Hipparchia semele. Next base: position 2,406,048 of record OW121725.1, on the reverse strand, counting down.
AGCTTTACACATAAAAAATAATTTAAATTTAGCGTACAACCACGTACAACGCAAGTAATTAAAAATTGCATCTAACTTTTTGTTTGGTGCAATAACACAAAATTGATTTTCGTGACGAGTAGAGTCCGAAGTCCACAAAATGGTAATTTATTAAACGCGGTGATGCGAAAATGGAAACAGTTTTTAATTAAAATATAAATAAGTTTGTTTTATTTTGCAATCTCTTTTATATTGTGGGTAAAAAGTTGTTGTTTTTAACCCCTGACAAAACAGAGGGGTGTTATAAGTTTGACGTGTGTATTTGTGTATCTGTCTGTTGCCTTGTAGCTCCCTAACGAATGGATTTTGATGAGGTTTTTTTCTGTTTGAAAGACAACGTGATCAAGATGGATTTTAGCTATAAATAATTTATGAAAATCACTTCAGGCATTTGGAGATCATCAGCTCATTTGCTATTTTATCTTTCGCGGATATTTTTTGTTTAAAATTTCCCTTTAAAATGAACTAATTTTAGCAATGTCTGCTGAAGCTGAAGACTTGTTGTAGACGCAAATTGTAATTTATTTATTTATTGCAAATTTCCGAACTTATGTACGGAAATTTCCAATTACACTAATGAAGTTAATTAAAAATAGACATAGCTTAAATATAATTACAAAATTGAACAAAATCCAAAAACATTCAACACACACATCTCTGTTTACTCCGTTGACTGTAGCCTTGTTGTAGACGCAGATTGAAATATTTGTTTACTACATTGACTGTAGATTTGTAGACGCAAATTGTATGTAATGTCTGTTTACTACATTGATTTAGATTTTTTTTAAAAAGATATACGATCTTATATACGTGGTCTTAGTCCGTGGCGAACCGCTAGTCTTATTCGAAACTGGACAAAGGTATCGGTGTCGCAAACCCGTAACAAGCGGGCGCAGACAATCCTTACAAACGAGCGGCCCGCAGAGTGCGGGTCAATGCGGTACAATCGTGTGGAATGATTCAATACATCATTGTGGCGTAGACGTGCGATCCTAGGACATCCTCTATTTATCCAGCTTTATGGAAGATTCTGAAAGCGCTCGGTGAGGTATTTTAAATGTTGTCGCGTAGTTGACATAAAACTGTTTTACTGACACAGCGCCATCTATTAGCATTATTGTGAAGCTATTAGCATTTAAAATTATATAAATTCGTTTCTTTATAACATTTATCTAATTTTAGTATTTGTTGTTCAAGTACAGGATATAACTGAATTTTCAACCAAGTTTCACGTTCTAATATTCAGTAATTCTGAAGTTATAGGGCTCTGACAGACATTTGGACGTACACACTTCTCTGTCTAGTAGGCAAGCGCATTAGTTGACTCAGAGAACTCGCTTCGCTCGTTCAATTAAATAAATTATATTAATCTAACGTTAATAGCCGCTACATATTTAATTGCTTAACCTAATGTTAGTAATTTAGTATTATTTATTATTTATGAATTATTATGTAACATAATTTATTTTTATGAGGATCCCTTTAATTGGGTACAGGAAGTTCCCCAGTTTTGTATGAAAATGAAAGCGAGCGCTTCTGTCATTTTCATATAAAATTTTTTGCTAGCGTTAACTTCACCTTTACTATTCGAAAGTTAAAATGTTCGTGTTTAGGCCACTGTACACTGTAAGGTTAACCTGAAATCGATTGTAATCATACATGAGGTCGGACCCAATATTGGTTCCCTTAATAGTGCGGTACACAATTGGACCGGAGCGGCGCGGAATACCCGCATTGTAGGCCCGTCACGTGCACACCGCTACAACTTGCGGCACTTGTTAGATATCCCGCTTAAACCGGACCTTTTCTGACCCAATATTATTATTATATAGAAAATCCTTACTGATATTATAAATGCGAAAGTGTGTTTATTTGTTGGTTTGTCCAGCAATCACGCCGCAACAGAACTACGCCCCAAATTGCTCCCACCGGGAACCGAACCCGAGACCTCCCAGTTATAAGACCACAGCGCTCACCACTGTGCCAGGAGGTCATCAAATTTTTCAAGAGACATACATATGTCATATGCCCTCATGTGGAGTAGATGATGAATATTTGAATTTAATATCAAAAACTTTTTCGACGTCATCACGACATTTAATTTTATTAAAAGACTTAAAATTCTGCGCCATACATTTTCGCTTAATATTTTATCGAGTAATCAAAAAGACCTTTATTTTGGAATATACGCAAAATATTATACATATAATGGAAGATTTTCTGTAGAGCTATTTTTCGTATTCCATATACAATTCATGATCTCTATCCGTCCTTTTAAACTGAATGGTTTTTCGGCTATACGAAACAAAAAAAAATGCCCGGTTGCATTTCAAATTAACCGATGCAACCGGGCCGATCTTTCGGAAAGCGAATTCAAATTTTTCAGTGGACAGAGTAAAAATGCGCGTGGAAGTTAAACCGTTTGTCGACGGTGTTGGTTTCCCCTTTGAAATTGGTGTTGAAAGCTCCAGTCCCTTTTAAAAGGTACGCCACACTAATATTATAAAGTTGTATGTATATGTTTTTTTTTAATAAATAGACTAGCGCTTGACTGCGATCTCACCTGATGGGAAGTGAAGATGCAGCCTAAGATGATGCGCGCTTGCCTAGAAGATGCTTCTTGATTTAAAGACACCTGCGCCTGACGTGTTATGAGAGCTACAGATTAGGCTACATGGAATAAATAATTTTGAATTTGAATTTTGATATACAAGTGTTAGCCTCATGTTTAAAATTGATTACGAAATATTGAAATAGTAAAGTATAAACTTTAATGTATTGAAGGTAGGGTCATATTTAAATTGATCTTTTATTATTGGAAGGTAGTTTGATAAAAACATTGTTGCTGTGCAGGTGTAAGCACTCGTCTGGCGCCGGACTGGCGCCGGCCGTCTCTCCCAGAGACTCATACGGCTATTGGATGCTCCCGCGTCTAGGTCGTTGTATTTGATTGACGGATTGCGATAGCAATCGCGCCCTAATCGAATAAATATTGCCTATAGATTTTGTTGAGTGTAATTAATTGTTGATTAAATAATACTTCGATATTTTTGATAGCTACCCTCACGTCAGACGGTGGTTTGTCCGACGTGATGTGGTTAAATTGATTAGATGTGAGGTCAGGGGCCGTTATAAGGGGCGGATGGAGACGGCTTTAGGTAGGGTTTCAGCGTTTTAAGAGATCAGATCTCTTAAGGCGTGATTGGTTTAGGACGGCTAATTCCCACTTCTGGGCTGTGTGTGTAGTTTGTAGTGTTGCCTTTTACAAGTAGGTATGTATGTAAACGTAAATCGAGCGGTGGCTGTATTTTTCAGTATTTTCTACACGTTTTTTTTCCAAATCTCGACGGATGTAAAAAAATCTAAACGGGGTGATCATTCACCATTTTATCACCCTGCAAGCCACGCACAGGGCCGTAACATGGTGTAATCAATTCTTATCTTATTTACAAACGCGAATAGCTATCGCGGAGTATTACGTAAAAAAAATTTAAACATAGGTAGTTACGTGATTTTTTTACTTACATCTAAAGGTTCCAAGTAGGGTCTATTATTAATCATAAACCATATTAATAAGCAGGCAGGTCTCAATTCGTCGGAATCTTTTTTTTTTTTTTGAATGTATGTTCCGCGATTAGTCAAAGACGCCAGGACAGATTTGGAAGATTCTTTTTTTGTTTGAAAGGGTATACTTCCCAGGTGGAGGTGGATTCTGGATAAATCGAGGGAACTCCTCAAATTTTATAGGCACTTTGTTGTGGCATTTAAAGTCGGTTTCGTAAAAGAATTTTTACGTTTTTGCATGATTTGACTATGTCTTTTTCAATTTCATTCTTTAATGTACCAACTTTCTTCTTCAAGTACCAACATGCTAGATAGAAGTCGACAGGCTGTTCGTACTTGTAATCTAAACGGTAAGTACACAGCGCTCTGTCATTCCACGAGTCACGTACTAGGGCCGTAAGGTGCGGTAATGAATTCTTATCTTATTTACAATAGCAAATGGCTTTCACGGAGCTCGTTCGTTAGCGTCTCAGCTTCCAACATAATGCCGTGTAAAACTCGAGAGTGTATAAAACTTTGATAACTCGTGCTGTTAGCCTACGTGTTTCCTGTTATGGAAAATAATGAGAAAAATGTTAGGCAACCTGTGAGCGCTCGTGTGGCATTAAGATCTTGTTTCCTAAGATTGCAGTACCGTTATAAAGCAGCTGCTTTTACGTCAAATGATGTAACTAAAAGCAAGAGAAAATTTATGAATATTTTTATTTAGTTAATATGAATATCATTTTAGTTAATACGAGTACCATTTTAGTACAAGTTTTTTTTAAAGATTATTAGCCAAGCTGAAGTTGACTAATATCCTCCTATCCCCTCCAAATAAGCGGAAAGCTTATGCTAGGAGTGGGTACGACAATAGTGCAACGGGTGGGGTTTGAACCTGCGACCTTTCAGTTTTCAGTCCGTACCTTTAACAGTTGGGCTAGTGAGGCTTTAAGTATATTTTCCTCATAATAAACCTTAGAAAATATAAGGTCTTTAACATTTTACCAGATCCTTTTATTTATTTTTTTTGTTAGGTTATTGTCCACATTCCGTTTTCTCTAAAAGGGAGTCCAACTTTTCTAGCAATCATACTAAAATTCGCTCAAATATTCGTGATACGTAAATATTCGCTTAATTAACTCGTTCAAAATGCCATTGTCCATGCGGACATACGAGTAGGTAATTAATGTTTTATTTTACGCGATCCTTTAGCAACAAATGCCCTCTCTTGAGGGGAGACGTCCTGCGCAAGATTGCTCTTTTCCTATGTACCGGACTATTTGGACTCAAAAATAAAACTGCGTGTAAAATAATTTAAATAAAGATGTCGTGTGAGCTATTTATTGACTTACATGGTAACGACTAGTAGGTGAACAAATTTGGGGGTGCAAATTCAGCCATTACCTTACCTGTAAGCCTCGGACGGCGCGTTATGTTATGTGTACTGGTTATTAAAATGAACATTTGATAATAACAGTCAATTAAATCTTACGCTGAAATAAGAAAAAAATAAAGAAAAGTTTAAAATAAATATACGTTGAAATGTATAACCTACTTGTTTTGAGAATTTTATCTCGTGTTATAAACTACATTATGCACAATGTGAATATTATAAGAATTTAGAATTTATAATACTGGAAATAACTGACCAATTATATTACGAAATATTTGGTCAGGCATTTTCTGTATTGCGTTGTTTCTAGGCTAATTTATCTATCAGATAAATTCCATTCCGAACGGTATCTGGGTGGAAACCGAGCTGGTCTACGATTAACACTGGTAAATTGGGTGCCGAGGAAACGTGAGCACGTAGGGACAACCAATATTTTTCATTACTATGCTAATATCATTGCTCCAATGTAGATCCAATAAAGGCTCTGTTGACAATCTAGAGCTTCTCTTAAATGTATGAAAGTTTGTATTTAAATTACGAACTTAAACCTTCTCCCAAAATTGGTGCATCCGTCGATGAATGTTGAGAATCGAATGAAAATCTGTACAGTCATGCAAAATGTCTCTGGGCTTTTACAAAAGGGATTTAAAAAATCGGACTAATGTGAGCAAAGCTGCGGTCTAAAGCTGGTCTATTATAATACTGATATTACGTACTTATAGCTTCTTCGTTCGCGTGGAATAGAGACTTTTCGGAGCGCGGCTCTCAGCGCGCTTTATATAGCCACGGACGCTCAGGCGCGAGGCATGTAGTACATACTCTGTACGTTAAAAATGTTGGCCGTGATTCTTTAAATTGACATAACTTTTTTATTTATGAACCGATTGACATGAAATAAACACTAAATGTTAAGTGAAGAATACAATATATTAGTGAAAACCGTATCTAAATCGAATAAGCCGTTTCTGATATTAACATGCACAAACACACAGACAAACAGACAAACAGACAAACAGACAAACAGACAAACAGACAAAAAAAATTAATTACAATTTCGGGTTCGGCATCGATATAATAACAACCCCTGCTACTTTTTTTTTTATATATTTCCATTGTACAGACACCACTTTTCTACAATTTTATTATATGTATTGATTTTAGGATAGTCAAAATAGTCTTTCGTTTTACCCCGGCAAAATGAAGCAATCCTGTAATGATTTTCACACACATTCCTGGCTAAGCGACCTCGCATATCCCTGTGGTGGGTAAAGGCATCTCACGGTTCCGTTTCAAAATAATAGCTGCCATATTTCACCCTGTGTTGATGACCCCTCCCGTGAAACACTACCGAGCTAACGAAGTTAGTTCCAAGGTAAAGTTTTAATTGCTTTCCGGCAATCTCGGTTTATCTTTTTGCAGTCCTTAGTAAGCTGCTTTGTTTATTGCAAATTGAATTTGAGCGGATGAAATACTGTGGATTAGAGGCTATACTGAAAAATTATCATAAAAAATAAAATGTCACACATACATACAACAACAACAAGGACAAACGCAAAAATTCTTTTTACATAACCGACTTCAAACTCCACTACAAAGTATATCAATTGTGCTTATAAAATTTGCAGAATTCCATCGATTTCTCCAGGAGCCCATCATCAGATCCTGGCCTGGTGACAATGGGACCATCTGGAAAGTATAATACTCCTTCAAACAAATAATATTTTTTTAAATCGGTCCAGGCGTCTTCGAGTAATCGGGGAACATACATAAAAAAAGATTCCGACGAATTGAGAACTTTCTCCTTTTTTGGAAGTCGGTTAAAAAGGAAAATTTATTTTATTTGTCTAAAATTGTACTAGGCTGGTAACTTATCGATAAATTAATAAAAATAGATTGAATATAGGAATATACCTATTGGAACCGAGCGCAAGTCTACAGGAGTCCCCCCTATACCTAATGTGCTCTATCCAAGAGTAGATTGATTCTCATTAGAACAGTAGCCAACCAAACTCAATGTGCATGCTTGGTTGCCTTGGTTTGTGCTTGCCAAAATGTTTCAACAATGTGTGAGAACGTCGCAAAAGTATTTCATTTTAATATTATGAAGGAAATGATCCTCAGTTTGTTGAGTCACATTTCTTTACTACGTTAGTAGTTAAGGAATGTGTTGCTAGAAAAATTTATTTGTAAATATAATATAGTGGTGGCTTTGCTAAATTTCATGCCATTTATATCAAAAAGGAAGTTGGTGTGGCGGTAAGGGCAACCGGGGGTAATATCTCACCGTAAAATAAATTTTAAAACTCGAGGGTATTTTTAACCAAGAATTTTTCTGTATATTTATTGCTATGGATTTAATACAACTACTTACAAAGTTATTTATGTCCCATTATGTATGAACCTGTAGAATCATGGCTTCGAAAACTGAACAGAAAAAATTGTTATTTTTTTTTTTTATTTTATGAGTTTTATTTCACAGATTTACTACTTTTATTTTTATTTTTACTGTTCATACCCAAAGGATTCCAACGGGACTCTATTACTAAGCCTTCTTTGTCTGTCCGTCCGTCCATCTGTCTATTAGCGGGCTGAACCATAATAGGTAGACATTTGAAAGTAACACATAAACTTAGAGCAATTAAAATGAAATCAGAAATGAGTAGATCCGTAGGAGAACCATAGTTACCGATCTAGCTTATCGAATTGCTTAGCTGATTATGGCAATGGTTGGAGAAAATGGCAGAAAAAATGGAGAATCGAAAAATAACTCTGCACGAAATTATTACTTTTACAAGTTAGGCGGCTTTTACTCGTTAACTAGTAAAGCCCACTTACCCGTGATAGTTTTCTTTTAAAGTTTGTTATATAGTATAACAAACTTTAAAAGAAAACGATCAGTATCAGTAGTATATAGATACTACCTACTATCGTGAATACTTCTCATATATCAATAGTTTAGTTTTTAGAGGTGGGAGGGTGACACCCTACTCGGACGAAAATTTTCACTTAAAGGCTTAACATGTCCCAAACTGACCTCTAAATCGAAAAAAAATTTAATAACGTACCTCCAGTACTTTTGAAAGACTTTCCCACCGATACCCCACACCATGGGATACACGAGTAAAACGACTTGACAAAACTATAAGGGTTACTAGCAGCTTTACTACGGAACCCTAAAAAAGATACCGGCCGAATTGATAACTTCATCCTTTTTTGAAATCGGTTAAAGAAACAGGAAAAAATGTTTCTCCTCTGATACAGCTGTTCAATTATTGTTACTATTGCACTACCCAACCACCACAATCCATAGCGACCGATGCGAATGGGAAATACCCGCTATAACGAGTTAGGAATTGGAGTCACGTACCAGGCTCTATCCCGACGCGTCCATACGCGTCCCGACACGACATACTCGTAAATAACACTAATGACCCCGGACTGAATAGTGTTAGAAAAGAAAAAACCTTATCAGTATTGAAAAACTATAATACTGCTTGGTTTTTTAGTGGGTTGAATCACTGCCATACCCCTTCAAGGTAGCCGCTACCATGTTAGACTGCGTCGTCACTTACCATCAGGTGAGATAGCAGTATTAACCCGCGAGCACTCGCGCTATGAGCATTTTGCTCACAGTAAATTTAAAACACGCGACATTTTGTCAAAATTATTCGTACGGACATGGTTCATTTGGTAGCTGAGTTTTGTTCCGTCCCCCACCCCTGTATGCAGTTCACTTCTTGCCAGTGTGCGCCAGTCACTTGGACGAGGTGTTATGTTGTGCCGTGTACCACCAGGCGGCGTTTTGCTCATCGCGCGGGTATCGACGTAAGTACTTTTTTTTACTCATGACTTAATTTTTTTTCATCTTAGCGACAGTTTTACTGCTACTTTTATGTTATATTATGATTTTACATTACTGAAATAGTAATCTATTATGTATTTCTATTATAGATGGATCGTGATCGAAGGGACGAACAAGTTTTGGCATGGTTGATGGAGGAAGATTTAGAAGACATTGAGGACCCGTCTTTTAGAGCCGATGATATTGAAAGCGATCAAATCAAATCAAAAATCAAATCAAAATTTATTTATTTCATGTAGGCCAACTTGTAGCTCTTATGACACGTCATAAATCTACCACCGGTTCGGAATGCAGATTCTGCTGAGAAGAGCCGGCAAGAAACTCAGCAGTTTCTCTTTTCAAAAAAAATTTTTTTACAATGGGTAACAAAACTATGCTATGCACATAGTGTTTCCACAAAAAAGTTTCAAAAATGCACACCTACCACAACCTAACACATATTAAGATGGGTAGACACAAAGCAGACCCATTCCCGTTGGTGGCACCCGTTCACGAGCATGACGCATGATCCGGCCGTTGCTTCGCTCAACCATATTTGAGGGAACGTAACATTACATTACATATATACATATTCTGAGTTACCAGAAGAAGAAAAACCAAGTGGTATCTGCGCGGTTTGCCCAAGACGCAAAAAATCGCAAGACCAAAAAGAGCTGCATTTACTGTCAAAATTTTTTATGTACCGAGCATAGTCGTACACTATGTGATATGTGTAAAGCTCGTGTATATGACGAAGATTAGTTATTTATACCTACTTAGTTTAAAAGTTTTTTGAAAAGTTTTTTTTTTCATTTTTTCCGTAAGACTGCCTTACAAGACTGACAAATTAGTTCCTATGATTGTTAATTAAAATAAAAAAGATTAATATTGTTAACTTTTTGAATATATATTTTGTAGAATATATAATGTGTATTTTATTTAATAAAATATTTTTTTATTCATATTTTTTGGTAAAACTTGCATTTATTGACATTTATAAACGTGAGCAAAATGCTCTACACGCGAGTACTGATGTAATTTCTTGAGGCGCGAGTGCTGGCGGGTTAAGATTTGAATATATTTTTTTATAAAATTAAAATTTTATTCTCGACACTTCCTTGAGGAGCGTTGGAACCTTAACATGTAGGTAATAATTTTTTTGAACGAGCGAAGCGAGTTCTCTGAGTCAACTAGGGCGCTTGCCTACTAGACAGAGAAGTGTGTCCGTCTAAATGTCTGTCAGAGCCCTATAACTTCTGAATTACTGAATATTAGAACGTGAAACTTGATTGAAAATTCAGTTATATCCTGTACTTGAACAACAAATACTAAAATTAGATAAATGTTATAAAGAAACAAAATTATTTAATTTTAAATGCTAATAGCTTCACAATAATGCTAATAGATGGCGCTGTGTCAGTAAAACAGTTTTATGTCAACTATTATTTTTTTTATTGCGTCTAATGTTAAAAGTTAATTATTACAATATATAATTAAAACTTTTGGGAATTATGGGATATCGCGAGGTCTCAGTTCGGGGCGAACCACTAGTTTTATTACAGTCATAATATCTGAAGCATAAACTCAGTTGCGAGATACGTCAAAATCAGAACCTGGGTACCCAGGCCTCTTAAAGCTATGTACAACTTGCAAGATTTGAACTCTTTCCTATAACTCTAGTGTCGCAATGAATTCTTGAAATAGCTCGCAACACTTTCGTCAGCTATTTTTCTCATAACATCCCCTGGCATCCACAGGAGACAGAATTTCATAATAAAGTTTCCCCTCTCGTTCAAGTTTCTTACACGTATTTTTATTAAATACATTATTGTAAGCAGGTACGTTTAAATTTTTTAACCAACGAAAAAAAGGAGGTTCTCATTTTGTCGCGTATTTTTTTTATGCATAACTTTTCGTAGAGTCATCCGATTTTGATGATTTTTTTAGGAATAATTATATTTTGATAACTTTATGATTCTACAAGAAACAGTAACCCGACGACAAAACATTTAATACCTGTAACATTCGTCATATTGACTCTATCCGAACTCTAATTACGAATCGATTGACACCTCATTTATCAAAATAGTTGATTTTAGTAGTTTAGGCGCAATAGTGGAACATTCCTAAATAGACCCTCAGTTACGTAAATTCATACATATACTGCTAAGATATATGCTTTACGCATATTTTTTCCCCTTTGGCTTAAACTTTTTTGTTCTCATCTAAATCGTCTAAATTAAAAATATTTTGAAAATTTTAATCGGAGAATACTTTATCATTGATACTGAGCCCAAAACAATTTTTTTTTTTGAATTTTTTGTCTCTCTGTCTGTCTAAAAACTACTGAATGGATTTGGATGAAATTTGGTAAAGTTGTAGCTGATACTCCGGATCAAGATATAGAATACGTTTTATCCTGATAAACAATAAGGTTATATCCGGAATAGGGGATGAAAGTTCTTGTTGATTTTGCTCTATATCTTCGTCAAATCTAAACCGAATTTTATAATATTCACCGTTCACATACGATACTCTGAGGTCTGAGCAGCATTGGGATGTAGAAAATTTGCCTTATTTTTATCTCACTGGCAACGTCGAAAGTAGGGGTCAACCGCCGGCAATTTCTCGCTAGGAATAAACTCGCGACCGTCCCATCCCTGATGTTTAATCTGGAATTTTTCTTTGAATTATGTCAGCTACTTTGTAGTCCGAGACCGGAGTATAGCGGTACAGTGGAGAGAACTTTATTTTATGTTAAAATACCCTCCGTTGGATAGAATTTGAAATTAGTTTCTCTATAATTAGTTAGAGTTTTTTAACATAGATAACCACGACAGCCTCCTTGATACAGTGGTGAGCGTCGTGTCTTAAAGTCGAAGTTCTCAGGTTCGATTCCCGGCCGGGACAATTTTGAATTTAAAATTTCTGAAATGTCTCTAGTCTGGTCTAGTTTAAACCGGTATGCCGGTATGGACAAGCCGCAAACGAAAACCGGATAAGTATAAATCTGGTATATTTAGCCGCTTAGTCACAAAATGGCAGCTAACAGAGTACGCTAGCCACGAAAGCCAACCTAAATCCTCCGTACATGTGTTCGTCTATTTAGCCCCTATTAGGGAATTGAAATTCACATCGGTAACCAATAGTGATTTCGCCGGAGTTAGGTCAGAGCTTAGATACCTACGATGAATATTGTTTCGTCAATTTATTTAGGTATATACGAGTATAAACGTAAAAATTCTTTTTACAAACCCGACTTCAAACGCCATTACAAAGTATAACAATAATGCCTATAAAATTTGAAGAGTTTTTTCGATTTCTCTAGGAATCCATGATCAGATCCTGACCTTATGACAATGGAACCACCTAGAAACTATACTCTTTGGAACAAAAAAATATTTTTCCAAATCGGTCCAGGGGATCGGAATCGGACTTCGAGTGATCGGGGAACAAAAATAAAAAAAAAGTTTTGGGAAGTCGGTTAAAAATATAAGGTAAATTTCAAAATATCTAATAATTCTGTACTCTAAAACTTTGAACATAACTTTTTCTATAATAAATAATTATATTATTGGCCACTGGTGCTTGTGGCCTAGTTTCGCACATTCTCATCCAAGCTTTGCCCACAAGTTCGATAACGCCGGACCAGAGCGTTGGTTGCTTCCCCACACGCCCATCGCCACTTTGACCTGGTCATTTTCAAAACAATATCAGTAAATGTCCTTTCACGTATTGTGGTATTAGGTCAGTAAGCAACATACCTCTACATAAAATGTTCTCAATTATTGTGATACTTATCTACCTGTTTAGTTATATTTGTCTTAAAAGCCAATGTGGAAATTTTCATTAATCGGTTTTCACCAATGATTAGCCAGATTTCGAAAAAAAAGTGTGTATAAACTTTTTGCTAGGCACATAAAAAAACATTTTATTTACTCACTGAGTTCATTGCAATGAACTTTAAAATGGTTTTCCAGATCGGGGGCGGCGCAATGTAATCTGTACACGCAATAAAACGTATCTGGTAGTAAAATCCGAACAGCTGAACTATAGGGATTAAAGCCAGCTCGGGGCCATTACCGCACGCGTTAAATTTTGTGTTCTGCTCATCCGGGAACCGGCCATAAAGTGAGATTAGTTCGTGGACGAAACCTGGAGCCTTGCACTGCGACACAACTTCTATTCTACTAGATGATGCCCGCCTCTTCGCGTGGATTGAGGTGTTTAATGCCCGCGGGAACTCTCTTATTTTCCGGGATAAAAAGGAGCCTATGTAAGGTGTATGTAGCATAATCCGTTCAGTCGTTGCAGCGTGATTGAGTCACAAACATATATCCAAACTTTCGCATTTATAGTATTAATAGGATAATAGGATAGTAGGGTACACAGCATTGAATGAGTCAAGTATTCTTTTACGACACCAAAACGCTTTGTATTCCCCTATGAAAAAGGTGGCGTGTTATAACGCGTGTGTGTCTGTCTATTTTCTTGTAGCTCGTTAACGAATGGACCGATTTTCCTCCCTAACTAGATTTTGATGCGGTTTCTTCGGCTAGGTCTCGGGAGGCTAAATTCAGTAAAAAAACGCACGAAATAAAAATAAATATCGCCGCAAGCGTTAAATTGTGTGTTCCGCTCATCCAGGAACCGGCTATTAAGTGAGATTAGTTCGTGGTCGTACAGAAACGAAAAACCTTTCACAGCTATACAACTTCTATGCTTCTAGATATTCCGAAGAACGCGTTGAACGAGTCACGTATTCTTTTACGGCACCGAAAGCTTTCCACGAAGCAAAACGCTTTTAGAAACCTCAAAGATAATATACTAACTCTTATTTTAAAATACATAGATGCGAATATAATTATTTTTTGCATAATGCATGCATAATACGTCATAGTTATAATTTATATAATATACTCAATGAATATACCTCATATGTTTATAAAACATTCATTGTAAAATAAATTTTAACATTCATTGTAAAATGAATTTTAACATGAATGTTAAAATTCATTTTACATTAGGATTAGATAGGCAAAAAAATGTCCACTGACTATCTTCACGGCGTATTTTTCGATCAATTCCTCAAGTATGCGACAGTGTGTTGGTTTTTCCTCCACTCATGCATTAAAGGGGCAATAGACGTAATTTTTGCATAGATAAAAATACAAAGGTATCTCTCGGGATATTTAAAACTTAATTCCATGCGCATGATGCTACTATTTTTTTTTTTTTTAATATATAGACTAGAGCTTGACTGCGATCTCACCTGATGGTAAGTGAAGTTGCAGCCTAAGATGGTACGCGCTTGCCTAGAAGATGCCTATTCACTCTTGATTTAAAGACACATTATAGTTAGTTGGAAAAACGGATTCAAATTTCAAATTTTTGCGGTGCGTATTAGGAACGACGAAGCGAAGCGCTTGGTGCGGGATCGTGGAATTTCGACCACGTAGCGCTGCAAATTCGTACCATGCCTTGCGGTTCGGTGGTAGAATGGTGATGGAGAAACTAAATCGAATAGTTCTTGGATACACTCTCCGAAATATATCCTGTAGAACACCGACAGTCCTACTACTAGCTTGTAGTTAACATAAAGATTCACACTGAATATATGATTTGTCGTGTTAAACCAGGGTGAAGAAGCTTGTGGTCAATATTACCTTCAGTGGAAGTCGCAGTCAAACCAATTTTCATATAAATAATATTTTATAAGGAGGCGAGGAAGGAAGACCAACCGCTGGCAATTTCTCCGAGTGAAATAAATTCGAGAACTTTCCACTAGTGCTGTTTAATCTAGAATTTTCTTTAAATTTTTATCTTGGCTATTTTATTGATGCAATAAAAAGTAACTTCTATCTCGAACCGTTTCAAAGTAAATAATTTTCTTAGTTAGAAATAAATACAGGTTAAAGGAAAATTATTATAGGTCATCGTATATTTCAACGTGTCTTTATATCCGTCTTTAACTAATTATTTCTATATTCAACTAGCAAATGCTCGCAATATCGTTCAAGTGGATAAACATTTTTAAAAATCTCTTCATTACGCAATTTTGAGTGAAAACTTCTTAAGGCACATCGAACCATTTTATTTAGAGGAAGATCTTATGGGTTCGCGTCAACGACAATAATAGCCCAACTGTTAAAGGTGCGGACTGAAAACTGGAAGGTCGCAAGTTCTAATCCCACCCGTTGCACTATTGTCGTACCCACTCCTAGCACAAGCTTCCCGCTTATTTGTGGGGATAGGAGGATATAAGTCAATTTCAGCTTGAATAATGTTCTTTTTTTTAAAAAAAAAAAACAAAAAACGACATACTAATATCAGTTTGTACATATTCTGTAGATTCAAGTATAACATGACTTCACTTCTGGTGGTAGTCCCCGTGAATGTCCATATATCTGTCCATATCGCGGGCCAACGTGGAGACCGAATCCAGAAATTCCGTAACGAAAATAACGTGACACGGGACTCCTCTACGGTGAGCCGCTAGATGGCGTTGATAAAAAATGCTATGCAATAGCTTTATCGCGGCAGTCCCCGAATGCCACACATTCTTTTTTTTATTTCAATAATGATAGATTTCATTATTTGATAACTCACGATTTTGCAAACTTTTTATGCAGAGATGAAACAATGTCCGTATGAAGAGAAAGCTTTTCGTCTGTTCTTAAAACATTTGCATTTATCAAATGCAGTATTCCAAAATTTAATACTAATAAAACACTTTCGGGGCTCGCTGCCGAAGGAACGTAGCGTCATTTATGAGCTTCCTGTTGACTGAATTTCATAACTGCGAGATTCCACCGAACATTATATAAACATACTGTTTTGACGGAGCTCATGTTTTACTTTTGCCATGTTGAAATGTAATTTTGAAATGCAGATCTGAATTTTTTCTCGATTTTTGTTCACTGACCGACGTTTTTACCGACGCCAAGACGCCAACTTTAAAAGATGAATTTTGGTGTCTTGAATCTTGATAGATCGGTAATACAAAACTGTCAAAATATCGTCTGTATTGGTCAGTTAAATATAGGTAATTAGCTATAATAGGCCTTAGACCTTCCACTAGCAATCAGTTCCTACTTGACATTCTGCTGAAATTTTTAAAAACATCTTTCACAATAATTCATCATCACGTGTCGTGACACGCCATCTTTTGAATCAAACAGAAAGACCTATTGTTGTAAAGTTTAAAAAATATTGTTTACTTCTGATTTCAATATAAAGAAAAATAGAGTTACACGTTTTTTTAAAGTTTTGAATAAACAAAACGTTGTCTGATCAGAGACTTTCCTCTATATCAGTGACGGCTGATGTACAAGTACATTAAAAATCAGTAGGATTAGTATAAGATTTAATTCGATTTATCGTATTCGTATTCGATTATGTTAGCGTCAGCAAAATGAACCATAAAAGCATTTAATTAGAGCTCAACTTTTTTTCTATAATTTGTGACTTTAAATCAATCATTAATTGATTCATTTCACGTTGACGCTAATGTGAATTAAATCTTACAACAACAGTCAACAACATTTTCGGTATTCATCCGGTCAACGGTCACTGAATAGTCGTTCCACATTGCAGTCACGTCTTACTTCATGAAACGCCTCGACGCGGTAATGACGTACATAATGGCCATTTATATTATTCCATAATTTATGTCGTAAATTGCTAAAAATCTGTAAGTGAAATCATAGGTAATATATGCAGGAATATTTATTTTGAGTGCATTTTGGGTGCAATACAAATAATTGACTTTTCCATTAAATATTTTCCACTCTTAATAAAAGAAAGACCGAATTCAAAATCGTAAACTTTCGGGAATCGGGTAAAGGAAAACATCGTTAGAAAACCATCACTCCTGAAACTTATCCGTAATGTTGTCAAAAGTGTGTGAGTGTAAAGTCTGCCAATCCATACTTAGCCATCCTGGTGGACTATGTGTGCCCTTGAAATTTATTTTCCAGAGGAGATCCAGATTCTAGAGGATTCCAGATGTGCCCAATAGTGAGCTGGCGATGGTTTGAGATGGAAGAATTTTTTTATAAGATGACAAGATAGCCCTTAACTGCGATCTCACTTGATGCTAAGTGACGGTGCAGTCTAAGACGGTAGCGGGCTGACTTGAAAGGGGTATAGCAGTGTAAATTCAACCCATTCCCCTAATCTGTTTCTACACGCCATCGTGCCGGAACGTTAAATCGCTTGACGGCACGTCTTCGACGGTAGCGTAGTAACTAGCAACAGCC
Organism: Hipparchia semele; assembly: GCA_933228805.2. NCBI lineage: Eukaryota > Metazoa > Arthropoda > Insecta > Lepidoptera > Nymphalidae > Hipparchia > Hipparchia semele. Next base: position 2,388,968 of record OW121725.1, on the reverse strand, counting down.
AAAGCCTCCCACCGGCTTCACCACACATGAAGAAGATTCTGAGCAAAATATTCTTAGCCTTTGTAAAATTTGAATATAGTAGGTATTATGTACATTGTTCGTGTATGTTTAACCTACGAACCTATCTCTCGATATTAGATTACAGACTGGTGTATCCGACACGTTGATCTGTGTACATATTTGAGCGTGTTATATTACCGTAAACATAATAACGGTAGTCCCAAAATCGATCCTCGTAAATAAAGGGCGGATTGTAGGTAGAAGGTAAGTGAAGGTATATCGGTTTAACCTGATCGCATACTTATCTAATCGACAAGCTGCAGGAGACCAGTGCGCTTTTATGAACTAGCAGAAGTGTAAATGACGTCAGCAGTGCGAGTCGGTCGAGGAATTCGGTTATTTGGCAGAAAGGGTCTTGAGAAACGCCTCACGGTCTGGGCAATTTATGTCATATTATTTCTGATCTTTTAGTACTTTCAGACTGCTGCTGCAAGAAATCACTGAGATAAGTCAAAAGAGTGAAAACTCGATGTATAACTTGTCGCTAAATACCAGCTCGCTGGTGAAAATTTGATGGTTTGTTGTCACAGATGCATAAGTTTTGCAAAGCTTGCGATTGTCACTACAATTATAATTACAAACTACATGTAAGATTTTAGATTTCCACAGTGTCCACTAGTAAAATCAGAAGTCAGCGCTGTTTATTGCGCTCAAGTTTATTGCTCTTAAAATGATGAGAAATATATTTGATACCCTGAGCACTTCAGTATTCAGAAGGTACAGGTAAAACTAATTAAAAAATCTAGACGTCTGGCTCTGGTGTTTCTTGCGGTTTCTTTTTTGCGTCCCTTGCGGTAGTGTGCGATGAACTTTAGAGGAGGGAAGGTATCTTAGTTTATACTCAGACACCGTCCTCGCATACGTTGTTTATGTTTAATTAAACCACTCTACAAGATTAAACGATTCAGCCTAGCGGAATATCAGTCGTAACGCGGGCCTACTTGGCAGTGTAGTTGGTAAACTTGAGAATGACAAATTTACACGTAGCGTAGGTCCGAATCCATCTTCCTTGAAACTCTATCTATCGTATCCATTAGGAGAGCCGTTCGAACAAATACCCTCCACTAGGTGGACCGACGACATCACATGAGTCGCAGGGTGCCAAGGTATCCTAAAAATCGCTTAACTAGCTCTCAAAGGATTTTTTTTTAGGATGGTCTGTTTTGTTTACTTTGAAGTAAACAAAACAGACCATCCTTTATCATCAATGTTTCTTATAAAAGTGAGTTCTGTACCCTACAAAAGTTTCCTTGGATTATAAAAATCAATTTTATAAAACAAACAACGTGTCGAGATAAATTCCCGGGCGCTTCCATTGTCGTGAGCGTCGTGAGCTAATGCAGGTGCCGTCTAATTAACACTGCGGCGACACTGATGTATGGCACTACAATGGAAATAAAAGAACGTTTGTCGAGTCGATCTGTCACTGCCTTATCCGTATTCTTGCTCTGTAAAGGATAAACAGTTTGAGGTTGTAGTGGTGTTAGCTGCAAAGTTCTTTTATTTTTGCAAAGTGAAGTCGTTGACATCCTTATGTGGTAGAAATCCAACCTACTCGAACGAAACGCTTGAATTCAACGTTTCTGATAAGAACCGCTAAGGCGTGGAATACTCTTCCAGCGTCTGTGTTTCCTGCCACCTATAATTTGCTTACCTTCAAGGCAAGAGTGAATAGGCATCTTCTAGGCAAGCGCCCACCAACCTAGACCTCATCAGTGCTATCCAGTACTCATTGTCTTCAAGCGCAAGCCTATTTCGGATTAAAAAAAGTTCTATTTTGATTTTGTCCTGGACGAAATCTATCTATACAGCTAAATTACTTATTTTACAGGGACTCATCCTGTACTTAAGTCAAGTTCAGCTTGGCTAATATTCTTTTTTTTTTTTAAACTGCAATTTTACAGTCCGAATGCAGTTTGTCTGTGTAGGCTCTTAGAGGCGCAGTGATGACCCGTTATGAATTGAAGTCACGTAGCTTCGACGCGACCACGGCACGACGCAGTCATAAATAACGCTAATGACATCCGACAGTGCGATGCTGTGCAAAAAAACATTATCAGTGTGTAGTGAAAAACTATAAACGATATAGCCATTTACTTGTTATGAAGCTGGTTTAATATTTTTATTCTGTTAAAACTACAAACAACGTCCTATTTATTTTAAACGTTAAGGGATCGAATCAATAGTATGGAGCTTGATAAATAATAATTTCCTTTGTGACTATTTCGGCGTAGCCTAAGCTAACTTTTGTTTGTAATAGTTATAATAATATGATTAATTGATTATTGTTACTTGGGGCCGGAGATTCTGTATTCCTAGCCGGCACCAGCAGACCTTTTGTAAAACTTGATGCTTTGTGAAATTACCTCAAGTTACAGGGAAATACGAAGTTGTTAAATTAGTTAAATTATTTATTTGACCATCCTGATCCAAAAACAACCCCATTTCTGCTGACGCAAAAATGGGGTTGTTTTAAATTTTAGCTGAGTTTCTTGCTGGTTCTTTTCGTTGGAACGGCATTCCAAACCAGTAGTACGTTCAGTTGACGATTCGAAAGCACTTTGTAAAAGTTTATTTGAAAAAAAAATTATTCTATATCTATTTCTATTTACACCATTTTGCTATCTGTTTGTGTGTGCTAAAAAGAATGGGCAGATTTGAATTGTTTCATTTGGGCATTGTTTTAAATTGCTTGAAGCGTTTTTTATATTACATCCACACACAGATCGACACGTCAAACTTTTAATACTGCTCTATTTTCGTTGGGGGTTAAAAATGTCCACCTCTGGTTGCTCCCGGGCCAAATGTGCTCAAACGCTCGCTATATATAATATCCATGGACTGCCTTTGGACCAAGTAGACCCCTGTGTGTAAACTGCAGCCTTTTTGCCTTACAAGACGAAAAGTTGAGGGAACTATGGTCATATTCATCATAGCGATAATTAAAAAAAGATATATAAAATGATTCTACGTATTGTTTATAATCACGTGAAAGCATTATGGAATACGGGTACTTACAATCACTATCATTTTCAATTTCAATCAACTAATTGCTTTGAGGTTTCTATCCGAACAAAACAATGACACGGCAAAGTTAAAATCTCTTCATAATCCGGAATGGAGTGGAACACAAAATTTAACGCATGCGGCAACGCTCGGTAGTTACGGACTTTAATCCGTACAGTTCAGTTCGAATGTAACTAGAAGAGCGCGTTTTATTGCGTGCACAGATTATTATTATAGCTGCTATTGTATTGGAATAGACGATTTAGTGTTTCAACTGAACTGAACCGGAAGGGCATTTAGTTTGAAGAACTGATTTATGGTCGTTCGGGTCCTAAGGTGTTGGAGTGGCGGCTTCACCGGAAAGTGCAGTGTTGACAGACCCACAGCAAGGTGGATTGATGACATCGTAATATGTCTGTGTGTGTATTATTGTAGGATTATAAAATTATACAGTAAATAATAAAACTTTTTGGCGCTATATTTTGTTAACTGCGTTATTATTTACTTTTCCCTGCGCAATGCAAAAATGGCCAAAAATACGGTTAAATTTTGAGGATGAGACCCACACCATTCTTTTAATTGAGAAATATGACTCGTTTGCACAGTATAGGACTGATAGGGCGATAATATCACAATTATTATTCAAAACGCCGTAGTTATATAGCAATCCGGCGTTTTATATAAACATTTAATTCCAATAACTCTATAAGTATTCGAACGTTTGCGTTGCACGAAATAAAAATACGCGTAAAATTCAGTCTGTATTCGAACGTAACAGTTTTATGGTCCAGAATTAATAATAAACTCGCTATAAGTGATACATGAACTCGGTTCGAACAACGGCGGTTTTTATGATTTCGATAAATGAGCGGTTGTGAACTTCGGTTAGAGAGTTAATAAAACAACGCTGGACCGTGTTAGAAAAGTTTCGCTTCACACGCAAGTACTTGATCTTGATCTGAATGAATTCGAATGAATGAATGAAATACTCTTTATTGTAAGTACATCAAATTAATAAGAATAAAAAGACGTGTGGCACTCGGGGACTGCCGCGGTAAAGCAATTGCATAGCATTTTTCGCGGTGAGCCGCTAGATGGCGTTGATAAAAAATGCACCATCTAGCGGCTCACCGTAGAGGAGTCCCGTGTCAGGTTATCTTCGCTACGGAATTTCTGGATTCGGTCTCTACGCTGGCTCGCAATAGAAGCTATGCAATAGCTTAAAAATCAATATTTATGCTTACTTAGAAGTAGGTAAACAATCTGAGTACATTATGCGGCCTTAGGGCGCCTTCAAATTGTCATACAAAATCTAGAAGTGCAATCGCAGCACACGATGATCTGCACGTGTAGACAGCTGTGGTGCTCTAAACACCTTTATATGCCAAGTAGGAAATGAGCTGTCAATAATAAACATCTGAAGAGATCTTCATAAAATTATAGGCAAGAAAATTTTCAATCACGTCAGCTTTCGAAGAAAAAAAAACCCCATCAAAATCAGTCCATTCTTTAGGCAGCTATGAGGTGACAGACGGGTACACACGTTAAACTTAAAACACCAGTTTTGAGTAACAGTTATTTGCTATCCCTTTTATTATACTCCTTGTGAAAAAGGTTGAACCTGGATTTAGATCTGTCAACAACAAAAATAACAGCATGAAATAAATATGCCACACAGATGGATTGATCAAAACTATATAGGTCCCTTGTTTTGCTACTAAACCTTTAAGAGAGAGAAAAGATTCAGCATTTTACACTGCAAAATATATAAAATAGCCCACATAATTCAAAGAAAAATTCTAGATTAAACATCACGGAGGGGAAGTTCTAGAAATTTATTTCGCGCAGAAATTGCCCGGCGGTTGGCCTTCCTTCCCCGGTCTCCTCGCGAGATATAAATAGAGTAAATTTTCCCCGGAGCTACTACAATTTCATGAATTTTTGTAGCTTCATATTACGTGACAAATTGTTAACTGCGACTTCCTCCCATTCAACCCGAAATAGCTCCTGCATGCAGGTTTGAACATTTCTGCAATAAAGAGGTAATAAAACTTTCTGTTAGTTAAGTTTTGTGTAACTTATCGTGTTTGTCTAATCATGGTTGCCTGGAAGAGATCGCATCTTACCATCTTAGCGATAAGACCGCCATTTGTGCTCTCATTTATACAATTTATTTTAAGTTAATTTTATTTTATATGTTTCTATCTAATGTAGTGTACAATAAAGTGTATTCATTTCATTTCATTTCACTCTTCTTCGCTTCGTTGACCGTCTGTCTGTCTAGGTCTCAAGGCTCTTCTTCTCAGAGACGGCGCGAGATACTAAGTCGTACTAAAGTAGCTGATGCCTGCAACTTCGTCCGCGTGGATTTAATTTTTAAAATCCCGCGGGAACTCTTTGATTTTCTGGTATAAAAAGTAGCTTATGTCACTCTCCAGGTCCTCAACTATACCTATGCAAATAATTACATAGATCCGTAGCTCTGTTGCAGCGTTATTGAAGGACAAACCAACAAACACACTTTCTCATTTATATATTAGTAAGGATAGATAAGGATAAGGAAGTAAGGATAAGGATTAGTAAGGAAGTAAGTATAAGGATAAAAAGGTCAATGGTCTGAAATTAATGCTGTGTAAATTTCAAGTTTCTAGTTTTACTCCTACTTACTATACTTACTTTAGGATAGTTCCTTTCTCCAGCTGATCCTCAACTTTTAAGGTCATTTTAAACAGGACACCTCAATTGCAAAATCTATTCAAATAAGGTTAATTTCAGATAATCTTACGAAACGAGACCTATAATAATAATACCAATACCAATATGAGTCCTTACCCTAAAAAAACGGATAAAAAAAAGGAAAGTTTTCGTTTATTTGAAACTACCCTCAAATTGTGTGCAGAGGGAGCGCGGTCAGTGCGTGTACTGAGGGCCAATATTTTTCATCACTATGCTAATTTCATTGAACCAGCCATTGACTAAACGTAAAGTATAGATGGATCTCAGTCAGCAAAAATGAAGCCAGTCGTCAGGTGTCACTTTCATCTATTAACTTTTATTAATCTATTTTGACATGGTAGATGCAGGTCATAATTTTATTCTACTGAATGAGTGCCCTTATTCTATTTTGGAGCTATTAAAGGTATGTATTTATGTGAAAAAATTACAGAGAAGACTTCTTTTTCTTTATTCTTTTTAAATATCTTTTTTATTAGATATTATATTTATTAGCGTTGATGCTTTGAAATTTCACAACTTATTACTTATTTATTTTATTATTTTGTGTCAAACTAACTTTTATCTCTATAAGATATCTCTATCTTGGTAGTGAGAGTATCAATCCTTGCTAGTGGCGAATGTGCTTATTGGCTAAAATGGCATTCTTGCTACGTCAGTTACTAATGGGAGAGTATCGTCAAATTAGAAGTAATACAGTCGTCACAATGTAGAAATAATTTTTAGACATTCCACGGTTGAGTCATCGTAATTATGCCGGCCTTCTATCTTTAGATTCTAACCACAAGGTCTAACGCTTACTTTCACTCAGTCTATCTCTAATCCTAAATCTATTGCCTCAATAAACGAGGCGACCCACGCTACAGCAAAGAGGTTAGCTTTCACAGGCGTTTTTACTGTGTACACGTGTATACGGAAAAATTTGAATTCGCTTTCGTAAAAGTCTGGCTATTTGGAATGCAACAAGGCAATTTTGGATCGCCGCTGAAGTATTTGGTCGAAATGGGAAATGGGTGAGATCTGTATTGTGTGTCAGTTAGTTTAAAATAAACCGGTTATGATAGAGCCTCTCTGGCTTACAGTGAGACATATCCCCACTGGTGCAGCAGTTTTAGTAGGGCTATTTTTAACTGACTTCCAAAAAGGAGGAGGTTATCAATTTGGCCGATCGGTTTCATCGTTTCTTTTTTTATACTTTGTAGTGGCGTAAGAAGTCGGTTTTTTGAAAAGAATTATTATTTTAAGCTTTTTAGTGTAGCTGGTCCCTGCGCTCTTTCTCCCTTCCCTTTAAAGCTACGCTACTAATGTAGTCTATACTTGGTACTTACGGTACTTGATAACTACGGTACTTGGTAGAGGAAGAGGCTTACAGTGAGACATATATCCCCACTGGCGCAGGGGTTTCAGTAGTGGTATTCTCTAAAAACTAGTGGTTCGCCCCGAACTGAGACCTCGCGATATCCCATAATTCCCAAAAGTTTTAATTATATATTGTAATAATTAACTTTTAACATTAGACGCAATAAAAAAAATAATAGTTGACATAAAACTGTTTTACTGACACAGCGCCATCTATAGTGAAGCATTATAGTGAAGCTATTAGCTTCACAATAATGCTAATAGATGGCGCATTAAAATTAAATAATTTCGTTTCTTTATAACATTTATCTAATTTTAGTATTTGTTGTTCAAGTACAGGATATAACTGAATTTTCAACCAAGTTTCACGTTCTAATATTCAGTAATTCTTGACATATGGCTCAAATTAAAATCTCCACTTTGAAACCCCCCCATTTGGTCAATTTTTAGGGAAAAATTAAAAAAAATATATTTTTGTACTCTGTTCAAAGTCGTCTTTAAAAAGATATATCGCAAGTCTATGTAGAGCAACAAACAAGATTTTACTTCAAATACGCTTCTATGAGAGCCCCCCTGAAATAAAGCTTTTTATATTTTTTTATACAATGTTCGGCTGAAGGCCATCAGTTTACATATTATATTTAAATTTGAAGTAATTACGTTCAGTAATTCAGAAGTTATAGGGCTCTGACAGACATTTAGACGAACACACTTCTCTGTCTAGTAGGCAAGCGCCCTAGTTGACTCAGAGAACTTCGCTTCGCTCGTTCAATGATTGCATTAGTGTAACGATCGCAATGACCTTTAATTGGTTGAATTTATGGCGTTCTTTCTGCATTAGGGCATTTTAACCAATCGCGGGAGGGTACCAGCCAAACAAAGGTCATGCGATCGTTACACGGATGCAATCAATTTAAGAGAACACTGGTCACAGTTCTTTCAAGGGTAATTTTTGTATCCTACTAATACAAGTGCGAAAGTTCGTAAGGATGGATGTATGGATCGATGTTTGTTACTCTACTGTTTGTTGACTGGGCTGCTTGGAATGGAGATAGCTCAGGCTTAACATTTAATGCTGGAAAATTATAGAATTCCCGCGAAAATCCAAAACTCTTCGCGCGCGGCAAGTCGCGGGCATCAGCTAGTTTCTTAATGTTTCTGTCCTGGTCTGACTTTGGCCGATTACGCAAAATCAACAACAACTCAATCGGCAATCACATGCTGTCAAAATATTAGCGTACCAATACGATGTCTACTAGAAACTAATTGAAGGTATGAGTTTGATTAAACTTCTGTAATTATCCTTTTCCAGTAAGCTCGCTTCCATCTCAGATTGCATCCTCACTTACCACCGGGTGAGATTACAGTTAAGGGTTAATTTGTCATCATACAAAAATACACACATGACTCGTTCACCGACGCAGTTTCACTGGAGTAGTGAAATCGAAACTTGTATCAACGAATAGAAAATTTAGTATTCACACGGAATAGTTATTTGTTCAACAAGATAGCAAAGTTCATTTTTGTTGCGAGTGCCTAGTTTGAATCCCGAGCGAACGAAGGATTCTAATATAGAATCACGAGCGTAGCGAGTGATTCTAAGTTAGAATCCTGAGAGTAGTGAGGGATTCAAAGGCACAAGAAGCAAAAACTTTGCTATCGTGTGATACATACAATTTTTCACCTCAATAGCGAAAAAGTACAAGATGTAAGAGAAATATTTATTAAAACATAAAGGATATTTTAAAATTTTAAAAATTAGGTTTATTTATTTAAAAACTTTTCAATATCATGAGCGGTGAAAACTTTAGATTTTTTGGATTTGTGCCCCTCCGACTGTCTTTTCAAAAATACAATAAGTTTAGGATAAGTTTCAATGTGAACGTCGCATTTCGATTTGATTGTAGCTTTTAACATGGAGTAAATACTCCATAATGTAGATGGTTACCTTGTTTTAGACAATTCCATGAAATATGATAAAATCACAGTCTCTGAATAGGACTTCGCATCCTTAGAAAGTCTCCAATCATTAAATAATTCATAGGCTTTCAAGTATTTTTCACGAGACTATTCCGGAAGAAAGTTTAATTCGCGTTAGACACTAATTCTTTTAATTCTGAATTATAAGTAGATTCACTCATTTTGTTATTTTAAAATTCTTACAACAAATAACTTCTAAGAAATTAGTACCTAATTACGATATAGAATAGAGTTAATTTTTTTTTTTTTGCCGCCATTTTATATTACTCTTTTGTCTGCGTTCGGAATTGTGTCATTCATAAAATAAAATATATTAATTAATTAATTTTAATTTTCTTTTATGTTTCATGTGTGTTACAGAATTATAAAGTCTAAAACACATTTACGAAAAGTAAATAGTTTAAATAATAAAATAGAGAGTTAAAAAATTTTGTCGAAATAAAATGTATGGGGTATGCAATATTATATACAAAATTTCTGAACGTTTCTTGAGACGGTGAGTTGAAGAAACGCCAATCCAATGCGTTCTATATTCAAAACACTTTTTCTCACTGAGTGAGCAAAAACGACTTTTGCTCACTGGTTTTGGGCAGCAAAGGCGCCCTTTTTGAGCTAGAGAGGTGAAAATAATATTTATTCTATCCCGGTTACATGGACTCGGTCCAACTATGTAATTAAAAGTTCTAAGAGCAAAGTGGTGTTAGTAAAAACAGAGCGCAAAATAAATTTTAATAGCGTGTTCTCGTTTCTATACGGTTTTATTTTATAGTACGGTCATCGCCGCGGCGGTATTAAATTGGAAGGGTGAAAAAATTCTGAGCACGCGCCAAAAATCTGTTATAGGTTGATTCGGACTACTTTTTTTATTGATAACAGATTTGTGGCTGACTGCAGACTCATTTAATGATAGATTGATGATGGCGAATCACACTAATATTATAAAGGCGATATGAGTTTGTATGTGTGCGAGTGTATGTGTGTGTGTATATGTGACGGATAGTTCATACCCTGGATTAAAACATAGACTACATTTTATCTCGGGAAATCAAGGAGTTCCTGCGGGAATCTTAATCTTCGCGAATGAAGTCGCGAGCATCACTAGTGTAATAATAAAAACTTAAAAATTCTTTTTACAAAACCGACTTCAAACGCCACTACAAAGTATATCAATTGTGCCTATAAAATTTGAAGAGATTGCTCGGCTTCTCCAGGATCCCATCATCAGATCTAAACCTGATGACAATGGGACCACATGGGAAGTATGCTTTTTAAACAAAAAAAAAATATTTCCAAATCGGTCCAGGGCCTTCGAGTAATCGGCGAACATACATAAAAAAAGATACCGACGAATTGAGAACCTCCTCCTTTTTTGGAACTGCTTAAGTGGGCATTATCAACAGCTACTTGAATTGTAAGTTTTTATGCCACTAATTACCACCACCACTATTAATTACTACCATTATCTAACTGCAGAGATGGCCTAGCTTAGGATTGTTTGTCATAGTACTTAGTACTACGTATTTATCTGCGCACGTAGTTCGACATGATAGACGAACCTTTCTCTATTTCGTAATTTTTAAGTACTTTATATGGACAAAAATACATCATATTCATAAAAAAATCATGATAGCTGTCTCTGGAAGCAGTAAAGATGAATTATCATGTTGTTAATGATTTCACAGCGAGCATAAATATGAACCTGCAAAATCATATTTCAATTTGCAGTGTGGAAAATTAGCATTAACTCAAATATGTGTGTGCGTGTCTCATTATGATTAATGTCATTATTATTTTAGTTCATAATGTAGTCCGTTGTGTGCTGCGAATTCGATTTCATTCACTCAAATAATAATTTACAATTGTAATTTTACAGTGAATTGAATATGATGCCTGATCATAGACATTTAAAATCATTAGGTTAATTTTTAAACAATGACAAAAGTTTAGTAAATGTAACCTGACTATTGAATATTGGATCTGGCATCAGTGATATTAATCCTAACCTATTATATTATATAATACTAGCAGACCCGACAGACGTTGTCCTGTCTTAACTATGAATATTGAAACTCCCCTTTTTACCCCCTTGGGGAGAGAATTTTCAAAAAATGTAAAATACGTAATTCTTTATTTTTGATCAAGAGCCAAAATATCAAGTTTCATAAACATAACTTGAAAAATAACTTGAAGAACGAAGGACTATCATACAAACATTCAACCCCTATTTAACCCCTTAGGGGGTAGAATTTTTTAAAAGTGTGAAACACTTACTTTTTTGTTTTCAATTTAAAGCCTAAATACCGAATTTAATGGGTATAGCTTGAAAAATGACGGAGTTTCATACAAACTTTAACCCCCCCTTTTACCCCCTTGGGGGGAGAATTTAAAAAAAATGTAAAATACGTAATTCTTTATTTTTAATCAAGAGCCAAAATATCAAGTTTCATAAACGTAACTTGAAAAATAACTTGAAGAACGAAGGACTATTATACAAACATTCAACCCCTATTTAACCCCTTAGGGGGTAGAATTTTTAAAAACTGTGAAACACGTACTTTTTTGTTTTCAATTTAAAGCCTAAATACCGAATTTCATGAGTATAACTCGAAAAATGACGGAGTTTCATACAAACTTTAACCCCCCTTTTTACCCCCTTGGGGGGCGAATTTCGAAAAATCCTTTCTTAGTGCTCGCCTACGTCATAAAAGGAACCTACTGTCAAAATTTCAAGTTTCTAACTTCAGTGGTTTAGGCTGTGCGTTGATCGTCAGTCAGTCAGTCAGTAAGTCAGTCAGTCAGGACAAGCCTTTTTATATAATTATATAATATTATAAATGCGAAAGTTTAAATGTGGATGTATGTTTGTTACTCAGTCACGCCGCAACGCCTGAACCAGCGGAACACGTGAACTAGCTGAAATTTGGCACATAGACAGATTATAGTCTGGAATAGCACATAGGCTACTTTTTATCCCGGAAAAGTTCACGCGGTAATCCAAAAAAAACTTCAATCCACGCGAATGATGTCGCAGGCATCATCTAGTATAATTAATGAGTTTAGATGCTAAAGGTGAAAGTTTGTATGTGTGTGTGTGTGTGTGTGTGCGCGCGTGTGTATGTTTGCACGCGTGTGTGTGTGTAGGGGGGACCCATTTGACCCCTTTCCTAATCTCGACGACAATATTTAATTAGTTAAATCAGCGTGATTGTCTAAAAATGCATTGCAATTACTTTTGATTGGCTGGTATTCTCTCGTTATTGGATAAAATGCATTGCTGCAACAAGAACACACACACTTAACGAAGAACAGCTTAGAATGCATAATCCAGTTATCATGAATTAACCAACTACGCTGCTCAGTTGCCAAACATATCACCGATATAGGAAGTCATTAGATAATTAGATACCTTTGCGCATAAATTCACTCTAATTATCCCAAAGATACATCGAATCTATAACTCAATGTCAATCTTATGTTATGCAGCCGTTTAAGGCTTATTTACACATTCGCATGAGTGACGAGGGAGCACTCTCACTTAGCTCAGCTCAGACTCAAGACAGTATTAAAACGAAAGAGATTTATGTCAGAGCATATTTGTATCTCGTTTTAACTCTATCTTAACTCAGAGCACGCTCTATAAATCTCACTAATAGACTCTAGATGCACTTTTTCGAATATTCGACTCTTCGATCAAAAATCATGCGATGATGAGATAAGGTACAAGTGACGCGATGTTAGTCGATGACCAAAAATATTATTGTAAGCACAGTATATTATTTAGTGAATTTCTTGTTTTATCAGTAAATAATCTGCTTTTAACTCAGCTTATTCTTAGAACTTCCCACATTTTTAGGTCTTCTGGAAAAGATCGCTTAGGTAGAGTCGAATCTTCGTCCGCGTGGTTTAAGGATTTTAGATTCCCGCGGGAACTCTTTAATTTTCCGGGATAAAATGTAGCTTATGTGTTATTAATTCTGGACATGAGATATCTTCATATCAAATCGGCTCATTCGTTATGGCGTGAATCAGTAACAAACATCCATCCATCCATCCTTACAAACTTTCGCATTAAATTATAATAGTAGGAAGGAATTTCAAATCAAGCATTAACAATTTTATTGTTATACCAGCTGCTAACTAAATAAAACTCGAATGCTAGTAAAATTCCTTTTCTCTCTCTCTCTCTTTGTTATTTTTATTGTGTCTATACATATCTATTGTTCTTCAACGAGTAGAATCTAAAGGCCTATGTCAGAGATTAATGATGTAGTGCCTACAGCAGCCCTAAACCGACGACAGTACAACTTAAATCAAGGAAGAGGTACCTATACTACACCCGAATTGTCATAAATTATTGTCAAACTATGCCGGTCAGTTGGCAAATATATCACCGATACAGGGAGTCATTAGACAACTAGATATGCGCATAAACTCACTCTAATTATCCCAAAGACACGTCGGATCTATTAGTCAATGTCAATGTTGCGATGCAACCGTAGCGCCGTGTAAAGAGATATAAATAGCACAGACCGGATATTGGGAATTATAATTATATATTTTTTTTAATTTATTTACACGAACAACTTCCACATAAAAAAATTCAAACATATTGGAACGAAGTTCCTTATCGCGCGTTGTGAAAGGGGGCTAGACGGAAAAAATTCTTATGAAAAGTTGTCACGACACTTTTTGCTATGTTCGTCGCATGTTTCTCTGTCTGTCTCTGTCTCTCTCTCTTATAGAAAGCAAGCCAGATATTTTCATTTCTATTTCGCATTGAACTTCGTTCCATCCGGGTGTCCCTTGACACCTCTCTTTTTCTGTTACTGTTTATCAGTAACAGGCGTAAAAGAAAGAAAATTATCAACTAAACATGCACTACTTTAAATAATAAAAATTCTTTTCAAAAAACCGACTTCAAACACCACTACAAAGTATAAAAATAATTTTAGTTTTTATACGTTTGTTGAAGTCGGGGGGCTTAAATAGATACGATGAAACCGATACGCCATGCTCGCCCAACTTCAATAAGTGTGTCTCTTATAGGTTCCTATGTCACCATAAGGTAAGCGTCGCGCATCAATTTTATTGTTTTTAAATATTTGCCAAATAGCCATTTTCACTACACTTCAGATTTATGTCAGTTTGTCCTATTTGTCACTGATATTGCGAGTAAATATCATCGGTACTAGTATAATACCCGTTCGGAAGCTTCCGTCTTGAACGATGTTGACACATCCTTTCCACATACATCTTGCTACTAATGGATGGGAATTTATATGGTGTTATATTTTGACACTTTTGTGTAGTTGAACGAGCGAAGCGAAGTTCTCTGAGTCAACTAGGGCGCTTGCCTACTAGACAGAGAAGTGTGTTCGTCTAAATGTCTGTCAGAGCCCTATAACTTCTGAATTACTGAACGTAATTACTTCAAATTTAAATATAATATGTAAACTGATGGCCTTCAGCCGAACATTGTATAAAAAAATATAAAAAGCTTTATTTCAGGGGGGCTCTCATAGAAGCGTATTTGAAGTAAAATCTTGTTTGATGCTCTACATAGACTTGCGATATATCTTTTTAAAGACGACTTTGAACAGAGTACAAAAATATATTTTTTTTAATTTTTCCCTAAAAATTGACCAAATGGGGGGATTCAAAGTGGAGATTTTAATTTGAGCCATATGTCAAGAATTACTGAATATTAGAACGTGAAACTTGGTTGAAAATTCAGTTATATCCTGTACTTGAACAACAAATACTAAAATTAGATAAATGTTATAAAGAAACGAAATTATTTAATTTTAATGCGCCATCTATTAGCATTATTGTGAAGCTAATAGCTTCACTATAATGCTTCACTATAATGCTTCACTATAGATGGCGCTGTGTCAGTAAAACAGTTTTATGTCAACTATTATTTTTTTTATTGCGTCTAATGTTAAAAGTTAATTATTACAATATATTATAATTAAAACTTTTGGGAATTATGGGATATCGCGAGGTCTCAGTTCGGGGCGAACCACTAGTAATAAAATATTTAGGTAGTTATATTAAACTAGCTGATGCCCGTGGATTTAGTTTTTAAAATCCCTTGGGAATTCTTTGATTTTCCGGGATAAAAATAGCTTATGTCGCTCTCCAGGTTCTCAACTATACCCATGCAAAATATTACGTCGATTTATTTTCCGATGCTACTCGATTGAAGGTCAAACCAACTAACGAACAAAACAAAACACACTTTCGTATTTAGGTCTATGATATTCTACTAGGGATGAGTTATATACTCACACTAGCTTTTACCCGCGGCTTCGCTCACGTTAGGTTCGATTTTTTAACCCCCTATTTAACCCTCTTGGGGTTGAAATTTTCCAAAATCCTTCTTAGCGGATGTCTACGTCCTAACAGCTACCTGTATACCAAATTTCAGCTCGATCGGTCCAGTGGTTAGAGCTGTGCGTTGATAGATCAGTCAGTCAGTCAGTCAGTCAGTCAGTCAGTCACCTTTGCCTTTTATATATTTAGAAAACAAGCGAAAAAATTGTTCCAAACGACGAAGAGTATAAAAGAGTACTTCATCCCTACTTCCCTACTAATATTATAAATGCGAAAGTGTGTTTGTTGGTTTGTCCTTCAATCCCGCTGCAACAGAGCTTCGGATCGACGTAATTTTTTACATGTGTGTAGTTGAGAACCTGGAGAGTGACATAGGCTATTTTTTATCCCGGAAAATCAAAGAGTTCCCGCGGGATGATAAAAAACTAAATGTACGCGGACGAAGTCGCGGGTATCAGCTAGTTGTTAAATAACATGACAAATTACGACAAATATCTGTCATTACGCGTGCCATTTACCGCACGCTTGTAACATATCCAGCTCTTTTAATACATATCATAGATTTAAGTATAGGTACTATTAGTAATATAAAAAATATATACCTATATACATAGTACACATTGCAAGTTAAATAAAAGCTTGTAAATTGAGCTTGCTAGGTTAATATTGAAATGGAAATCAAGCTACATTTGTATGGCTTGAGTAAAATCTTCTTAACAACATATCTTAACCGAAGACCTAAATTCAAGTCACGCGCTTCGCACTCGCAAGTTTAGTTTTAGTTACTTGTTCTGTTACTAGTGCCTAGTGCTACAAGTTAACTAAGTTGTGCTTACCTCTGCACTTCTGTTACACCTTTGCTGACTGTTTTAATCTTAACTCTCTTGGTACAGACAACTTGTAATTAAGCATTTAAACTCTACAAGACCGGTCACGAGAGTGGGAAAATTGGCGTTTATTGTACTTGTCTAACTCCTTCTAAGCCTAACTAAGGGCGTGGACACATTACCACGACACTGTGTAACGCCGCCACCGTGTAACGGTGCGGCGTTGTGACCGTGAAACGGCGCGACGACGTGCCGCCGCACGGTGCCGTGTACGGAGCGTATATTTTCTCTTAAAACGTCCTCCATTATGGTTCGTTATTGAAAGGTATGGTATTCACCCAATATTTTCTTTGATTCTGTTTTTTCTTCATTCATCGTCTTAGCAATAACATCTAGACAAAAACTGCGAGTTTGAGTCCACGTTTGGTCTGATCGTGGCGCACTGCACAACGGCACCGTGCCGCGGCACAACGTCGTGCTGTTTGACTAATGTGTCCACGTCCTTAGTTAGGCTTAGTTGGCATTGCATGCTTGGGAACTTGGCTTTCTGGCTTGATTGGGGAGGTAAGTGGTGCTTAGCTTGTAACTGCATGTTTGACCATACAGATATTTACTGTTGGCGGATTATAGCAAAATTCTAACCTTTTCTTGCTAATCACGAACTTTCGCAAAGTAACGCCTGCTTCTATCCAATATTTTTATTAATACATCCTACGAGTACATACATATTATAACAATCAGTTATTGATTTATCTACAATCGTCGATTTCTCCTCTTCTAACTCAAGCAAGTCAATATTAATAAATATTGACTTGCTCTTTCTACGAATGCTGATAAGAATAAAGAAATCCAGAAGGAAATTTAGAAACTTCCTTCAGAATTTCAATCCAACCCTTATAATGAGCTTCAGAGGCTATTGATAATAATAGTTTCAACGAAGGATAATCTATTCAAGACATCAGCTTTGTAAATACACTAACGAAATTTGGTTTTAGCTAAATATTTGATCGTCAAGTTTCATCCCTTTAACTTGTGTAACACTTTGGCTGGCTGTTTCTAAACAGTATTGACTTATAAGTTAACTTAACTAGGAATATACAATAGTTTTTCCTAATTCTAATAGGATTCTTATATTAAAATAAAAATCTAATTCGCTTTTACATAACAAGCTTTTGCTCGCGACTTTATCCGCATAGAGTCACATTTTAAAAATCCCATGAACCCCGTCTTTCCAAAATAAACTGTCTACTAAGTATCACTTTAAAAAATCACGTTATTAAGTTGATCTATTGCTTTTTGTAAGGAACTGTAATAATTTATTAATAGTAGAGGATTTAAAAGGTCAAACTTCTGATTTCTAATCTATCCCCTGCCCTGCTACAAAAAAATTTAGAATATTTGATATAAGGAACATCATAATCAGGGTATCCCTATCGAAATATTATAAATCAACAATGTACAAATATGTTTTTTGATTTCCTGTAAAATATTTTTAATTATACTCAGTAAGTTTTGAAATGCGGTACTTCGGCTGCCGCTGAAACGTATAGGTTTATAACTATCCCGTCCCACAAAAAATAACAGTTTAGCTTTATCTATACCAGTTTCTTTAATCAATATGGCCAGTATTAAAGAAAATTTCTTATTAGAAAATTGCAGCTTAAGACGGGTTCATTCAATAATTTGAATTTAAAACAGTTTGGATAAAGAAGCAATAAATTAAGCGACTCATTTGAGCGAATGAATGGGTCGGTAATAGAGTGCGAACTGTCGCCGAACAAAAGAAAAGTAGGCGACGCGACACTGCCTTTGTTCTTAGTAAATCGAGTGCCGAAGCCGTTTGTCGACATTATACCGCGCTGATTCGACGTTTATAGCTTCTAGGGAATGAATGTTGCTATTTGGTTTGGCGTGCAACCGTAAATAACGTGCAAGTATCTCAGTATGTTTTACTTATAATATTATATAGGTAATCGATACTAGAGAAAAAAAAGTATAATATAAAGACCATTCTGACAGTCACATTTAAAGGCGGTCACGGAAAATCAGCGTTGGGACACCTGGCACCCACAGCTTTGAAACTTAGCGGCTCCGCCAGTTTTGAGTCTGTGAGACTAGGAGCCCCAACACAAGCTGAGTGACTTACCTTTTGGTAGCGTTGCACTGCTGTACAAAGTAACGATATCTAATACCTATGATAGCCGTGTTTTTAAGTTTTGGTTTATTTTGTACATTTTTGTGTTTATTGCTACCAATAAAGATATTTCTATTCCATTCTAGATGCAATGAAGTCGGTTAAAAATAAAAATAAATTTCGTGAAATCGGACTAAGTTAAAATTTTGTGGGCGAATAATATTCAATGTATATGCAAATGAGAGCGATTATAAAATGCATTTTATTTATAAATTGTGCATAAATGACTCGTATTAAGCGCAATTATCCATCGAATGACAGGATTGAAATGAATAACAAATATTTACTGATCGCCCCAACGACCGCTCCACGCACGTGGATTTATTTAATGAGCAAAATAATGTACATTTAAATGATAGTACGGCCTAGATTGATGCATTGGTTCATATTAATTTTATTATTTATCGTATGGTATCTGTAGCCCAGCAGGGCTAGCATAGGCGGGAGAAATTTTATCCCCAGGAAAGGGATAAAATGTTTATCCCTTCGCTTAGTTTTATCCACCCGTCGAGCATGGGCACAGCGGTGGAAATAACACTCAGTGGATATACTTATAGGAATATACTTCGCCTTCTACTCTGTCGCCATGCTTTAGCATAGGAAGAAGATAATTTTATTCCCTGTCAGTGGATAAAATCGGGGATAAAATTTTTATCTCCTGCCCATGCTATGCTGGTGGAAGACTTTCATAACAAGCGTATTATAAAATGATTTAAAATACCCCTGACACGTGAATCTAATAACTACTAAAATCTGTAACTATGAACGATATACCCGACATCACACAGTTATCTTCTCCAAAAACAAATCCAAACACGCTATATCTGCTGTAAGTTACTGAGGATTTGGGTGTCCCGCAGTATATTGGACATAGCATTAGCATAGCATTAGCATAGCATTGGGTATGTTAGATTGGGTATGCTGCCGTATCAGTTCCAGGTTACCATGCCTTGGAAATAGTCCGAAGAAACAGTACACCAAATTTCAAAACCATCGCACCAGTGAAAGTTTGTAAGACCCTTTAATCAAATAGGAAATGAGCTGATGATCTTCAAACGCCTGAGCAGATTTTCAGAAACTATAACTAAAATCTATCTTGATCACGTTAGATTTCAAACAGAAAAAGCCGTATCAAAACCAGTCCACTATAACTACAAGGGAACAGGCAGACACACATATAGACATATACACAGATACACACGTCAAACTTATAATACCTCTGTTTCGTTAAATCATCATCATGGCATCAGCTAGTTTATACATATTAACAACTGATTAACAATGACGAATCGATTCACACCTCATTCATTAAAATTGGCTTGGTATTTTCGGCACCATAATGGAACATTCGTAAATATTCACATACATACATACACACAAACATATCGCTCATTTGCGACAAGGGTGACATAATTCAAAATTCACCAATTTTAGTGTCGAAAATTTATACTTTTTGCTATAAAACAACATTACATTACGCTAAGCACAAAAAAATAAGGGCGAGAGAGATTGTGACTTAATGCTCTGTCGCTTTGTTAGCCGCTGTGTTGTTTTGAGACCGTAGCATCCACAAAACATAACTCTCTAAACATGAAGAAATACAATTTTTAATCTCTCTAACGAGAGAATGCTCTCATTGTCGATTTTGAATTATGTCACGCTTGTCGCAAATGAGCGATATATATGAGTACATAGAAAGACTGCTAAAATCGTGACCCTTCCTTTTGACTTTGACGTATATAACTCGCAACCGACCCCGGTGGGCATAAATTCGCCGTGGGAGGTTGTCGGAAACAATTTACGTTGCATCAACATTTTTTGCGCTCATTAAGTCGTCGCTGCGTTATAAAATTACGTTGGTCGGATAAAAGTGACACACGTGATCGGATGCGACGTAACTCGGTTACCGACCTCGTTACGTGATTTTATGTAACACGTCGTAGCGTCGCGACGTAACTTTTTTATGACGTCAATGTATTAAATCCTGTAGCTGATATCAGTTGCTTATTTGATTTATTCACTAGATTTTGTCTGCAACTTCATCCGCGTTTACGTTTTTAGATATACAACATGTCCCGCTCACTACCAGCTCCTCAACTACCCATGCAAAAAATCAGATCAATCCGCTGCTCCATTGCTGCTTTATATACAAACTAAAAACCAGTCTTGTCGCCAAGCAATTAATCGTTACGTTACGAATGTCCCATGGAAACCGATCTAGCCTTGTCATCGAATAAAAAGAAAACAAACTTCCGTATTATTATCTTTATAAAGAGTTTTTGAAATTACACTTAACTTGTCCCGCCCTAGGGGCTTTACGTAAAATGGCCGCGACCGCAGGAAAATATATTTCCGAGATGACTGCTCCATAAATAAAAGTGGAGTGACAGCCCGATGATAAACTCGCAAGCCAGAGTTCATTTCAAGTAGCCCACTGAATATTGGGCAAATGTTATAAAGGGTGGAAACATTAAGTAAACAGGTGATTATTTTCTCTTTTTTTTTTAAATATATTTTTGGCGAGTAGGCGGGTCACCTGATGTTAAGTGATTACCGCCGCTTATGAACATTTGTAGCACCTGAGGCACCACCAATGCGTTGCCGGCTTTTTAGAAATTTGTTGGTCCGCCCCTTGAATAACCCCATGTTGTAATTTAGTGGGAACACCATCGCAGGAAGTATTCAATGTAAATTAAATGTCAGGATGCGCATTAAAAGCAAATTAAGTAATATAATATTTGTTTTTTAATTTACTATAATAGACACTTCCTAAATTTGCGAATGGCGCCTGCCAGACGAGAGGATAATAGACACTTCCTAATTTTACAATAATGCCGTCACGCTATAAAAATGTTTGTTCATAATTTGGCCATAAAAGTGCTACAAATAGTAGCACTAGTGACACAGTCGCAAAAATATAGAATTTATTTATTTAAAACTGTTATTTACCCTTCGAATGATTTAAGAAACTTAAAATAGAACCAACACAGTCACTCAATATTTTTATTTAGAGGGTACCCATGGTATCCCAATGAGATAGGGCCATAAAGGTCAAAATATGTAGGCCCTAAAACAATGTATCCGTAAGATAAATTTATCAATTCCTGTTTGCGGTGGATGACACGACGTTGAGGCGTGAGGGAGATTTATCTTAGAACCCTATCGTTTAGGGGATGTCCGTTAAGGTCTACTGGGGGAGTTTTTATTTTGATTTTGCTTTAAAAATGCCTCGGGAGTCTTTGATTTTCGGGCTAAAAAAGTAAGCCTATGTCACTCTCCAGGTTATCAAGTTTACTGTTGCAGCGTGATTGAAGGACAAACCAACACTTTCGTATTTATAATCTTAGTAAGTTTGTCTTTCAATGACTCAGCTTCACCTTTCAAACAAAAAAAAAAACAAAATCAAATCGGTTCATCCGTTCACACACACACATGCACATGAACGCACTTTTTGGAGATCGGTTAAAAATGTAGGGATTTACGATTAAAAAAAAAATATGAAAAATTTTCATCCTCATACACACGCACGCACACGAACGCACACGTGCGCTCATGTACACAGTGTGCATCGAATGCCTACTGTCCTATGTCTCGACTCAAAATAATATTGGTACTGCTCTCCACTCCACTAGTAATACAAGTAAGCAAGGCAAGCTTCTCCAATTGACCACAATGGATGATTTTACAAGTAATTCCCGTAGATTTTCAGCAACGTGTCTGTTAATTTTTATTATACTTTTTCTCTCCTAAGAATCATAATAATTATTGTATGCAAAAAAAAAGAAAAAGTAAATGGGTCGTATATAGTACTAGCTTTAACCCGCGGCTTCGCTCACGTTAGGTTCGATTTTTTAACCCCCTATTTAACCCTCTTGGGGTTGAAATTTTCCAAAATCCTTTCTTAGCGGATGCCTACGCCCTAACAGCTACCTGTATGCCAAATTTCAGCTCGATCGGTCCAGTGGTTAGAGCTGTGCGTTGATAGATCAGTCAGTTAGTCAGTCAGTCAGTCAGTCAGTCACCTTTGCCTTTTATATATTTAGATAAACGTAAAAATTCTTTTTACAAAACCGACTTCAAACGCTACTACAAAGTATATCAATTGTGCCTACATTTGAAAAGTTCCCTTGATTTCTCCAAGATCATTAGATCCCGATCTAATGACAATGGGACCACCTGGAAATTATACATTTTCAAACAAAACAAGAATTTTCTGAATCGGTCCAGGCGTCTTCGAGTAATCGGAGAACATACATTAAAAAAAAAGATTCCGATGAATTGAGAACTCTTTTCTTGGAAGTCGATTAAAAAATATCAATAGCTAATGCGTGAATTAAATCCACACAACGAAGCAACTTCACAAAAGTTCCAGCAGGTGTGTTACGTAAATAAATTCTTAAGCAAATAACGAGTACACATGCACTTAATAAACCGTTTCAGTAAAGTAACGCTTAAGCATTGCTCCCACGCTGTTTGACTTCCAATATTGACAGGTTAAACTATTGAGCGAGTTCAAATAAGTTTGCCAAGTTTCAAACTAATCCTACTCGTAACTATTGGGAGTGGGTGGAAATCGATTTAATATAGTAGAATTGTTCACTCAGTAACATTTAAATAACGAAATTGCTGTATGAAAGTCTAGTTATTTTAATATATTCTACTTTAAGTTATTTGTAAATACCATATTATATATATTACAAATATCTTTCAATTACAATAAATAATTTAAATAAATTAATTATATATATTACAAATATCTTTCAAAATCAAATATGTTCTAATTAAACGTTGAGAAACCTCTAACTGGCATGGATACACTACCCATTTTAGTAAGAATTAGATTGCTCTTATTACGAGCAATTCCTACTATTTATTCATTAATAGAATAGAAAAGCTTTTTATTAAAAATTAATTGGTCAAGCTCTGAAGTGAATTTACTACGAGCAAAGTAGGTACTTTCTAATTTATTTATTTTAGCTACGACGAACCGTAGATACTGTGTGTAAAAATTTATAAACATCTTGTTTGTATGTATCTCCTCAAAAAACACGATAATATCTCACAGAGACACTGCTGTAGTTTATCTTGAATAGCCAATTTTCCATAAAAGTTACTAGACAGATTTTGATGCAATATTTTTTGCGACTTGTAGTTTTACCTCAGAGCAAGTTTTTAAATATTCTTTAAGGTTATAAAGAACCTTAAAAACTATTTAATCTATAGGTTAATAGCTTTTAACAGAGAATACAGTAGTCGAAAATTTTAAAAATATTTCTGAATGGTAGCACTTTTTAGGATCCAAGTTAAATCAAAGATGTCTATGAACTTTAGTAAAATAAAAAGCCTACGCTATTAAAGAAGGCAATTTGTGCCACGTATTCACGTGAAAATACGCAATAGAGGAGCCTAGGATTCAAAACCTGTCATTAACCGACGAGGATTTTGCCCTGAATTGAGACATATTTCAGTTTTAAGTGTGACATCTAGGACGGGTGTGCTGTATCAGTGCTGGTGTTAATTTCTCAAAATTTCTCAAAACTTTGAGAACTTAGTCCGCTTCTTGATGTTATTTACTTTGAAAAATTTTCCCATATTTGAGTAATCTAGATAAACAACGTCGTTGTTTATTCTAAAACTAGCTGATGCCCACGACTTCGTCCGTGTGGATTTAGTTTTTAAAATCTCACGGCAACTCTACTCGGGATAAAAAGTAGTCTATGTTATTTTCCATGTCCTTAACTCATGCAAAAAATCACGTCGATCCGTAGCACTGTTGCAGCGTAAGAACTAATACACTTTTGCATTTATAATATTAGTAGGATAGGATAGTTTCTGTCTATACAAATACAGTATTTTTCAAAGATTCTTCTAAAATAAAATTATTTTGATAAATGTATGACTAATTTAATGGAACAACTAAATGTTCAGTTAAAGTTATACAACCCCCTTTCTTTAACGGCAAAGTTCTTGAATAAAACATAGTCCAAAGATGTAAGAGGTCAATATCTCACTCGTCTTCCGCCAAAAGGGCTTCCAAACAACCCGAAGTTTATAGCTTAATATTGATGTGTGGTTTTGACATTACTCTAAGAAGCTTCCCTTTGAAATAGGTTTATGTTACGCTGTGAAGGAATCCAAATGGCCCTTTTTTTATTCAATGACAAGATAGCCCTTGATTGCGAGCGATATAGCCTAAGGTGGTAGCGTACTAACTTGGAAGGGGTATGGCAGTGTAAATTCAACCAATACCCCTAATCTGTTCTACACGCCATAGTACCAGAACGTGGGGATAACTAACTACGGCCAAAGCCTCCCACCAGACGAAATATCTACCTTAATCTATATACCTTTAAATAGGCATCATTGATCTAGTTTGGCTACGGACCTTGTGGTTTCCAGTTTGACTCCTGGGTGTTGTGTAAAAGTTATGATATTTCTTCCTTTCTCATCTCAACCTACTACGATTCTCCTTCAAGTAAAGGCTTAGGCACCATCACACACCTTTGAAAGACCGTTGAACTTTTAGGCATGTAGGTTTCTTCACGGCGTTAACTCAAGTGATATTAAATTTCTTAAAACGCTCATAACTCCGAGAAATTAAAGATCAAGAGAAAAGTTTCTGGGATTCGAATGCCAAAAACGAGATTGAAATCTTGGGCACTAACAGGTAGGCAGCCCTATACTTTTCAAAACTCGTACACTTTACAGTGTAGAGGTTAGTCGTCGACTCAATGTGTACCTGATCCCTTGGTTGAATCGCACCAAAACGCACCTCTTGCCACTCTAGTAGTCTATGCATTCCTTAAACATGAATATCAACCAACTAAAATCAATGTTCCTCCTATTTATTTAAAGTCATTATCATTTAAACTCGGCACAATTCTAAACTAAGCTGACTATTAACTGTTTGCAACGTGAACAAAGATAAGACAGTTGTAGAGTCGAAAACAATAACGTCTTTATACAAAGTTGGCAAGTTAAAGTTTAACCAACTATAATGAGGCGCGTTTTCAAAGCTTAACTTTAGAGACGCCAGGAAATGTCAAAATCATGCATCCATTATTTAATGAGGCCTTAGATTTATTTGCACGAGAGAAAGTAGGAAGATAGCTCAAACGGTTGTGGACTGAAAATTGAAAGTTCTTCGGTACGGTATAATCACCCCGTTACACTATCTTCGTACCCACATCCTAACACAAGCTTTATGTTTATTTGGAGGAGATAGGGGAATATTAGTCAGGTTCAGCATGGCTAATATTACTTTTAATATTATTATTTGACCAAATATTGGCCATCATGGCCAATCGAAACGGGTTTCCGTTGCCATCTATGTAGGTATATAAGTCTTATGCGATAAATAAAATTAAAGAAAAATAGGGAAGTGTAAGTAAACATAGGGGTAGACCTTATTTCCTCACTCTTTTTTCACTTTTCTAAATTCAAATTCAATTTAATTAAAAAAAACCAAATTGAAATTCAAAATAATTTATTTCATGTAGGCCAACTTCTAGCTCTTATGACACGTCATGACTCTACCACCGGTTCGGAATGCAGATTCTGTTGAGAAGAATTGGCAAAAAACTCAGCAGTTGCTCTTTCATGACAAAATATTACAATAATATAATCATTCACTCTTCCCTCGCTCTCCCCTCATTCTTCCTTCACTCTTGCCTCACTCTTCCCTCACTCTTATACGTTGATAATAGGACTGTAGAGTGTTCTCAAAGTTCTGTGTTGTGGATAATGGCCTATAACCAGCCTATAACCCTTCTCTAAGAGGAGATTCGGGCTCAGTAGGTACTGAACTGTTGCGATGGGATCTCTGTGTAGATCGACGGCCGTAGCTGGATTAGTTAGGGAGGACATTATTTTATTTGTATCCTTAAATTAAATTCAAATTATAATAATGCTAGCTGATACCCGCGACTTCGTTCGCGTGGATTAAGGTTTCTTATTAACCACGTGAACTCTCTTATTTCCCGGAATAAAAAGTAGCCTATGTCCTTAGAATATTTATGCCTATGTCCTATTTCAGACTACATAATCTATCTCTGTGCCAAATTTCAGCCAAATTGGTTCAGTCATTGTGACGTGATTGAGTAACAAACATGTTACTTTCGCATTTATAATATTATATAATAATATAAAAAAATATTTTAAAAAAACCGACTTCATCGCCACTTAAAAGTATAAAATAATTTTAGTTTGTACACGTATATTGAATTCGGACGGGCTTAAAATATAGAAACGATGATACCATTGCGCAACGCTGGCCCGACTTCAACATACGTGTACAAACTAAAATTATTTTATACTTTTAAGTGGCGATGAAGTCGGTTTTTTAAAAAATATTTTTTTATATTATTATTTTAAGCTTTTTAGTGTAGCTTCATGGGACCAATTCCCTAGACCATTTGTTTTGCTCCTTAAAAAAAGTATTGAAATATATTATTCCAAATAGAAATTTAGCATATGTATCTGTGCTATGAAGTTTGCATGGTTAAAATCCTACACACACTCTGATCACGAGCGATTTGCTCTTATTCAATGAGGAGTCCCATCCTATATCTCCGAAGATATTCATCAGATCTTCACCAAACTTAAATGGGACTAACCTGACGATATGCCCTTTTAAATAAAAAAAAATTATTGAAATCGGTTCAGATTTGACAGAGTTATAGAGTAACATCGTCAAAAATTCGGTTAAAAAAAATTATATTGAAATGCCGAATAGAAAAGCATTATGTATGTATGCTATGAAGAATGCATGGTTAAAATCCTACACATACTCTGATCACGAGTGATTTGCTCTTATTCATTGAGGAGTTCCGTCCTCCATCTCCGAAGATATTCATCAGATCTTCACCAAACTTAAATGGGACCAACCTGACGATATGCCCTTTCAAATAAAAAAAAAATTATTAAAATCGGTTCAGATTTGACGGAGTTATGGAGTAACATCGCCAAAAAATAAAAATAAAAATAAAAATAAAAAAAAAAAACATACGCGTCGAATTGAGAACCTCCTCTTTTTTTTGAAGTCGGTTAATTAAATAGGATTTACTCAAATTAAACTGAACATCAGATGCTTGTCAGTAATTATACAGAGGAGGCGCGGTGAACAGCATGTGGTACACGAGTTCACTCTACAAGAGTTGCTAATTATACGAAGTGATGACTTTCGACTCTTAATTAATGTTTCTGTAGTGTGTCTGCGGAACAAAAATTACAAAATAATAAAACGTATGTATTTCAAATTAAAGTCGGATTTGTACTCGAACGAAATTTTAAAGCTGAAGAATATTATATTCCATCAAAAATTCTATGCAAACGAAGTCCCGGGCGATCGCTAGTTTTGTATATTTGTTTGGAAGCCCTAATAGATTATTGTAATATGAATATTTTACAGTTCCAATAATATTACATACATACGTGTCGAATTAATAATCTCCTTTTTTTGAAGTCGGTTAAAAATGTTGTTAATGTTCAAACTGACCCGCAATAATTTTTGTTTTAGCTGTGGCGTCTTACGTAGCTTAAAGTTTTATTTATTTACTAGCTGTGCCCGCGACTTCGTTCGCGTGGAATAGTGACTTTTCGGGGCTCGGACGCTCAGGCGCGAGGCGTGTAGTACGTACTCTGTACGTTAAAAATGTTCGCCGTGATTCTTTAAATTGACATAACTTTTTTATTTATGAACCGATTGACATGAAATAAACACTAAATGTTAAGTGAAGCTTACTACAATATACTAGTGAAAACCGTATCTAAATCGAATAAGCCGTTTCTGATATTAGCATGCACAAACACACAGACAAACAGACAAACAGACAAACAGACAAAAATAAAATTAATTACAATTTCGGGTTCGGCATCGATATAATAACAACCCCTGCTACTTTTTTTTTATATATTTCCATTGTACAGACACCACTTTTCTACAATTTTATTATATGTATAGATTTAATGGATAATCAACAGGTTACAATAACTCTTACAAAACTAAATAAAAATGAAAAACATTTTATTTTTGTTTTTATGTTAATATCCTATTGCCCATAGCCGTGGCTATTTACCTTCAAAACTACCAGTGGTAGAGCCTTAACTTGTAAGGTACACAGGTTGGCCGACGTGAAATAAATAATTTTGCATTTTGACTATTATTTTTTTGAATTTGGAAAACTTCATTTAACAAACATCACTTTGATATTTTTCAACAAGCTCTCTGTGTTTGTGTACTAGATATTCAATATTTTCTTTAAAAATATGTTGCGAGTGCAGCCCGAGTTGGACGGCAGAGATATCCGTGAAATATGGCTGTTTGGATGCCCGCCCCCGTTCGGAACGATTGATTAGATAAAAGTGATGTTTAAAAAAGAACAAACTGAAAAACTGCAGGATATTTTTTAAAAATGAATAATTCATTTTATAAAAATAAATAGAGTTGTACAGATCTGTATTTTGAATGCTTCGTTATTTCGTTATCTGTTATTCTGAAAAATATTGCTTATTTATGTTTTATAATGATGATTTCTATCACTCATTCGTGACACTAGTATAGTACTATACTACGTACGTTTATCTCACGAAGCTACGGGTGCTTTACTTGTGTCGTGTACATGCACATTGCGTAAGGTGGTGTGCCTGTCAGGAGCCTAGGTGGGAGCGGTCAGGTGCGAGCAAGTGAAATGAAAGAACTATAAGAAGTAGACTTTGACGTCTTGACGTATTCATCTTGATTCAAATACGTAAGAGTTATAGGTACAGCTATTCCTTATATGGTATAGTAAAACACGGACTGTCTGAAAAGGCTGGATTGGGCAAATCGTTTCCGATCGGGTTGGTTTTGTTCAGATTGTTTCGGATTGGGCGGATAAGTTCTCATTCAACATCATCATCTCAACCAATAAACGTCCACTACTGGACATAGTTCTCTTGAAATGATCGACAGAACACAATTTTGCACTGCTTGGGTCCAGCGGACTCGCCGGAGGGGGTGATTTCTCGGGAGCCCAGGGTTCGATCTGACTTTTCGGAGTCATATGTGCGTTTTAAGCAATATTAAATATCACCTTTTTTTTTAACGTTGGGAAATGCCTTTACGCATCCCGCCCATCTATGACAACAGGCGGGTATATGGGACTCGTTG
This sequence comes from Hipparchia semele, assembly GCA_933228805.2. NCBI lineage: Eukaryota > Metazoa > Arthropoda > Insecta > Lepidoptera > Nymphalidae > Hipparchia > Hipparchia semele. The sequence continues at coordinate 2,359,324 of OW121725.1, read as the reverse complement.
GCACTGCCAAAATACCCACTAAAACCCAACGGGCCCGTTCTCGCTTTTATAGGGAAGCCACAGGATCGCTGCTCGCATTCAACTGTGGCATTCCAGCGGTTTCGACCGATCATCCCGCCATCCTACGGAGCTCCGGAGGGATGAAGGCGCGCATATTGGCGCCTTCTTCTCTGACCTCTTCTTCTGCGGAGCGGATGAGCGTTCGGGTCCAGCTCTCTGACCCGCTCCGCTTCTTCTTTCTGTGAGAGCATATTAAATATCACCTGCTTCAACGTTGAGGTAAAATACCATGAGCAAACTTGCACGCCTGATGCCCATTTTCACCAACCTAAATGATCCTCTAAATAGGAGTCTCTTTACGTAGGCAGCCCCTAAATACACTCCCTAATCTAATATCATTTCCACTTTTAAGTATCTCCTAAAGTTTCGGGAAAACGAAAATGACAGAAAGCGTCACCTAATTTAACTTAGGTAGCCTTTAAGAGAACGTTGGTGGAAACAACAATGTTTTCTAAGGTACTGGCAATCTTTACTTGGCTAGCGTGGTGTACTATGGCTTCAACCCTTCTCATTCCAGAAGATACCTGTACCCTGTAGTGGGTAATGATGATTAAAATGCATAAAATTAACAAGATAAGAGAATGAAGTTTATTCCACGAATAATATAAAAGTCGGGAGTAATAAATAAGCAATTGCTCAGCGGCAATCCACATAAAACTAATGGTTCGCAAACGTGACAACTGAAGCGAAAACCTGCGATAAAAGTTATCAAAGTGTCATTAAATTAGGTATTTTAGTACCCGTCATTCGGTGGGATATTACCTATCTCCTGCCGGGTAACGGTTTCCCAGTTAATGTGAGATTTAAACCTTCTTCGATAGTAACTAACTGCAGTTAATCGAAAGCGTTTTGATAACTGCTTCATGTTCATAAATTGTTATTTATGATCCCAATAGATTACTTAATGATTAAACGAACTTACCTGTAAGTGAAGTTCTATCATAATTATACGAAGGCTTCGTACGAAGAGATTATTTATACTTGGTATACTTGGTAGTACACGCAATGCTAGTGGTCACCGTTCACTTTATTGAGATTTATATATATTTTTTTTAAAATAGGGTAGGTTGATATAATAACTATCCTGCTCCCGCGTAGCGCCTTACTCATTTAGTTTAGAGTTTAGCTAACCCTCCGCCTCATATTTTACGATTAAGGGTAAACGCATAACGTGAGGGTGGGAGGGTTATAATCTCTTCGTACGAAGCCTTCGTATAATTATGATAGAACTTCACTTACAGGTAAGTTCGTTTAATCATTAATTATACTTCATGCTTCGTACTCGAGATTATTTATACTTGGTAGACTTTTAGAGATAAGATTCGTAAAATATGAGTTGAATAGATTTTTTTTTTTTAATTATTTAAATGTTATATGTAAATTATTTTTCATTATTTTAACAAAACTTGAACAAAATCATAAATATCTCTAATTGAAAACAAAGACTTTATTGGAATTAAATAACACAATTTATTTTCTTATGGAATCATTCTTAGTAGCCCTGGTAAAACATTTATTTTGGGCATTAATAGGCCGTTTAGAACTATTACTTGGTTTAGAAAGTAAGCATGGGAAGGAGAACATGAGCTCCAACCTGCAGCTTTCATAATTTTTTCCATTGAAACACCTTCCTGCAGCCGATGTGGCAACATGCCGGGTGCTATGAGTAAAATTTGGAAGTATCAATAATTCCGCTGTGGTTCAAGGTATTCTTTATCTAACGTGACAAAGTTTGTGAACCAACTAATTTAGAAAAATTAATAAATAATAATGAATTCTGCATTTTCTCAAAGTAATTCAGTGATTTTGAGCATATTTTTTGAGGATAAAATATCTTATTTCTTTTTCTTTAAAAACGGAATAAATAAGAAGGTTTGGTAGATGATTTAATAAAATCTGGGATTTTAATTTTGACACTGATTTTATAAACTTTACATTTGATAATATTTGCACTCTTTGTACAGTAACGAGTGCCAAAACCATAACAATTTTTTTTTTTTTTTTTTAGGAAATTATTTCAAGATTTAGGGTTAAAAAGTTAGCTACATAACTTAAGACCAACGATAAATAATTAGTCAGTCTCATCTTACTTTGGTGGCGAAGGTCTAGAACACACTTAAAAAATCTTTTAGCATCTTCGTTCTCCGATTTTTTTTTTTTTTTTTTATTTATTTTTTTTTTTTTTTTTAATTATTAATCAACACTATAGCTGACCGATATAAAATGTTTCATATTGTACCCTAAATATAGGTACCGACCTGACCGATATATATTCCAAATAGTAAGTATAAACAAAAGTTAAAAAATCTATCATATGAGGGGATTGATACTTCATACTACGTATTCAATTTACTCTCATTACAATAAATGAAGCACTTTTTGTAGCACCCTTCATTATGTTGTTTATAATTAGTGTTCTCTGACCGGGAGCTCATAACGATACCCAAAAGTAAATCTGGAATACTTCTTCGAATCATCGCCTCGCGGATAAGACTCCCGCCACCAGAGAAATTGAGTTGCACACGTGGAGGCGACTGCAATCATTTGATAAATTCATACCTGCGTCAACCTTGAACATAAACATTAACACAAACACACATTTCTGACACCAAAATGTAGTAAACAATAGCTACAATGGCTGGATAGGTCAGTATGGAAATAATTTTACTTAACAATTTTAAACTATAACAAATGGAGGAAATGCATAAAGGTAAAGGTTAGAGTATGAAATATTAAAAACATTTACTGACACATCTAGATCTCTGAGACGCCATGGGCCCATGAGACGTATCTCTAACTTTTATTATTCAATCAACTTGCAAATAAATCTGTGTTTGGAGAGCCAAACATGAGTACAATTTAATATTATGTCAATTACGTTCATCGTCACTTCATGAGTTCTCTGCTCCACAGGCAATACTCCACCCAGCCGTTGAGATATCAGAGAAAATTTCCAAGCCATAGTTTATCAATTTTAATTTTGCACACTGGCTGGTTAATAGTACACTTCCATCATTCAAATTTACGTTTTAATGTTAGTATAGTTATGAAATTAAATTTTGTAATTATTAAAACTTGAGACTAATACTTAATTATTTCTATCAGTAAATTTTCTGTGTCTACTATACATAATATATCCTAAAGAATTGCAAGTTTTAGATGGATTAAAATTACTTTTCTAATCTCTAAATATGTAACAAGAAATGACGACCGACGGATCCATCAACGACGGATCATCAGGTCAAACCACTGGATGGATCGGGCCAAATCCCGGCATACAGACAGCCACCATTACGCAGGCATTCGCCAAGGATTTTTGAAAATTAATTTCAAAGGGATTTCAGGATTTTTAGGGGTTTATAAAATCGCACTCAACATGAGCAAAGCCGTAGGAAAAGGCTAGTTATTTCTAATAAAACCCCGATTATTTTATTAAGAAAGTTGCTGGATTGTTGAAAGTTTTGATTACATTTTATGATCATAGTTGTCTCCAATAAGACAAATTTAAATATCATCAAAGTATATCTACATAAATACAGTAGACATGTCTGTAGGTTTTCAATAATTTTACTACCAGTTTTATAGCTTACACAAAAAACAGCAATATTTAAGCCGAAAGGCCTTTTTAAGGCTTTTTAAAGGGCTATTTAAGACCTTAAATTCATAAATAAACACTACACCAAGCGGTGTATGGATATTCAATGTGAAATAAACGTTACTATTATTATTATTATAATAAATAGAGTCATCAAACTGAAATTTGAGATACTTTAAGATATCCTCATGCATGTTAAATAAAAATTATGCGTCTTTTAAGTCTATTATGCGCATAAAACTCTTACATCTTACGATATTCATTTTAGTAAAGTTCTTACATCTTCGCTGGAAAAGACTCTTATCTAAAGATTTCCATTTTTCTTACATATTAAAAAAATAATAATAATGGCATTAGTTATTAATGGGATCCATAAAAAAAATGTACACATTATTTCTAGATTGTGCACGATTGCTAGGAGGAATACCTCCTAAAAAATAGTTTTAATTAATGTTCGTTAAAAATGAATTTCATCCTTTGATGTATTCGTATTAAAAACTTATGGTTTTTTATACGAATACATAAGGTCGTTAGCGGACATAGATTTTAAATAACCAAGGTAGCTAGCTTCCCAGCAGCCTTAACCATATTAAAAAATAGCGACGTTTGAAGCTCGATCGATGCTACTCGTATGAATTCTGTGACTTACAGGAGCAGCCTCGCAGACGCTGTCGAAGTCAGCGTCTTTGTGAGTCCTCTTTTCAGGTTCCGTCAGCTTGCGAGCCGGGCTCTGACCCTTCCAGATAAAATTCCTTGGAGAATTTGTATTTTGTGTTGTGCGAGAATTTCGTATTTTAAATCATCGTGCTGAGGGTCTAAGATCTGCTCCTTTTATTTAAGGATTTGCCAAATTCAACGTTTCGGATAGGTTCTTGCCGAAAAGAAACTTGTCAATATTTGAGCTTTGTAGCAGTGTTTGTAGCTGTTCCAGAAGATCTTTCTTTACTGAACATAAGATTTGTTTATAATAGAGTCAGTGTGGAGACTATCGGAACACATCCGAGCTGCGACGGCGTGGACAGCATGATGGCTTCTCATACACAACAAAAAACTGAAGGCGTATTTCTATTGCTTTATTTGCTATATGATATATGAACCCGCAGTTTTAATTTGTGCGTCAATATTGGCGGATTCATCAACTTGGAATTTTCCGTAGATTTACGTAAACATTTTTCATCCATTAACTCACTATCAAGAATTACAATCTTCTAATGTGGGTACACCCAATAGTTTTTCAGGACATTTTGACGCAGATTTTTTGATTGGAAAGAACCGCACTTAATGTATCGGGGATTAAAGGGTTTAGTTCCGACTCCTGTTGTTTTGAGACTCCGTGTGAGATTGGCGTGACTTCATTATTGTAAAATACATGTAAAAAGCGGACGTTAGGAAAAATAGTCAGTAAACAATAAATTTCGTTTTAACACTTCTGACGCATTGTCCGCATACTGAGTCTCATATGTTGTTGAAACAGGAGTCTGTTATGTGAATCATGTCCAGTACGATGCAGTCCCAATTCAAAAGCAAGTACTGCCCACTAACTGACTCATGAACAGTAAGAAACAGTCCCAAGCAAAAGCAAGAACTGTCCACAATACTGTGTTTTGTAAGAAAACACTTTCAATCAGATTTATCCGCCATTACATGTAACCCCCTTACGTGAATCATGTCCAGTACGAAGCAGTCCCAATGCAAAAGCAAGTACTGCCCACTAACTGACTTATGAAGTAAGAAACAGTCCCAAGCAAAAGCAAGAACTGTCCACATTCTGTGTGTTTTGTAAGAAAACACTTTCACTCAGATTTATTCGCCATCACATGTAACACCCTTAAGTGAATCATGTCCAGTACGAAGCAGTCCCAATGCAAAAAACAAGTACTGCCCACTAACTGACATATGACCAGTAAGAAACAGCCCCAAGCAAAAGCAAGAACTGTCCACAATACAGTCAGTGTGTTTTGTAAGAAAACACCTTCACTCAGGTTTATTAGCAGCTGTCACGAGTAAAATAAACAGTAAGAAACAGTTCCAATGCAAAAGCAAGTACTGTTCACAATACTGTGTGTTTCGTAAGAAAACACCCACATAGATTTATAAACACATATCAAAAATTCCGAGGCCGGCGGGATTCGAACCCACATCCTCTGATTTAGTAGCTATCACGATTAAAATAAACAGTAAGAAATAGCCCCAATGCAAAAGCAAGAACTATCTACAATACCGTGTCCCTGCTAAGGGTTAATTATATCTTGTAATATCTTCGATCACAGAAGAACTAATAGCCATCTTATTTATAATTAGAAACAATCAAAAACGACACTAATTTGTCGAGCACCAATAATGGTTTATTGACACAATTACATAATACCGCATTATACGTGTATACCGCACCTTACCTTGATAATCCAACGGTGAATTTGGGATGTAGGTACCTGTGTAAAATCGACGTTGAATCAAAACTCACTGTTACCCGAGTATTAATTATTGTTTTAAACTTTATATTTTCCACATTTATCACTCTTACATTTAGGCATTATAAAAATGCTTTTAAATTTACTATTTCACAGTTTAAATATCACTTTAAATAACACTTTTAAAATTAAACTAGGCGAGAGCGTGGTGGAACGGTTGCGCACTAGAAAGCGAATGAGTAAGGCGCTACGCGGGAGCAGGATAGTTATTATATCAACCTACCCTATTTTAAAAAAAATATATATAAATCTCAATAAAGTGAACGGTGACCACTAGCATTGCGTGTACTACCAAGTATACCAAGTATAAATAATCTCGAGTACGAAGCATGAAGTATAATTATGTATTATTGTGCTAGTTGTGCACGCCAAGTGAAATAACGTTTTTTGAAAATCTTGCGAAAACCTTTATTTCTTCAGGGTTTTTTTTTAATTTATTGATCAAGATCTATACACAATACATTTTTAATTATTTTATATGCCATCCTCCAGGAAACTTTGCGGTTAAAAACCTATGTCACACTCCAAATTCTAAACTGTACGTATGAATAAATCGCGTCTATCCGTGCGTATTATTGCGTCACTGAACGACAAACCCACAAACAAACACACTTTTGCATTTATAAATAACTCGAACGGGTTTACGTTTACAACTATAATACTTTTGTAATTTTTATCACACTATCACATCACATCACATCACATCACACTAATATTATAAAGCCGAAAGTTTGTATGTGTGTGTGTGTGTGTGTGTGTGTGTGTGTGTGTGTGTGTGTGTGTGTGTGTGTGTGTGTGTGTGTGTTTGTTACTCCTTCACGTCACAACGAATGAACCGATTTGGCTGGAAATGGAGAATCAAAAAACCTTTATCCATGCGTACGAAGTCTCGGGCATCGTCTAGTTTTTTTATGAAATAAATAAAAAAATATATAAGTAAAATGTCATAGGCCTCATGAGGTTACCTGTGCTGCAAGCAACAACGTCAGCAGCAAAAACAAACGTATAGTGTTATTTATGGACATAGATCGCCGCAATTAATTGTAGTCCTGTTTCGTGACTTCATAAAATGAACATCTTAAATTTTGCCATTGAATGCTAACGCTTGCAGTGCAAAATGAATTCGCTTTGAACATTAAGCCTCGTGGCATCAGCTCTAAGTCCTAACCGATACATATTATATGCTCACTGAAAACAGGCTCTTTTTGGACTCACTTATGTCCTAGTTATAAGTTATAGGCATTTGAACTAAGGCTTTTTATATCTTCCCCAATAAAACATTATTTTTTCTATTGCATAATTATATAAATTGACGCATTACTTGACAGCCATGAGATTCATTATTCAAATCGTTGCGCTGCAAGTTTCAGCGTAGAGCTGCATTTGACTGAACTACGTGTAGATAATTTTAAGGCATCAAACCAGCAGTAAAACATTTAAAGTAAGGGAGATTTCGCTTTAAGCTTTGAACCTCGTGGCCCTCGGATTAGAGTCTTTGATTGTCAAACTTAAACGTTTCCAATAAGCTGTTCGATATAGGTCACACCTCCCTCAATAATAATTGCCGGGCTGTAAACCTGCGCTGGATAACTAAACGGCTCTATTGAAAACTACGCGTACATATTGTGTACTGGCACTGTGCCAGACGATTATCCAGCCTTTGCCGCAATATTTGTGTCTCGAATAGCCACAAATATTGCACATACCAGAGAGTCGAAGGTGATGTACTTGCGCATTCAATTCTAGTGTTCTCTCTGTAACGATTGAACTGATTTCAATGGGATTTTCATAGGCAGGTTCGGGGGCACGCAAGAAAAACTTACGTTACCCCAAAAATCGAAGGTTCCGAAGTTTAAAAAAGTAATTTTGTAACCGGTGAACCAATCTTGGCAACAGTAGGTACTAACATAGCTTGCATTTTGCAATAAACTTAGGTCTCTTTTTAACCCGAGATATTACAAAAAGAGAGAAGAGTTCTCAAGGGATGTTTTTATAAAACCTAAATATGTACGTGCAGATGAAATCTAGGGTATTTTATTTAACAAAAAGTTCTAACTTGGTTCACAAAAAATATATAGGGACCTGGGTAACGTTGCCTATTTAGCATTTTGACGATGGAGTCAATCCTGCGTGGAGGTTGACAAAAAACGGGGGATTTAAATTTTTCAGTGGACATTGTAAAAATTCTCGTCAAAGTTAACCTCTTTGCGGCGCGCGGTCCGGGTCCCCGGCGTTTATTGGGCCAATAAAATTAGCATAGTAATGAAAAACACTGGCCGGCGAACTGGCGGCCGCGTTCCCCCTTCGCTCGCCCGATGGTCAGTAACAAATCGAATATTTACCACGTCTTTTGGTTTAATGTTGATGATGTAATATTCTGTGTCCGCGAATGATCCGAACAATTATTTATTTATCACATGCTTCAGCGGAATGGGTTTCCTTCAGGAAAATGTCGTGAGAGACCTACCACCTGAGTACCTACCACCAACACTTAAATTAGTATCGTTTCAGTATTGTTTGGACATGACGTCATACAATGTCTTCCAGTAATTACTTTAATTAAGGTTGTCAATGTATGACATATCAAAACGATCACACCAATATTATAAAGGCGAAAGTTTGTATGTGTAACTTCACGCGGATAGTAAGTAGCAAGTCACTCTAAACTTTTTCTATGCAGACAAGTCACGGGAATCAGCTAGTAGTTTAAATTAAAAAAAAAGACGTGTGGCACTCGAGGATTGCCGCGGTAAAGCTATTGCATAGCATATTTTATCAACGCCATCTAGCGGCTCACCGTAGAGGAGTCCCGTGTCAGGTTATTTTCGTTACGGAATTTCTGGATTCGGTCTCCACGCTGGCCCGCGATAGAAGCTATGCAATAGCATAATTAGTTTGTCCCTAAGATAAGTCTTAAAATAACACAATAAAGTGAAGCTGATAACGATTGCAGTTAACGAGATGTAACGTTAGATCAAGATTCAAGTCGCACGCTCTCTAACTACAAGAAGCAAATCACAACTTTGCTACTAGTTAGCTATTTCATTACGAAGTTTCACCTATCTATTTTCTCGACTTCACCTTTGTTAAGGCCATCCCTCTAGCCAGATTACCGTAAGGAAGAAGAAAGGGTCTAGCCTTACTTCCATGGCCAAACTGTAAGTTTTATTCTTTACCGGGCAAGGGTGATTGATGTGTTTATCAGTTTCAGGTTTTTCATCGGGGATTAAAAATGAATGCATACCATTTCCACTAAGACAAGTCCACTTAAAAAATCTTTCTACAGTTAAACAGTAGAAACAATGTTATATAGGATTACGCTTTGTTCGTTTAGAATTGTGCTAAGCCAAAGACGAGGTGTTTCCTCCGAGCATCGTTCCAATTGTTGCTTTTGTGGAACGGTCACTTCGGATAGCGATACCCTTGTCAACGTTTCATGATTAATTTCTGTGGAATTATACTGCGAAACAAATCCCTTCCCAAGCTTTTGAGTAATAAGATACTACGAGTATCTCTCCTCGCTTTGCGTCGTGTTCCTCATTGCTGAAGGTTGTTACCTATTTTCATAAATTACGCCATCTTGACGGATGGAGTGATGGCATCCGGAAAGAGGCAGGCATCAATTGGATAGGAAAGGTCGAGGATATGCAACGTTGGCGTTACTTGAAAGACCAACAGTGGATGCATTTGAACTCACGATGATAATGACGTCATCATGGTAGGAGTTCCTTGGGATGATAATGTGATTCCTTCGCTTAATATGACTCAACGAAGATTACGGGATATACCAACCCAGGTTTAACCATTATTATTTTCATATCCTTACTAATATAATGCAAAGTGGTTTACTGGTTTTTCTTTCCATCACGTAGCAATGAAGCAACTAATCAACCTCATTTTTGGCGTGGGTATAAATGAGGACCTGGAGAGTGACATAGACTTTTTATCCCAGAAAATCAAAGAGTTTTCGAGGGATTTTAAAAACCTAATTCCACGCGGATGAAGTCGCGGGCATCGGCTAGTTTAAAGTTAAATAAACGGAACTGATGGCTTTTCAGCTTCACTGGGGGCATACCATTAATTTTTGATTAAACTGAAAATACTCCACTAATGTTTTCTGTCTCTTATCTTGGTTGGAAACAACTAATTTTACAACAAAACCAAATGAATTGTTGAGCTAAGGAATAATTATTACCTCATCTTAAATTACTAAGTAAACTTTATGATTACTTGGTTTGCAAACATTGTTATCACTTAAGTAAACACCTAAAGGTGGCAATTCGACTAACAGCATATCGCAATTTCACCTGCTTTACGACAAGGCAGCTGATCTCGAGACTAGAGATATTATAGTGCACAAGTGTGTTTGCAATTGCCGGATTGCTGTGTGTTGCGAACACTCACACACATATAGGTACACGGAGAAATATCTGGCTCAAGACCAACGGTTTTACGTGATCTTCGAGGCACGGGAGTGTAACAAGGCTAATTTTTCAACTATGGTTTCTGAAAATTTTTTGACAGAAAAACAACAACATAATGGTAATAACAACTCTTAATATTATTCATATCTCTTAAGTAAATAAAAAATTCACTGGTTAGGTATTTAAAGATATCGCATGCAATTTTTAATGCAGTTGAAATTATAATTAAAGAAAATATAACTCAAGACCATTTCATCCTTGCTGCAAATGTCATAAAAACTGCCGTTTATTTCTGGTGTCCCTGTCATTAACAATATTTGACTATGGCAATGTTTGGATTGGTATTAATGCTAGCGCTTGGAGCGCACGCGGTGAAAAATGAACAATGGGATCCAGTCAGGGACCAACTTGTAGACTTCAAGGAGAAGACGACGGTAAGTTTTTGGCTTAAGTAAGGTAGTTACAGCTGAGCCCATTAAATTAGTGGAGTGGCAATGGGTTCAAAACATAGTGACGTCGGGTCCTAAGATCCTAAGTGGTGATCTCGTCGACCTTACTATATGGAAGGGTGATATTGTGAGACGATCTGATTCTATCCTTACAAGAGACCTATGTCGTGTTGAAACCAATTTGGGGTATGGCTTGAATGTATACGGCCATACCCCTTCCAAGTTAGCCCGCTACCATCTTAGACTACATCGTCACTTGCCATCAGGTGAGATCGCAGCCAAGGACGTTTTTGTCCTCGGATAAAAAAAAATGACCCACTATGGAGTCCATCGATTGTGACAAAGAACGATGACGAAGGGATTGTCCTTGAAAATAATCATGGCTAATGAAAAACAATGATTTCTTGTTAGGGAGTGGAAAAAAGCCAGATGTGAAGTCATTTGGCTTTGTATATATTTTATCATGGTATCATCAATTGGTTTTAGACATTTTTAGTATATCAACTTCTAGCATGTGATTTAATTTTACTTTCATGTATTACTAAATGGACTTTTATATCTGTTTATTAATATTTTAGGGTCCTATTGGCGTACTGACTACGAGCAGCGGTGCGCCGGTTTCCTATGCTGAAGCGACCAACTCGTTAAATACCAGATTAATTAATCATGAATACCTTATGGACGGCTTTACTCATCTAGTCAGAGAAATAGTACCTGGACGCATTGTGCATGCAAAGGGCTCAGGAGCATTTGGTCACTTTGAAGTGACGCACAATATCTCCCACATTTGTAGGGCTGCTTTTCTAAATCAAATAGGAAAGAAAACGCCCATCGCAGTCAGATTCGCAACATCAACTAGAGACATGGGAAGCTCGGACTTTAAGCGGGAGCCTCGAGCCTTTGCCGTAAAGTTTTATACGGAGGAGGGTAATTTTGATATTCCTGGTTTAAGTACTCCCGTCTATTTTTACAAAGATCCTCTGCATTTCATAACTTTTGTTCACGCAATAGGAAGAAACCCAGCAACGGGTGTTCCTGATAGTAATATGCTTTTGGACGCAGTAAGTTTAGTGCCAGAGTCGATGTTCTTATTTCTATTAATATTCTCCGATCGTGGTCTACCTGCCAGTTATCGAAATATGCCTGGTTATGGAATTCATACTTATCAAGTAGAAAATGAAAATGGGACTATCTATTTTGTCAAATTTCATATATCACCAGATGCTGGCCTTAAAAGCTTAAGTCCAGGGGAAGCTAAAAATATTAGTTCAGATCCAGATTATTTTATAAAAGATTTATATGGAGCGATTGCTAAAGGTAATTTTCCTTCTTGGACAATAAGTGTACAAATCTTAAGTGAAAGAGATGTAAAGAAAATGGGACCCAGAGCATTTGATATTACTCGACTTCTTCCTTTAAAAGATTATCCTTTACATCCGTTTGGGACAATAGTCTTAAATAGAAATGCTAAAAACTATTTTGCAGAAATAGAACAGCTAGCTTTTTCTCCAGCTAATTTAGTTGATGGTATTCGAGGAGGGCCAGATAAAGTATATGAATCGCGTCGAATGGCATATAGAGATGCTCAGTTACATCGTTTGGGAGGAAACTATAAGAAAATTCCAGTTAATTGTCCATTTCAAACGAGGACTTTTACTTATAATAGAGATGGAGTGTCTCCAGTGGGAAATAATGGAGAAGATGCACCTAATTACTATCCTAATTCATTTCATGGTCCTGCCCCTTTTATGGCAAAGCCAAGTTCTGGTTTAATCAATATAATAGAAAAAAACGGTGTAGACAATTTTGATCAAGCTGCAAATTTTTACGAAAATGAAATTTCATCTGACGAAAGAACTCGGTTAATTGGAAATTTAGTCGCTTGGTTGCAACCCGCCGCAATAGGTGTTCAGAAAAAAATGCTTGAACTCTTCAAAACTATTCACCCAGACTTGGGTAAGCGTGTAGCAGCGAGTTTAAATTCTCCGTAATTAAGCCTTTGTGTTGTTAAAAACTCATGTTTCTTCAGAAAATTTAATTAGTTGTAAGCTACATGTCAGTTTTTTTTTCGTCTCATTGGTATACGAATTTCATTTTATTTATAAGATTAATTGTTGTATTTTTTACTTAAATTATATGTCGGTTTCATAATATTTTGTATATTATTTTTTATTATTATTCTATGTAATCTGAGATACTTTTAAATAAAATAAATTTTTCTACGCACTTTAACAGGATTATATTACTCTGTACTATGCAGTCAATAGTGTTATTACGAACGCTGCGTAGTTGCAAAGACAATCTTGTACCTATTACCAATCCTATGACTGGCCCGTTCTTTCACAGCAAATAAAGTTAGCAATCGATTCTACGTTGATTTGGAACAAGGCATACTATCTAATGTGACTAAATTATACCTGAAAGGCTCTATTGAAAACTACGCGTACATATTGTGTACTGGCACTCTGCCAGCCGATTATCCCGGCCTTTCCTGCAATATTTGTAGTAGTCCGTACTTGTCTAAGAGCTGGTGATCTATTTCGTTGGAGTGTTTTATTTAAAAATATCGGTAAGTTCCTAATAAAAAGCTAAAAGGAAAACTAACTATATAGGGAAAGCGAAATTGAAAATGTTTACGACATTAAGTGCCGATTTCACCAATTAAACGTCGAGTGACCTAAGGGTCACAGACAGACAGAAAGGTGACAGAGGAGTTTTTGTATTGAAAATCTACAAAAATTTCAAATTGATTCTCGAATAAAATTTATTTTACGTTGGTCATTCGGCCATTAATGTTTAGTTTTCACAATTTTATTATCAATTACTAGTTGAATCCCACAACTTTGTTCGCGTGGATTAAGGTTTTTTGATTCCCGTGAACTCTCTTATTTTCCGGGATAAAAAATAGTCTATGTTCCAGACTATAATCTATATTTGTGTTAAATTTCAGCCAAATCGGTTCAGTCGTTGTACCGTGATTGATTAACAAACATACATAGACACACAAATACACACACACAAACAAACTTTCGTCTTTATAATATTAGTGTGACAATCATGAACAACGATTTTTATTTAAAAATGTGTGTTGATAAAGGTTGTACACAATTTAATCCACCATCTCTCAGTTTTTACTATTCGGTCGATCGAAAAACTTTTGTAATATTCGACAGGAAGGAAATGCTTTGCCTGATCAACGTGCAAGTTTGTATGCAACTTTACTGCAGTGTTTTTTTTTAAGAGAATATATCCTTGTATAGTCATGATATCCTAGTAACTTTGATATTTTCGAAGATTTGTTGCTGCTGCTGTAATCATCTACTAAAATGCTTGCAGCTCTGGCACCACTGGCTGCTGCTGTAAGTAACCATGTACTAAAGTGCTTGCAGCTTTGGCACTACTGGCAGGTTTGTATGTTGTATCTAAAATTGTAATCTGTATAACAATACAGGTCCTGTTTCAGTCAATTCTATTAATCGTTAGTCATGAATCCGCGGTTACCATCAGTCACTTCATTCTTCATTGCCTTCAAAATAATGTATACGTAAAAATTCTTTTTATAAAATCGACTTCAAACGCCACTACAAAGTATATCAATTGTGTCTATAAAATTTGAAGAGTTTCCTCGATTTCTCCAGCATCCCATAATCAGATCCTGACCTGATGACAATGAGACCACCTGGGAAGTATACCCTTTTAAAAAAAAAGAATTTTCCAAATCGGTCCAGGCGTCTTCGAGTAATCGGGGAACATACATTAAAAAAAAAGATTCTGGCGTACTGACAATCTCCTCCTTTTTGGAAATCGGTTAAAAAGGCTTTATAAGTTCACTCTGTGGGGGATAGAGAGAGCTGTGCCCGGGATATCCTTGGGAGATCATATATGTTCTAAATGGTGTGGATTATCTTTTGGCCATAAAATTGTGGTGAGCATCAGAACCAATCGACTAACACACTCTTGTCTACTAGAATTAGATTTTGGGGTGGAATTTTCAAAAACTGTGACACACGTACTTTTTTATTTTTAACTGAAAGCTAAAATACCAACTTTGATGGAAACAGCTTGAAAAATGACGGAGTTTCATATAAACTTCCATCCCCTATTTAAACCCCTTAGGGGTGGAATTTCCAATAATCCTTTCTTAGTGTGCGCCTACGTCATAAAAGAAACCAACTGTAAAGATTTCAAGTTTCTAACTTCAGTAGTTTAGGCTGTGCGTTGATATCTCAGTCAGTCAGGACTTTGAATTTTATATATATAGATATGTTTGCAATATTATAAGGTTTCCGACGCTCTCCATATTTTAATTATCTCCTTTCATCTTAATTTATAACGCTCATACACGTTATGTACGTGAATGAAGAACAAAAAACAATTTTAAAAGCAGTAAGTATCTGATCGTAAAAACATCGGAACATCACGTTCTAAGCGCGCCGTCACGTTTGAGACTTTAAACAGTTTGTTCTGAAACTCGTTTATTATATTGAAAACAAGCTCAGTATGTAAAAATTTGTTTTTTGTTTTTATGGAAGCATCTCACAATTGCAAAATATTACTTTTTCTTTCAGCATTATAATGGAATTCCGTAACGCCTGCTTCTATTCAATAATTTAAAGTAATTTTAATTTTGTTCATTAATTCAGGAGCTACGACTATAAAAAGCTCTGACAGACAGACAGACAAGTTTACCCAAGTAGATTCTGAGATCTGGCTTCGTCGGTCAGTTACGGATTGAAATGTGATGTTTATTATAATTTGTAACTAGTTTGTAACCGTTGCAGTATTTAAAAAACCTTGCTTAAATATCGAGGATATGTTGGTAGTAAAGGAAACTGTTAAGAACTCTATCGAAACTTTAAAAATTTCTGTACTATCGACAAAGTTTCATATTACCTACGCGCAAAAGTTGAAAATTGAATTTTTCAATCTATTTTTTTAATCTAAACAACAAGCCAGTTGGTTAAATGGCTGTTATTTTATTAGCCTTAAAATAAAACGACGTGTAAATTAAAAAAAAATAAAAAACTAGCCTATCACTGCTTCCTTTTTTTGAACGAGCGAAGCGAAGTTCTCTGAGTCAACTAGGGCGCTTGCCTACTAGACAGAGAAGTGTGTTCGTCTAAATGTCTGTCAGAGCCCTATAACTTCTGAATTACTGAACGTAATTACTTCAAATTTAAATATAATATGTAAACTGATGGCCTTCAGCCGAACATTGTATAAAAAAATATAAAAAGCTTTATTTCAGGGGGGCTCTCATAGAAGCGTATTTGAAGTAAAATCTTGTTTGTTGCTCTACATAGACTTGCGATATATCTTTTTAAAGACGACTTTGAACAGAGTACAAAAATATATTTTTTTTAATTTTTCCCTAAAAATTGACCAAATGGGGGGGTTTCAAAGTGGAGATTTTAATTTGAGCCATATGTCAAGAATTACTGAATATTAGAACGTGAAACTTGGTTGAAAATTCAGTTATATCCTGTACTTGAACAACAAATACTAAAATTAGATAAATGTTATAAAGAAACGAAATTATTTAATTTTAATGCGCCATCTATTAGCATTATTGTGAAGCTAATAGCTTCACTATAATGCTTCACTATAATGCTTCACTATAGATGGCGCTGTGTCAGTAAAACAGTTTTATGTCAACTATTATTATTTTTATTGCGTCTAATGTTAAAAGTTAATTATTACAATATATAATTAAAACTTTTGGGAATTATGGGATATCGCGAGGTCTCAGTTCGGGGCGAACCACTAGTTTATTCGATGACAAGATAGGCCTTGACTGCTATCTCAACTGATGGTAAGTGACGACACAGTCTAAGGTGGTAGCGGGCTAACTTGGAAGGGGTGTGGTCGTGTAGATTCAATGCGTACCCCCTAATCGGTTTCTACACTCCATCGTGCCGGAACGCTAAATCGCTTGGCAGTACGTCTTTGACGGTAGGGCGATAACTAGCCACAGTCAAAGCCTCCCACCGGACACACAAATTAATATTATTCCTACACAAATTAATTCGTCATTAATATTTTGGCAAGTTACACCCAATATCGGGGTCAAACTAGCATAAATACGGGGTGACCCAAAAACGTTCCCATCGTCAAAGTGGAGCGAATTTCCGCCTTCGATAACTACACGTGAGCTAATAAGGCGGGCCGTATTTCTTGCTCAATGTGCGAATTCGCTGCAGATGTTCAGGCGTTGAAACTGTGAAGTATATTTTTCCCATGACTAAGTGGCGATGGCGTAGTGGTTAAGACTTCGGCCTCCTTTTTGGGAGGTCCGAAGTTCGATTCCAGGCGTGCATCTCTAACTTTTTGGACTTATACATGTTAAGCAAAATAAATAGCCCAACGGTTAAGGTGAACTGAAAACTGAAAGGTGTCAATCGATTCATTTTGTTAGTCCGGGTGACAAAGGTAACATTTATACGACAAAATCATTTTTTTTTATTAGACTAGAATAGAATTTATTTGCCAGAATGTTGTACAAATGTTTGGTCTAAAACTATTTTTAACCAACTTGCAAAAAATGTTCTCAATTCATCGGAATCTTTTTCATTATTTAATATTTTTAATGTATGTTGCTCGATTACTCGAAGACGCCTGGACCGATTTGGAAAATTCTATTTTCGTTTGAAAGGGTATACTTCCCAGGTGAGTTATTCATTGTCATTAGGTCAGGATCTGATGATGGGATCCTGGAGAAATCGAGGGAGCTCTTCAAATTTTATAAGCACAATTGATATACTTTGTAGTGGCGTTTGAAGTCGGTTTTGTAACTTTCTACGTTTATATCGACGGGTAAAAGACGAATTGACTCAAACGTCATATTAGGCGATAATGAGTTACACATTCAACTAATGGATTAGTGTGCAAATTATAAGTTCTTTATAACATTACATTAACAACTTTCAACAGAAACTTATCACATCCTACTCATATTATAATCGCGAAAGTTTGTAAGTATGGATGGATGGATGGATGTTTGTTTGTTATTCTTTCACGTAAAAACTACAAAACCGATTTGGCTGAAATTTGGCATAGAGAAAGATTATAGTGTGGAATAACACATAGGCTACTTTTATCCCGGAAAATAAGAGAGCTCCCGCGGGAATTACAAAGCCTTAATCCACGCGAATGAAGTTGCGGGCATCAACTAGTGAATAATAATTATGACGGATGTCATCACGGCATCCAATTTTCCGTAGTCGGATGACGGATTTTAACTTTTATCCTTGTTTATTTGTTGGTCAAAATTTTACTGAGATGAAATTCGCCTAAAGCGGTTTTCATCATTATTGTTAGCGAAAGCCGTGATACAGTTTGACCCGAATTTCACACGGAAAGGCATCGTGGGAAAATGTAGTTTGCACGATAAAAATATATTCTTTTATCTTACAGAATATCCTGAATCAGTATAAGAAAGTAGGTTCCTGAAAAGACACAAGTTTTAAGTATTCCTTCTTGACATTTCCATTTGACGGGAATTCTATGCAAAGTTTGACAAAGTTCTTGTTATGAACCAAGTTACATATTTTTACACTGGGGAAAGTTTAAAATTGAATTCTTGAAGCGTAATACACTTTTAGATAAACAATCGCTTTAAATAGAGGGTTGGGTCGAAAGAGTCATTTAGTCGTTTATCTTGACTATCTGATTTTATTTAGGAAGGAAAACCAAGGGCGTGTTCCAGAGAGCATATGGTATCAGAAGACACGAAACCACTATAAATAGAAATAGAAGTACTCCAGAGAGCACAAATGAGACCAGTATAAATAGAAATAGCATAATTTTTTATTTAAAAAAACTTTCACAAAGTGCTTTCGAATCTATAATTTATATTATTCAGGATCTCATTGAAGCTAATTCAATGAAGTCTAATTTGGTTCAAAAAACTTATTGAAACTATATATTTTTTTTAAATATATAGACTAGCGCTTGACTGCGATCTCACCTGATGGTAAGTGAAGATGCAGCCTACGATGGTGCGCGCTTGCCTAAAAGATGCCTATTCACTCTTTATTTAAACTTTAAATACACCCACATTATAGTTAGTTGAAAAAACGGAAGCCGGAAGGGCATTCCAACTTACCAGCTCATGATAAATTATATTGTCGGTTCAATATATTCCGTCTCTTGATCTGAGATGAACTCTGGCCGTAGACTGGGGTTTGTCATCGCGCTGTCACTCCACAGTTATTTATGGGCCAGTAAACTTGGAAATATATTTCGTCGCGGCCGCGTCCATTTCAGGTTAAGCCTCTTGGGGCCAGCTAAACGAGTCGAGTGTCATAAATTTTAAAAACAGCATTACGCGGACTGAAAAAACTTTAATCTCTTCTTTGCTTGTATTGCAACTTTTCTGTTTGCTTGTTTTTGCATGTTTCCCATAGACACTATTAAATACTAGCTTTTGCCCGCGGCTTCGCTTACGTTATGTTCGATATTTTAAACCCCTATTTTACCACCTTAGGGGTTAGTTTTTCAAAAAATTCGTTCTTAACGGATACCTACGTCTTAAAAGCTATCTGTATGCCAAACAGCCTGATCCGCCCAGTGGTTTGAGCTGTGCGTTGATAGATCAGTCAGTCAGTCCGTCAGTCAGTCAGTCAACTTTTCCTTTCATATATTTAGAAGATAGAAGAAGAAGATATTGAGCAAAACCTATAAGCTATAATATTCATAAAAACTGTTTTGTGTTCGTATACTTTTGAGAAATTATTTATTTTTAATGATATTTTCGATTTTACGGTTATAGATGATTTTTTGGCACTTAATGATAGAAATTCAATAAATCTGCCTTAAGATGTAGGAAGTTAATAATATTATGTCGCTTTAAAAAATATTACATTATTATTGCCTTATTTTTGCCGAGTTTGTATATAAAATGTAGATCTGTTTAAAAGAACCTGCTTTCCGAAATGGTAATGATAGAGCACTCACCTATCATTAGTAATCATAACTTGAAATAAATTGTTTGAGTTATAATAATAATTATTCACGTTAAAAACTCTAATTATAATATGTGCAAAAGTTGGTATGAAAGTACAATATTGTTAAGCAGCGTCTACACTTGGCGAACCGAGCACGGAGTCCCAAAAAATATGGGACATTTAGTATAAGTATTTATTTATTTACAAGAAAATATTACTAAAAGAAGTGTACACAGGTGAAGCTTATCTCTAAGAAACAAATTTCTTCCAGCTTCATTTGTAAGTGAGTAAAGGGAAATTATAGAGTGGTATAAATCTAAAATGCACATATGTAAAATACATAAATACGTAAAAATACATAATTTAATAAGTAATTACAATTAAACAGTGTACGTTTAATTAAAATAATATTAGCTATTAAATTTTTATTCAATTGTTATAATAAAACGTAAATTTAACCTTATCGAATTCATTGATTGCCCATGGTCCTACTACTTGGTTCTACTAGTAGTATCAGGGAAAAAATAATTTGCACAGGTTAGGTAGGTTCTATAGGTAATATCATAATGTTTTCATGGTTCATATCGCTACGACCAGCGATAACATTGCAACTGTATCCACGGTCTTTTTATGATTGTATTGCTACTGAATCGCTGCAAAAAGCCGTTGGTGACCTCCCTTATTGCTACGAACAGAAAGGCTCCGTTCACGTTTGCCTCGCTAAGGATAGATGCGGCGAGGGCACTCCTTTCTTTCGCTGCTGTTTGAAACTTTGAAATCTCGCGTCAGTCGTGAGCACTTACCTGTGAAGTTATTTCGAAGCAATTAAAACTTCGACAAAGCTAAGGCTGTTTACCAAAATTTCTACCTTTTTGTTCTCCTTCTAGCAATTAGAAAAGTATATTAATATTATGAAATTTGTAAAGTTTTGTGTGACGAAAAGACAAAGTATTTTACTTATGTATACCTACTTATAGGTATACGTAAGGTACAGGTCTCCCCTCGGATGAGAAGGGTTTAAAGGCGATAGTCTAACGCTGGCTAAATTTGGATTGATATACACATATATATCTATTTATATATAGACTTCACATATTTTTGAGGCCATTATGAAGAACTCTGGCATGCAGGTTCCCTCACGTTATTTTTCCTTCACCGTTAAAGCATTATGTTATCTTTTTTAGGGTTCCGAAAAAAACTTCGGAACCCTTATAGGATCACTCCGTTGTCCGTCTGTCTGTCAGTGTGTCACCACCGTTTTTCTCGAAAACGGCTTATGATCTGAAGTCGAAATTTATACTGAATGTAAAGTTCAATGGTCTCGTAGTGTTTTAAGAATATCAAGCTTATAGCTTAACTCAGTAAAAAGTTACAGCTTGAAAACCACGGCTTTCTCACTATTAAAACAAATTAAGGGACATCTTCCAAAAATCGTTTCTTTCCACACCTAATTCTTAGTTTCATAGTAAGTCCCGTTATATTTTACAAACACCAGTATTAAAATCTTGCAAATTACGGAGATTTTGATACCTCTAAACCATATAATAGTACCTAAAACAGTAAAAAAAACAAAAAAAAAAACGATAACTTACTATGGCTTTTAAATTAATTGCAACGCTAAGGCTAAAACAAACTATCGGATGCCGCGACTATAGCTGCGACTGATAAGTGTGCACAGTCGTTTGAGATCAGCAGGCCCATATTTCTATCGGACATCCGAACGCTCAAGGATCGTCAAAGGTTACGTTCACGACTACGCCCGATATAGTGTCTAAAGTTCAATGGAATTTACTATCCAGCCGCGGCTTACGTGTCCGTTAGTTTGTTCAAAGCTTAACTTTTTACGCGTCACGTCCACATGTCACTTGTCACAACTACAGATTCACAGAACACTAATAGAATTTTTTTTCTACTACAGATTATTATTACAACTTTTTTACACTGACCTCTAGAATTAATCTATGAAAGTATTGATTTGTTGCTAACTTTTGTATAGGTATAACAAAGTTAGCGACACTGCATTGATAAATGCAATTACTTTTAATTTATTTCTCCACTATTACTTATTCATTTTTATTTATTCACTATTTATATTAGTTAATAAAATTATAGCGGTCGGTGCACCATTTGCAATATTATTAGTTCCAGAGACACTCGTATGTCAAATGTGGTGCTTCAAATTGATTCATATAACTATTAAGGTATCTAATCATTGGTAGGTAGGTCTAGGTAGGTAGGTAGGTACCTGCAGAGACAGCCAGTCCAGTAGGTATTAATCATAGCATAGATTTCATAGAGGCGTAGACAGCTGTCTACGGTGTTCAAAGTTGGTTCAAAATTCAAACTTTCAAAGCCAAATTCAAACAAACAAAACACAGATCACTATATACTAGTAAACAAAAGTTCAATAGTAGTTTGCACAAATAAGCATACTAAATGGTTTATATTCTCTTGGAGACAAATAACATTTGATTTCTTGTTTTATATGTGGGATAGTTACATTACATTTTACAATATTAGTACTGAATCAGTGTTTTCTTTTAACTTTGTATGGAGGTGAACTTCGTATTCGAGACAGAGACTTAATGCATATACTTAACTTTGTGAATTAAACCCATTATCAAAATGGACAATACTCCATCGCCAATGGATAATACGTCATCACCAATGTCGGTGAGTACCTATTACTTATTTATTTTAATCTCTCGCAAAGAAGCATTAGAAAGGGAAACTCAAACTACAACTCCCAAATTCATGCAGTTATCTAACTATAGAAATGCCTATCTATAGAAGACAGTCTCAGACTTAAGACCGAGTTAAAACTAGCTTATTATTGTTACTGTTTTAATTATTAATAATGCTAACCTAAATTTTGTCCCATACCATTATAATAATTCCTTCAACAAGTTTATTTAAATAAGTATTCTTCATGTCAATATTATATAGAAGTATAGATAATTTATGTGTTGTACAACAATATATAATAATATAATCAGAGATAAGCATAATTTATGCAAAGGCATTTGTTAAGTAACTTGCAAAACTGGCGTGCATTATAATTTTTTGGACAGGCCAGTTAAATAATCATTTGACAATAGAAAAAATAGAAGCACATTCTACTCCCCACACTTATAGGAGACTTTAGTACGATGACAAGTTAACATGTCCTGACTTGTCTCGTTGAAAGGTTTGATGTAGGATTTGTTAAGAGTTTAATCTTAGCTTGCCAATTTACCAGTTACTTATATTATTTTAACAATAATTATTTTTATTTCAGGTTACCAGAATACCAGACTATTACTAGAGTTTGCACTGCATGTTGGATTGCTGCTAGAAGAGATAATATATTCAGAAGTAAATGCAGCACAATGTCAATTTTTTGTTGTTGATATTTGGTTCCTTGAGTATGGATAATATTGATTATGAAGAATCCATACATATATCTGTACCTCCACACAACCCAGAGAACCTACAACTTTTAGGATTGTGTCACAAGCTCATATACAATCTGTGTTTACCTTGAGACATTATATATTTTTAGGATAAAATGTTGAATGCCTATTGGTGCCAATTGCAGTCAAAGAAATGTTATTAAACTGATATGCTGAGGCATTATTTTCAAATCACTGTGTGGTAAGCTCAATGTCAACCTTTGCTATGTTTATATATCACCTTTAGAATTAATGTGATTTAACTCAAAATTCCTGTAACTTCTGTTGTTGTAAAATGTATTTAACATTTAATATAATATGTATTACCAATCCATACGTATAAGATGATTAAGTATTAAGATAATTAACTTTTTTAATAGTTTTATTGGCAGAGATACATTCAATTTTACTCAACACTACTTTTTTGAAGTCTTGCTCATTTCCCACAAATTGCAATTTTTGAGTTAGGTCACTTTAATTCCAAAGTTTGTATCTCCTACTCACATTTTTTATAGGTAAGATAAACTTAATGAATAAATTAAATTGTTTTTATAATTTTGTATTATCAAAATACTGTATCAACCCCAAAATAATATAGTAGTAATAGGCAATTCATAGTTCAATGATACGGAAATCAGAGAGAGAGAATAGGTGTAAAGCCAACGTCTTTATATGCTCTCTGAGGTACAGATATAATGGAACCTTGTCATCTGCAGTAGAACATCCACTAGACCAACGAGACAAATAATGTGATGAAAGATGGAGATTGGGGACTCTGTGAGAAAACTACACAACCCCATCGAGTTTGGGCTTTTTAATTTGTCTTGACAAGTTCTCTAGTCCTAAATGATATGCAGGTTCTGATGATGAAGCCGAAAGGCGTTTATGGGAACTCTGTAATGAAACGACGTAACCCTATCGAGTTTCGACTCGTTTGATTCTTTTTGACGTTTAGAAGGTCATTAGTAGGTACCTAATTGGTCAATAGTTTCGGAACCCTCAGTGCGCGAGTATGACTCGCACTTGACCGGTTATTTTTTTTGAAATGCACATAAATCCATAAAGTTAAAAGGCTGGTTATTGGAAGATTAGCCATAGCCACTAGGCTAGAGGATATCATAATTATTAAAAAAATCTAGCGATCCGTTTTAGCTTTTTGCAATTTACTAATGAAGAAAATTTTCCAAAAACAAGCCGTTCTCAAGCGATGAGCATCTTTTTCATCAGTTGAAAAAATTTATGTGACGATAAAATATGTTACATAATAATTACGTAATCATACTATAACGAAAAACGCTACATATTATTAAGTAAAGGATATGTTCTAAAGAAGAACTAATTTCCGTCACTTCCTGGTTTAGGGGATCCATCAAGACAAAATCTACTACCTTGTCATGTCGCTAATGGTGATTTGGGTCCCACTAAACGAGCGGCCTCCTTACTGCCAGTCACTGTGACGGGTTCCATTGCGATGATACCCTTCATCGCAAGTAAATATCCAAGGGCCGACGATGAGCTTGCTTGTCTCTGGCCTATTTAAATTAATTGTGTGAACAATAATAATTATAGTTCTTGCAATTCACGACGGCGCGTGGCTCATGGTTCTGCGTATGTCGTATCTGTATAAGTGTGAGCGAAAGCTTTTGGAAGTCGGTTAAAAATTAACTAATAATATGGGGTCTTGGAAAAAAGTAAATCGACAACTGTAATGTGTCGCTACTAGATGTCGCTAACAGTTGGTATAAAACAGATTGGAAAAGTAGATACATATCACTAATTTCGTGGCTGACGTGTGGTTCGGCCGTGGTGTAACGGTTAACACACTCAGGGCGCGATTCACAGAGAAATGTGGGTTCAAATCCCGCCGGCCTCGGAATTTTTGATATGTATTTATAAATCTATTATAAATCTATTAATTAAACTGTATATACATTGTTTAAAGAAATACCATACCTACCATATCGGTTTTCATTTGTGTATTGCGATACTTTAGTTATTATTGTGATACTTTGCGTATATATCGTGATATCATTCGTAATTATATTTACGCGACACATTCAATAACAGTATTGGTGACATAAACAATTTTAATTCGCCAACAGCTCAAAAAGATTAAATTTTTCACGTTGTCACATGTACGTACGTAAAGCAGAAATTAAAATAAATTATTTGCCGCGTCGTATTTCGCAAATTACAAACGAATGTAAAATGAAGTCGGTCAAACTGATATCAATTACCAAAGATCCACAGAGAAACAAGTTATTATTAAAAAAAATAAAAAAACACGACTGCCCAGCCAAAAAACGAACTAAAAAGTTAAATACCACAGTCATTACCTTCGAATATTATTCACATTTTTAAATGATTTTTTTTTTATGAATCACTGGATATTTATATTAATCTTATTCTCTAATTTTTTTTTTACTTTAGCCTTTAATCCTGAAAACAATATACTCCTTTTTTCAGGCAGTCATACAACAAAATATAATAATATACTTTAAATAAAGCGCACGAACTAAATATTCTTACTATAGCAATGGCAAAATGTTATGTTGACTATCAATTTTCGAAATGTAACGTTTGACCACCTTTATATAACCAAAATTAATCACGTAAACCTATAACCAAATATATTAAATTAATCAAACAAGTGTGTTTGTTTCTTGGTTTGTCCTTCAATTTATCGCTGCAACAGAACTACAGATGAACATAGGTTACTTTTTTCCCGGAAAATCAAAGAGTTCCCGCGGGATTTTAAAAACTAAATCCACGCGGATGACGTCGCTAGTCGTAGACGTATCGCCTAGTGGATAACTACGTATAAGAAAGTCTCACATCTAGGGGTTTCCCATATCAATGGTATGAAAACTCGATATTCCCGATTGGTGTAATTGAAAGCTTAAAGGTATTTATTTCCCATTTCCTATGATATGAGGCTTCCCACCTGAGATATATGGCGTCGGAGCAATTACAATTTTGCTGCTCGATTATTTTAATAGCTACTACTTTATGCCCCCGCCTCTACCCGTGCTATCTTGAATAGTAACTTACTTAGCTTTTCCATACCTTAATTTTACATGCAGTATCAATATTCAGGTAAAACAACTGTTCATTGGATTTGAGATTGTTCTGTGAAAGTACCCTAGTAGTAATAAGCTGGATGCAAGCGGCACAAGTTCGTGTTCTGTGGCGAATCTTTCAAGAGACAATGTATGTCCTGCAGAAGAGCTTATCGGTTAAGGTGATTAATTTCTTTTTGTTTGGTGGGAGGCTTTGGTCACGACTAGTTACACCCGTGACGTGCCGCCAAGCGAAATAGCGTTCGGGCACGAAGGCGTGTAGAAACCGATTAGGGGTATGGGTTGAATCTACACTGCCATACCCTTCCAAGTTGGCCTGCTACCATCTTAGACTGCATCGTCACTTACCATCAGATGAGATCGCAGTCTATCTTGTCATCGAATAAAAAAAATTCACATATTGATCATAAACGCTTCGTCACGCTAGGAGTTACATACATTTTAAAACACTGATCAACATCAAAACGCGTATCGTATATCAAAACGCGAAGCATTAAATTCATTGTCGTCTACCCGAGAATTTTTAACAAGTTTGGGGCATAATAAATTCGCTGGCTTCAATTTTCGTGTCATAAATAACTTTATTGGCTTCATTTAATACTTTGAGCCATTCGTGTAACGAGGCAGTCCGCCGACTCGCAACTCGGGCACGCTTTATCGGTCACATGATATTTTATGTGGGAGATAAACACGTCCCTACATGTTATAAATTACATGGAGTTTTTAGAAAAATCGAGATTAAATACGTCTCTATTAATCGTCATCCTAATTACTGAGGAATGATGTAACTTGGTACAGATTACCATCTCGCGCACGAATTTCTTCCTCGGCCACAGAATACCTTCTTCTTCTTCTTCTTATTCATCTTATAGACGTCCACTGCTGGACATAAGTCTCTTGCATGGACCTCCACAGACCTCAGTCTTGCGCCGCCTGAATCCAGCGACTCCCTGCGACTCGTTTGATGTCGTCGGTCCACCTAGTGGGGGGTCTGCCAACACTGCGCTTCCCGGTGCGGGGTCGCCACTCCAGCACCTTGGGACCCCATCGACTATCAGCTCTTCGAACTATGTGCCCCGCCCATTTCCACTTCAGTTTCGCGACTCGCTGAGCTATGTCGGTGACAGAATACCTGATAGTACCTAAAGGTACAGAAGATTCACTCCGCAAAATTATTTAAATAAATAGCGGCTCTTGTCACAATAAAGTGCAATTGAGGTTGACACAACGCTACTTACCTACCGACTTATTCACCTAGACTTTTCCCTCTTTCTATCACGTAACTCTTATCCCTTCGCAATCTCTGAATTTAGGCTCTTGGAAGAGGTTCGCCATGTCCTCGTAGCTCCGCAGCTTACTGCGGAGTGCACCAGGTTTGCCTCGGCATTGTGGAATTATGTACCAAGTGCAGCACCGACCTGATCGTATAAATACTACTACTAGCAACTTTGGTACGTTTTTTTCGGTCACAAGTTTTTATGTTGAAGATAAACACATCCCTTGAAGTTATACTTACATTACACAAAGTTTTTTTTGAAAATTCGAAAGTGGGTCAGCACGTAGTGTAAGTGTTTATTTGGTGTACAATAATAGTTATTTGTTCAACAAGATAGCAAAGTTCATTTTTGTTGCGAGTGCCTAGTTTGAATCCCGAGCGAACGAAGGTTTCTAATATAGAATCACGAGCGTAGCGAGTGATTCTAAGTTAGAATCCTGAGAGTAGTGAGGGATTCAAAGGCACAAGAAGCAAAAACTTTGCTATCGTGTGATACATACAACTTTTCACCTCAATAGCGAAAAAATACAAGATGTAAGAAAAATATTTATTAAAACATAAAGGATATTATAAAAGTTTAAAAATTAGGTTTATTTATTTAAAAACTTTTCAATATCATGAGCGGTGAAAACTTTAGATTTTTTGGATTTGTGCCCCTCCGACTGTCTTTTCAAAAATGCAATAAGTTTAGGATAAGTTTCAATGTGAGCGTCGCATTTCGATTTGATTGTAGCTTTTAACATGGAGTAAATACTCCATAATGTAGATGGTTACCTTTTTTTAGACAATTCCATGAAATATGATAAAATAACAGTCTCTGAACTGAATAGGACTTCGCACCCTTAGAAAGTCTCCAATCATTAAATAATTCATTGGCTTTCAAGTATTTTTCACGAGACTTTTCCGGAAGAAAGTTTAATTCAGCGTTAGACACTAATTCTTTTAATTCTGAAGGTGTTAAATTATCACTAGATTCACTCATTTTGTTATTTTAAAATTCTTACAACAAATAACTTCTAAGAAGTAGAATATAGTTAATTATTTTTTTTTTGCCGCCATTTTATATTACTCTTTTGTCTGCGTTCGGAATTGTGTCATTCATAAAATAAAATATACTTATTAATTAATTAATTTTAATTTTCTTTTATGTTTCATGTTGTGTTACAGAATTATAAAGTCTAAAACACATTTACGAAAAGTAAATAAGTAGTTTAAATAATAAAATAGAGAGTTAAAAAATTTTGTCGAAATAAAATGTATGGGGTATGCAATATTATATACAAAATTTCTGAACGTTTTTTGAGACGATGAGTTGAAGAAACGCCAATCCAATGCGTTCTATATTCAAAACACTTTTTCTCACTGAGTGAGCAAAAACGACTTTTGCTCACTGGTTTTGGGCAGCAAAGGCGCCCTTTTTGAGCTAGAGAGGTGAAAAGAATATTTTCATTTCATTTTCATTTTCATTTTCATTTCATTTCACGTCTCTCTATATCGTCATCCCAATTACTGAGGTAGCGAAACTTGTCATGGATGTATATTATAACTCCGGACTAGTACTGAGAGTTCTTTGACAGAAAAACTTAAATTCTTTGGTCCAACCCGAGAACCGAATCTGGGACCTTATCATTCGCAATAACACAATAAAGCTCGAGAGTCGAGTGAAGTCGAGAGACTTATGTCCAGCAGAGGACGTCTATCAGTTGATAAAGAAGAAGAAGATTGTTGAGTCAACATCTCCTGAGGATGCCCCGATATCGGAGCTAAACATTAGAAAAAATACTCTTTTCAAGGGTTTATGCTGGTGTATGTTGGTGCTGCGTGCTGGTGTTGTGTTGCTTCTGTAGATATTCTACTAACGGAAGAGCAGCAGCGCACATCGCGAGCGGAACGTTGATACCGTACAGATTACTCTGCTTTGCTCATCAGTAAAAGAATTGTTTTTTCTCCTCAAGTATCATGGAATTTCGCAAAGTAACGTCTGACTCTATACAATATTTAGTCAAATCCCTATCGAATGAGCTATTGACGCCGTAAATTTAAAGTACGATCAAGATTGTCTTAAGTTTTCATTAACTATCAGCTACTGATGGGTATCTATAATCTATTAGTTGACATCAATACCGCCCTAATCGAACCCCTTGTCTAAGTTTCCGTTCCCGACTAATCCCAAGTTTATACCTTAATATTAATGCGTGGCATCGACATGTCTCTACGAAGTTAATCTTTGGAAAAGGGATACATGATACATCTTAGACCTGCCTATCTTCCTATGTTATTATAACTTGATAGTTATGATTAAATTACTGTTACATACCTACATTCCCCTGCGGTCTTCTATTCGGGGTCACGGTTCCATCCCGGATCTCTCCTGATGGTAAGTAATGATACAGCGTAAGATGGTAGCCGGCTAACTTGAAAGGGATATGGCAGTATACATTCAACCCATATAATATCTTGCCGGAACGCTAAATCGCTTGGCGGCACGTTTTTGGCTGTAGGGTGGTAACTAGCCACCAAACCAGACCTGAGACAATTCAGAAATTATAAATTACCAAATTGCCTTCGCCGGGAATCGAACCCAATACCTCCCAGTTATAAGACCACAGTGCTCACTACGGCACCAGAAAGGTCGTCAAAATAATTATTGATTAACTTAAAACTAAAGCTACGAGTGTTCCAAACGCGTACGCGTTGCCTTTGGAGGATTAAATAGAAGTCGATAGAAAAGTATAGTGTCTATACCTTAGGCAGTGTAAAGATAGGTCGTATAAGAAAGCTCATTTCCTCCGATTCCGGAGCCAAGTCATCCATCAAGAACAATTCCAGCGCCTTGTCATGTCATTAAACAATGACACGGGTCCAACGGGGCAGGCCGTCCCACTGCCCTCGCTGCCCTTACTGCCAGTCACCGTGTGTGGAGCGACCGTTACTGTCTTTTTAACTCCCGACAAAAAAAGGAGGGGTACTATAAGTTCGACGTGTGTATCAGTGTATCTGTGTTGCTGTCTGTTCCCTCGTAACTCCCTAATTATTGGACCATTCGAGGAATAATTCGATCATTCGAGGTGGATCTTAGCTATTATTTTTGTAGATGTTTGAAGATCATCAACTCATTTCCTACTTGATTAAAGGGTTTCACACTTATACTGGTGCGATTGTTTGAAAGGTATACTGTGTCGGCAACACTGGCCAACTGATTAATATTAAGTATAATTATTTGTAGGAAAGTAGGATTAGAGTGATTATTGTTTAAAGCGCCATTTAGTGACGGTAGTCTTGTAACGTTTCATGACGGTAGTTTCGTAGCATTGGTATCATTGTTCCCTCCCCACTCGTTCGGTCCATAAAAGGGAAGCGTACAGCGTGTATTGATTCATTCGTCATTCTGTGTCGAGTCAGTCGTCTGAAGTTAGTTGTCGCTCGTCATCTCTAATCAGTAGAGAGTTTTAAATCCCCATTTCTGGATTGTGTCCTACAGTTCAGAAGTGGGATAGACCTATGCTCACTACTAGCCTTGATAACCTCACACACAGCCGTTAGTTTTTGTCTTCACGTTCGAGCGAATAACTTTTACTGTTCGATTCCCATCTGTGGTTTTGGGAAATTTGGAAAAAGGAAAACACTTCCCTTTTTGATGTTCGGTTTTGACATTGAGCAGGAATACAGTGTTCTTGTTGAAACGAGTCGTTGACTCGTTTAGGTAAACGAGCGTGTGCCAATTTGTGCTATAGTTTGCAGGTAGTTGCATAAAGGTACTTTGTGCAAACGCGGTGCCAAGCAGCAGCGGCTTCAGTAATGTGTGCTGCGTTGCTGTCTGCCACGGTGCCTGGTTTCGCGTCGGCGCGCTGGCGAGCGTGTTGGTGCGTGTCGCTGCGCTGATGACGCACTTCTGCGCGCCTCACCTGTCTGCGCGCTGGCGAGCACGTCAGAACGTGTCGCTGCGCCGATGACGCGCTTGTGCGCGCCTCACCTGTCTGCGCGCTGCCGAGCGCGCTGTAGCGGGTCGCAGCGGTGAACGCGGCTTCTCTGCGCGTCACCGGTTGGCGCCTGCCGAGCACATTGCTGCTTGTCGCGACGCCTGCCACTGCGTGCCAGTTGCACATGATATGTGCTTTGCTAAGTACAAGCCTACGTGTCGGTAAGAAGTTTCCAATATATTTTTGACCATTTGAGTAAAATCATGGCAAATTCATGCCCACTATAGTTACGTTAGCTAGAAACCTTTTTCTAACCTCTTTTATGCGAAGGTTAAGAAAGAATCATTGTTGACTTTGCGAGTTAAGTTAAATGGAAAAAATGAGATTCCTGTGTGGTCAAATAGCTTAAAATCTTGTGGTTTCGTAAAAAAACAGTTGGTGTGCGATCCCGTGTGTGGATGCGCAGTGAATAGTAGCGAGTGCATACGCGGATTCATGGATCGGGGCGATCCTATGAGGATGACCGATGCCATGGCGTATGTGGATGCGCTTGAAGGAATTTGTAAGATACAGTTATTGCGACATTTGTGAGATTATTCAACAGTTGATGAATTTTGGTGTAGTGATTCTTTGTAATGTTCCTTGTTTATCATTCTTTGTCCAATGATCTTTGGAAGAGATAAATTAAATTGAGTTATCCTCGTTTACGTTGGTACATTTCGTAATATGTGACGCATTGTGATTTGAATTTATCGTACAATGAGCAATTATCAAACCGGGTATACTCATAAAATATAGTGTGGGTAATCGAAGTATAGATTGCAGAGTTTGTTTATTAAAGATCGTGTTGCAAAAATTATATTTTCGTAACGAAGGTAGAAAATTAAATTCGAGACGTGTGTAGTTACTGTCGTTCAGTTACTTCTTCAGTAAAACAAATTTGATAATGTGGCTTGTGGTTATCTTATTGATCTCTAATAATGTTTCGTATAGTTTGCTGACGTTTCCAATATGTTTTTGACAATAATTGTTTATTTTTAATCGTAAATTGAACGGTTATGAAAACTGGTAGCCAGATGAAGTAGAGTGACTTCATTCCGAGTATAGGTAGCAGAGTCCTATTTATCAAAGGTTGTTTTGCAAATCATAATAACTTTGCGTGATATTAATATTACGTTGTGCAAATGAAAGTAAAATTAAATTCGTGAAATAGTTAAACATGAATCAAAACAAAATTGGTTAAGTGGCTCGTGTTTATCTCGTACATATAATTGGTTGTTAGTGTTTCGATCAATTTTACTGATGATTTCAAAGTTGTTGAATAGAACTAGTTTTGACAAGTGCTCACGCAGTAACAAATATCAAACAACTTTTGGTTCCATTTCTAATTTCTACAAAAGTGAGTAGTAATTTTGGGTAGTGCCTTCGATGGTATTCAGTTATTTAGATTTTTGATAAAACTTAAACGGGTAGTTTGTTTAATTTTCTGGTGTTACTTATTTGTTAAATAGAAAATTTGTCACATAAATATGTACCGGTGATAGTTTATTCGTCTCAGTTAATTTATTAATTGGTGAATAAAGATAACCTACGCGTATAATTAAGGGATGCTGTGGCTATCCATGAAATTAGTGATAATTCCGCACATGCGCATATTACGAGATGTACTTGCACTGACTTACATAATTGAAAAGAATCTTATTTAAATATTAGTTGTCGACTTTAAAGAAATTTACTTTTCTTATTTGAATCATTGAATCATTAGTTAAAGTCAGGTTAGACCAAGCTATCATACTTTGATCGATGTTTTGACTAAGCAAATTTGATTTGACTGACTGACATTAAACAGTTTGTTAATTTTTGGGATTTTGGTATACAACCACGATTACGTGGCAAGCGATGTAAAGTACATCGTAGACAGATATCACTTGTTTATTTTTAGTTGACTCTTCTGGTTTCTTGACCTTATGGTTAAATTGAGTAGTCTATAGAATTGAACTACTGATCCGACTGATTCGTATCACACTGAACTGAAGAGTAGAATGTATGGTCACTATAAGTTGCTCAGAGTTGTATGCGCGTGGTTTTGCACGCGAGAAGATGAGCAGCTGAGCTGATGAAATATAAAGGACAACCCTGGTCCTGTTAACATACTGGACAACCCTGGTCCACTAATTTCGGGACAACCCTGGTCCTGTTATGCTTTGGACAACCCTGGTCCACTAATTTCGGGACAACCCTG
Source organism: Hipparchia semele (assembly GCA_933228805.2). NCBI lineage: Eukaryota > Metazoa > Arthropoda > Insecta > Lepidoptera > Nymphalidae > Hipparchia > Hipparchia semele. The sequence continues at coordinate 2,325,431 of OW121725.1, read as the reverse complement.
GTCCTGTTAGGTACTGGACAACCCTGGTCCGGTATTCATTTTTGGACAACCCTGGTCCTTAAATGAAAGATTTCAGGACAACCCTGGTCCTGTTAGGTTCTGGACAACCCTGGTCCTTAAATAATAATAATAATGTTTTATTTTCGGGTTACAGGACCCATAGTTTTGCATATATATGTTGCGTTAATATTATAATTAATATAGAATTTGTATTATTCGTGGAGCTAAGAACTTATAATACAGTGTTTTTAAGCTGCCGTACCTTGTTGTCAGTCGCCCGAGGTCGAACGACTCGATTTGGATGGCCGACTGTCGGCAACACTGGCCAACTGATTAATATTAAGTATAATTATTTGTAGGAAAGTAGGATTAGAGTGATTATTGTTTAAAGCGCCATTTAGTGACGGTAGTCTTGTAACGTTTCATGACGGTAGTTTCGTAGCATTGGTATCATTGTTCCCTCCCCACTCGTTCGGTCCATAAAAGGGAAGCGTACAGCGTGTATTGATTCATTCGTCATTCTGTGTCGAGTCAGTCGTCTGAAGTTAGTTGTCGCTCGTCATCTCTAATCAGTAGAGAGTTTTAAATCCCCATTTCTGGATTGTGTCCTACAACTGTTAGTTCGGATTATTTTCAATGCCCAACCAAAAAAAAAAACACAATCGCATTAACAAAATTGATAAGGAAGTAGTTGTTGGAAGGGGGTGTTGTTTTGATTAATATATTTCATGTGCCTTTGATTAATATCTCGTGCTGTAATGAAACGACCAGCTGCTCGACAATGACTACTTTATTCTAAAACATCTTAAAACTACCTACCAACCTGTGGGTACTTTAGTGATGTATACAACATCTTTCCCCTAAAAGAAACAAACAACTTAAATAAACGAAATATAAACTATAAATAATTAACCGGATTACACTTAATTACTTATGAACTAATATCTTAACTTAACATCTTTCTCTTACAATACTACGTACAATATATTCAAAACCTAAATTATAATTAAATTGAGCACCGCTGTCACCATGTAATGAAACGACCAGCTGCTCGACAATGACTACTTTATTCTAAAACATCTTAAAACTCCCTACCAACCTGTGGGTACTTTAGTGATGTATACAACACGTGCCTATTTCGGATTAAAAAAAAAATATATGGCGCTCATACATTCACTCATTTGAGCCAACGTTTAGAGCAGAATTTTGTTAGAAACTCCCTTTCTTAGCGTTAAAGTTCGATGGTATTAGTATATAAAATATCTAAGACATTGCCAAAGTTATTGAGTTGGACGAAGTTTACTTATATCGGAAGTAGGTAAACGCCTGAGCTACTTACTAGTAGCAGGTTATGAGCAGAAAACAGCTGCGCCAAATTCTTACACTCGACCCAAAATATAGCGCGCTTTATTGGTTCACGTGTAGTTAACCTGGGTTGAGTAGGTAAGTATTTGTTCCGGTTTATAGCTACGATCAGTTTTCTTAGTATTTTTTCTTTAGCTAAAACACAATGTAAAATTTCTTATTGAACGAGCGAAGCGAGTTCTCTGAGTCAACTAGGGCGCTTGCCTACTAGACAGAGAAGTGTGTCCGTCTAAATGTCTGTCAGAGCCCTATAACTTCTGAATTACTGAATATTAGAACGTGAAACTTGGTTGAAAATTCAGTTATAACCTGTACTTGAACAACAAATACTAAAATTAGATAAATGTTATAAAGAAACGAAATTATTTAATTTTAATGCGCCATCTATTAGCATTATTGTGAAGCTAATAGCTTCACTATAATGCTAATAGATGGCGCTGTGTCAGTAAAACAGTTTTATGTCAACTATTATTTTTTTTATTGCGTCTAATGTTAAAAGTTAATTATTACAATATATAATTAAAACTTTTGGGAATTATGGGATATCGCGAGGTCTCAGTTCGGAGCGAACCACTAGTAAATAATAGAATGAATATTCTTTTTAACCGACTTCCAAAAAGGAGGAGGTTATCAATTCGGCCGGTATCTTTTTTTTTTTTTTTTTTTTTTTCTATGTATGCCCGCCGATTACTCCGAGGTTTCTGGACCGATTCACGAGATTTTTTTTTTAATCGACAGAGTAAGCTCGCGAAATGGTCCCATAAAAATCTTTACCTTCAACTCCTCAAGCCTGATGCTGCAGGGGTATTTCCCTCCTAAATTATGGGACCTTAGGAACCGTCGTTTATGAATTGGTATGCTTAGCCTAAGCATATACTAGATCATAGATCTCCAGGTCCTACTCCTCAATCCTGATGCTGTAGGGTACTGCCCACTTAAATTATAGGGATTTAGGAATTGCTAATCATGAATTGTTATTGTATGTAATAAGCATATACTACATCATCGAGGTCTAGGTTCTAGCTCCTGAATCCTGATGCTGCAGGGTACTGCCCACTTAAACTATGAGGATTTAGGAACTTTCGCTTGCGAATTGATATTGTTAGTATCAAGCATATTCTACATCGTGGAACTCAAGGTCCTAGCTCCTCAATCCTGATGCTGCAGAGTTGGAGGAATTACGAACTGACGCTTTCGAAATAATATTGTTGGTACCAAACATGGATTACATCATGGAGCTCCTAGTCCTAGCTCTTGTGTATTGTTAATAAGTACTGTAGGTACCAAGTGTAGAACTACATTAGTGCCGTAGCGTTGGAGGAAGGGGAGAAAGAGAGCAGGAACAAGCTACACTAAAAAGCTTAAAATAAAAATTCTTTTCAAAAAACCGACTTCAAACGCCACTACAAAGTATAAAAATAATTTTATTTTGTACACGTTTGTTGAAGTCGGGCGGGCTTAACTAGAAACGATGAAATCGATTTGCGACGCTTACCTTATGGTGATATTCATCGTTTCTATTTAAGCCGCCCGACTTCTACAAACGTATACAAAATAAAATTATTTTTATACTTTGTAGTGGCGTTTGAAGTCGGTTTTTTGAAAAGAATTTTTATTAGATATCTATACGAATCTCGGAGGAAAAAAATTTTTGTGTTTTAGATGGAGACGCCTTGACGTCTAATTTCTTTGCAAAAAAGTCTGTCAATTACGGTGCGGGGCGAGGTAGCACACATAAACCATTTCTTACTACAGGTGCATTTTTCAATCACGTCGCTATGCACGCACACGACAAAACTACCAAACACAACCTTAAAGTATACGCACACAACCAAATTCACACAAAGGGACGTTCTATCCTTACACGAAACAATCATGTCATTTATGTAAGCAATTTTGGGCTGCGACACTATCGATTATCGACTTTCGATAAGTTCTAAATGAATTAATGAATGAATGAAGTTCAACTAATAGTATAAATTAAAATATTGTTAAATCAATTTAGCAATCAATTACTGTTCGTTGGTCTGGCTAAGACTTAAAAAGTTTTTAATGAATTGTATAAGATGAGAATATAAATCTAAATCGAATGTTCTGAATCTAATATATAGGATACTTTTTATCCTAATAAACAAGAAGAAGTTTTTGAAAAATACTATTTTATTCAATTTTGGTGAAGATCTAATAAATATTATCGGAGATAGAGGACATACCTTCTCGCGGATAGTAGCAAGTTACTCTAAACTACGCCACGCGGACGAAGTCACGGAAATCAGCTAGTAAATAAATAAATTTAAGAAATGCCACATACAATTTTGTAGTCGAGTTTATAGTTTTTAAACTTTTATCCATGTTTTATCAATGGATAGTAGACATTTGTTGGAACACTAACTGGTTCTATAAGAAAATTAAAAAATACATGATGTACCTATACCATACACTCCGAAAATATCAATATCGATATAATTTCTGCTTCCAGCCCTAATTTTCTTGCAGTGTGACCAACTTCTTTAAAAGAAAATCCTCATTTTTGAACAAAAAACTACCTTAAAAATATGTACTGTTACGATAAGCTTATCCAACTTTATGAATGGGTACAATACCTATTACAATTTAATTTTTCATAAACCGAGGTGGCACGAGGGCATTTAATTGTGGCGATTGAATATTAATAAGGCTTTTTAATCACAAATCTGTGTATGTTTGTAATGATTTTTGCGCATGCAATTAATAGTATAATATAAGTAACCTACCGGTTACTTATATTATACTATTAAAAAGTATAATATAAGTAACCGGTAGGTTACTTATATTATACTAGCGGCCCGTCCCGGCTTCGCAAGGGTGGATATTTATTTTTTAAACATTTTGGCATAAACGCACAGTAAATGCAGGACATACCTAAATAATAATGTATTTAGCAATAGTGTATCGCTGGCTCCCTTTGGGTATGGGACTTGATGATTGAAAACAAAATGATAACAGAATAAATGACATCAATGAACTCGTAATATCTTTCGAATGGAATGTCCGATTTTAATAAACTAAAAAGTAATTTGCAGGTATTTAAACAGCCTTGCTTGAAAAAACATTTATTTTGGTAAGGATTAAGGCAAAGGTATAAATAAATTGGTCTGATTTTGGTCGGATTTCTATTAAATTTTAAAATGTTAAAAAGTAGTTATAGTGACATAGCTACAATAGTAGCTCAGTTTACTAGTAAGAGTTTACTACAGATAATGATATATTTTTACTATGCAAGACCAACAAAATCTCAGTCACACGACAAGAAAATATTATAAAATGTTAACGAATATTCTACTTAACTCAGTTTTGACGAAATGTGTGACTCGTACCCTTTTCAAAATAATCTATTAAATTGTTTGCCTAAAGTTTATAAATTAATATAAATATAAACCCCCAACCTTTCCTATTCGATCGTAATTTTAATTGTATGTAATCAAATCATTATGCAGTTCATGATAAAGGGCTCCAATCGAGTAATAAGTAGATTGGTTAATTTTTTAAAATTTCCCGAAATTATTTCTTGTACGATTCCGTAGCAACATTTTCGGATCAACAGTATTTTTAAGTTTTCTCCTTAAATAGTGCATTAATTGGATAAAAGAATATATCAGGAGAAAAGTAATGTTATCCTTTCATAAACTGGATATTTTTGGTATTTTTTTTAGAAGGAAAATCACTCATAGTCGGCATATTATACCGGAGCTCATCCTCCGCTAACCATACGTTGTTGACAGGCGCGTGACGCGAGTCAAACAGTTTTATATAACGGGTATGACCGCTGGGCATACCCGTCAAATAAAAACTTACAGAGGGGTACGCATCCTATGGCCACTCCAGAGCTTAATCCTCCTAGATACGAATAAATAAAATTAATGTGTAGAAACACTTAAATTTTAGTAATGTCAAAATAACAGCTTTTTTGTAAATGCAGATAAAAATAAATACGGTACGGTAAGAAAAAGAAAAATCTCGGGAACGTTTGGACCGATTTTAACGGGAACTATAATTTTCTGGGAGAAATATTTCATATTCAGAATTACATACAGAAAATGTAATTCAGAATTATTACATTTTAGATATTCCTTTAAAGCAAATCGGTTCATTTGTTGTGGCGTGAAAAAGTAACAAACACATACACACACACTTTGTATGTGTGTGTGTATCTTTCGCCTTTATAATATTAGTGAGATCATTCGACCAAATAAATAAATAAAAAATAAATTCGCGCACACTTCAATAAACTCTTGATCAATGATCAAAAAACAAACTTGTCGTGGTAAAAAACATGTGATACTACGATTATAAGTAGCTACAGATACCCGTAAGATTTTCCCCGAATCCGTAAGATTTTCCCCTACCAAAAATTGCTCAACGCACCTAAAGAAGTTTTCACTACAAAAAACACTCTTTTTGTAGTGAAAACTTCTACTTCTTAACTTCTTAGCTTAACTTCTCAATTTAACTTCTTTTCTTCTTTAGGCTTTATTTTGGAGTATAATACCACTGTATATACTCGAAAATAAAGCACACAGAATGTAAAATAATATGTGTGAACGTCGATATTCCCAGTCGGGGTAATTGGGAGCTTATAGGAATTTATTTCCAATTTCCTATGATACGAGGTAGCCCGCCAATGAGACACGACAGGAGTAAAATGAAATTTATTGCCGAATATTTCACTCAATAATTCATTTTAATTATATTTGGGGCATATTAATTATTTATTATTAATCAATTTTGGAATGAAATCTATTATTTTAACGTCAGGAAAATCGTAATGATGAAGTTTTGTCCTGCAGTTATTCTTTCTTAAAGGGAGTGCATATCGACAATGTTTCCCTTCAACGTTCAGTCATCGAAGCCTAATTCTGGTCCGTTGGTCCAATCAAATCCACACCACTCCAAATTCCAAGGACCCAAGTTCTAAGGTTAAGGTCAAAACTGTTGGCTTTTATTTTGAACTAGCTTTTGCCCGCGGCTTTGTTCAAGTTAAGTATTTTTCAAACCTCTACTTTACCCCCTTATGGGTTGAATTTTCAAAAATCCTTTCTTAGCGGATGCTTACGGCCATATAGCCAAATTTCATTCCTATCGGTCCAGTAGTTTGTATATATTAAAGGAAAAGGTAATTGACCCATGTATCAACCCACAAAGATGGTAAAATAGTAAATCTGCAGGCAGCAGCCAGCATGCTATATTAGCAGTGTATAAAACAGTTTATTCCAAGAATTTTGGCACCATCCACGTTGTCTTTAATTAAAAGTGGGATCTACGTAGCGAGCATCTGAGAGCAGGCCACTCGCCGTCGCTTTTTTGGTTTCAAGCCAACTGGCTATTTGTTTAAACGATAGCTATTTAACTTGGGAAATGTATATGAGTTTCACTGTTATTTTGTGCCACATAGCGGCGATTACCTACTTTACAAATACCAGAAAATGTGAGGCCAGATAGATTGCCTATATATTTTTGTATCGAGCAACATTTCTAACCCCCAAAAAATTATTGATCTCTTTGTTTGTTTGCATGTGTGTCCTCAAACGTATGGCTCAAGCTCATACCAATAATTGGTATTGCCGCTGAGGAAACAGAGAGACACACAGTTACACAGACAGACATATACACATGCACACGTCAAACTCCCTTTTTTATTGGGGGTTAAAAACAGAAAACTTATCCTACAGACGCAATTTTCTGTAAAAGCTCATCCTCGTGTATAAGCTTGTACTGAAAGAGGGTATCGTGCTATTATAACTTAGGGCCGGTCGTTAAAGACATACTTTTGCCTGTACGAACCGTCAACTAGCCAGTATTGTGTAGTTTGGGGGCTTGGACCCAATTTTACTTCAATGGGCCTGAATCGCGGTCAGCTTTTGTGTTTGTATAGTGGACTTGGGAAACTTATATTGCGGCAGACTGTATTTTTGTATGGGGGATAAGTTTAAATTGCTCACTTATGGCCGAACATTTTGCATCGAACACATCTTGTAATTTAGGTGTTCTGTCTTTTCTTTTTAACCGACTTCCAAAAAAGGAAGAGGTTCTCAATTCGACGGGTTTTTTCCGTTATGTATGTATGTTCTCCGATTACTCGAATACGCCTGGAGCGATTTGGAAAATTCTTTTTTCTTCCACTTCCATTTCTGCTTTCGCTTCCGTAACCCGCTTCTTAATTTTCTAAATTACAGATTCATCCAAGATTATTTCCAAATTAAAATTTTATCGACTCCATGGACGGATAGGCGTAAGCGTATCTGGACGTCACTTCCCATGACAGAGTCTTACGTCGCTTGTATTCAACAGTTCCCTGCGACTCGCTTGGTCTCGTTTGTTCACCTGGTGGCCTTCACATGCCCACATTTATGGACGGATGACAGTCTTTCCGATGAGAGCTTGTTAAGTGCATAGAGTAGGCATATCTCTGAACGGTCGTCGCCATTCCAGTATTTAAACTGGGTGCTAAAAGTGTGGCGCAGCTATTAAAACTCGGGGCGGTCGTTAGAGCCCATACTTTTGCCTGTACGGACCGTCAACTACTGTGTTGTATAGTTAGGAAACTTGGACTCAACTCTACTTCAACTGGGGCTTGAAAGCGGCCAGCTTTTCGTTTAGTGGACTTATGGAACTAATAATGTAGAGGTTGGATATATTTTTTTGTGGAAGACAATTTAAAATTGCATTATTTATGTTTTTGACCTCCAATTAGACGTGTGTATCACTGTGTATATGTGTTTCTACCTGTGAATTTTAAAGTTTGTCTGTTCCCTCGTAGCTCCTTAACGAATAAACCGATTTTGATGCTTTTGTTTAAAAGCTAATGTGATCGTCATAGATTTTAGATGATTCATGAAGATTAACTCAGGCGTTTGAAGATCATCAGCTCATTTCCTACTTGATTAAAAAGGTCTTACAAACTTTCACTGGTGTTTCATTGGTGGTGGATTGATTTGAAATTTACATTCACATGAGCGTAAGGTGAAAAATTTATCCACCGTTCATTACTTTTCTGTTATACAATAGTTTTTGTAGTAACGAAACGGCAAAGCCAAATATTTTGACTGAGGTATAGAGTTTGTGAAGTTAGGCCTTGTAGAGTTAGGGCGTGTAGAGTTAGAAGCTTGGCTCTACATGAGATCTGACAACTTTTTGACAATGCGAGTCAAAAAGTTATCAGATCATCAGGTAAAATACAGTTCCTCTTAGAACTTATATTTAAGTTGGTTAAAATGAACACCTAATTTGAACTGAATAATATGAAAATATTTGAACATATACCTCTGGTATTTCGTCAACAATTCTTTCGATTATAATTATAATAATAAGTTACATGACTAATTAGTTGCATAGAAAACACGCGTAGAAGACAAACTACCCTTAAACCTATTAAACTAGTTGAAAGCATCCCTTTTGTACATGAGTTTAACAAATGGAACTTGTAATCTCGCGGTCCGGCAATAAAAACGACAATTGTGATAATATAAAACGCCGCCGGATGAATAAAGTCGACCGCCCCGCCACCATCCGTAACCCAAGAGCCGGAGGAAAATTAAGATAACTTTTTGAAAAACTAGATGATGTCCGCGACTTTGCCCGCGTTGATAAGGGTTTTATAAATTCCCGCGGGAACTCTTCAATTAAAAATTAAAATGTAGCCTATGTATTTATACTGGGGATGAGCTATTTCCATTCCAAATTTTAGCCAAATCGCTTCAGTCCTTGTGGTGTGAAAGTGTAACAAACATACGAGCATCAGCTAGTCTTAAATACATCTATTTACTCATATTATTAAGATACCTAATATTCAGTTTGTTAAATACAAGAATCAAGAAATTCAGATCCCCATAGCGTCATCCAAAGCCAAGTCTGTTTTAGTTCATCCTGCTATGTATTTCAAATTGTCATATTTATTGTATCAACACAATTCTTGCCTGATATATACGTACTCAACAGAAAAGAAATTCAAATTTCTTAAATTAATTGTATCTCACGAATCCATTACATCACGGCTGACAGGTTTATTTTCCAAACTTAAAGGAAATAGAGAAATAAGCGTTTCTGAAGTAACCATCTAAAACTTCACGGCAGCTCTGAGACTATACGTTGGCTGCCACCGTAAGAAATCCAATTTAACTTTGTCGCTGAGCAGAATGTTTCAATAGAAATAATTTTGTCAAGAACAACCGACAGCTGTTCAATTCAATCAGAAATACTTACCCGTTTTTTCAATTTTATCTTCTAAACGAACGATAAAGTTGGTTAATGATTTTTTTTATAACTAGGAAGTTACTGTTGTGACACAAAAACTTTTCGTAGAGAATCAGCCGGGGTGTTCAGCGCAGTTATATGAAATCTAGTTTCTTGACACTATTCCACGTGGTGTACTACACACTACACACGACATTTTTTAATTACAGTTTATAATATTTTAAAAATTAAATAAGTAAGAAATTTCTTTTTTTTGAGATAAGCTTCACCTATGTCTAATTCTTCTAATATATGTTGTCTTGTAAATTTTTTATATCTAATATATAAAAATGAATCGCTTAATGTGTTGGTAAGCGCATCACGCGTGAACGGCTGGACCGATTTCGCTAATTCTTTTTTTATTGTGTTTGTTATTGTTAGGAGAAGGTTCTTATGAAAGAAAAAATTAAGAAAATTGCGCGGAAAATTAGAAAATTTAAGAAATATTAACCACCATATTAAATTATTTCTAATGTAACCGCTTTTACAATTCAAACTTTTTTGATGTAACCTTATGGCGTTTGACATAACATTGACAGAATGCGTGCTGCCAATTTCGTCAAAGAGTTTCAATATTCATAGTTAAGACAGGACAACGTCTGTCGGGTCCGCTAGTGTACATAAAAAATAAAAATTAAAAATAAATAAGTAAGTCTAGCCATAAATTTTGTGTTTGTTCATAAAGATTGTAAATTGAAGAACTAATAACTAGTACTTTACAAATAGTACGGGCACACAGAATTGTATAAAGCTTTGAGCCAGTGTAATTTTAAAACTACATAATATTTTTATAGAACTCTGGCAAACCATAGACACAGCTCTTAATTTTTAGAGTGTATCTACAAACATTTGAATCCATCCATTTGTACGGGCTTCGAATCGCCTAAAGCGATTTGGACAGTATTTCAAAGGAGACCAAAATATAAATATTGGTGACAATGCGCTTTAATCGCTGAAAAGATCTCGACATGATCCGGTGTGTCGATTTTGTAAAAGCTGCATCGATACTTACTCGATACTTATCGATAGGTACTTTCTTAATCGTGGTGATTGGCCGAATTTATGACGTTCATTCTGCAAGTAGGTGCATTTTTTTCAATAACAGCACCAGCCAATCAGAGGTCATTGCGATCGTTACACTGATGCAATCAATTTTAGAGAAAGTATCAGACATATTCATACAAGAAAATGAAATTAATTCCACGGGGCGCAATGGATGGAATGGAAAAATGGAAAATGGAACTTGATTTATATTCTGCTCTCCCCTCCAAATAAGCGGAAACGACAATAGTGCAAAGGGTGGGGCTCGAACCTGCAACCCATCAGTTTTCAGTCCGTATCTTAACCATTGGGTTATTGAGACGTTAGTCATCACCATCATTATCATTGTAGTAGACATGGTTCGTTTATTTTCGCACTCGTGCGAAACCGGGCCGCATCAGCTAGATTAATCATCAATTTTTCTTCACAAAAGGTGTGTGGGTTATATCGACATCCAGACACGTTCCACGGAATCATATTTTACGTGATCCTATTCTCCTGTAATGCAGACAGTCGGTAACTATTTCTAGGATTTTTAAATCTAACTGATACGATCTATTTTCAACTACGGATAGCTAGTCCAATAATCGGATAGATAGATAAGATAAAGTCTTCATTGGAACGAGTCTTGACCACGCGGCGTCCACATGTTTTACCACCACAATTACCACCGCCCAAGAACATTTGTAGCACCTGAGGTACCACCAATGCGTTGCCAGCTTATTAGGAATTTGTTGGTCCGCCCCTTGTATAACCCCATGTTGTAATTTAGTGGGAACACCGTGGGAACTTATGAGTGCATTTAGGTACACTTGCCCTAAACTTTTTTTTTGTTTACGGTGGATCTTTCTAAGATACCTAATATCCTAGGAGAGAATATCGGACTATGTAGGATTTTTAACTACCAAAACCACCTCGATGGCTATCCTCAGCACATGTTGAAAGGCTCCAAAATCTCTTATGCATACAAACCGATGCCTCCCTTGCGCGACGCCCATTGGGTTCGATCCAGATCTAGCCAATCGCGACTCTGTGGTCCCTTGGGAATATTGGACTATTGGCCTGACGTCACTTGCACTAACCTACCGTACTTATATTTATGTTGAATTTTTTATACCTGTCCTTTTCTTGTCAACTCTGAAATAAACCTGCCAAAAAGTGACAACAAACTAAATAGTTCAGTGCCAGTTTGCCAGCGCATAAAAATACCTACACCTATCAGAGTACACTAAACAATAGTAAAAGGTCCAATTCCCAGAGCGGAACTAAGTCCCAATAAATGAAATAGACCTATTCGTCGCCTTCAAATATACGTCAGTGTCATCTGGGTGACATTTCCCGAGCCTACCCCGCGCAGACCACTCTCATCATTTCCTACGGGCGATGTTTATCCGATGAAAGGGGAGACCGGGGTAATAAGGCCGAGTGCGTGTTTACTTGAGAGCTATTGCATTTGTTACTCCCAATACATGGATATGGCGACGTCTTCGATTCTATGTGGATGAGTCCCGATGTGTCAACTAAGGACACGTTTCACGAGAGAGCGGAAAATTTACAGTGGTATACGGAAAACAACTTAAGTAATAAAAAAACACATTTATGAAATAATGGTAAATTGACGTGATTTTTGCATAGGCATAGTTGAACACTTGAAAACAAGTACAAGCTTAAATCGCAGAAAAATAGAGGGTTCCCACGAGATTTTTAAAAATCCAACTCCACGCAGACGAAGTCCCGGGCAAAAACTAGTTATAAATGTTGGCAACGCCGAGAGTTTCGTGTGCGACGATTGACGCGAGCGACACCTCAGCAGCTTGTCTGTAGTCCACACGACACAACATTTAAATTTTTTAAACTTATTCCACAAACGTGTACGTATAATTTACTAGCGCGTTTAATCTTACATTACATCCCACAAAGGATGTCTGTATTTTGTGCAGACGGCCAGGATAGGCGAGGTAGGATACCGACACGGGTTAAGCGATTTTTAAGAGAGCATCATAATATTTATATCAGGGAAAAATGGAGCATTATATGGAATAAATCACGCGGGACCAACCGTACCGGTGCCAATGTAAAAAGCAAAATGCCACCGCGCACCATCCGGCGACGTGTCGGAAATATTAACTCGGCGTTTGAATGCTTTATGATCAGTAAAAAGGAATGATTTGAAACGCAAATGTGTTCGCATTTTAATCAAAAAAGTCGAATTTCGCGCCCACTGGCTTCGATCTTGTCTTTTATGTCATCTTCAAATACCATATTATTTTACAATAGCTTTTGCTCGCGACTTCTGTTAAAATTCTCAAACCCGCGGAAATCCTTTATTCCTGAGATCCACAAACATCTCCACCAATTTAACATGAATGTGTTGCTAAGGTGCTGCCTGAGTGAAGGAAAAACCAAGAAACAAACATAATTTCACAGTTATTGCATAGCTTCTATTGCGGGCCTTCAGCGTGGAGACCGAATCTAGAAATTCCGTAACGAAAATAACCTGACACGGGACTCCTCTCACCGCTAGATGGCGTTGATAAAAAATGCTATGCAATAGCTTTACCGCGGCAGTCCCCAAGTGCCACACGTCTTTTTTATATTACTAAGGAAAGCACAATTTGTACTCGGCTTCATTTTCTTGTCAGCTTCTTATAAGGAGTTACCATGAATAAATCAAGCGGAATTTCATGAGCGGAAAAACAAATACCTAATTTCTATCGACGGTGTTATTGTGATACAAAGTAGCAGCAGGATGTACCGCTAAACTATCTAGCGTTCCAGTACGATGCCTTGAAGAAACTGATTAAGGATATGAAGTGCCTTATTTACTTCTTTAGCAGAAATCAAAAACCCTTATTCCAAGCGGATGTCGCGGATGTCATTTAGTGAAAGAATTGTCTTCGATCATATTAAGTTCGATTTTTGAAACTCCTCCTTTTTATCCCTACATTATAATAACTATTATGCCAAATTTCAGTCCGATCCGTGTAGTGGTTTGAGCTGTGCGTTGATAGATCAGTCAGTGTCAGTTAGCCAGCCAGTCATTCAGTCAGTCAGTCACCTTTTTCCTTTTATATAATTAAAAGAAGATAGATAGTCTTTACATCAATATGTACTTACCTATAAAGTTGGTTTGTTTCTTCGACTGTCTGTCACTACATACATAACTATATAATGTAGAGCCTTGAAGGTTACACGGTTGAGTGAGTCGTAACGTTCGTAGTTACGTTAGGGAATGTTGAGTTGCACGGCAAAGGATTTGGGTCGGAACTAAGCAAACTAGATAAATAGTTCTTATATTGCTTTTGATAATGTGTTAGTTGGGACCTTTAAGAATATTCGCCAAGATGTGTGGAAATAGTTCCCAGGATGAAAGTTTTTTAATTCCCGCGGGGACATTTTCATTTTCCGGAATAAAATATAGTCTATATGTTAATCATCTGTATGAGCTATCTCAATTCCAAATTTCAGCCAAATCAGTTCATCCTACTTCCTAGTAATATTATAAATGTGAAAGTGTGGATGTTTGGATGTTTGTTACTCAATCACGCTGCAACGACTAAACTGATTTGGCTGAAATTTGACACAGAAATAGATTATAGTCTGGAATAACACATAGGCTTTTTATCCTGGAAAATAAGAGAGTTCCCGCGGTAATTAAGAAACCTCAATACACGCGAATGAAGCCGCGGGCATCAACTAGTTAATTATTATATATTAATGTATCAATGCCGCCGATGGTGTACGGAAAAACTCGAATGAATTTATGTTTACACCAAGCTGTAATATCCTGTACAAAATTAAAAAAAAAAAATAGTTGTGGTTTGAAGAAGTATCAAACAATCTTTCACCTTTATGATATTAGTGTGTAGTGTGATGTGATTAAAGTTCACTAATCCGCGAGTTATGACCGAATCCCTTATTCGAAAGGAAACACGCGACCAGTAGTGGGAATGGATTGAAATGATGATACATAGAATAGAATAGAATAGAATAGAATAGAAATATTTTTTATTCAAATAAACTTTTACAAGCACTTTTGAATCGTCAATGAATCTACCACATATATTACTATAGGTACATAGCTATTTCACTTATAGCCGCACATCGGCATCATGCCAACGATATGGCTACGGCCGTTAAGTATCCAAACAAGGCTTCTTTACTTCCCATATAGGGGTTGTAAGTAGTCGTTTGGAAACTTGCGAGAGTTACGTGGAAGTATACGGCTGTTACTTACAGTGTGTTGGGAACAAGCTCTTGATAAACTTCGAGTGGGATTAGCACTGAACAAGTTTTTGATTAAGTACCAACTATAGCGTGAAAACTTTGTTTCTCTTACTAACATTCTATGAAACAGGTGAATTCTGTGAGCTACTTCATGGTTTTGATAGACTAGATATTATAGGGTGGGAAAAGGATAAAGGGTGAGATGCGTTCTATTTCAAATTAGGCTATAGCTTATTTTAGTATTTAAATATACTAGCTTGTCTACACGACTTCGCGTTGAGTTAAAATTTTAAAAATCCCACAAGAAATCCTTTGTTTTTCCGAGATCAAAAAAGGGTTTTTTTCACTCTCCAGGTCCTCAACGTCCACGTTGATCCGTTGCTACGTGATTGAAGGACAATCCAACAAACAAACGCACTTTCGCATTTATAATATTAGTAAGGACTGTTCCTAGGTAAAAAGTCAATTCATAGTTGTTCAAATTGTTTTACATTTTACGTATAAAAAGAAGTCAACGTTGTGTTGTGACCCAGTTGAGCCAGCGAGTCAAATGTGGGAACCGTGTGTATGTTTTTTGTTGAACCTTTTTAGTATTCACAATTTTAATACAATATGCACTAAAATTGTGAACCAGTGCTTAAAATCACACCAGATATGTGTAATCAATGGCTAATCTATGGTAATTCTAGCTGATGTTGGCGACTTCGTCCGCGTGGATTTAGTTTTTTAAATCCCGCGGGAACTTTTTAATTTTCCAGGATAAAAAACAGGTCCCCCAACTATATATATATATACACATGCAAAAAATCATGTCGATCCGTAGCTCTATTGCAACGTGATTTCAGGAAAAACCAACAAACAAACACACTTTAGTAAAGATAAGAATGCAAAAGTGTGTTTGTTTGTTGGTTAGTCCTTCAGTAACGCCGCAACAAAGCTACAGATGGAAGAAATTTTTACTACAATTTGTTGGGCTATATTAGGCTGAAATCTATAGATCGCACTCCCACTCAGCTCCGACTCAAGACAGAGTTAAAACGAGACAGATTTATGTCAGAGCATATTTTGTGTCTCATTTTAACAACCGGCCCTTCCGGCTTCCGTTTTTCCAACTAACTATAATATCAACTATAATCAAGAGTGAATACGCATCTTCTAGGTAAGCGCGCACCATTTTAGGCTGCATCTTCACTTACCATCAGGTGAGATCGCAGTCAAGCGCTAGTCTATTTAAAAAAAACCTCCATCTGGAGTCTGAGCTGATTCAAAGCACGCTCTATAGATCTCAAAATTAGAGCGGTGAGGTTGTTTTAAAACTGTTAACAATAAAAACAATTTACTAGGGGCAAAGGGTAATTAAAATCTGTTTCGCTGCGGTCGTAAGTTTACAGGGCTGAGCCCCGATAATATCTTGACACACAGGCTCGGCGGGTAATTAAATTTTACTGTTTACTTGAAGGGTAACGCAGTTTAGTGCTAAAGCAAACGGCGCCGTTCCACCATGGCGTAATTTGTCTTTGAAAGAGCACCGGTTAAATAATGTTTACTTTGTGACAACACGAAAATATCTACACCATTTTGAACCGATTTCACAAAAAGAGGAGGTTTTCAAATTGACGCATATTTTATTTTTTATTTTATACTTTGTAATGGCGTTTGAAAAGAATTTTTATTTATATTCTCTAGTGAGAAAGAATTTTAATTAATAATTTTAAATAGAATTATGAAAGAATTTTTATTATCTAGTGAGAAGAAATATTTTGTCACGGTTTTAGGATTCAGACAAAATTAGTCCTAACAGTCTTTTGGATCCAAATAACCTATGTGTCTGTCTCTGTGTCAAACAGCCAAATCGGTTCAGTCGTTGCGGCATGATTAAGTAACAAACATCCATCCATACATCCATCCATCCACAGTATTAGTAGGATTTGTCCACTATACGTATGCGTACATCCTTACTAATCCTCACTAATATTATAAATACGAAAGTATGTTTGTTTGTTGGTTTGTCCTTAAAATAACGCTGCAACAGAGCTATGGGTCAACGTTATTTTTGCATGGGTATAATTGAAGACCTGGAGAGTGACATAGGCTACTTTTTATCCCGGAAAATCAGAGAGTTCCCGCGGGATTTTATAAACTAAATCCATGCGGACGAAGTCACGGGCATCAGCTAGCAAATTATACGTCGCATAAGAAAAGACTTGTCAGTGATTCATTACTTTCTCTCATTAGAATACGAACTTTTTAATTCGAATTACTCTCGATGGAAAATCAATGTTCCTTCTTCACGTAATTATCGGACGAGTATCACGTAATAACGTAGGTCCACTACAAAAGATCGAGTCTAGATTTCTTTGCGATTCGAGTGCTTTGTGAAAAGCCGTCGTTAATATCTGCCGCCGGGGCGTGCCTTATCTCTTTAGATGGAGCAAGACGAAGCTCTCGGAATAATGGTAAAGCCATATTATTCTGAATATAAAAAACCAATCCACCAAAGCCAATTACACTTTTCTGTATAATATTTCCTTTATGAATTTACTAACTTTTCCCCGACACTTCGTTATTTGGTAGGTTTTTAATCTTTTATTTTTAACTAGCTGATGCCCGCGACTTCGTTCCCGTGGATTGAGGTTTTCTGCTCCCACGGAAACTCAATTTTCCGGGATATATAGTAGCCTATGTGTTATTCCAGACCATAGTCTATCTCTGTGGCACATTTCAGTTAAATCAGTTCAGTCGTTGCGGCGTGATTGAGTAATAAACATCCATACATCCAAACTTTCGCATTTATAATATTGTAGTAGGATTACGCAGAATCGTTTGTTTTCTGGAATAAAAAGTAAGCTATGTCACTCTCCAATTCCTATTACTGCGATAATTTGATAAAGAAGAAAAGAAGAACCTTTTTCTTTATGTACATTGTTTAAAAAAAAGATAAACAGAGGTTTAAAATATTAACTAATAAATTACACAATTAGAAAACAAAGTAACCAATGCGACATAATACGCTCGCTCTTATAACTTATGATCTTAATTTGCGTGTTTTATGTCTACACATATCTAATTTTCCCTTAGCGAGAGGCGTGCGTGAGAAATGGATCCCCCGCGTCTAAGTGACATGTCTGGCATTTTTTTCCGGGAAATATAGGCCGGGTATCATTTTTGGAGCTGCAAAAGATTTGCGTGACAAGCTAATCATGTAGATTGTAGAAGTATCTTAAAATAATCTTTTTGTATTGTTGAAAGTGTTGTTGGATAAAATGATTATATGACTTTTGCAGTCATGTTTCTTTGTATCCTGC
Organism: Hipparchia semele; assembly: GCA_933228805.2. Lineage (NCBI taxonomy): Eukaryota > Metazoa > Arthropoda > Insecta > Lepidoptera > Nymphalidae > Hipparchia > Hipparchia semele. Next base: position 2,307,225 of record OW121725.1, on the reverse strand, counting down.
ATGTTTGTCAGCAGTGATAGACTAGAATTTGGGCACTTTTTCAGGGGGTCTAAGGTTGAAAGTTATAGACCATACTCTTACTCTGCTCAGACTCAAGACAGCATAAAACGAGACAGATTTATATCAGAATATATTTGTGTCTCATTTTAAGTCTATCTTAAGTCTGAGCTATGCCAGAGCACACTTCATAGATCTCAGCATTAGTTGCGATCTTAGGCACCTCGGAATTTTAGAGTTATGACGTGTATTTTAATTAAAAATCACTTGTTTTGACGGTGAAGAAAAACATCGTTCGGACACCTAGTATGGCCGAGAGCTGATTTTCACAGTGTTCTCAAACTAAGTACCTACTCATCTCCTTTCAGAAAGGGTTCAGGCTAAAAAACTTAACTAAAAGCTAAATATAAAAAATATCATCTAAACCACTGGAACGAGGAAAGTGCCCAGAACGCTGGTTGCGTTACCCCGCTGTAAAATATTCATTCAATTCAATTAATATTTGAACGAGCGAAGCGAGTTCTCTGAGTCAACTAGGGCGCTTGCCTACTAGACAGAGAAGTGTGTCCGTCTAAATGTCTGTCAGAGCCCTATAACTTCTGAATTACTGAATATTAGAACGTGAAACTTGGTTGAAAATTCAGTTATATCCTGTACTTGAACAACAAATACTAAAATTAGATAAATGTTATAAAGAAACGAAATTATTTAATTTTAATGCGCCATCTATTAGCATTATTGTGAAGCTAGCTTCACTATAATGCTAATAGATGGCGCTGTGTCAGTAAAACAGTTTTATGTCAACTATTTTTTTTTTTATTGCGTCTAATGTTAAAAGTTAATTATTACAATATATAATTAAAACTTTTGGGAATTATGGGATATCGCGAGGTCTCAGTTCGGGGCGAACCACTAGTTTACAATATAATACCCCTAATAATATGCAATATTCATGGTAGATTCATGTCACGAGGGACGTGCTTTATCTCTCCTCGATCTTAGCAGAGGACGCTTAGCACCGGTCGAGTGACGGCCCTGATTCCGATGCACAGAGTAATGTATCATTAGGCAAGGTGTTGTTGTCAACTGGTAGACTTTTACTACTAAAAATAGTATGCCTTGTAGGTTTCCAAAAGTTTTTCTTTTATTATTCGCTAAAAAGATAGTTCTTGACCGCGATCTCACCTGATGGTAAGTGACGATGCAGTCTAAGATGGTCGTGGGCTAACTTGAAAGGGGTACATTTAATCCATACCCCTAATCGGTTTCTACACGTCATCGCGTCGGAACGCTAAATCCCTTGGCGGCACATCTTTGGCGGTGGGGTGGTAAATAGCCACGGCCAAAGTCACCAGAAAAAAAGTCACGGTCTTATGTAATTTCTGTCTAAATTATAGCCCTAATCCTTACTTCTAAATATTTAAAAAGGAAAAGGTGACTGACTGACTGACTAATCTATTAACGCACAACTCAAGCCATTGACCGATCAGGCTGAGCATACAGATAGATATTATTTTGTAGGCATCCGAAAAAAAAATTTTTGAAAATTCAATCCTTAAGGGGGTAAAATAATTGAAAAATCAAACTTAACGTGAACGAAGCCGCGAGCAAAAGCTAGTAATGATATAAATGCGAAAGTGTATTTATTAGTTGGTTTATCTTTTAATCAAGCAGCAATGAATCAACATGAGTTTTTGCATGAACATAATACTTGGAAAGTGACATAAGCTACCTTTTAATCTGAAAAAAAGGTTTCAAAGGGATGTTTTACAAGCTAACTCCACGTGGACGAAGTCGAGGGCACATGCTAGTTATAGATAACATTTAAAGCTCATTCAATTTCTTTGAGCTTAAAGGCCTGAGAACACGAATATTCAGGAAATATTATAGTGCACATGTAAGTGCGTAAATGGATTGTACTCTCTGTTCCTTCGCTCTTAAAATATGATGGGATCAAGGGCAGGACCAAAAGTTGTTCATACATTCCGAAGCACGCGAGTGAGTTTAACACCGCCAATTCAACTTTGGGCTGCTTCTGAGCATTTCTTGACAGAAAAACTCAATTTTCGTAGCCCATTGCGAGACTCAAACGTAGGACCTCATGATCCGCAGTAGAACAAACTAGCCACTAGACCAGTGCTAAATAGTTGTGGAAATTTCAAAGATAAGATAATAACCAGTGAGAATAGGCGGTCGAAAACCAAGGTTGAACCAAGAGGTTTGATTTAATCACATTAACATGGGGACGACATAGTTGTTCTATATGACGCGAATCTCTAGCACATTACAGATATTAAACCTCAAACTATTTCAGTTACTGTTAGAGAATGGCCAAGTTATGGGCTATAATAACCGAAATGCATGCAACTTTGAACAGCCATCATAATAATTGCATTATTGGAATTTGTCGCAGACTTTAGCTACGAAATGCTACGCCGTAGCGTGTTTGCTACACGTTTGCTACAAACGTCGTATCTCGCTCCTAGGAAAATTTATTGTTAAATGTGGTTACACACAGTGTTCTTGTTAGACATCTTTCCAACAATGGTAGTAGACACTATTAATACAATTAATAATAATTAATAACGAGAGCCTATAAGGGTTCTGTTTTTGTTTTCGGAACCCTAAAAAGAGTATATTATGAGGAGATCCGTGAGTTACCGACATAGCTCTGCGAGTCGTGACACTGAAGTGGAAATGGGCGGGGCACATAGTTCGAAGAGCTGATGGTCGATGTGGTCCCAATGTGCTGGAGTGGCGACCCGCACCGGGAAGCGCAGTGTTGGCAGATCCCCCACTAGGTGGACCGACAACATCAAACGAGTCGCAGGACCAAGGCCTGTGGAAGTCCATGCAAGAGACCTATGTCCAACAGTGGACATAGTTGATTGATAAAGAAGAGGAAGAAGAATAACGTCAACCTATTTGAGTAATCTCAGTGGAGGCCTTTGCTTTCTATTCATTTATTGTTTAGTCATTAAAGTTGCAAGACGCTAGTGTGGTGACCTCACACTAGAAACCGCAGAGTTGGCAGATGGCATGACAATAGCACAGTGGCTCGGCTGTTGCATTGTTGCTATGCCCACTCTTAACATAAGCTTGAGCTTTACTACTCTAAAGCCGAATTTACACTGTGAAATTAGTTTCATGACATTAATTTCATCAACAGTTTCACGTGTAAACTTCTAATTTCATGCATGAACTTAATGCATACTTACATCATGAAATTAAAAGTTTACACGTGAAATTGTTGAAGATATTAATGTCATTAAACTAATTTCGTACCACTAATTTCACAGTGTAAATTCGGCTTAATTTAGTGAGAAAAAGTGGAATGTACGTTTATGTACGTTGACAATGCAATTATTAAAAAAAAATCTTAGACGCAGCGCATCAAAATGTAGGAGCAATGTCATAAGGAAAATTCAAATGTATAATTCCCCGAGTCCATATTTCCATAAAATATGATATACAACAGCCAACCGCGTCCCACAGAATGCGCGAACATCTGCGAGGTCTCACAGATAAGAATTTTAAATGTCAAATTATACGTTTCAATTTTCTTTATTGCATTGCAGCCGTGCTGTGATACAGTGCATCTTATATGAAACCTACTTTCTTCAATATTAGCAACCCCTCAATGGCTCACTATTGATTGCATGTCAAAGAACATTATAGGCCATAGTCTACCACGCGATGCAAATGCAGACTTCACACACCTCCGAGAACATTACGGAGAACTCTCAGGTGTGCAGATTTACTCCCGATATTTTCCTTCATCGTTGCAGCATCGTTGGAGCATGTGATATTTCTGAACATCTGAACTCTAACCAAGAGACAGGAAGAGGGTATGGCGCTTACCTCTCCCAACACCCCTCTACCAATTGCCAAATCGGGCTAACATTACTAATTTTGAGTATCGGTCTAAAGTTACTAGCATTTTCAACACATGACGTATACTCGTAAATACGCCTCCCCGAGGAGAACTGGATACCCAATATTTAATTGCTGAAATGCATATAACTCCCCGAAAAGTCAAGCATACCCGGGATCGAACCCGCGAACCTTGGAATTGGAGATCGCAATCCTAATCACTAAGTTATCACTGCTCATAATTAATTGTTATGAATCATACTTAAATTGAAGCACCTTGTCTTTATGTTGAACTTTAAAGGCAGGCTTGCTACAATATTAAGCTTTAATTTAAACCCTGGGCTTAAGTTACGCCTTAAGTTGATTAACGCAGGCTCAAGGCTTTTCGGATCAAAATCTAACACAATTTGTTCGCCGCTATGCCTCGACCTGTCACTAAACAGCTAAACGGATCCTCTTACAAGCCGGATACAAGTTTAAACTTAATTTGTCATCTTGACATAACGCAGTTAAATAAGATATAGTATAGGATCCCGCTATACAACGACCTTCACCGAGATGCTTATTTAATGAGACGTATTTTTTATGTTATTAAATATGCCAATAAATATATCCTATATGGGTTGCCTAACAAATTTCAGTCCAGAGTATTTTTAATTAATAATTTAAAAAAAAAATTTTTTTAAACATTGCACCGGTGTGATTATTAAATAAATTTGATACCAATCGAAAGTTTGAAGCGCATAGAATATGCAAACGTTAGGTTGCCTATTTTTTTCCGGTCACAACCACGGGTTGCCAGGTGTAAACAGGTAAATCTATACCTACTAGCATTTTGCAACGGTCTGATTATTGAATCAAACTAAGATAAAATGAAAGATTATTTCATAAGGAACACGGTGGTATAGGGTTGCCTGCGAAAAATCAGTCCCGAATTACGGTTGTCGAATTTTAAATAATAAAATATCGCTGCGAGTGAATGTGTGTGAGAGAGAGGTCCCAGACCAACCATCCCATGCGGTAGAAAAGGACGCAGCGTAGCAGCTGTTTAAAGTTCGCCCATTTAAAGAAGGAGAGTGCGCATGCTATTTGTGCTTGGAAATGAGTTGGAGTCGAAGCCTTTTATTTTTTTTAAAAAGTGCTCGCTGTCTTCTTTTGCAGAGTACACTGGTACAGTTCCTGATACCATACATACTAGACGTAAATTCTTGCACAGTCTTCATTTTTTCATCAATGAAAATATCAGCAGCATCTGTTAATGACGCAAAAACTGTTTGATATTTTTCATTTTTTGAAAATAGCTGAAAAGGTTTTACTTTCCCTTTGTTGTAAAATGCTGCCGTGTAATTTTTACACGACTTTAAACAGCTGCTACGCTGCATCCTTTTCTACCGCATGGGATGGTTGGTCTGGGACCTCTCTATCACACACATTCACTCGCAGCGATATTTTATTATTATTTAAAATTCGACAACCGTAATTCGGGACTGATTTTTTGCAGGCAACCCTATACCACCGTGTTCCTTATGAAATAATCTTTCATTTTATCTTAGTTTGATTCAATAATCAGACCGTTGCAAAATGCTAGTAGGTATAGATTTACCTGTTTACACCTGGCAACCCGTGGTTGTGACCGGAAAAAAATAGGCAACCTAACGTTTGCATATTCTATGCGCTTCAAACTTTCGATTGGTATCAAATTTATTTAATAATCACACCGGTGCAATGTTTAAAAAAAATTTTTTTTTAAATTATTAATTAAAAATACTCTGGACTGAAATTTGTTAGGCAACCCATATAGGATATATTTATTGGCATATTTAATAACATAAAAAATACGTCTCATTAAATAAGCATCTCGGTGAAGGTCGTTGTATAGCGGGATCTTAGACTAATACTACGGCCGACCAAACCAAATTATCTTAAGGATCAGCGTAGACCTATTTTAATTCCATTCCGGCAGCTATGTGATGTCTTATCATCTAAAATTCCTCAGTGCTCGCAGACCAAATACTTTGAACAGTGCAGGTCGCCAGGGATGACTTATGTATCCGAATAGTGCATGTTGCCAGTGATGACTTATGTATTCGGACAGTGAATGTTGCCAGTTACGACTTATTTATCCGAACAGTGCATGTGGCCAATTCTGACTTATGGATGCGAACAGTGCATGTTGCCAGAGATGACTTATGGATCCTAAAAAAATACGCCTATGGACCTTTAAATTTTACGCTAACTCTAACTTTTACGGGGTACCTAAGCTATGTCAATGCTTTCTGTCAATTTCATTTTTATGAACTTTTAGGGAACACCTGAAGGTGAAAATGACATTGAGTTAGGAATTGTACCTATTTAAAGGCTTATACTGTGAATGAAGTGATGATTTAGGTATGTGGTGAAAAGGGGCATCAGAGTCACTCAGTGGGTGATAGAAGGAGCTATGCTCAGAGTATACTTGAAAGCTTAGGAGAACCGTAGGAGAACCAGAGTTACCAACATAACTTATCAAGTCGGAAAGCTTTTTAAAAATACGCAGAAGAAGTCGCGGGCATTACAGCTAGTATGCTATAATGTTACGATATAGTGAGAAGTGCGCTTTATGTAGATGTTTGTAAGTCCAGAAAATACTTTGAAAATATATTTTTATAAATAGGACCTGCTCTATTCGACCTAGATACCGCGAAAACAGTTACAGCGGCACTGCGTTACAAGTAAAGGAGAATAGAATAGAATCACGTAAAATATGATTCTGTCGAACGTGCCTCCTTTTCTACTATAGATCTACAACTATAATTTTATTATATTTTGTCACCTGTGTTGATAGTTAGCCTGAAACTATAATAGTGCCTAAATAGCACATATGGAATCTAAAATTAAACTATAAACAGTTAAATAAATTTTTGCATACATACGAGTAATATAGTGCGGGGTTAAACCAACATTTATAATGAGAATCGCACTCTGAATGTGTTGACCTTATATGAACCTTATAGCTACGGCACAAAAGTCTGTGATATAATGCGACACATTGCAGTTAACCATCTAATTCCTCAAAGGATTAAAGAAAAGGAGAAAGGAAAAGAAGGGAGGAGGAAAGGATTCTCGAGCGATATGGTTCGAACTCAGCCAGCCCTGTTTTTGATATGTATTAAAAACAATATTCGGAAATACATTAAACACGTTAATAAAAATATAAAATAAGCAACATTTGGTTTTTAGACAACCATTTATTTAACCGTCTAGGTTTATACAAGCAACCACCTCAATTATTATTTGAGCAACTTTAAAGTTTTATTATTATCACTAACTTGAAAGATTTAAATCAATAACTTAATAATTATATGGTTTAAATCACAGACAAGTGAAATTATGGCCAAGCAAACGTAGTGATTTATATTATACCCTTGGGGCCAACCACGATCTTGTCAGACATTGAATACCATTTAATCCATTTAATTAAAGAAAATTAGTTCTGCCATTAAACAAGGTTTTCGATATTCGGTATATAGATTTCTTAGTGATTCTCTCAAATTGGTATAGATATATAGGTAGTTGATTTGGTATATAATTAATTGTTAAATTTTGTGTGTACCGATGGGCCTGACATAAAGGTCACCTTTAAAAGTCCCATATTAAATGATCAGAATTAAAAAAAAAAACTTTCGATGGAATTATTGAAACATTCTGCTTCGAGAAAGTTAAATGAGATTTCTTTAAGGTGGAAGTGTCAGGCGCCGGATGATCGCCTCTATTCATCTACTGGCTAAGATATTACAGCGTTCCGTTGAATGATAGATAGGACAATATGGTCAATGTTGAAAGTGGTTTCTTTTTCTAGAATATTTATTGTCTATTTTTTCTACATCTATTTACTTATTTTAAGCCTTTAATCAAGTAGTAAAGTCCTTACCTAACATTATACAAGTAATAATGTCTTTTATACAAGAAATCGCAGTTTTTTGGACCTCTCTCATAGTATTGTCTTCAAATTAAGACAGTGGCACTTTTTTCATATTTATATTCAGTACAAGTGTTGAGCATGACCACAATAAGAGTGATTATGTAAATTGACTCTGCGCAAGGATATCGATCACGATAATTGATTCTAGAGTGTAATTCACCGATAAAAGACTATAGGGGCAGGCCAAAACATACATAATACATAACATAGCTAATAACAACAAACGTAATATCCTTTCCAGGATAAAGGGGTCCAAACCATGAGGGTTGTTGTTGCGCCCACTTCACACATGCTAATCGCTTCTTAAGAGGGGAAACAAGAACATGATTCATGTTCAGTATTTTTAAACAAATAAATGAATATTAGCCCGCAACCACATGTAGCAAAATCAAAAGGCTAAAGCGAACCACAGTGGAAGAACTGTCACTGTGAACCCAGGCCAGCAATTGCATAACGAGAAGAGTTTCTTGATGGAGTGACCTTCTCTCAACTCACGACGCTTACATCGAATCTAGTTATAGTCATAGATGGACTGATTGTAGATGGCTGCAAAATAGCAAAACAAAAAAAAAAGCCCGCAACCATCAAATGAGATCGCAGTCAAAAGCTTACTTATATTTGAAAAAAAAAATGCTCTTAATAGCATCTCTGCCAAATACTTAAATCTCATAAACCTACTTGGCTTTTTATGTTATCGCAATTGTCACTTTTATTGGCGAGATTGCAAGTTCTTTAAAGATTCCTGCTCAAGAGAGAGGTAAGATAGGAGAAAAAGAATTTTTATCTCAGTTTGCTTTTCAAGAGGTCCAGAAGACAGATTAGTCGTAACTGAGGGAATGATGTGACGTCAGTTGTCGTCGATCTCCTTGTTTTTGGGTCACATCGTCATCCACGCGATGCTCCCCCGCTTTTGATATTGATTTAATTTAATATTAAATTTTACAACTGATAATATTCCAATACCTATTTTTAATGAATAAATGTGCATTTTGAATTCCAATTTATTGTTTTAATATTTATTTTATGAATGTTGTAATAGCCGTGGGTATGTTTTACTTATGTGAATTTTAATGTATACCTTCACAGGGTCTCATATGTAATAATATTACACATGATACTATCATGATATTATCATACCTGTGCTTACATGTGAAATGCAAAATAAAGTAAAAGAATACATGAATGGCAGTTGACAGTTATGCGGGAGCACCCACACGGGTTATTTTCGTAACCACTCCTCTAGCACAAGCTTCAAGCTTTTATATACATTGGTGCTCCTCCAAATGCTTCATGTCCCACCCACTTCCCGCCTGTATCAGGTGGCGTTGCAGTTACTGGAAGGAGCCATCGCCCAGATACAGTTACCCCGAGGCCCGTGAGGGTCTGTGAGGAAGAAGCCAAGATAATGATAAAGTTTTGCTTCAATTTTCGTTAGATGCATGCACTAACAACTCAAACTGCTTGTTTATTCAAATGCTGTGCTCAAAGCTGGCAATAGCTCATGTTGTCACGTCAGCGCATAGGTAGATGCATGCGGTATTGCAGTATTGCTTCAGCAGCTTGCTTGACGTATCTCTATACAAGTTGAAAGTGCACCATTATAATTGGACAAATTTGGAGGGGAGAGAGGAATATTATTCAAGTTCAGCATGACTATTATTCTTAGAAGATTAGCCCTCAGATACATAGACAGAAGCTAGTCTGGCAAAAATTAAAACTCACAGTAAAAGGTCAGAAAAATACAAATTCACTGCCTTTGTTCAGTGCAGCCAAAGTTAGGAGCAAGAAATACCGGGTGACCGACAGGATTCTTAAAGAAATACAAAATACAATTTAACTTCCGCAGAACACAAAACATTTTCATTTTCTAAAGAGTTTCCTGAAGGATTGTAACAAATTGAATCGTACGCCCGTTCAATCCTTTATTTCAGCGGTTGTAATGCGACGGGAATATTATTAATCGAAATTACTCTCTCCCCCTTTACCTCCCGTTTCAGCGTTTTGATTACTTAAGTAAATGTGCCACCTGTTTGGGAACTGTTTGGGAAAGCCGCAGAAGTGTCATGCAATATTATAAGCGATTGTCTTGCTGACGCAATAAGCAGTTACAAATCCTATTTTAATTTTTAATATTATAAATGCGAAAGTTTGGACGTATGTTTGTTACTCAATCACACCGCAACGCATAAACCGCTTTGGCTGAAAGGCATATAGATAGATTATAGACTGAAATAGTATTTTATCTCGGAAAATAAGAGAGTTCCCGTGGTAATCAAAAAAAACCTCAATCGTAAATATTTTAAGTGATAGTTTGATAGTTTTTTCATTTAATCGATGACGAGACACCTAATCATGAAAATGTTCAAAGAAACTGATCGGTTTTTTATTTGATGACAAGATAGTACTTGACTACGATCTCCAACGGATGGTAAGTGATGATGCAGTCTAAGACTGAAATCTATAGACCGAACTCTCTCTCTGCTCCGACTAAAGACAGAGTTAAAGCGAGATAGATTTATATCAGAGCATATTTGTGTCTCGTTTTAACTCTATCTTAAGTCCAAGCTAAGCCAGAGCACGCTCTACAGATCTCAGCATAAGACGGTAACGAAATAACTTGGAAGAGGTATGGTAGGTATAGGTACCTACTGTAAAAATCACTGTACACCTAATTGGTTTCTATATGCTACTGTACCGGTACGCTAAATCGGGACATGTAATCGGGACTGTGATGTCTAACAGTCAGTAACTAATCACGGCAAAAGCTTCTCAACAGAACAGACCAAAGAAAAATCAGAGATTATAAATTCTCATTTTGGTCCCTGCCGATGATGGTATACAGGACTTTCCTCATAAAAGACCACTGCACTCACCACAATGCGAAGGAGATCGACAAAGCTACAAGTTCACTAAGCAAAAACTTACATAGAAGTACTTACTCTAGTCAGACCCTTTTGTAACGAAAAAACCTTTTTTTACGTAAAATCGCTTCTGGATTCCAACAAGCAAATAACCGAACGCCGGAACGCGTTATATTTCGCAATCTCCACAACAGCTAAACAATGTAATAATATTCTGCCCCAGGCGTTAGGGGCAGAGTCATCGATAGTCATTATCGGGAAAACGGGACTAAGAGCAGACCCCGTCCCGGCGGGACCTTTACAGAGGTCTCGTCCCGACGCATTCTATAACTATGCTAATGTTATTTGCGCCAGTGGGTTTCAAAATCGGTATCCACTAACTTGCGTACACTTTAATCCAGCGGCTCCCAAATTTTGAGCCACAATCCTAAGAAAACAAGATGGCGGATTGTTAAACTCTGCTTAGTTCGTCGTTTGGAATTTAAAAACATGAGCTCTTTTATTTATCCCACTAATATTATAAATGCGAAAGTTTGTGAGGATGGATGTATGGATGGATTTTTATTACTCCTTCACGCCACAACCAATGAACCGATTTGGCTGAAATTTATAATGAAGGGAGCTCATATTCAAAATTAACACATAGACTACATTTTATTCCGGAAAATTATAGAGTTCCCATGGGAATCCAAAACCCTCAATCCGCGCGTACGAAGCCACGGGCATTAGTTAGTTCTTCATAATATTGCATACAACAAAATAAAGCGCAATTTTATAAGTTAACAGCTACTAGGTTCTATATGAAGCGAACTTTAGACATTTTTTATTTTAGATTCAATGATTCTAAATCAACTTTAACCATTGTTTTTTGGTTGGATTAGCTTTTTGGAATTTGTAAAGCTTTATCTTCACACTAATAGAACGGAAGGGAACATTGTTCATAATAAGCCATAATACTACGTTTGAGTGTCATACTATTTTTTACAAGTATTGTAATTTTGAAAAATTAATAATGTCCTCCATACCGGATTCAGCCACATTGGCCAATCTCCACAGAAATTAACCATATTCTGTGCGGTAGATAATAAAGTGCGAAAAAACAGGTTTACTCTATATTCCCTTGCTCTCACAGTTCGATGGAACGGAACCACTCCTGTATTAAGGCGAATAAAACTAAAAAAAAATCTAATTCTAATTAAATAAAAATTCTACCACATCCTATTTTGAAATTTGAGAAGCGGTGGTGTACGGCATGAACGGGTACACGCCTTGCGAGCTATTATCCCGCGTGGAAAGATTTGAGCTATATTGGTTTACCGTTATGAATTTCCGATGGGCCCAAATGGTACAAATGAATATCAAGGTTTTAGTTTACTTGTTCAAAGCTTGCATGCGTAACTTTACGTGAACTTTACATTTTTGAGATGCACAAATAAGCTCATTTATATCTCGCCAAACTGGACAGCCAGTTTGATGGCGAGCTGGCGCTCTTATACCTACATAAAATTAAAACCTAATGCACCTAATCACAATTTTGGAAAAAGAACAAGAAAAACGGAAAAAAGTATGAACAAAAATAAACTATACTTAACTAAGAATTAACAATAATCAATAGTCAATCAGTGAAAGAGTCCTTAATAAAAAACTTTCTTTAGTTTATTGTTAAGGGTTTCTTCACTGACCTTTCTCTCTTCTCTAAGCCAAACTATGTTGTGGAATATCTTTGGCACTAAAGAATATATTATTTAGTCTTTCACCATAAAAATTGTAGTAAACGAATCACAAAATTAGTGAGTCACATCGTGTACCAACCGAGGAAAGCAAATAAACTCATCTCCTCGGACTTTTAATTGGAAGACACCGCACGAGATGAAAACAATAAAAATGTTTAGCTCGCGTAAGCATTGTGTGTGGAATAACAATGGTCCCCATCTGCACATTTATGTCCCCACGTATACAGCACTATTCAGTTGATCGAAAAACTTTTCCAATACCAGTGACGTTGATGATAGAACCTGCGTGGGTAGCTACTTCGGTCGTGAAACTACACCTTGCCACTAGTTCCGAAGAAATAACTTCACGGAACTTCAGGCTAGGTTCATTTTTGTGGTATAAAACGTACGTCTTATTTTATAATAGCAGATAAGCTGAAATATATCCTACTATCCTTCTTCTACTAATATTATAAATGCGAAAGTTTGTGAGCATGAATGTATGCATGGATGTTTGTTACTCCTTCACGCCACAACGAATGAACCGATTTGGCTGAAAGGATGCAGGTAGCTCATATCCAAGATTAACACATAGGCTACATTTTATACCGGAAAATGATAGAGCAAACGCGGGAAACAAAAACCTTTAATCCATTCGTATGAAGACGTGGGCATTAGCTTGTAAAAAAGTATATGATAAAACCTTGCTTCACGCATATGAAGTCGCAGGTATCAGCCAAGGACTATTTTTCTGTTCTGTGATATTTGTTAACAAATACTAATATTTGTCAACAAATATCTACTCATAATATTTAACCACTAAATACTTTAAAATCTTATATTCGCGAACGTCGAGAGACGTTTAACCGAGTAACTAATTGGGCGTTCTGACAGTTGTTGTATTAAAAATCTGCCAAAATATCTTTACGCTCGGATAAGACTTATTCATTTTATGCTGGTGCAATCGGCCCTTAATCGGCCCTAAGTAACGTAAATAATATTTATGTTTCCATAGTAAACAACGACTAAGCTATTTAAAGCATGAACTATTTATTTCACAAGATGCTACTATAACTTAAATAAATTAAAACTACTATTAATATATATATAGCTACTCGTGCTGATTCACTGATTCACTCACTCACTCACTCACTGACTCATTGATCACCTCTCCTGTAAAATTTTGTATGGAAAAAAATTTTTTCACTCATGGTTTCGTATAGAGGACAAAAATTCATTCGGAACAAAAATATGGAGAGAGCTGATGATTGAGGGTTTCGGAGACGGGTGAGGAGCACCGGCCAGGGTATCGAAGTTAGGTGGGGGGTGTTCAACCAAATGTCACTCGAAACCTCATCCAATTGGCAGAGAACTGAAAAAAAACTCCAAAATGGCGGATTCAAGATGGCGGCCATACAAATTTCGTCGGTGTCTATCTCGGAAACTATAAAGGATGGAAGAGTAGTTTCTTGGAAAAGGATGATCAGGACTCGAAAGTCTACTTGATGAATAGAAAAAAAATTCAAGATGGCGGAATTTATTTTTTTCCATACAAAATATATGCAAGACATTAATTGGTTCTTTTTCAAAATTTCTGATGGTTTCGTGGAGAGGACAAAAATTCATTCGCAGGAAAAATATGGAGAGAGCAGATGGTTGAGGATTTTGGAGACGGGCGAGGAGCACGGCCAAAATATCGAAGATAGGTGGGGGGTGTTCAAACAAATGTCACTCGAAACTTCATCCATTTGGCAGAGAGCTGAAAAAAACCCCAAAATGGCGGATTCAAGATGGCGGCCATACAAATTTCATCGGTGTCTATCTCGAAAACTATAAAAGATGGAAGAGTAGTTTCTTGGAAAAAGATGATCAGGACCCGATGGTTTACGTGATGAATAGAAAAAAATTCAAGATGGCGGATTTTTATTTCTTCATACAAAATGTATGTAGATACGGTTCTTTTTTCGAAATTTCTGATAGTTTCGTATGGAGGACAAAATTTCATTCAGAGAAAAAATATGGAGAGAGCTGATGATTGAAGATTTCGAAGACGGGTGAGGAGCACGGCCAGGATATTAAAGATAGGTGGGGAGTGTTCAAACAAAAGTCACTTGAAACGTCATCCAATTAGCAGTGAGCTGAAAAAAAAACCACCCAAAATGGCGGATTCAAGATGGCGGCCATACAAATTTCGTCGGTGTGTATCTCGGAGACTATAAAAGATGGAAGAGTGATTTCTTGGAAAAAAATGATCAAGACCCGAAGATCTATTTGGTGAACAGAAAACATGGAAGAGTGGTTTCTTGGAAAAAGATGATCAAGATACCAAGATCTACTTGGTGAACAGAAAACACGCGGTTCGCTTTAGCGAGCCGCGCACCCACGCGCTCTACTAGTTACTATATATATAGCTACTCGTGCTGATTCACTCACTCACTCACTGACTCATTGATCACCTCTCCTGTAAAATTTTGTATGGAAAAATTTTTTTTCACTCACGGTTTCGTATAGAGGACAAAAATTCATTCGGAGGAAAAATATGGAGAGAGCTGATGATTGAGGATTTCGGAGACGGGTGAGGAGCACTGGCCAGGCTATTGAAGATAGGTGGGGGGTGTTCAACCAAATGTCACTCGAAACCTCATCCAATTGGCAGAGAGCCGAAAAAAAACTCCAAAATGGCGGATTCAAGATGGCGGCCATACAAATTTCGTCAGTGTCTATCTCGGAAACTATAAAACATGGAAGAGTGGTTTCTTGGAAAAGAATGATCAGAACTCGAAGGTCTACTTGATGAATAGAAAAAAAATTCAAGATGGCGTAATTATTTTTTTTCCATACAAAATATATGCAAGACTTTATGCGGCGCCTTTTCAAAATTCCTGATGGTTTCGTATAGAAGACAAAAATTTATTTGGAGGAAAAATATGGAGAGAGCTGATGGTTGAGGATTTCGGAGACGGGTGAGGAGCACGGCCAGGATATCGAAGATTGGTGGGGAGTGTTCAAACAAAAGTCATTCGAAACCTCATCCAATTGGCAGGGAGCTGAAAAAAAATCCAAAATGGCGGATTCAAGATGGCGGCCATACAGATTTCGTCGGTGTCTATCTCGGAGACTATACAAGGTGGAAGAGTGGTTTCTTGGAAAAAGATGATCAAGACCCGAAGGTCTATTTGGTGGACAGAAAAACCGCGGTTCGCTTTAGCGAGCCGCGCACCCACGCGCCCTACTAGTTAATTATATTTGCGACTAAGCTAAAATAATAAACTGAGGCTTTCAGGAGGCAACCAGCTCAAGTGTGTTGTTTAATGAACACGACATAATTGTAACTAATGCACATCAGATAAGCAACGTAACTGTTTTGGCAACTAAAGTTGCCAAGTGGGCAATGGGCCCAGATAATACACATAAATTATTTCCGGGGAGTTTATACTAACCCTTACATTATTATCATCTTGAAGCTTGCACACTTGGATGGATTTAAACATGGCTGATGAGTTTTTGAGTTAGATCTTGGGCGAGTTTGTACAGAAACTAGCTTTTGCCTTGAAATTCGTGAGCGTCGAGTTTTTTAAAAATCCCGCGGGAACTTTTTAATTTTCCGGGATAAAAAGTAGCTCATCCCACTGACCCTTCATTACACTCACGTAAGAATCATGTCAATCCGTTACTACGCTGCATTGTTGCTTGATTGAAAGACTAACCAACAAACAAACACACTTCCAAATTATCCGTAGACTTTTGAAATATCCAGCTATAAACAGTTTCGTGACTGACAGACAAGCTGATAACGCTCAGCAAGATGGACGTCAAGATTTGTAAGTTGGAGAAATATTTCTTGAGTACCCTAGAGCCACCTCTACACTAATGCGGGCTTTTTTAAAAGGGGTGAAAAGGAGTGGTTTAGTTTATATTACGAAGAAACGTATATTTTAAAACCTTAATCCATGCTATAGAAATCATGAGCATCAGTTAGTTTATTGTAAGAGGCTTTCAAGTCACAAAGCTAATAAAACTTGAAGTTTAGAATAATTCAAGCGTAATATTATAGTTTATATAAGACACCTTGCTATTCGATGAAGGCACTAGTATTTGTTGAAATATCCAGACATTGTGTGGGCAAAGGATCAAAGGCGAAGGTGCTCGAGCCAAAGGATTGACTTGTCAGAAAGGTCAAAGCTTAGATACTGTAGATATCTAAAACAAATATACAGACAAGTCGAAATTTAACATAATCATCATAATGCCTTTTGCAATAAACTATTTCATTATAATATTAAGGTTTATTCGATGACTAGTTGATGCACGCGGCTTCGCTCGCATGAATTTAGTTTTAATTCGATGACAAGATCCTTGACTGCAATCTCACCTGTTGGTAGTGACGATGCAGTCTAAGATGGTAGCGGGCTAACTTGGAAGGGGTATGGCAGTATACGCTAAATCGCTTGGCGGCACGTCTTTGACGGTAGGGTGGTAACTAGCCGCAGTCAAAGCCTCCCACCAGACACAACTGCTGCTTCAGATAACTTGTCAGAAAACCTCAATGATTTTTTGGTCCGACCCGAGTCTTACACTTAATACGATTTGATCACGAAGAGATACTCCGACTATACTCTCTCCCTAATACTATAGTTTCCAACAACCACTGAGCACTAATAACCTACCATAAAATGGATACTACCCGTATTCCCAATACATTGTAGGTACTATGAAACTTCTATTCTAGGAGTTTTAAAGAACTTTTGAGTAAAGTTAAGTGTTTTCTTATTGGAAGTAGAGAAGTCTTGTTTGCGAAGACAATAAACTCATATAGGGTTACATTGTATTACCCGTACTTGAACGTCTCGGGTGGAGTACGCACTTAGGATTTACTGATCTATAACCAATTTGATGTTTCTTTTCTGTGTTCACAAGAAATGGTAATCCTACTTCCTACTAATATTATAAATGCGATAGTACTCGTAATTATTTCTAATGTTTGTGTGAATTTGAATGGTTGGATGGGTATTTGTTACTCCTCCACTGTATACATAGCATAGTTTCATTAACTATTGAAATTTTTTTTTTGAAAAGAGCAACCGCCGAGTTTCTTGCTGGCTCTTCTCGGCAGGAAAGGCATTCTGAACCAGTGGTAGATTCATCGACGATTCAAAAGTGCTTGTAAAAGTTTATTTAAATAAAAAATATTTCTATTTCTTTCTTAGAAAATTGAAGAATTTCCGTTTGAAAAAAAGTACAAACACAAATGTTTATACTCAGTATCGTCCCTCGGAAATATGATGTAATTTTTGACTGTTTTTTTTGGATAGTTAAAAAAAAAATCAAATCTGCATCTGAAGATTTACCATTAGGTACACGCGCTCATAAAAAACGCGTACGCATAAACGCCGCTTATAAAAAAATATTGACTCAGCCGGTAATATAACCCGGAACCTTTTATTGTGCTGCGCCAGGAAGGCTCGTTCCTAAAATAAAATACTCATCTACTAAATTATAGACGAACGAGTATAATATTTTTGAGAAATAAAATTCCACTTCAAGTAATTGAAAACTGAATAGGTAAATCGAATAAAGCCATTTTCAAAATAAATGTTTCTTCGAATTAACATAACCATCACGAATATTGAAATGTTAATTTGTAAATTCCTAAAGGGCGATAGTACCGACTGTTATTGATCGATTTGTGATAACAAATTGGCTCTCGGGAGAGGATTTGGAGTGATTTGTTGAAGTGTAATAGAAGTCTCATAAATTTAAAAGTACCTATAAATAGAGCTCTAAATAGAATCTAGTATTACTGAATCCTCAGCTAATAAATATAGTTACTGTCTATGATTACTGAATGCTCAGCTAATATCTCTATAATTAATTAATCCTTAGCTCTATATATACACTTAAAAACTCTTTCTACAAAACCGACTCCAAACGAAGTATACAAAGTAAGTACACAAACAAAGTATATCAATTTTGCCTATAAAAATTGAAGAGTTCCCTCGATTTCTCCAGGATTCCATCATCAGATCCTGACCTGATGATAATGGGATCATCTGGGAAGTATACCTTTTCAAACAAAAAATAATTTTCCAGTTCGGATAATCCGGGAATGTGCATAAAAAAGAAGATTTCAAGTAATTGAGAACCTTCTCCTTTTTTGGAAGTTGGTTAAAAATAGAGTTATTATCTATCATTATGGAAACTATGTAATCCAGCCGTCTCCAATAGCTACTCGCTGATCGACTTCGTCTTCTTTATAGACGTCCACGGCTGGACAAAGGTGTCATTCATGTACTGCCACAGGTCTCGGTTTTGCGCCCCCTCCAGCGGCGCCCTGCGACTTATCTGATGTCGTCCGTCCACCTGTGGAGGGTCTGCCAGTATTGCGCTTTACGGTGCGGGAACCACTTCTGTACCTTCAGATTTCAATGACTCCAAATACATAGGCTTTCAAATGCATTTATCTTCCCTTGCTTGTGGAGTAAATCCCTAGCTGTTGAAATATCAAACTCTATTGCACCGCATGCGCCACGTTTCATCGTACTTTTAAGTCAACTTTAGTAATGGTTGTTTTGAAAACTTGCTTCAAAAATTGAACTACAATAATTACAATAAACATAAAACCGTAACTTTCGTAAGAAAACAGAAGAAAAATAAATGTAAGTTACGACTTAATGCATCGTAACGTAAACTTTGACTTGCGGACTATAACTAGAAAAATTACGAATTTAAAGTATATACTGAAAGTGCTATTAAAACTTGGGAGTGCGTTGTTAAAGCTATACTTTTACGGATGCAGACTATAGTGAGCTTACCTAACTATGGGTACACATCACATCACATCACATCACATCACACTAATATTATAAAGCCGAAAGTTTGTATGTGTGTGTGTATGTTTGTTCCTCCTTCACGCCACAACGAATGAACCGATTTGGCTGAAATTTGAAATGGAGATAGCTCATACCCAGGATTAAAACATAGGCTACTTTTTATCCCGGAAAATTACAGAGTTCCCGCGGGAATCAAAAAACCATCCTTTTCATTTATCCACGCGTACGAAGTCGCGGGCATCGTCTAGTTAGAGATAAAAATAAATGAATTAATTAATGAAATGGATGAATGAATACAATGAATGAAATGAATGAATGATAACCTTTATTGTAAGATTGTATGGACAGATTACATAAGAGTTTTACAAAATACATTATATTAAGAATTGGAAAGCTTTTGTTCAAATAAACTCTTCCTTTCGCATCAGCAAATGAATCTACAAATTCAAAAAAAAAAAATGCCGTTCCAAATAAGAAGAACTCGGTGGTCACTTCTTTGTTTATAACCTATGTTTGGTGGAGTATAAAACAATTGCTACACGTCTAAATATTAACCGAAAATCATTTTCTAACCTTTTACCTTTGCCCTTAATTACATAGCGATAGCTAAAACTTATCATACGTTAAATTAATTTATTATTGTCACTGAAATACAATCCCAAAGTTAAAGCATAACTACTCTAGTAACTAATAACTAACGTTGTAACAGTTAATTCGCAGTTACTAAGCAAACTTTTGAAAGCTATGTAGTGCGCGAGTCAAACGTGACGGGGAGTTTGTTTGGCGTCGTCATACATAGGTCAAGAGCCTGTTGTGAGTTTAACTAATCTAAGTATACCACATAAGGATAATGTAAGGGGAGAGAACTGGTGCCTATATTACGAGTTCTGAACTTGTCTTAAGCAGCAGTGTCTCAACCTAACAATAGATGGATCATTGTAGTTAACTAATGACCTTATTTCATTAAATTTCATTTCATTAAAAAAAAAACAATACAATACAATCTAATGCAAAGGTTAGGTTATCGATGCATAATTTCCTGGATCATAATATTTTTATAAATTTTTCGTATTTCAGATAACACAAGTATGAGATATTAGAGGTTTTTTAACTGTCTGTTAATAAATATTATCTAGCTTTACTGTGAGAGTTTCGCAGGATAATTAATAAGGAGATTTTCTAACGCTAGAATCCGCTTAGAAGCAAACAAATAATTAACTCATCGATTATTATTTATTTCTGACCAGATAATAATGCCCGCGATTTCGTCCGCGTGGATTTTTAATTCTCGTTTTTATTTCTTCAGTTTTCCGGGATAAAATGTAGCCTATATATCAATCCTGTATAATGAGCTATCTCTATTCCAAATTTAAGCAAATTCATTGTGGTATGAAAGAGTAACAACATCATCACATCATCACAAACTTTATAATACATATTTATAATATTAGCAGGAAGTTACGTAGGACAGGATTTTTATATGGTATTTAAATTAAGGCGGAAATTTTGAAGCCGTCTCTCAAACTAACTAGAATTAATTAAATTCATGTGTACACTGAAGATTACTCGGCGAACCTTGTTTGTACACAGAGTAATCCATTGTTAAATCAGTTTTTTTAACAGTTTTGCTATGTTCAAGACATAAATCTTAGACTGCATTGTCACTTACCATCAGGTGAGATCGCAGTCAAGGACCATCCTACCATTGAATAAAAAATAAAAAAAAAGACGTGTGGCACTCGGGGACTGCCGCGGTAAAGCTTTTGCATAGCATTTTTTATCAACGCCATCTAGCGGCTCACCGTAGAGGAGTCCCGTGTCAGGTTATTTTCGTTACGGAATTTCTGGATTCGGTCTCCACGCTGGCCCGCGATAGAAGCTATGCGATAGCTTAAAAACTTTTACTACTTGTAAATCATTATCTAAATCTAGACATCAACCGTAGTTTCTGTTATGCTTTCCTAAACAACGCGGTGACAAAGGACATCACACATGACCCCATCTAAACTTTATTTATGAGTGTTCTAGCTGCAATTCTCTTGAAAAACTACTGACCCGAATAATTTGATTCGATTTTTGCATCATAAAATAAGGTTAAACACCGAAAAAGATTCCGACGAATTAAGAACCTCCTCCTTTTTTGTAAGTCGGTTAAAAAATAGTAGCCTACGTCATTTTCCAGGCCCTGAACTTATACCCACGCAAAAATCACGTCGTCCTGCTCCTGCGTGATCGAAGGTCAAACCAATAAACGAACACACTTTCGCATTTACGAGTATAATATAAAGTATGGATCTTGGAGCCGTCTCTCTAACTAGAATTAATTAAATTCATGTGTACACTGAAGATTACACGGCGGCCTTGTTTGTAGTGAGGTTAATCCATTATTAAAATGCAGCTGCATACGCCGCGGGCATATTAATCTGGCTTTTGTTTCACGGCCGAAATGTATTTTCGATGTTGTTTTATCGCAATATTTTGAGGGTTCCGCGGTCAAAAAAGAAATCCTTAAAAACATCATGCAGAAATTAATTATTTACTAGCCTTTGCCCAGCACTTTGTTCGCATATAGTTTTATAAATATCTTGAGGTTTCTGGTGTAAAAAGTATGGCACTTTATGAATAACATAGGCTTAACATAACTTTTTTAACCGACTTTCGAAAAAGGAGGAGAAGGAGCTGTGTTTTTCTACCTATGTATATCGATATCTCCGAGATTTCTAAACAGATTTGCGTGAATCTTTTTTTAAATCGATACAAAAACTTCGCGAGATGTTTCCATAAACATTTCGGGTTCCAACTCCTCAATCCTGATGCTGCAGGGGTACTGCCTTCCTAAACTGTGGGGATTTAGGAACTGTCGATTGTGAATTAAAAAAGCGGACGAAGTCACGGGCATCCGCTGGTTATTTATATAGTTTTGTTACTTTAAACCTAATTCCAAGCGGATGAAGTTGCGGACTAAACCTAGTGAAAAAAAAAGAAAGAATAAGTCAAATGGTTGCGAAATTGCTGAAGGGTTTCCATGTTTTATTTCTCGAATACTATTGTCGAAATTAATTGATTTTAATTACTTTCCAGTATTGTGGTATACGCATTATTAAAATTTCTGTTTGTTTAGGTCAAAGCAATTTATGCACGGGGCGCGTATGGTATGGGGTATAAATTATTTCAAAATTAATTTATTTAATGGCTGGGGAATCTTTTCGCGTTGACTTAGGGCGTGAATATGGGCTTGGAGAGGAAATAAACTTAAATAAAAATTCATTTTGATCTGTTCAATGAAATATTTTTAAGCACTAACTAGATATTTTCTTATTTCACCTTTTTTAGGGTTCCGAATAAAAAAAATGAAACCCTTATAGGATCACTTTGTTATCCATCTCTCTGTGTGTCAAGGCCCTTTTTCTCAGAAACAGCTTGAGGTACTGAGTTTAAAATAATGAATACAAATGTCAATGGTCTCTCAATGCTACGAAAATTTCAAGACTCTAGTGCAACTGAATAAAGAGTAATAGTTTTTCAAAGCTTTTCATACAAAAATTCCAGTGACGTCACGTTTGCAGTAATATATTACACGCCACTGCTTCTTTATTCTAGTTGTGTATATTTGACTGCGGGTGATGAGGTCCTGGTTTCGATTCCCAGGTCAGTGGTGTGTCACTTCCGTACCTCGAAGATTCTATAAAGTCGTCAGTCCTGCGCCTAATTTCTCTCCGGTCATGTCCAATTTTCGTCGTATCGGACTATGAGTACACACTCGTGAACATAATATTTTCTGTGCAAATGGAGACTAGCTGCCGTGACCAGATTCGCTCGGGAAGACATTATTATAATAATCCTTACAAAGTACGGAATCATTAGTGCGCGAGCATGACTCGCACTTGGCGGGTTTTTTTTTTTGGTTATTCAACGTCAAGTAAGCTGTAATCCTACTTACTGTCGCACTCAAAGACATTGTAAGAGTTATTCGGTAATTATATTTAATCTCTTAATTAATTGCCATACATATAATATACTAGACGATGCCCGCGACTTCGTACGCGTGGATAAAGTTTTTTTTATTTCCGCGGGAACTCTGTGATTTTCCGGGATAAAAAGTAGCCTATGTTTTAATCCTGGGTATGAGCTATCTCCATTTCAAATTTCAGCCAAAGCGGTTCATTCGTTGTGGCGTGAAGGAGTAACAAACATACACACACACACACACACACACATACAAACTTTCAGCTTTATAATATTAAAGTAATATATTAATGACAACCCCTATTGGTAAAAAGGTTGAAGCAGATTATTTTTTAAATAATTCTGGTAAACCTTTATTTTAAACTCGACTTTTCCACTTCTTCATTATAATTATAATATGCATGTATTATACAAATAAAAATCTCCAAATGATGATCAAAGTCGGCTTTGTAGTTTAGAAGAAGCACACAGACAGACAGTCACAGATATCGATTTTCTTTAATACTATTAGAGATGTGTAACAAGTATCCGCACGCGCGCTGGTCTCCCCGCCTCTCCGATTGGTCGGACGGCCATCGGCCATTTTTCTTTGATGAATTTGTGATGAAAGCGCTCTGTGTTTCCCTGCGTCTAATAATTTTAATATTTTGTAGAAAGTTTATTCGATTGTGGTTTTTTTGTGCCGCGACAAAGCCTTTTGTGGAAAAAACAATAAATACTAAATTAAAAGAGTAATCGACAGCTCACAGTGGCGCTCAACTTTGGGCCATCGAACTACAGTACTTTCGCTTGTGCTAAAAGCGACGCCATTACGGCGAAACAGAAAATTTTTTTTTTTTTTTTTTGTAAGTTGGAAGTGCGCGATCGCGTGCGCAATCACAATCAATAATGGCAGAAGACAAATCGACTCCGCTCCGACGCCGCGTAGCCCCTACACGTGACGACGCGGAGCGCGGTACATCCGACAGCGATGCCGGCGAAGAAGAAAACGTGACAGTTCGGAGAGGGCGGCCTACGCCCATCCAACTTTCGGAAAACCAACTGTCCAGCCTGTTGTCGAAGGTGATTCGAGAGACGTTAAGCATATCGCAAACCTCATCACCCACCACGCCGCCGTGTACGACGTTGCCTCCGGGTAATCTTTCGAAGTGCACGGCGAGGTTCAGCGGCGACTCCGGCCCGGACGCAGTCGAGACATTCATTGACGCGGTGGAGATCTATAAGGAATGTGCAGGGGTCAGCGACGCGCACGCATTGCGCGGTCTCGCAATGTTGCTCACGGACGGCGCGGCAATATGGTGGCGCGGAATCAAGACCGAGGTGCACAGCTGGGACGAGGCGAAACGTAGGATGCGAGGGATGTTTGGAGCTCCACAACCCGCTTATAAAATACTACGGACAATCTTCGCTCGTGAACAAAACGGTGAAAGTGTTGACGCTTTTATTCCCCATATTAGAGCGCTTATCGCTAAATTACCTTACAAACTAGATATATGTTTACAAATTGATATTATTTATGGATTATTAGATCGTAAGATTCGAAAGTATGTACCACGTAATACAATTAAGGATATAGATTCATTGTTAACAAAATCGCGAGAGGTGGAAGAGGCTAGGGCAGAAGTTCAGAAGCCACAATCTTCACTTAAAGATAATAATAGTTCAAAATTAGCAAACCTCACAGTACAGTCACCGAACCTAGTTCTGTTAGTAGTGTTAGTAGTGACAGTCAGAAACGAACCCGGCTTCGTTGTTCATATTGCAGAGCTTTTAACCATTCTGTTGATTCTTGCCGAAAACTTGCTGCTAAAAATGAGGCTAAGAACTCTAAAGCTGCCGCTGAGGTGAAACCCCCCTTAATGTGTTATCAGTGCTTGACACCAGGAGTTGTTCGGTCGAGGTGTGATATTTGCAATGGAAATAAGCCACAGGCCGAGGCTACAGCACCATCTAGTTTTAATGTACTCAAATCTAACTTACCTGTTCACAGCGACTTACCACTGGTAACTGTGCGTATTGCTGGCAAGCAGGGTGTTGCAGTACTAGACAGCGGAGCTACACAGAGCCTGTGCAGTCCTTTGTTGTACGAGGTTCTACTCGATGCTGGAGTCCAGTTCTCACCGGTGCAGCGAACAATAAGTTTAGCGTTTGGCTCACCGCAAGTATGCAATGTTCTAACTACATCTAGTACTGTAGTGGTTGAAATAGGTGGCCGAAAGGTCATGACAGAGTTCATGTACCTACCTAGCCCTGAAGGAAAAACCTTACTCGGGAAAGACTTCATCTCAAGCGCAGGTATCATAATGAATATACCTCAATCTACGTGGAGCTTTATCGATAATCCTAACCATATATTTAGTTTTACTAAATCCTTCCAACTGATATCAGATGCTGATGCGAGGCATGTAAGTAGTACTCACCTACTAGCTACGCCTCTTATTACCAGGTCTGATAATAACTTGCTGCTGAGAGCTCATGAGGGTCCAGCTTTATCAAGTTTTGAGAGGGAAACTTTAAATAATTTTATTTCTTGCAGAGCAGAGCGGTTTGCTAAGGAAGGTCCAGCCACAGAGTTCGCGACCCATAGCATCAAGGTCAGGGATGACCAACCGCCTATCGCCTGCCCGCCATTCCGGCTATCACCAAACCGGAAGGCTGCCTTAAGAGGAGAGCTTGACAAGCTGCTTGCTGCAGGGGTGATCGAAGAGTGTGAGTCACCATGGGCTGCTAATGTAGTCATGGTTCCCAAAAAGGATGGAGGTATGCGTCTTTGCATTGATTACCGCAAACTCAATGAGGTTACTGTACCTGACCGGTACCCATTGCCCAGGATTGAAGATGTTCTGCATGCGGCTAAGACCTGCACCTATATGACCACACTTGACCTGCATTCTGGTTATTTTCACGTTAACGTGCACCCAGATGATCGAGATAAGACCAGCTTTGTCACACCTTTTGGCATGTTTAGGTTTATACGCATGCCTATGGGCTTACGGAACTCCGGAGCTACATTCCAGAGGCTTATTGATCGTTTTAAATCTAATCTCACCGCACTGCATGGCTCAGTGCTGGCTTATTTAGATGACATTATTGTCTTATCACCTAGTAGTTTTGAGAACCACATAGCAGACCTGAAGTCAGTCTTTGACAGGCTGGCTGTTTTCAACTTGCGAGTCAATCGTGAGAAGAGTTGCTTTGCATGTAGTTCTGTCAAGTTTCTTGGCCATATTATTACACCAGGTGGTTTTCACACAGACCCAGATAAAACAGCCGCTGTAACTGCTATGCCTGCACCCAAGAACGTCAAACATTTAATGTCGTTTTTGCAAACTTCCAGTTGGTTCCGGAGGTTCATCCCCGGTTACGCAGAAGTGGCTCGACCCCTCACTGCGCTGCTGAAGAAGGACAGTAAGTGGCAGTGGGGCGAGCAGCAGCAGCAGGCCTTCGAGCGGATCAAGGCGTTGCTGACATCGGCGCCCGTCCTGCGACAGGCCGACGACACACTCCCGTACATCCTACGCACGGACAGTAGCGGGTATTGTCTTGGAGCTGTTTTAATGCAGGGGGAGGGAACCGATGAGCGGCCCATAGAATACGCAAGTCGTCAATTAAACTCTGCTGAGCGGAATTACACCACTACAGAGCGAGAGGCCCTCGCCGTAGTCTGGGCCGTTCAGAAATTTAGAGGTTACATAGAAGGGGCACAGGTTTTAGTCAAATCTGACCATCAACCTTTACGGTGGCTGATGAACACTAAGTCACCTAGTGGTAGACTAGCCAGATGGGCATTAATTCTGCAGGAGTTCGATCTCCGCATTGAGTATACACCTGGGAAATCGAACGTACTTGCCGATATGCTCTCACGCCCGTCATGCTCTCAGGACGCACACACGCAGTGCGACCTGTGCTACGCGGTCGCCGATTTCCCGGCTCGCGCAGCTAGCGACATTCGCGACAATCAATTAAAGGACCCAGAGGTACGTAAGATCATTGATGATTTAGAGGCTGACGACGCCCCATTTAGGGGGAGACAATGGGCCGACCGTGGATATGTACTCTCTGATGGCATTTTGTATCGCTATGCTCCCGAGGCGGATGGCGAGGAGGCTTGTCTCGTGGTACCCGAGCATGAACGTGCACAGGTGTTGTCAGAATATCACGACGCTCCGACCGCCGGTCATTTCGGGGTCGAGCGTACTTTACAACGTATAAGCACTAAGTATTATTTCCCTGGCATGCGTTCTTTCATAGCTAGCTACATAAAAAGCTGTGTTGCATGCCAGCGCTACAAAGCCGATACGAGGAAACCGGCGGGACTCGTGCAAACACCGGTCCCGGCCCGGAGATTTGAGGTAATATCAGTTGATTTGTTTGGTCCATTACCAGAAACAGCAAATGGCAACCGATGGATTCTCATTGCTGAGGATGTATGCACTCGATGGGTTGAATTGTTTGCCCTTCGAGAAGCTACTAGTTTCGAATGCGCCAAGACACTTGTAGATGAGGTCTTTCTACGGTACGGCGTCGGAAGGCGCCTCGTAAGCGACCAGGGCACTCAGTTCGTCTCTGAGGTGATGCAGCAGGTATGCAATGTATTTGGCATTCAGCAGTCGCTAACCTCGTATTATCACCCAGAGGCGAACCCCATAGAAAGAAAAAACAGAGACCTCAAACCGCAATTAGCTATTCTGGTGGGCAAAGATCATTCAACCTGGGATGCTTTCCTTCCAGCGATACGTTTCGCGATGAACTCTGCTGTCACGTGTAGTACTGGACACTCTCCTGCTTTTTTAACTTTTGGCAGGGAGATCCGTGCACCGGCCGACGCCGCGCGCGACTTGCGCTCGATCGTCGACAGCGACACGTTCGTGGCCAGCGTGACGCCGTACCTGCGGAAGCTGGGCGGGACGCTGGCGGCGGCGCGGGATGTGCACGAGCGCGCGCAGCGCGTGAGCAAAGAGCACGCAGATGCAGCGCGTCGTGAGGTACCGGAGTACGACACGGGCACTCTCGTCTTGCTGAAGACGCAAGGCCTGAACGACACAAGTAAGGGACAGACAGCCAAGTTCATCCCTCGAAGGGATGGACCGTATCGAATCCGTTCGGCCGTCAGTCCAGTCACATATTTATTGGAACGCATTAGCGATGGGGCACTTCTTGGGAAGTATCACACCTCCCAACTCACTCCTTTTGTCGGGGATATTGTACCTGCTCATAGGGAAAAACGAAAACGGGGTCGACCGCGACGTAATTAGTGTGGTTTATACTACTCTCACTACTACTACTATCACGAATCGCGAGGACGCCTAAGTTCATGATAGAGGGGGAGCCTGTAACAAGTATCCGAACGCGCGCTGGTCTCCCCGCCTCTCCGATTGGTCGGACGGCCATCGGCCATTTTTCTTTGATGAATTTGTGATGAAAGCGCTCTGTGTTTCCCTGCGTCTAATAATTTTAATATTTTGTAGAAAGTTTATTCGATTGTGGTTTTTTTGTGCCGCGACAAAGCCTTTTGTGGAAAAAACAATAAATACTAAATTAAAAGAGTAATCGACAGCTCACAGATGTAAATAATATATCTATACTATAATATATAATCTTAACTATGAAGTTAAAAATTTTGTACGGTTATTGAAATTATTCTTAAATTAGCCAACACCACGCCTCTATAATACGCTGTTTGAACGCTTAAACATTCGCAAACAAAAGAGAAAGTATACCCCGTGTTGGAAATTAATTTCTGGCAAACAACCAGCTTTCGTGGTGTTTTTGTTGACCCTAATTTTCACTTACATTTATTAAAGACAATAGTTTCTTCTCTGTTAAAAAAATTATGTCACCATTTTCACGGTTTAACCGTTAAATCGATTTTGACGCAGCTTGCACGCATACCTAATATAGGCTCACTAAAAAGATCAAAATCTTCTCTTCTTTGTGCAAACGAGCGGGTATGTGGGACTCGTTGGCACTGCGAAAATCCTCACTAAAACCCAACGGGCCCGACCCCGCTTAATTGGGAAGCCACAGGATCGCTGCTCGCTTTCTACTGTGGAATTCCAGCGTTTTCGGCCGATCATCCCGCCATCCTATGGAGCTCCGGGAGAATGAAGGTGCCTTTGCACAATGGTGCCTTCTTCTCGGGCCTCGTCGTCTGCGGAGTGGGTGAGCGTTCGGGTCTAGCTCTCTGTCTCGCTCCACTTCTTCTTTCTGTGAAAGCACGCTTTCACCAGCCACCACCTCCTCCCAATACCTCTCGCTGTCGATCATGGCATTCACCACGCTCGGCAGAAAGCCACCCCCACAAACTGCGCTATCAATCTAATCTAACCTGATTTAACCTATAATGCCTTACTCCAACCAAGTTGACCCGCTACCAAACACCTGCATATCAGATGTATTTTACAATCAGAGCATCAAACAAATCCTACCCGTACTCGTACCTGCTGCTCTAGCGTACAGCAGAACATTATCGTTACCGTTCTTTTATTACGCTATTAACATTATGTGAGGCGACTGACCGAGCACGGGGGATAAAATGGCTCGAACTCTAACACTAGCGCAGGCTCAGTCTGTACAGCTCTGATGCAATGTTGCCTGTCTATCGATCTTCTATCGGATAAACTTTGGTTAGTACGTTCAGAAACTACACTAAGCTTCCTCCATATCGTTCTTACCACGGAACTGCGAAAAGTCGTCAGCGTCATCTTTTTTTAAGGTTCCGAAAAAAAAAACGGAACCCTCATAGGCTAGCTTTGTTGTTCGTCTGCCTGTCAGTGTATCAAGGCTATTTTTTTCAGAAACAGCTTGAGGTATAAGTTGAAATTTACACTGACTAGATAAAGGTTAATGGTCTCGTAATGCTATGAAAATTTCAAGTTTCTAGTTTAAACTGTGATGAAATATTACGTAAGAATTTAAATTTACGCGGTATCTGTAGCGTAGCGCAATCTAATGCGCCATTCCTGAGAGTAAGTTCGTAGCCATAATATACTAGTTCTTTAATACGTTATTCGCAGTTGATTAATAAAACTGCTCATCAACTCAGTACCTAATTAATATAATACTAATTGATCTGGCACATGGTCTGAGGATAAAGTTTTTCTGTCAATAAGTCCCTATGTATTAGAACTCTTCCAAACTCAAACTTGTCTGAAAAGGAGAATAAAAAAATTCATCCATTAATTTTGTATAGCGGGAAAACTAACCAAACAATTTTGAACCACCTAAATTAGATAGACAAAATAATAATGGCAAAAGCTTTAAACAAGGTCACAACCGCAAAACCACTATTATTGTTGGCAATATAGTTTTTACAGCCATTAGCTTGCTTGCTAAGTTTTTGCGTCAGTCTGAATGAAAATATCCCAATCGTTCAAGAGCTGGTGGGAAAATTGAAGACCTATCCTAATAAAATCTTAATTCTGACCTGACCTGTCTTAATAAAGTTTTATAATAATACTAACTTATTTTATGATTTAGATTTTTTAAAGATCCCGTCAAAATACCTTAAATAGTTTTTCTTAGTGAAATTCTACAAATGGAAAGAACTTATGTGCAAAATCTCAAGTTTCTACACTCAGCGATTTGACAAAATTATTTTAATCTCGGTCTAGGCTATATCATTCGGGAATAGGCTAATCCACCACTTAGGACCAACGACATCAAATGAGACGCAGGGAGTCGCTGGATTCAGGTGGCGCAAGATCAAAGCCTGTGAAAGTCCATGCAAGAGTCCTATGTCCAGCATGGACGTCTATCAGTTTATGAAAAAGAAGGTCTATAAATATTTTTAGTAAGTCCATACTAATTTCGATTTCTACAGGGTATCGACACAGTTTTGTCAGTGGGATGATGAACCCTGACTGAAGCCTCCCGGTAGACTAATATAGAGACAATTTACAAAATTTAGAATAAAATTAAAATTTAGAATAAATAAATAAATAATACCTGATAAATAAATACATAGTACCTAATAAATTAATACTTAAATAATTAAAATGATGAAATTAATTGCTCACATTGCCCCCGCTTGAAATCAAACCCCGAATGTTCCACTTGGACACTGGATCTTGATGTTCAGTTCATAATTTATTGCAGACCGCAATAAAATCCACAAGCTCTTGGACCACATACCGACATCTGGATACAAAACAAGGATGCTGACCGGGCCGCCCATTTATCTTTCTTTACCCTAATTATGTGATGAAAATTTATCGTAGTCACTGCGACCTGAAAGTCAAAAGAGGACAAAATGTCCGAAGCTATTTATGACGCGGACAAAGTAGTTTTAACTATGCTTAGTAATTACGCCTCTCTAATTTGTAACATTCAACAAACGACTGAGACGAAATTGCGTCTTTAGGATATTGGAAAGAAGCTTTTGTTGGAGACTTCTGTGGTCTTACGTTTTTAAATCCCTCGGGAACCCTTTTTTTTCGGAATAAAAGTCTCGCCTGTACCAGATAAGTCTAGTCATTAAGACTTCAGCATCACTAAGAGGTTTGATCTCACGGACGCGTCCCTGACTAATGTGCATTTTCAACTGATTTCCAAAAAAGGATGAGTCTTTTTTTTAATGTATTATCCCCGATTACTCGTAAACACCAGGACCGATTTGGAAAATTCTTTTTTGTTTGAAAGGGTATATTTTTCTTGTGGTCCCATAATCAGGTCAGGATCTGATGACGGGTTCGTGGAAAAATCGAGGTAACTTTAAATTTTATAGGCACAATTGATATACTTTGTAGTGACGTTTGAAGTCAGTTTTGCAAAAAGCATTTTTACGTTTATAATATAAACTATCTAAAATATATAAAAGGAAAATGAGGTGACTTACTGACTGACTGATTTATTAAAGCACAGCTCAAATCGCTGGACGGATCGGACTGGGTATACAGTTTAGCTATTACGAGTATGACTTACCTAGGCATCCGTTAAGAAAGGACTTTTGAAAATTCAACCCCTGAGGGGGTAAAATATGGGTTTGAAAAATCGAGCTTAACATGAGCGAAGCTGCGAGCAAAAGCTAGTTAAATATAATTTTCTTCAACAGTGATGGAAAACTTCGTGAATAAACCATGCATGCCTGATTGTTGTCCATAATGTCCTCAAAGTTTTGTGAAGTCCTCACTTAACCAGCGTGGTGGACTATGGCCTAAAGTTTAGGCCATAGTGGACTAAAGTTTAGGCCAAGCGAGGACGAGAAGGGTTTAAGCCCTAAACCCTTCTTATTTAAGAGGAAACCCGTGACCAGTGATGGACCGACGATGGGTTGAAATAAATTAATGAACGATGCGTCGTTTCAATCAGTTTGAAACCATCGTTAGTACAAATATGGGGGCTCTAAAGGCATAAATTTGATAACGCATCGTGGTACTAGTTGGCATCTTGTCAAGCATATGGATATGCGACAAATCTCGTGCTGGCGTATGTTTGCAATAGGAGATATGTGTCGTATCGTATACTACAAGATAGGGTTACTACAAGGTAGGGTTTCCATCTTCTCAAGTTTTCTTGATATAGCTCCACTAACATGAGGACTGTGGTGAATGTTTACATCTATACTGATTACTAGATGATGCCTGCGACTTCGTCTGAGTGAACTAGGGTTTTTTGGTTCCTGCAGAAATCCTTTAATTTTCCGGGATAAAATGTAGCCTATGTGTTAATCTGGCATATAATCTATCTTCATTCCAAATTTCAGCCAAATCCGTCCAGTAATTTTTGCGTGAAAGAGTAACAAACATCCATCCATTCACGCTTACAAACTTTCGTATTTAGAATACTACATAGTATAAAACAAAGTCGCTTTTTCTGTCCCTATTTCCCCTTGGTCGCTTAAATCTTTAAAACTACGCAACGGATTTTGATGCGGTTTTTTTTAATAGATAGAGTGATTTAAGAGGAAGGTTTATATGTATAATAACATCCTTTAAATATTGGAGAAATACTGTTATTTTTGAGTTTTCTAAAGTGATGTCGTAAATAATTACATTTTTTCCGCTTACATTGCAAACGCAGGCTGAAC
Organism: Hipparchia semele; assembly: GCA_933228805.2. Lineage (NCBI taxonomy): Eukaryota > Metazoa > Arthropoda > Insecta > Lepidoptera > Nymphalidae > Hipparchia > Hipparchia semele. The sequence continues at coordinate 2,273,998 of OW121725.1, read as the reverse complement.
CCTACGAGATTTATCAAAATAATGTACTAAGTATTGTACACATTGAAAAAGTCTACAGAAAACTCCGCGATGGTATATGTCTACCTCTTATGGCCATCCCACAATAACGTTTTTTTGTCATTTACTTTTTACGACAAATAATGGCTAATTTTCGAAGCGATTTTAACCAATACAGCATTAATCCTTATCTAATTAAATACCTTAAATACATTGTTGATTTAATATAGATCTATATGGCCCGTTACAGCATATGATTTAAATGAATATTTTCGAAGATATTACAGATTTAAAAATTGCGGGACGTAGCGCTTGCGGCGGTTCCGGCTGGCCGGGGAGTTGGGAGTGTGCCTATAAAATATTGTCTAACTAGCGGACGCCCGCGACTTCGTCCGCGTTCCTACATCACCACAGTTTAGGTTGGCAGAACCCCTTCAGCATCAGGATTGAGGAGTTGGGTCCTGGAATTTAACGATGTAGTCTTTATTTGGTCCCTACAATAACTATTCATAATCAACAGTTTCTAAATCCCCACAGTTTAGGGGAGCAGTACCCCTGCAGCATCAGGATTGAGGAGTTGGAACCCGAACTTTTTATGGGACCATCTCGCAAAGTTTTTATGTCGATTAAAAAAAAATTCACGCAAATCGGTTAAGAAATCACGGAGACATTGATATGCAGAGGTAGAAAAACACAACTCCTTCTCCTCCTTTTTCGAAAGTCGGTTAAAAAAGTATATGTTGCCCGATAATATCATCTACCAGTGAAAGTCCCGTCAAAATCGGTCCAGCCGTTCCCGAGATTAGCGGTCACAAACAGACAGACAGACAAACAGACGGACAGACAGACAGACAAAAATTTTAAAAATTGTTTTCTTGGTATAAGTATCGTATTTACTTTCGTATGCAGTTAGTAAAAAGCTGTTCTTTTGATAGTACAAACAGATACTTCAATTTTATTTTACAAGAAAGCTGTGAACGTTGTAAATAAAGACAATCTGTAATATATTAATTGTTGTATAAATAGAATAAATAGGTAAAAATGTAAAAAGTAAATAAGTAAGAATGTAGTGTATGAATTTAGATATTAAAAAATAGCAGGAAATCTTCATGGTTTAGGGAAAGAAGAATTGTTTTACTCTAAAAACGCGTGCAGGCCACGGGCAGTAATGAATAAATCAAATTGTTTTGATTGATTTTAATCATTTTATCAGTGAATGACATAGGCTATATATTTTATACCCGTGCGAAGCCGGAGCGGGCCGCTAGTTTAGAATATTAGTAAGAATGTTAGTAGTAAGTATTTCGTCGTTTTTAACCCCCGAAGCTCCCGAACTTTAAAAATTGTTTTCTTGTTATAAGTACCGTATTAACTTTCGTATGCCTTTAGTAAAAAGCTGTTCTTCTGATATTACAAACAGACACTTAAATTTTATTTGTTTGTATGGATATAGATATTTGTAAGAATGTAGCCGTATGTAGACACTTGACATGACAACCCTGAATAATAATAATAGGCAATGTCTGATACTTGAACCGTGATGAGAAGACCAAGTGGTGTACGATTCATGTTGTTTGCACTATACAAGATTTAAGTTACAGATTTTTTTCCAAAAAATAATCAATCATTAATTGAGTCGTTCACTGCATAGCAATAAGTATAATAGTAGCATAGATAATAATATGTACGCTCGTGCAAAATATTAATAACTAGATAATGCGCGCGACTTCGTCCGCGTTTATTTTATTTATAGGTTTTTGATGTCCGCGGGAACTCCTTAATTTACCAGCATAAAATTGAATATCCGTCCAACATATTTTGCTTGAAAGAGTAACAAACACGCGCACGCACGCACGCACGCACGCACGCCTGCACACACGCACACACACACACACACACACACACACACACACACACACACACACACACACACACACACACACACACACACACACACACACACACACACACACACACACACACGCACACAAAATCACACAAACTTTCGTATTTATAAGTACCTAAAGATGCCGACTGTATTTGAAGCTCGGACTACATTCTCGGCCGATCTAACTGGTAGTTGAGTTGCTGTATACCTACTGTGTATTAAGTATCTCGTCTCCCGAAATATCTCGTGTAAAGGTTGCCTTACCAGATACTGCCGTTTTAGAACCCACTGGCGCTAATAACATTAGCATAGTTATAGAAGGCGCTGGGATGAGACCTTTGAAAAGGTCCCTTTGGGGCCGAGGCGGCTCTTAAACCCGCTTTCTCAATAATGACTATCGATGATTTTGTACCCCAAATTACAGGAGACTAGATACAAAATTATTGGATAATCTTCTTCGTACAAATTGAAGGTATACCTAAATACGTGCAATAGTGCGTGTTTCTATGTTGTATAATTATAGTCTCTGTAACTTTCCACAGCTGTACCGATCTAAACAAAGTTAACGTAAAGAAGATAGTTTGCATCCTGAAAACGGATGTACTTTTGTTACGAATTACTTTGTCGTTTACGCTTAATCTTTATAGAATTTACAATGCATGGATATCGGCTAATCAGTCAAAAGGGAGTTATTAAAATCCAAAATGGATATAATATTTTACAGTGAAAGCGAAATATTTATTTATGAAATCAAAACGGGCGTCATAAAGGGGGTGAAGAAATATTTCCAGGTACAGTTGTTAATGATATATGAAACCCAAGATATATACAAAATAAATCTTGCGACGAGCTTCCAAAATAAATGGTATAAATCTTGCCCTCGGACCTATAGTGCCGATAGATCTCATTATGTGACTCTGATATAAGCTCTTTTTTATTCCGGAAAATCAGAGAGTTCCCGCGGGATTTTTAAAAACTTATGTGGATGCAGTCGTGGGCATCATCCACTGTAGAATAAAGACAAACGGCCACACCTACTGCCATCAAATTACTGTAGATACATATTACAAAAAGAACTATTTATCCTTGGTTTTAATATACCAATGGTGTGGGTGGGAATATTTTTGATTAATAACTTTCCCCATCGCATTACCAGTGATGAAATAAAGGATTGGGCGGCGCGCGGCGTGATATTCAATTCCTTGCTTTGATTCAGGAAATGCTTCGGATTTGTACTTCGTGTTAAGTTAAATTATATTTTTTTCATGAATCATTGGAATGATCAATGCGAACTTTAATCACAAAAATAATAATTATTATGCACGTGCTAACTCGCGGATTTGTCCATGTAGGTTTTTTAAAATCCTCCGCGATTTTAGTATGTATCAATGGTGAAATCGAATATAAATCGCAGTAATTTACCTGTAATGTTGATTATTCATAATCTCTATTTAGAACGTGGTTCTCGTTGCTGAAGGTTTTAATGATTCTGACCTTAGATCTTGATTTTTCATTATTTTGGATCCTTTTCATTAAATCAAAACCTACACATCTTTTCTGTGTGAAAGATACTTATAATGTGGTTACCTTAATTCCGAAGTCACAAGAACAAAGGTAATGAGGTAAAGTTCATTTAACTCCGAAAACAGGATTAAATAGTAGATTTTTACACAAGGGACGTAAGTAAGCTATTACAGAACAAGATCCAATTTGGCGCCAGTGCGAGCGCAGCTCGCATAGGGCGCTAATGGATCGCGTGCACCCGAGATATTTAGTCACACGAGCGAGCGCAGCGAGCGAGGGTGAATATAGTTCGAGGGTGTAATAGCTACTTGCAACCGAGGTAAGCATTCTACTTTATATCATTCTTGCGAGGTAACTTTGGACTTATCCGGCAAAAGGTTTTGCATCATTTGTTCTGCTTCAAGCAAACAAAAATCAGGCTCTCCTCCTTTATCATCATCTGATGAAGTGCTTGACATTGTTGTAAATAACTTAAATCCCTTTACGAACAAACTTCACAAACTTTCAGATCAAATGAAATGCCGCCATTTCCATTTTTTTTTCGTAAATAGTTTTCCATTTTTTTTTACGGCTCTGAGTTCCAAGGAGTTTTACATAGTTTGAAATGTATGGAAATTAAATGCCGCCATGTTCAGTGTTTTTTTTTTCAGTAAAAAGTTTTCTTACCATTTTATAAGAAAAGAGATTGTTTACCAAGGAGTTTTGCATAGCTTGAACTGTAAAGTGAACATTACAATTAAAGCATAGTGCGACGTAATGTTGCCTTGAATTGCAAACACCAACTTACAAGGAGACTTTCCACCATAGTAATCCCTAGTTACTGAGCAAGTATGATATAAACAATTATTATTATTAAAAGTTATTTATACAAACACTTTAACGAGGTCTTGAATATAAAGTGGTCGCTGACCTCAGGAGATTTGAATAACGCTTGTTGTTTTGGCGAGCTGCATCTAGACTGTATACACTTGTAAAGCCTGTATTCTTGAAGTGAGATTAAAGGTTAGTCATAATATATTTTTAACTCTCGACGCAAAAATGACGGGGTGCTATAAGTTTGACGTGTCTTTGTGTGTGTGTGTGTCATGTGTAGCTTCCGAATGGATGAACCGATTTTTATTTTGTTTTGTTTTTTTTTTTTGTTTGAAAGGTAAATTAGTCGGGAGTAATCTTTGCTATGTTTGATGAAAATTGGTCCAAGATGGCCACCGCCACAAAATGGCGGATTACATATTATTATTTTAACGATTACTGACTAGCGATTACGACACTTGTACTAGCTTTTACCCGCGACTTTATCCTCAACTAGGCCCATGCAAAAAATCATGTTAGGACCTCAAAATAAGTCATATATAAAGAGTTAATACATATGTATTAACTCTTAATATTGTCCCTATTGTAACATATTAGTTTAGTATTTACCTATGTCACAGACTACATAATAGTACTAAAAGTATATAAATATATCGGTTCAGCCGTTTTGAGGATTACCCCGGACAAAAGTTTTAAAATGTGGCTTTGGCTTGTGCTGAAATCTCAAGGGCTTGTATATTTTATTTATATTCGTATTTATTAACTTGCAGATCAACTCTTCCCTTATAATTGTTGCACAGAGAACGCTTCAACAAAGGATCTTCAATTATGCACCATTGCACTGTGAAACAAAGCTACATACAGTGTCAAGATACAGTTTAGTAATCTATATACAGTTGCGCAAGGCCTGTGCTTACGCAGAGCAACCGCCGTTTTTGAAACAGCCCTTACTAAATCAGTCCAATAAACCATTTTTGCAATATTTGCAAAAAAGCCATGAGGATGTCGCGGGACAGCTGCTTCCCTTCTCATCACGATAGTAGAATTTTATTGTCTGGAACGATTATGAAGTTTGCAGGCCAGACTTAAGCTGTTTTGGTGATGGCTTTGAATGTTTTCACAATATGGATAGATTCACAGCACGGCCCAGAGAGTAACACTCTAGACTGGTAAAAAATAAACCATTACAACGCACTCAGGGGTAAAACATAACACATAATACATCATGGCCCAACACTATAAACAAACAAGTTGAGTTTCTTAGTTTTTTTAGAATCGCTTTTGAAGTAACATACATTTTTGAAGTTTTGAAAAAAATAAAAATAATGTCCATACAACTTTTAACAATTATTAAAAACTTTGATAAATAAAATTTATTGACAGAGCATAAATAGATTAAATACAGAAAACGGATGTAAGATTTTCTTATTCACCATTGTTACTATTTTTTTTAATTTTTACGATTGTTTTTGTACGATGAGGTAGGCCAGCACTCAAGTACACCGTAGCCAAGGAAAACGTTCTTTACAACGAAAGTTCCTGGGAGTTCAAGCCACGGTGATTTAAAAAAACTTGAGAGGTGTCAAGGGATACCCGGATGGAACGAAGTTCAATGCGAAATAGAAATGAAAATATCTGGCTTGCTTTCTATACGCCGCACAGCTTACAATAGCTTACTATAGCAAAAAGTGTCGTGACAACTTTTCGTAAGAATTTTTTCCGTCTAGCCCCCTTTCACAACGCGCGATAAGGAACTTCGTTCCAAAATGAAAATTTCTAACTGTATGACTGCTAAACTGTGATGTTAAGCCACAAGTTCCGAACGTTGTACAAAGATGCCTCATATTAGCCAAGAAGACTCGCAACAGTTAAACGTTGGCGCGGTCTAATAAGTGATGAAACTGTTGCCAGCTTGCTACAAATTTAACTTGTTCAAAGTAATCGTTGTTCACTCGAACGTTGAATTGAATAATTGCACCAACTTAGATTCGAATTTAGGGATTCGAGTTTAAGTAATAACATCGGTCTAGTTTCATCTGTACAAACTAGTCTTTCGCCCCGAACTCTCATCCTAAATGTGTGTTTTGTTTTTTTGTGATTGAGTATGCTGCATAGGCCCTGTATGTGATGACTGGTAGGTACGGCATCCTTGTCTGGTCTCTAAAAGAAAACCACCGTGACGATAAAGATGTTTTAATGAGATTTATTATAACATGGCGTATGATTGATGGATGATTAAGACGTGAATGGCCAGTGGACAGATCGCGCAGTCGCCTCGCCGCTCCCGCGCCTGCCCTGCGCCGCCTCTCCGCGGCGCTGGACCGGTTTTCGAAGATGTCGGCACAGGCCCTAATGGCAGCTATAGCGACACTAAGGAGTTGAGCTCTAGGGCTCGAAGACATCAGGGGGCAACTTCTTCTAGGGCGACTCCTGCAAGGCTCGGACCTTAGCTTACGATTACATCCGGACGACGTAATGGAGTGGCTGGACTATACCTATTAGTCCATAGATCCCCATGGTAAGGACCCACGCCCGGATGACGTTAGAAATCGGGGGCGTCGTCCCTGTCTGCTTGTGTATGTCCGTACTGCTCTACCAGAACTAGAAGTACAGGAATAACGCTATTCAACTACTAGAAGAGCGACAGTATACAGTACTAGTGGCACGTTGTACCATACAAATTGTAGTTTTCCGGATTATGGAAAAATAATCCCGTACTGGGAAGCGCAGTATTAGCATATACCCCACTAGGTGAACCAATGATGTCAAACTAAAGGGAGCCGCTGGATACAGGCGGCGCAAGATCGAAACCTGTGGAGCTCCATGCAAGATACCTTAGTCGAGCAGTGGACGGCTATCGGTTGATAAATAAGGAAAACTAATCTTGTGCTTCCTTGTACATTTATCATGGAATTCTGTGTAAAGCCTTCTTCTATCCAAAAAAGACGTGTGGCACTCGGGGACTGCCGCGGTAAAGTATTGCATAGCATTTTTTATCAACGCCATCTGGCGGTGAGAGGAGTCCCGTGTCAGGTTATTTTCGTTACGGAATTTCTGGATTCGATCTCCACGCTCAAGGCCCGCGATAGAAGCTATGCAATAGCTTAAAAACTTGCATCATTTTTAATCGACTTCAAAAAAAAGAGGAGGTTCTCAATTCGACGCGTATGTTTTTTTTTTTTTTTTTTTTTTTTATTATTATTTTTTGGCGATGTTACTCCATAACTCCGTCAAATCTGAACCGATTTTAATAATTTTTTTTTTATTTGAAAGGACGTATCGTCAGGTTGGTCCCATTTAAATTTGGTGAAGATCTGATGAATATCTTCGGAGATGGAGGACGGAACTCCTCAATGAACAAGAGCAAATCGCTCGTGATCAGAGTGTGTGTCGGATTTTAACCATGCATACTTCATAGCATACATACATAATGCTTTTCTATTCGGCATTTCAATATAATTTTTTTTAACCGAATTTTTGACGATGTTACTCTATAACTGCAAAATCTGAACCGATTTCAATAATTTTTTTTTTATTTAAAAGGGCTTATCGTCTGGTTGCTCCCATTTAAGTTTGGTGAAGATCTGATGAATATCTTCGGAGATATAGGATGGAACTCCTCATTGAATAAGAGCAAATCGCTCGTGATCAGAGTGTGTGTAGGATTTTAACCATGCAAACTTCATAGCATACATACATATGCTAAATTTCTATTTGGAATAATATATTTCAATACTTTTTTTAAGGAGCAAAACAAATGGTCTAGTGAATTGGTCCCATGAAGCTACACTAAAAAGCTTAAAATAATAATATAAAAAAATATTTTAAAAAAACCGACTTCAAACGCCACTTAAAAGTATAAAATAATTTTAGTTTGTACACGTATGTTGAAGTCGGGCCAGCGTTGCGCAGTGGTATCATCGTTTCTATATTTTAAGCCCGTCCGACTTCAATATACGTGTACAAACTAAAATTATTAAATCGTAAATACTATTAGGCCGGTATACTTGTTGAATTAGCCCGTGAGACGGACGGGCCTAAATAGAAACGATGAAACCGATACGCGACGCTGGCCCGACTTCAACATACGTGTACAAACTAAAATTATTTTATACTTTTAAGTGGCGTTTGAAGTCGGTTTTTTTAAATATTTTTTTATATTATTATTTTAGACCGCTACAGAAGAATAGGTAGGTACCTGCACTCTGGTCTACCATTAAATATGACGCGGAAAACTCTTACTTAGCAGTATATTTCATTCTGCGCAATTCATAAGAAGCACGTAAAGTATGAGCGCGGTGCACTCGAACAATTTTATAGCATCAATTTACTTGCACCTTCTGTTACATAATATAGTGCTTTATTTTATTTCATTTCCTTGGTGAGCAATATTGTACTGTTATAAATGGCCAATTGCGTATCGGGCCATGCGCAGTGTAGGGTTCCGTAGTTTTATTTCACTATATAATGCATACTTAGAAGGGTTTGCAATGCGAATATGTAATTTTTCACCATAAAATATTTTATTATAATATTTTAAAATAACATCACAAAATAATAATGCGCTTAGTTATAAATTAATAGCAAAAACTCAAGCTACAATTTGCTATATACTGCCGCGTCTCCAGTAGTAAGTATAACAAATGTAGTTTGTTCTTGATTATCATAGAAGTCGCAAAGTAACCCTGCTTCTATTCAATATTAATGGCATCTAAGTCATTTACTATAAAACTTTTACTATTAAAGTTAGGCGACTATTACTCTTTACCTAGTAAAGCCTACTTACCCGTGATAATTTTCCTTTAAAGTTCGTTGTATATTCTACTACCGTGAATACTTTTCGTATATCTAAAATCAATTACAATGTTTCGGCGGAATTAATATGCATAACTATGCCAAATTACAGCTCTTTAGTACCGATAGTCTTTGCGCTATGCTCCAAATAGACAGACAGAAGGACAGACAGAAAGATGGACTAGGCAAAATTATAAGGGTTCCTTGTAGTTTAACTATGGAAACCTATATTGCAAAAAACCTTTTAATTAACCTCCATGGTGCAGTTATAAGTACTGTGACTTATGTGAGAAGCCAATCAAACAGCTAGGGTTCTAAATTAAAATATTAGTGTAGGTATATAAATCTATACTCGTACTAATATTATAAAGCTGAAGAGTTTGTTTGTTTGAACGTGCTAATCTCAGAAACTACTGGTTCGAATTTCAAAATTCTTTTTGTGTTGGATAGTCCATTTATCGAGAAAGGCTTTAAGCTATATAACATCACGCTGCGATCAATAGGAGTGAAGCATCAGTGAAAAATGTTGCAAAAACGGGGAAAATTATCCATATTTAAAATATATTCTTGTAAAAACTTCTATCGCGGTCATAATAACAGACATTGACGCGGACGAAGTGGCAGGCAGCAGCTAGTTATAAATATAGATATAGTGTAATGATACTCAGTAAGGCTTGTAGCTTGTCCTATATTAACTGTCCTCGATCAGATGAGACGATAGAGCACGAGCGCTTGATATAGCCTTGATTAATATTGTTTACTATGACTAATTTTGATTACACTTTATGATGGTGAGGGTAACAGCACGCTCTGAAGACACTGGATATTTGTAGGATGACAGATATTTTTAAGCTATTGCATAGCTTCTATCGCGGGCCAGCGTGGAGACCGAATCCAGAAAATCCGTTACGAAAAAACCTGACACGGGACTCCTCTACGGTGAGCCGCTAGATGGTGCATTTTTTATCAACGCCATTTAGCGGTGAGCCGCAAGATGGCGTTGATAAAAAATGCTATGCAATAGCTTTACCACGGCAGTCCCCGAGTGCCACACGTCTTTTTTTTTATACGATGAAAAGATAACGCTTGGATGCGATCTCACCTAATGGTAAATAACGATGCAGTCTAAGATGCTAGCGGGCTAACTTGGAAGGGGTATGACAATGTACATTCAACCCATAGCCCTGTATCTGTATCTACATGCCATCGTGCCGGAACGCTAAATCACTTGACAACACGTCTTTGACGGTAAGGACTAACTAGCCACGGCCAAAGTATCCCATCAGGTGACATCGCAGTCAAGGGTTATCTTGTCATCGAATAAAAAATAATAAAAACCGACTATATGTAACAGAGACAGCATATTTTGCGTTTGCTCTCAGATATAATATTTTGTGCACCTATTCAGAGAAAGAAAGTATTAATTGTGTTTCATTTGGGGAAGACAATTAAAAAAAAAATTGTTTCAACTAAAAACTTCTGGAACTAAACTTGTTCAAAATGGGCGTGGAAAAAAATTACCAACTTTACTCGCGGCCTAAAACCACGCCAAACGAAAGTTCGTCGTGTTTTTAAAATTTGTAAAGTTTCCTTCTTTTTAACTAGCCGTTACCAGCAATTTCATCCGAGTAGATTTTTTTCTTAATTTCCTGTTTCCCCGTAGGACTAAAGTAATATTTTTTCGGAATCTGTGTCAAATTATTTTCAAGTGATATTGAAGAATGAAGCTCTGAAAAGTTAACTAACTGGCAGGCACTCGAACAAACACAGCCGCTTAAAAAAAAGTTTTCACCCTCACCACCTGGGTGCCTGGTGCACTTTGACCATTCATTGTGCCAGATCTTTTTTCCACGTTCTTTGAAACTGGGGAACCAACTTCCAGCGACGTTGTTCCCACTAAATTACAACATGGGGTTATTCAAGGGGCGGATTAACAATTTCCTGAAAAGCCGTCAAAGCATTCGTGGTGCTTCAGGTGCTACAAATGTTCATGGGTGGCGGTAATCACTTAACATCAGATGACCTGCACGTTTGCTCGCTAAAACATGAACATTTGTAGCACTTGAGGTACCACCAATGCATTGCCGGCTTTTCAGGAATTTGCTGGTCCGCCCCTTCAATAACCCCATGTTGTAATTTAGTGAAAACATGAAGTTGGTTCCATAGTTTCAAAGTACGTTCAAAATTTAAATTATAGTAGGCAAGTATAAAGGTTAAGTCGGTATTTACTTCGAATTTTTACTTTTCGGAACCAAACCAAATCGTTAGCTAACTAGCAAAGTCAAACGGATAAGCTAACGAATTTGCTCTTTATTTGGCAAAGGTACAAACTCAATCTATTAGGTGAATAAATTTGAAATCAAAGCTAATAAAAAAAGTAAACCTTTCAAAGTTTAAAAAGGAAATACCTGCAATTAACTAATTTTTTTTATTTTTTATTCTAAACTTATGTAAGAGGGTTATGTGTATATTTTAAAATAAGAACTTTATTGAATTAAAAGTGGACACCTAGTTATTTAAGAAGAGAATTTACTCTCGAGCTCATTCTCATTCATTCATAATCAAAATAATGATTCCTATAGATTTTTTGGATGGATGGAGCAATGACATCCGGATAGTAGCAGGCATCGATTGGATGCGAAAGGCCGAAGATAGGTAACGTTGGCGTTCCTTTGAAAGAAGCCTATGTCCAACAGTGGTTGCATGAGGGCTGATGAAGAATAAGATGATAATGATAGACTTTTTTAATGTCACAAAGTTTGATTTACAAGATTTACACGATCCGCGAGTTATGTAGACAGCATCCCTAAATATTTTTTGTTGGTTTTTCTTTAGTCGGGCTTGTTTTTTTTTCCTTTTATTTACTCAATTCGTCGTAACACAATAATAAAAATTAAATATTGTGTCTAGTATTTCACAACAAACATTTTTGTATAGTACGTTTATCTCACGAAGTTACAGGCGCTTCACTTGTAGTTATGTCGTGTACATGCACATTGCGTAAGTGTGCATGCCTGTCAGGAGCCTAGGTGGGAGCGGTCAGGCGCGAGCAAGCTCTCGCTCACACTTATACAGATATAACACACACACATCCATGAGCCACGTGCCGTCGTTAATTGCAAGAACTTATTAAAGAAGCCAAGTTGAAACTTTTAAGTATGATAATTTTTAATTCGCTACCTGCTGAATTCGTTTGACGTCCTCTCGTTACTGCGATTAATTTATAGGTGTTATTATGAGCGGTAAAACCATTTTATATTTTTAACACTCGACGAAAACGTGGGTTGTTATAGGTTTGACGTGTGTATCTGCCTGTTTTCTCGTAGCTTTCCAACAAATGGAGCGATTTTGATAGGTTTTTTCTGTTTGAAAGCTGACGTAATCGAGATGGATCTTAGCTGTAATTTGTAAAGATCTGTTCAGGCGTTTGAAGATCATCAGCTAATTTTTTACTTGATTATACGGTCTTATATACTTTCACTGGTGCGATTGATTTGATATTTGGTATACTGTTACTTTGGATCATTTCCAAGACATGAATTTTTAATTACAAAATATCAAAAATTACTGGACCAGCGATGGAATCGAACTCATTTCTGGGAACCGTGCCCTGAGTGTGTTGACCATTTTACACTAGGAGGATAGCATGTTGTTTATTAAAATGTTTTTTTTTTTTAATATAAGGTTTAAATACATAAAGTTGATAGGCAGTTGGACTATAACAGCTGTAGTGTGAAATTCCCGAAAATGTGGGTTCAAAGATCACGGGCCCCGATATTTTTCACAATTATTTATTTTAAAATTTAATCGTAATTATACTAAAAGAAAAATCAGTGTGAAAATAATTTTCTTATAAAACAGAATCACTGGGAATCACGTCATAAAAAAACAAGTAAATAGATACTAATGGTACCAGAATGTGTATAATAAGCTTGTATTAAGAGTGAAACGAGCTCTTTTCATTGGGAATACATCGAAATAAATGACTTTTCCGGCACATAAAAGCCGCCTTTATGTTATCTTCAGTTATTCGGTATCTTAATACCTATACAGAGGGAGGAAAAAATGCTAAATGCCTCGACGTGCTTCTGTTAAGGATTTCCATTTCACATATTAAAATACTTTTCAATAAGAAATGTGCTCGTTCGTGAAATATGAAATTTTTCCTTCACAATCGAACCGAGATGAGTAGCGAAGTTGCCGAGTTTTCCCGACGACACCCGAAATCCTCACCTTCGAAAAACAACCGTCGACCCACCAATGCCGAATCAGTGTACGTTTGGGTTCCAACGCGTGTGGACGTGCTGCGTTTCGGAATTTTCGCGTTCTCGGCCGCTTGATAAAATCGAGACGTCTATATAATTGAATGTGGTTTGATAAAACTCATCACGCGTCAATGATCAAAGCTGAAATTTTGTTTAATGTTGAACAAATTATTTTATTTTCTCAATGAAATATCGCTCGCTTTGACGGATGATGGAACGGTCTTTAATCGTTCCGAAATTTGATTGAAATGTTGGAACAACTGCTGGATATTGTTATATGATTATTATGAGATAGCGATTGCTCTGATTGTTACAGTGATTAGCGATTGTTAAATATGTGGTATGTATTAAGTAATAAGGATCTGTTGTGACAAATTGTAGGCTTATAAGGTTATTTATTTCATATTTTATCAAGGTTTTTGTAGGTTTTGGTCCTAGCGAAATAGAAATGAAAGGGCTTTATTTTTATTAATTTAATCATCGATGAGTTATTGGTAACTTTTCAATGACTTTTGATTATTTTTATTGATATTATTACAGTTCAATTGGTCACAAAAGTAGCAGTGTGTTGATTTCATTTAGATAAACCACTTAATTGCCTAATTGCTTTAATTTGTTCATCTGGCTATCCTTGACAGACTTTTATTTCTGCCGTACGGTCTGAAAATTCGGTTTATTTTGTTGAAATTCGGGGCTTTTCTGTAGCCTAGTTACTTTAAAAGCAAAGTGCAGAACACCGCAGGCCAGACCGCACCGCTTCAAATTACTAAAATTCGCCTGCACCCATTTATTTTGGTTCGTGCATTCTAAGTTTTCAGTTTTCATTTTTCCTTACATTTTGTTGGAAGCCACGAATCCTATATCTTTATAAATAGGTTTAGGTTAAATCGGAAGACCGTTGTCTTATGTTTAAATAACGTGTAATAATAAATTTTTATTATGTAGCAACCACGTAGAGGCTCTACGCCGTAGTGGGTCGGGAGGTAAGTTGAAACACGATACCCGTAGACGTGCTTCCAATTTCGTTTCTACTGCATGGGGCAAGTGTGTAGGACTTGGCTCTCCTCAACTTCACCAATCAACTTACCTCCCGACTCGACTACGGCGTAGAACCCCTACATGTTTCCTACAATTTTCTTTCATAACCCCGCGTCTTCATCCGCTTAAATCTAGGTTATTCGATTATACTATGAGTAACTTTTTCATTTTCTGAAACAATTCAGTATCACTATACCCATCTCTTGTATGGCTTACTCTATCGGTTGGTCTTGTGATAGAGCCGTGGGTAGCAGACAGATAGACACACTTTACATTATTATTCCTACAAACTTTTGCCCATAATTTCGCCCGCGCGGTGATTTTAAAAATCCCTCGGGAACCCTCTGTTTTTCCGGCGTAAAAGGTAGCCTATGTCTTTCTTGTATTCAACTATGACCATGCAAATATACTCAACCAGTTGTTTCGTTGCTGAACAAACAGATACTCGCATTATTATAATATTAGTTAGGATTAATCTAGATTTAAAATTATTATATTATCTTTTTCTGCAATTTTGTTCGTATTATATATGAGTAACTTTTAATAAACACGTCGGGAGTAAATGATGTTTGGAAGGATCAGAAGTAGGACGCAATATTAAAATTGAGATGCGAGGTTGAAAAAAACTGAGTTGTGAAAATTAAGAGTAGGGATGGCTCTAATGTCACTACTTACTAGATTCACAAATTGCGGTTGGTTTATTTTTCACCCCTTTTTACTAGTGATTAGATAGTTTCTCAATAATTATGTTTTGCTAGTTGAATACTGGAACTTCAAATCATGTAGGCCAACTTTTGGTTCTTATGACAAGTCAAGATTCTACTACCGGTTCGGAAAGCAGATTCTACTGGGAAGAGCCGGTAAGAAACTCAACAGTCGCTCTCCTCTTCGTTTGCATGTATTTCGTTTATCTAGAAATTGCGAGGATTATTCTTTTGAGTTTCTTGTGTTTTTTTATATTTTGTTTTCTATTATTATTATAATGTATGAATGAATGAATGAATGAATATACTTTTATTGTACACCACACATATTATAAGACAGACACAAAGAACTTAATAAATAGCATACAATTTGGCGGCCTTATCGCTATATAGCGATCTCTTCCAGGCAACCAATGGTGTTAAGGACATAGCTACAGAAACTAAGAGGTAGGTGGTGCAAATAATATAATATACAAACTATATACATATAATAATATCATATATAATACATACATAATATAATATAATACATACATATATATAATACACATATATACATATATAATACATACCTTTAAGTTTGTGACAGATAGTGATCTTTGACAAGTCTCTTAAAGATATTAATAGACCGAGCCTCCCTAATATCAAGGGGCAAGGCATTCCACAGTTTAACAGCTGAAACTGAAAAAGATTTGTGAAAGAAAGAAGAATTATGTGTAGGTGTCCTTAAAATAAGTTTCCTTGTTGTACGGAGAACTTCACCCGGACGACCTACAAATTCAAATTTCTCCTTTAAGTAAGGAGGAGATGAAGGGTGAAACAGCACACAGTACAGAATAGAAAGGACATGCAAATTCCGGCGAAGTCGGATGGGTAACCACTTGAGACGAGAACGAAATTGAGATACATGGTCGTATTTGCGTAAGCCAAATATGAACCGAATGCTAGTGTTTTGAAGTCTCTCAAGCTTATTTAACTGGTCTTCGGTTAGGTTAATATAGCTTGCGTCTGCGTAATCAAGGATAGGAAGAAGAAGAGTCTGTGCTAACATAATTTTAGTAGGAATGGGGAGAAAAGATCTTAAACGGCGCAAAGAGCTCAGGGATGCAAACGTCTTCCTACTAATCTGCTTCAAATGATCGGTCCAACCTAAAGTGCAATCCATAAATATACCCAGATTTTTAACAGAATCACAGTAAGGTATGACCATACCATTGAATTCGATAGGTGGAAGTGCAAACCAGTCAATTCTTGCGATTAGGTTCCGACTGCCTATAATTATAGCCTGAGATTTCATTGGATTTACATTGAGGCCATAGAATCTACTCCACTCCAAAATTAACTCAAGATCTCTGTTAATTTGTGCAACGGCTGTTGGAAGATTCGCAAGAGTTGCCTGGGCATAAATTTGGACATCATCTGCATACATGTGATAGAGAGATGAAAGTTTTTGAGTTATAGAATTAATGAAAATAGAAAAGAGTAAAGGTGACAGCACGCCACCCTGAGGCACACCAGCAGTAATATCGCACCAAGACGAATGGGTTTCTTCGATACGAATGTAATCTTTTAAATAATAAAGGTTAACTATAATATAGTCAATAATTAAAAAACCACTTTCAGAAATATAAAATTCTAATCATAATGATAAATAATTAAGTCACTTAGCGACAGTCGAGTGAAGTGCTTTTTAATTAGATTTGTTTCATTTTTACATTAGAATTTTTGTTTAACTATACTTTCAGTCCAAGGAAATATTTTCATTTAAAGTTCTACTTACACGTTACGATACGTCGTTGAGGAAGTCGTAACGATACTTTGCCAATCAGCAATGCAATCAAAAATAAAGATGCTGGGCTTGAAGTTTTGTAGAGAAGTAGAGCTACAGAGCGTACATGCGGTTTATGTAGTAAATCTTGATTTGCGATAAGTCTATTTTAGAGTGGGATAGTTCCAAGTTCTTACTACAACTACACCTGTGTAGGTGTACAAGTGTAGTTCTACAACTAAGAACTTTTTCTTCTAACTACTAAACTACTAAGAAGCTCTAACTAACTTCTTACTACTAAGAAGCGTAGCTCTGTCGGTTTAATCCTTTCAATTTAGGCCAGACCGACTTCAACATACATGTACAAACTAAAATTATTTTACACTTTTAAGTGGCGTTTGAAGTCGGTTTTTTTAAAGTTTTCTTTTATTATTCAAATTCAGAATTCAAAATTAATTTATTTCATATAGGCTAACTTGTAGCTCTTATGACACGTCATAAATCTACCAACGGTTCGGAATGCAGACTCTGCTGAGAAGATTGTATTGTTTTAGTCAGAGTGAAGGTCACGTCTACAAATCGTCGCCTCTAAAAAGCTTTTGACGTGATATACCTACTTCATCATTATTAAGAACAGAAATATTGCCCTCGCTATACGTAAGGAAAATACGAAATTAATTTACATTTTTATGACTATGAAGTAGCCTAATTTATACTAAAAGTGGAGGAAATTTCACAGTTGGTAAGTACTGTGGCGTGTTTCGAAAGTGCTCAGTAGTGTTGAGTATATATTTTTTTGGCTCCCTTGCATGTTTCAATCGCGGCATTAGTTGAAGCGATTCTTCACTTTTAGTTAAGAAATTACTTAGTTTTAATTTAGAGAAACACATTCGCGCTAATTTTTCATTAAAAAAAAAACTAGGTAACTGAGTAGTCTCTCTTATTTATTTATAGTATTCCTCTTAATTAAGGGTAATGACGCTTTTCCATGATGTAATGATGCATTAGGTAATGACGCCTTCCTATTGCTTGGGTTAAGAATGTAGTGGGCTCTTAGATCCTACCGCCTACGACTCTAATACTGTCCTTCCGACCGAATTCGGTCACGGCAGCCAACTTTTATTTATTTATTTATTACCAGAGCACAAAACAATAAAACATAAACGTGCACCAGGACAGCTTACTTCTAAGGAAGGAGAAACTTCTCAGAAGTAAGCCATCTGCGCGCGAGATATTATAGCGCAAAAGTGCGCAAACACAGATGCACTCTCTATTCTCTCACTCTCATGGTCCGATGGGACAGAAATCCGACACGACCGGAGAAAGATCAGGTGCAGGACCGACGGTTTTACTTGCTCTCCGACGCACGGAGGTGACACACCGCCAACTTCCTAACTCCGGGCTAGAGAATTTATTGACAGAAAACCCAAATGCATTGGGCCCGACCCGGGAATTAAACCCGGTACCTCGTCGTCCACAGTCGAACCTACTTATCACTAGACCAACGAGGCAAGTAGCAACTAGCAGAGAGCATACGGCTCTACTAAAGAAAACAGAAAGAAGACTTGAAAAAAGAGAATAGAGACTAAGAAGTGCGAGACAATCGACTCTATGTTTTAACGGTTATTATCAGATTAGAGTGATAATAACCAGGACAGACCCCCCACTAGGTGGACCGACGACATCAAACGAGTCGCAGGGAGCCGCTGGATTCAGGCGGTGTAAGACCGAGGCCTGTGGAGGTCCATGCAAGAGACCTACGTCCAGCAGTGGACATCTATAAGTTGATAAAGAAGAAGAAGAAGAACTGGGACCGATGGCTTGACGTGCTCTCCGAGGTATGGAGGGAGCAAAAAAGCTAAAAAACCGACCGAGGTCCGAATTGATTATCCAGAATGATCGTTTCATATGCGCTGTCATAACTCAACACAAAAGAATCATCATGAAAACCTTAGAACAAAGATTTCCTTTAGGCATTTTATATTTAACCCATCTTTTACTGTAAGCACTTTTTCCTCGTGAACTTTTCCTAAAAATACGGACCTATTACCTACACTTTTATCAACATAAATTGAATTCGCCAGTCCGTCGATCGATATGCGTACATAAGGAAATGGTCTCACCGGGCGTTTGTCGTAGATTGCGGCTGACTTTGCTAGTTGAGTCTTAGACTGTTTTAGCGCTTGTCTTATTTGTATCCTATAAAATAGGTTCTGAACAGTTGTTATTCATGCAAACATGAATATAAATGTAATATTTGCATATACATGCAAATTCAATACTTTTCTTAAACTGTATTATCGTTTTTTAAGGCATACACTTGTCAGTACGTTGCGGTTCACAGTTTCCTTCATTTTGCGGTTATCAGTGGAAAAAGTTACCACCCAGTCATTGAGTCGTTTGTTCAAGTTGGGCGAGCATCTCGCAAAGGTTTCATCGTTTCTTTTTAAGTCCGCTCGACTTGAACAAACGTGTCCAAACTAAAATTATTTTTATACTTTGTAGTGGCGAAAGAAGTCGGTTTTTTGAAAAGAATTTTTATCCCCCTGATGTCTCAGTCTTTCGATGTCTCAGTGAAAAATCGGCCGCAAACCACGCTTAGTGAGCTCTAGCCCTAAACTGGGAATAGATTGCGCGTCGCCACTATAAACATTATTTTTATTTTCCCTTTGTGGAGTCTGCGAAAGTTCTCAAATTAGGCACCCGAAACTTTGTAATAGTTTCTTTTTTTACCTTCAATTGTTTACAGACATACCTATTTGTTTTTGTTTTGTTACCTTATTCCCGAATCCCGTATAGTTTAGAAGAGATTATTTATATTTCACATGGGTTTCTTTGAATAATTAAATAAGTATATTACATTAATCTAAAGTTTAAGGTATTACGAGTACATAAAATCGCTCGCACTGGTAGAATTACTTAAATTTCTACTTAAATTTTTCAAAATTGTTAACATTATAATTGTATCCACACATGTGCACTAGAATATCTCCCGCATATTAAGCTAACCGATACTGAGATTTGCTTCCTTGACAAAAAAATCAAACGAAAATCTAGTCGCACATTATTTCAGGAAAATATTTTTTGTTTCTCAACTGAGGTTTTTTTTATCAAGTGAGTTACTTTGCTTTTACACAATTCGATAAAAATATAATGTATAAGCTTATGTGGGTTTGAAATTAGGATAATAAATTCCCTCTACATGTTGGAAAAATTCTACATCAAAGGGGCTACGTCCTCAGTTCTCGGCGTACATAGCCACTCCAATAAAAAATTCAAAGGTACCCGTACAATGTCTTGAAATATAATTTCATTAGAACAGCGTCTGCCTCCGGCATCTTCAGTAGACAGTTTTAATTATTCTTTGCTATTTAGCTCTACAATGAACGATCTTGATACAACATTTTTAATGAACTCCCCGTACCTTTTGGAAGAGTTTAATTGATTACATTTAAAAGTAATAAAGTTAGCCTTTAATATAGTAAAGAGTCTAGGAAAACTGATTAAATATCGGAATTCGATACCCTCTTACGCTGACTCTAAACTGGGCCGTCTTATAAGTTTACTACCACCAACTGTTATAATAAGATGTTTTGGTTAGTTACTGCCCGAATAGTAAAGAAGTCTGAAATTCCTCAATTGACACTATCAGGAGATAAATTCACTATACTTGGCCTACAGAGGATACAATCTCTCCCAAAAAAGACACGTTAATACAGCTATCTGACAGCATAGATACATGAAGTAAACACGCTATCAGGAAAATAGAAAATGTGCCATGTGAAACAATAGTAGCTAGTGGCGACAAAGACAATTATTTCCGTCAAAGCGCACGACACTGTCGTGTTCCGTTCTAGAGGACGATTGCAAAGAGAATTTCTTTCAACCCCAATCCATTTTTTTGTACTTTTTTTTTAAGAATGTTAGCCAAGGTAAAGTTGACTAACATCTTCCTATCCCCTCCAAATAAGCAGAAAGATTGTGCTAGGAGTGGGTACGACAACAGTGCAACGGGTGGGAGTTCGAATCTGCGACCTTTCAGTTTTCAGTCCTTTAACCGTTGGACTATTGAGGCTTTCAATAATTGCTATAATACGGTCTACGGTTTGAGTTTTCCTAATAGGGTAGGTTAAAAATAATCATCATGATCATATCAAGCCATCGCTCGCACTCTTCTGGACACAGGTCTCCTCTGAAAATGGCCAAGGCTGACCACACTGGCCAAGTGCGAATTGGCAGTCTTCACATACCTTTGAGAACACAATTTTCCTATTGATGTTCAATTACTTACTTACAATGTTATACCTTAATAGATAGGGTGCTGGCGAGCAAAATTTCTATATGATCAGCACACATGGCAGACGTTATTAATAGTGATAATTATACCCTAAGTAACATCAAGAACCTCGTCTGCCACTATGGTGGCGCTGCGTTGTTAATTTACAGCGTTTCAAAAATGTTGAAAAAAAAAGATGGGTGATATTATATGCACATGTCTGCCTCTGGGGCTGATGATCATAGTCATCCTGTAAACACAAAAATTTGTAGAGGCAGACATCCAGGGCTCTGACTTTTGTAGTTTTCAATTTTTTAAGTTTTTTTTATTATTTAAAAAACTCTATATGAAGTGCACACTTGGCAGATTGAAATTGTTCGATTAATAACAATGAGGAGGACCACGGAAAAATAGTCTGCCAGCGTGTTGTTTCTGCGTTCGCTATTGACAGCGTTTCAAAAATGTAAAAAATAAAAAAAGTGCTATATTATGCGCACATGTCTGCCTCTTGGATTGATGTTTGAATGTATCATGAAAACCAAGAAACTCGATGAGGCAGACGTTCAGGCCTCTGATATTTCAAAGGCAGACCATTTGAATTTTTTTTTTTCAGCCCGACGCTCGCGCCAAGCTAGAAGTACAAAATTCAATTTTAAACACGCGTTAGAAATATTCGGCTTATACCTGTTAACCACGTCTCCGCAGGTATGAAAGGAGATGAATTTGGTCCATACAAGCTTGGGCCCAACAACGAAGTTATAAAAATCAGTGAGCAAAATGTCTGCCAAATGTTTTTTCGTATCCACGGAGTCATAATGAATCGAATGGGCGCAATGAGAACCGTGTGCAAATTACTTAGTAGAGCTTTTTTTTTAAACATTTTTACAACTCCGCCCCATAATGATGCAGAGCCCTGAATGTCTGCCTCTTCGATTTTCTTCGTTTCTAAGCTGTTTGTGACCATGAACCCCAGAGGCATACATGTGCAAATGATTTAATATCCCCTTTTTTTTAAGCAACTTCAATCGGCTGTAACGCGAAAACGCAGCGACGTAGGACCTTAATTGACTGGACCAAATCAATTCGTAATGACGTAAACTACAATCTACCACGATGTGAAACTTGTGCAAATCATATACCTAAATGCTCACCAGCACCCTATCTATAAAGTTTGTTAATTTTTGTACAATTAGTTTAGTTTTTCTTCAATCCAGTGTTGGACTTAAACTTTTTTATATGGACTTCCACATGCCTCGGTCTTGTGGTTTGTTTGTATGGGCTGTATCACGCATCTACGTTTGATGTTTACTCATTGATCGTTTAAAACTTGCGCTCTGTTCGCTCGCGCATATGGTCTTCCCATCGTTTTTCAAACTCAACAGCATAATATTTATTCGTAGGTTTTAAAATTTTAATGTTTTTTTTGTGAATTTAATTTTAATTATTATTAAACGAATAAATACATTCATTTAACTCTGTGTTTAACTTTTAAAATAATATGCAATAAGAAAAAAGTAATTAATAACTCTTGGGCAACTGATAATTCAAATTTTGTTAAGGCCGCCTAAAGTCCTCTTAATAAGCCGAGATTTAAAAAAAAATCCGGCGAGTTTTTCACCGAAATGAAATTAGCCGAAAAGGCGGTGCCATTAAAATTACATTAGCATAAATAAGAATGCTAATCTGCTGGGAATAAATCTTGGGCGGGGGAAATAAAAATAATCCTCAGACCCGTCAATGATGCCATGACAGATTTTCCCCCTATTTTTCTTTATTTTTCTTTACTAATTAAGCACTAATTATTATCCCTCCGTAATCCTTGGAGTCTGCTCTTTATTGGCTGTTAACGGCTTTAAGGATGTTAATTATTTAAAAACGTCTTAATTTTAATCATAGTCACGGATTTGAAGCGTTCTTTGCTAGTTACGTAAACATTATTTGACAAAAATTGCTCTTATAAGCGATAAAAATAAAAAATGGGTATTAGTTATTTTTTTATTGTAGAAGAACTTTATCATTTTATTTGTGGGATTCAAAAGCAAGCAAACCTTGGCAAAATAATTAGTTTGGTCATCCTGTGGGAACATCGATGAGGCATTACATTTATTTTAGTTTTAATTTTAGAAGTTATTTGATAATAATTATTCATTATTATAATTATTTGCTTTAAAATTGGATTTAGATTTTTATCAGGTGTACACAGGGTTCTACACTTGAAAACAATTCCAAATTTTTAAATATATTAATCCAAAATTGCGAGACCAGTGGGAATAGAACTCACATCTCTCGGGAAATAAAAAAGCAGTATGACATTTCTCGTTTCAAAAGAACTCCATTGTGAAAGGTGTCGCTAACAATTGCATACACTGATTGAAAAAAAAAATATATATATAGGTGTTTGAAAAATTAACATTAATTATTAATTTATGTTATTTTATATTAATTTTATATCTTTCTCTACAAATTGTAGAGAAAGATAAAGACGCCATGGTGTACTTTTTTATTCAAATAAAACTCAGATCTAATTTTATATTAGCAAGCAATAAAATACACGTTCTATCGCAATAATAAAGTTCCAAGATTCTGAAAGTTGTATAAATAATAAATATTTGAAATCTTGTGCTTATTCTTAATTTAGCGCATTGTAAAAAAATATCGTAGAAGAGGTGATTTCTTGAAAATTAATATAATAACGATTGTAAAAAGGTTGTAAGAAAATAGTCTAAAAAATCTTGGGCAGTTTTTTTCATTTATTACGTTTTCTAATAATTATATTTGTACTAGCCGAGGCCTGCTATTTGGTCCGCGTGGATTTTACTTCTAAAATCCCGCGGGAATTCTTTAATTTTCTGAAAGAAAAAGTAGCTCAACTATACTCATGCAAAAAATTACGTTGATCCTCTGTTGCAGTGTGATTGAAGAACAAACAAACCTAATAAGATACCTTACTGGCCACAGTGTACTTCGTTTTTGTTTCCCAGTTGCTCTTTTCCCTGTAATTTTGCCTTGTGGGATCAACAAAAGCTATACAAACTCGTAGAGATATTTGTATAATAGGTAATTGTTTAGGCGTTATAATGTTACCTGCACTATCAGCTTTCTATCGGATATTCTTTGGACGTTGTGTTCAGGAACTTCACATTATAGTTGCGTGAGAATTAGCATCCTTATGTGGTTGATTTCTAATCCGCTCGTAGGAAACATTTTCATTCAACTTTACTGATACGAACCGCATAGGTGTGAAACTCGCTCCCGGCATCCGTGTTTCCCACGAATATAACTTGCAAACGTGCCTCTAGGGTGCAAAGCAAATGCGCTTGGTGAAGACATATACCTACATTGGCAGAAAGTCTTAAAGGTTTCACCATAATATCTTCTTCTTCCTTATCAATCGATAGACGTCCACTGCTGGACAAAGGTATCTTGCACGGACTTTAAGCGCCGCCTATGTACAGTGGTTTCACTGCAGCTTGGAGGTTGTTACAAAACAACCACCTCAGCTTTTTTTTTCTTCTTTATCAATCGGTACGTCTACGTCCACAGCTGGACATAAGTCTTCCTCATGTCTCGGCCTAGCACCATCGGTTTCCAGTGACTCACTGCGACGCGGAGATCGAGTCATGACCCGCCACCTACCATGGCCCCTCCAACCTCGCGGTTATATGGGCGAAGCAATGGGTATTTGCACTTGGCGTGTTTTCTGGGGCGCCTTCTTGACTCCCTACAAATTATTTTTCGGTCAAATCTTGTTAAGGTCGCCTAAAAACTTAGTACCGAGTCAGTGAACATTGCGTTATCCGGTGTGAGGTCGCGACTCCAACGAGCATCACAATTCTCGAACAATGTGCCCCGCCCATTTCCACTTCAGCTTCGCAACTAGCTGAGCAGACGACATTTACAAAATATCTATCACGTCACATCACATCACACTAATATTATAGAGGCGAAACTTTGTATGTGTGTGTGTGTGTCTTCGTATGTTTGTTACTCCTTCGCTCTACAACGAATGAACCGATTTGGTTTAAATTTGAAATGGGGATAGCTCATAACCAGGATTAGCACATAGGCCACATTTCATAGTATTATATATCTTATAGTATTGTAGGTATTTTCGTTTCTATATACATACTGTAATTAACTTTAGTGTTTCTGTATTGTAAGCATGCTGTGGTCATTACCAGAAGGTTGCAATTGTAGTACATATTTTGTGTAATTTATTATGATAGATATTATAATTGTAAACCAGTTTAATGATCCAAATAAAATAAAAAAAAAGACGTGTGGCACTCGGGGACTGCCGCAGTAAAGCTATTGCATAGCATTTTTTATCAACGCCATCTAGCGGTGAGAGGAGTCTCGTGTCAGGTTATTTTCGTTACGGAATTTCTGGATTCGGTCTCCACGCTCAAGGCCCGCGATAGAAGCTATGCAATAGCTTAATAAAAAAAATTCTCCTGGAAAATTAAAAATTTCCCGCGGGACTAAAAAAAAAACAATACAAGCGGACAAAGTCGTGTGTTCCATCTAGTATTATATAGTTTAGCCGTCATATTTCCGAAAACATCAGATATTTAGGCGGCTCTGCTTTTGATATTCATTCTGTTCAGCGTAGCGCACAGTAATGGCGGGAGGGACCTCAAAACGTTACGTTCACGGTCGGGAACAGTCTCTAATGCCCTGGAAGGACCCTTCTTTGGGTGAACGACGATGCTGAATCTTTTATTAGGCTCGTGAATGGACGGTCAGTTCACATAACCGTCATTGACATCTGTTTTGATATTACGCCATCGGCCATCTCGCCCAGACGTTTCGTAGATGCGGGACCGATTTCGCTACTTCCTTTTCTTTGGCCTTGCAAAAATAGCATTTTGTACACGTGGAATATAGCGCGGAATTTTTGCGAATATAGACGCATGTAGCACACAGTAAACTTTTTGTCGTGTTATTTTGCTGCGACAGTCGCAATGTTTGAATTAGTCCTTTATTGCGATCTCATCTGGTAAGTGACGATGCAATCAGATAGTAGCGGGCTAACTCGGATGCGGTGTGGTATTAAACCTATACCCTTAAATAATTGCTACACGCCATCATGTTGGTACGCTAAATCTCTTAGCAGCATGTCTTTCGAGGTAGGATAGTAACCGTGGCTAAAGCCACTGGACAAACGTGCGATCAACACGACACCCAAACCAGTGTTTACGCTACGACACTACAAACACAAATGCTACCACTAATCCAGTTCCGTAAGGTTATATAATCATAACTGACTTTCATAAATGGAGACTCTCACATCAGTCCGTATTTTTTAAATCAAAACACACAAATACTTATCTGGAACTAGTAGCACAAAACCTATTTTTACCGACTTACATTTGTTACGTAATTTGTATATTTGACATATTTGACTGGATGGATTTGACTTAAAAAGATGTAGGTGTGAGACCACACTAGGGACTGTCTGATTTAAAACTTTTGTAAAATTGCTTTCAAAAAACAAATAAGTACCTTAAAAGTAAAAGAAAAATAAAGGAAACTTGTACACAATAATAGCAAAGTTATACTCATTCTACCGCTATGGGACCAATTTTACTTTCTTACTGAGTTTTATTTTCAAGACGAAGGTGAAAGGCACATTGTGGCAGATTACTACTGACACAACTTGTCTTTTCTAAATTATTTTCAAAGTTCACTTTATCTCCACCAGTAATGTAAAAAAATGTGAAAAAATATCAAGAAGAGGAGTTATCTCACGCTTTTCTAATTGAATAATTTGTAAAAAATAATTATCTCCTACATTACTATTAGATTAGCAGAAAAAGTTCAGATTTACAAAAATACAGAAAGATATCGTGTCTCATTGTGCTTTAACTCTAAGATCACATTACAAGGGACTGCTTTTACTTTGTACAAGATTTTGAATAAACAGGAAAGGGACTTTTTTATAAAATTATGACATCGACATTTTGTCGCGCGACTTGTCGTAAGGGTGGTTTACATTAATATGTGTCGGGGGGAGACATTGCTGAGTTAGCGAATATGAATGTATTGTGCGTCATCAGGATTTTCGTACGCACCGCCTTCTCCGGGAAATTGAGTGATGCGTGAACCGTTTTTGCTATATTGCTTTTTATATAAATTGTTCTCCAAAATTATACGATAAAGGTAGAAGTTTTTCGTAGCAAGCCAGAACACCAAAAATTTCTCATTTCGCTAAAAAACTTGTAGGAATTTCATTCTAAACAAGATGGCTGTAATATTATGGTAGCGTATAGATGAAAATTAGGTGTTCAAAAGGATTTTATTTGGCTATCAGGCTCCTAATTCCCCTAAATCTGAAGTCGATTAAAGGCGCATACTGAAAACTGAAAGTTCGATGGTTCAATCCACATACATTGCACTATAATATTGTCAAACATACTCCTAACATAATCCTAATGTTTATTTGGAGAATACTGGGGAATATTTATCAAGTTTAGCTTGGCTTATTTTCCTTTAAAAAAAATCAATATAGCAGCAAGTCTATGTAGTTTGACGACTTCCCTGGCCCAGTGGTGAGCGCTGTAGTCTTATAACTGGGAGGTCTCGGGTTCGATTCCCAGTGGGGGCAATTTGGGAATTTATAATTTCTAAATTGTCTCTGGTCTGGTCTGGTGGGAGGCTTTAGCTGTGGCTAGTTATCACCCTACCGACAAAGACGTGCTGCCACGCGATTTAGCGAAAAAATGTAAAAAACAAATTCCGTAGAAAATACAACAAGCAAAAAAATAATAAAACTTCAATAAAAAGTAATCCAGCAGGTATTTTAAATTAACTCTGTTTACATTTAGAGGAGCGTATTTGTAAAAAAAAACATCATTTCGGTGGATTATTTTGCGGACCGTTAAACATTTAGCTTTGTCACGACGTTTCTTTAAATGAGAAAATTTCTAGAAAATACGCCCTGATGATATCGTTTGTTGAAATTTTGTAAAAGGTCTCCTTTATTTGGAAATGGTTTAGTGGCTTAAGAGAGAAATGAGCTCATGAAAAATAATGAACTGAATTAACTAAAAAGCTTTATAAAGTGCCTATTCCTGTCGACGTGGTTTTGGTGCAATGTGTTCTTAGAATATCCCAGTATTTAATCAAGACCTATGCATATTTGACGAGTCTTATTTGAGAAGTTCTCAGACTAGTTTTTGTCTACTGGCAATTTCCTCGAAGCATTACACCAACGTTCCCTAATTTTTACGAGCTACCTAAGATAAGTTAGGTGACGCTTTCTATCAATTTAGTGAGGGGACACCAAAGGTGACAATGACAATGGATGAGGAATTGTAACTTAGGGGCTACCTATGGAAAAAAAAAGATGTGTGGCACTCGGGGACTGCCGCGGTAAAGCTATTGCATAGCATTTTTTATCAACGCCATCTAGCGGCTCACCCTAGAGGAGTCCCGTGTCAGGTTATTTTCGTTATGGAATTTCTGGATTCGGTCTCCACGCTGGCCCGCGATAGAAGCTATGCAATAGCTTAAAAACTCCTACTTAGGGGATGGTTTAGGTATGGTTGGTGAAATCGGGCATCAATCTTCTACCATCCATTTAATTACCAAGAATCCAACGAACAAAAAAGCATAATGCTGTTGCGAGTAGGCTAACATAATACCCTTCACTGATTTAAAAGTTCTTACACAATATTTACCTGCCTGAGTCGTTAAATATGGAAAAGGCTGCTATAAATTAAAACTTAGTTACCCGTTTAAGCATGCACATACATTATAACTGAAAAGTGAGAATTGATGGACAATCTAACCCTTTAAATTGCACAAGTGTCCCTTCCAGACCCAACAGTTGAGGACTTTAAAGTTTCGACTCGAGGGACTAATTAGAATAAAAGAGTGTTAAAGTTCCCTTTAAATGACGGCCGCATTTGGGCCTCTCAAGGGGACACCTTTCCGAGTTGTGACAACATGAATATTTTATGGTTCCTAATATGCGAAATTAAATGTTGTTTCTCGAAAATCACTACTCTCATCTCTACGAATATTATACATGCAAAATTGTGATTTTTTGTTAGTTTGACCTTCAGTCCTATTACAAAAGAGCTACAGATTGATTTGATTTTTTGTAAGGACATTAAATTGCCGACCTGTAGATGCGCGCCACAACAAATTTTGTCTACCCATTTACTCGTGAATTTGTATGAGATTTGACGAGTAAATGGGTAGACAAAAGTTTCTCGTGTTAACTCTACTGGGGAGTTAATTAGGCTTCTGGCCTTTTATCGCCTCAAAAGAGACACTCTAGTCGAAATAGTCAAAGACAACATTGTATGAAAGACTACTGAAGAGCAGCCCTATGTCAATATCATCATCATCTAAACTGATAGACGTCCACTGTTGGACGCAGGTCTCTTAGGATGATCGCCACAGAACACGATCCTGGGCCGTCTGCATCCAGCGGCTGTTGGCGACCCACCTAAGATCCTCCGTCTACCTAGTTTGTAGTTGAACTACGAACGCCGCGCTTCCCGTTGATCTATTACTATCCTTACTAATATTATAAGTGGCAAGTGTATTTGTTTATTGGTTTGTCGAATAGAATAGAATAGAAATATTTTTTATTCAAATAAACTTTTACAAGTGCTTTTGAATCGTCGATGAATCTACCCCTGTTTCGGAATGCCCATCCTGCCGGAAGAGCCAGCAATAAACTCGGCAGTTGCTCTTTTAAATTACAATAGGTAACAAAACTATGCTATGTATACAGTGTTTCCACAATGAAGTTTCAAAAATGCATACCTACATACAATCCAATACATATTAAGACGGGCAGACAGATAGTAGACCCATTCCCGTTGGTGGCACGAAAACGAACGATTTCCATGGGATTATGAGTGGATGAAACCGCGGGCATCAGCTAGTAGTGGTAGAATAAAATATCTCAAAACTTCAAAACTACATAATGGATTCATACAAATACCAAGCTCAAGCCCAATAACACAGAAACAATGTAGCAGAAAACATGCGATCAAAAAGCTGCAATATCTATACATCAAATAGAAATTGGCAATTCCGGATTGGAAAGGTTCGCCCTATAAAGTACGTGAGGCGGTCAAAAACAAACTTGCGCAATAAATAACACGTTCAGATCGTGGATAGGCCTATAGAGAACAGTTTTGTGAACCTAGGTAGGTATGAGATAGCAATATCACTGTAGAGATCACAAAACTACACTGCACCATAATTAGACGCACATATGCAATAAAGTTTCAACCCGCTAAACTTTGCCAAATTAAATACATACATAAAGTAAAGGAATAAAGTTAACTTTTCAATTGATAAGTTGTGTGGGTTGACACTTTATTGGATATGTGCGTCCAATTATTATAACTCTACTCTCTGCTTAACACTCTCTCTCTCTCTCTCTGTATTTAACTGCTGTTGGTTTGTGGTTAGCATGTTCAACTATGGATGTCAAGGACCCGAGTTCGATTCCCGATTCGGTTCAAAAAATGAATTGGGTTTTTTGTCAAGAAACTCTAAATACTAGCCCGGAGTTAGGAAGTAGATGGAATGTCAAACCCATGCCTCGGAGAGCACGTAAAGCCATCGGTCTTGCGTTTAATCTCTCTCCGGACGTGTCGACCTGACCTGATGGCCATGGAACCACTTGGGAAGTATACCCTTTCAAACAAAAAATAATTTTCCAAATAGGTTATCGATGTATAAACCATTCGCTGGGGAACATACATAAAAATAAAACCTCAATAGCCCACCGGTTAAAGGTGTGAACTAAAAACTGTAAGGTTACAGGTTCGAATCCCACCCGTTGCACTATTGTCGTACCCACTCCTAACACAAGCTTTTCGCTTATTTGGTGGCTAATATCTTCTTTTTTTTTAAATAAAGATTCCGACGAATTGAGAAGCTCCTCCAGTTTTGAAAGTTGGTTAAAAAGAAGCATAATCGGCTGATACAACCGGCGCACAATGTGCCAAAAAATAATTTATACGGCTTTTAATCTCCCTACCTAAATCACTTAGTTTAAATAGGTGTTCACGTAATGCAGTCACGTATCCAAGTTAAATTCCGCGCACAAAATATGTAGCAAGGGTTCACGTACTTGAACCAGCCCTACCCTTTCCATTTGACCGAATGTTATACAACATAATCGAAAAATAAATTTTTCTTTACTGTTCCACTAACCTTTCTGGCAACTTTTCACGGAACAAGGGTCGAGATAGGGTTGCCAACCGTACTTTATTATAACGTATTGTATGTACTCTATTTCGGACAAAGCTACTTTATGCTTTATGAGAGGAATAAAGAACGCAAAATATTTCATTTTTTTCTTAGTTTTGCCAGACCTCATCAAAACAAAAGAAATACTGGATCAGGTTTTGGGATTTGTTCGTGAGACCTTTTATCTAATCCCAAATTCGATTTTGTTTCGAACAGATTTTTCCTATACGTGTATTTTTTCAAAGAATTTCACTTTTTAGGTAATAAGTGTTTAACTACAGGATGAAGTACGAAGATGAAGGAGGAAAATATAAATTTTCAGCTAAGCTTTAATGTTAAGCCGTTTTTGAGATAGATCTCAGAAGCAAGAGGTCTAAGGTGGCGATTTTGATACATAATTATAAAATATTATTCTTCTTCTCGTAGGTATAAAAATGAATTGCTGTTCGTTAGTCTGGCTCAAACTCAAAAACACCAAACATCTCGTGTTGAAATAGTGACCCCGCACTGGGGGGGCGCAGCGTTGATACAACCCCACTAAGTGACCGGATGATCTCAATCGAGGTACTGGCACTCACTGGCACAAACTCGTGTTCTGTAGCGATTCTTTCAAGAGATTTGTACGGGTCTGTGTATCCTCTGTATAGGGGGTAATCTATCTATTGGGTGCGAAACTTTTACGTTAGAGGCCCGTATCGATCTAGATTAGCGTCGTGCACTCTACCAGAGATGTGAGAAAAATTAAACACAGGATAGAAATAATTAATGTTATACTGAAATCACTTTACACTTGATATACAGTAGTGAAGGTAGTGAGGGTCACGGAGCAAACTATCTTAGCCCACTCTGAACGTTCCACTTAACGTGCCAAATTGATGATGTCTGCGAGCGCGCTACAGTATATTGATTCTGTAAAAATGATTACATCAGTGTAACGATCGCAATGGTCTCTGATTGACTGAAACAGCAAGAATGCTATAAATTCAGATAATCATGTATCATTTGCAATCATTTTTAGAGAATCGACACGCGCATCTATATCCAAAAGTTGACGTTGAAATGATGATGATGAAACGATGATGATAAAATAAGGTGGAAACCCTGATACAGAGATTAAAAGATATTATTATTTACTCGTGTATTCTAAACGTAAACCGGGCCGTCAGTTTTATAGGTCTGACATGGGATGAAAGGCGGACCCTCTGTACAAAGCTCCGTTTACGCGTTTGACTTTTTCGTTGACTATTTAATGTGTTCATGAGCGAAACGATTTGCTGAGAAACCGCGATATGATTAATTGGACCTCTATTTAAAACACATGAATTCGTTATCCCCGTTAGAGTTAACCTTTTGACCCTCGTATTAATGTTTTGCTTTTAATGTCTAACCCTCATTTGTAACTCGTTAATTTGAGACAGAAAGGTAAATGTCAGAGTACACGAAATCACACAATCCTTCAATTAGAAGAAAAAGTAAAAAAGCAAAATTTTGCTCACACCGCGTTTTTATTAAATTTCAATTTTGTACCAGCATATTTTTACACTAGTTGATGCCCGCAACTTTGTTCGCGTGGATTAAGATTTCGTGATTCCCGTGGGAACTCTCTTATTTTCCGGGATAAAAAGTAGCCTATGTGTTACTCCACAATATACTCGTAAAATAGGGTGGTAACTAGCCACAGCCAAGCCCACCTATTCAAACCTCGTAATATGACAAAGATTTATTCAAATCTAAATACGTTAGTATTTCGATAATTCGAGCGCCCCAAAGTTTACAAATCTAAGATAGCATTAACTCGAAACCTCTCGAGAATGGGAACTCTAATAATCCAATGAAAGTCAATTTCCTGGTAGAAAGCCTGAAGGAAATCGACAACCTTATAACGAGCGTCCTGCTCCGCACTATAGCAGGTGAAATGACAGTCCAATTGGACAAATTTCACCCGCTACTGCCGGTCGTAACTAAATTGGTGTTCCAATGAACCAATGGACTGACTCAGGAAATGTAAAATAACATGGGAATTTTTAACATTAACTTTTTGCAATTTGTCGTATGTTTTTAGTAAACTTTTTGGATGCGGTGTTTTAGAAATAGCCAAGTGCGAGTTGATCTCGCTCTATTAGGGATCCGTGTGTTTTCTTCCTTACTAATATTATAAAAGTGAAAGTGTGTTTATTATTATGGCTTTTGCCCGCGGCTTTGCTAATGTTAAATTCGATTTTTCTAACCCTTATTTTACACCCAAAGGGGTTGAATTTTCAAAAATCCTTTTTAGCGTATGCCTGTCTATAATATTTCTCTGTATGCTAAACAGCACTATCCATCCAGTTATTGCAGCTGTACCTTGAAAGTGATACATCAGTCAGTCAGTCACCTTACCCTTGTACATATTTAGAGAAGAAGATTTGTACTCTACTTATATTTAGTGCTAGTGCTCTAGATTTAATCAGATAATAATTAATTTATTATTGATGTTAGATGAAACGAAACAAAATAGCAATGATATTTATAATTTCATTTCTATCTACACTATTACCCCATTTTTTTTATAAGCTAACGAGAAGCGAGCATGTTACATACGGCAATTTCAATTTCAGTTTGTGAACTTTCCCCTATAGAGGTTACATTTAGACATTGTGAATAAAAATATTATTATTTTGCGAGCTTCATTCTGTTTGATGCCAGGATTTCCCAAGAATACCGTTTTCAAACACGCGGGCATTCATATTTCAGGTGGCCTTAGGCTTAGCTTGATTGAGGCTTAGCTTCTTAGTATTTAATGTCACGCACCCGCCACAAATACTTACATAAAAATATTTTCTTAACAATAAAATTAAGCCTTTAAATCAATAACATGAATTAGTACCAGTTCTTTATTAGCTTGTTAGTAAATGTTTCCGTCGAATTTGGTGATAATACTCTTCACGAAAAGTTCAAACATTTTTTTTTTTCATTTGCCTTAATACAGGTGTGGTTTAAAACATCAAACAGAAATTGGAAAACCCAAAAAAAAAAACAGCTGAAAAATCGAAAGAGTCAAAATTGGTAATTTTGCAAAGGAATCGCTTCTTTGGATTACTTTCAGTAAAAGCTGGTTCACTCTAAAGCTGAAATCTATAGACCGCAGTCTCACTCTGCTCAGATTCAAGACAGATTTATGCCGAAGCATATTTGTGCCTCGTTTTAACTCTTAAGTCCGAGCTAAGTCAGAGCGAGCTCTAAAGATCTCAGCATAAAAGCTTGATCATATAATCATTGACATGTTTATTAAAATTACAGTGCGAGTGCTAGTGAATGCAAAGATAAGGAAATGGTGGTGAGATAGATACGGATATATAAAGTGGCGGCAGTGTCAGTGTGTGGCGTGATGTGCGAGGACACGATGTGAGCGATGTACTCCGTAAAGTGGATCAGACTGCTCGTGATGCTGGCGGCGTGCTGGGCGCAGGAGGGCGAGTGGAGTGAAGACGCTGAAGATTTAGGTGAGAAATGTTAGATTTTTCTTTATATGAATAGTGGGCAAACGAGCTGGCGGGTCACCTGATGTAAAGTGATTACTGCCGCCCATGAACACTTGTAGCACCAGAGGTTCCGATGCCGGCATTTCAGGAATTTATTGGTCCGCCCCTTGAATAACCCCATATTGTAATTAAGTAGGAACACTGTCGAAGGGAGATGATTCCACAATTTGGTAGTACGTGGAAAAAAAGATCTGGAGCAACGGATGGTCGAAGTGCTCCAGGCACCCAGGTGGTGAGGGTGAAATTGCGTTCGGTGGCGTGCGGTGCAGTTGTAGAAGTAAGAGGGTGGAATAAGATCAAACAGCTCTACAAAACACCCCCGTTATATAGTTGATATGATACGCAAAGAGAGCTTACATCTGTGCGGTGCTCCCCCGATTAGGTACTCGAAGAAATATGAACCAATTTGGAAAATTC
Organism: Hipparchia semele; assembly: GCA_933228805.2. Lineage (NCBI taxonomy): Eukaryota > Metazoa > Arthropoda > Insecta > Lepidoptera > Nymphalidae > Hipparchia > Hipparchia semele. Next base: position 2,238,769 of record OW121725.1, on the reverse strand, counting down.
CTTTTATGTTTGAAAGGGTATACTTCCCGGGTGGTCCCATTGTCATCAGGTCAGGATCTGATGATGGGATTCTGTTGAAATCTAAGGAACTCTTCAAACTTTACATGCACAATTGATATAGTTTGTAGTGGCGTTTGAAGTCGGTTTTGTAAAAAGAATTTTTATGTTTATGTTATTTCTGCTCTGATTGTGGCAGTTATCAAAGGTCATCCAGTGAAGCGTAAATCTATTTACGTACGTAACAACATACTTATACTGTTACTATCTATTAAACAGTATTGCTGTCTATAATTAATTACACATACCGTTGCTGTCTATTATTAAACATACTGTTACTGAAAATTATAAGGCAAATCCTGTTAATATTTTAAATGCGAAAATTTGTATTTATGGATGGATGGATGATGGATGTTTGTTAGGTACTCAATCGGGCCGCAAGCCGCAAGCAATCAAGCCGATTTGGCTGGACACAGAGATAGATTTGGTCTGGAATAAAACATAGATTACTTTTTATCCCGGAAAATAAGAGTTCCCGCGGGATTACAAATCCTCAATCCACGCGTACGAAGTCGCGGGCATCAGCTAGTGTAGAATAAAAATCACATCCCATCATTAACATTATAAAGGCGAAAAGTGTGTGTGTGTTTGTTACTCCTTTAGGCCACAACAAATAAACCGATTGGGCTGAAAGGAATGGAGATAGCTCATTCCCAAGATTAACACATAAGCTACATTTTATCCAGGAAAATTATCACAGGCATCGTCTAGTAAAAAATAGTGGAATGAACAATTCAATGCAAGCTTAGATTAAGAAAAGACTGAATAAGCATGAGGGATAGCCCTTAAACCCTCGCTAAGACAATTGCAAGAAGCTTGCCAATGCTTACAAGACTAGAATCCCTAGAACGCGTTTCAGAGAGATAACTACGTTAACAGTTTTTTTTAATGCAAGCACTAAATAATGAATGTTAAAAAAGCGTCAGTAAAAACTAGATATTCAGATTTAGAATAAAGAGCCGAGACTGCATAAATACTGGGAAAATGCTACTTCAATTAGTATTCGTGCCGAACAGGTAAATCGGGGAGCTTTTAAATTAAAACAAATCGAACTGAAGTGGGAATCGCGTATAACCTATTAAACCGTACTTGCTTGTCGAAAATTTAATTCTGATGTACATTTCGAATTGTTCCGTGGGCGTTATCCAGTCTTTTTATTACAGCCATTTTTTACCAAGCAATCTGAGCACTTTGAATTTACTTGGATCAATTTTCACTTGTCAGTTTGTCCCTGTCTGTCTGTCAGAGCCTTATAACTCAAACAAAAACAGCAATCTAGTTAAAACATAAAAAGTATTTAAATCTTCATTTATTTCCAAACAAATTGGGGCAAAAAATTATATATTCGAGTAATTAAGTTTGGAAAGTACCGTTGAAAAAAATGGAGCTCAAAACTATGTTTTTGAATAATATGTTCGTCTAGTGGGAGTGGCTTTGGCCGTGGCTAGTTACCACCCTACCGTCAAGACGTGTCACCAAGCGATTTAGCGATCCGGCACGAAAGCGTGTAGACACGTTGAATGGGTTGAATCTACACTGCCATACTCCTTCTAAGTTAGCCCGCTACCATCTTAGACTGCATCGTCACAAACCATCAGCTGAGATTGCAGTCAAGGACTATCTTGCCATCGAATAAATAAGATAATGAATCCATAATCAGATAGGTACAATGTACATACCTAACTAAGAACCAGTGATTCGATTTTATCGGAAACCTCCTAAAATTGCCCTCAGTCCCTCGGATGATTATGCAATCGATCGAGAGCTGCGTTTACACACATTGTTCGCTTTGATTTAGGGTATCGTATGTATGTAATAAATGTACCGCTCGCGAGTACAACTTTTCACCGCTCCCACATCGATGTATTTGCATCTGACAAACATAAATTTAGATATACCCTGCGATATATACTAATGGACGAATTTAGTGTCCTATCACATAATGACTGAGCCATTGAAATAATTCTGTTTGAATCCATGGGGAATCAAATGGTTGATCCCTTCTTTAAACTCCCCTATTTTATAATATTTCAAATGCGGAAACGTGTTTGTATGATTAGATATTTGTTGGTTCGTTAGCATGTTGATTTTTTCTTATATCACGCAGTAACAATTCGATGTTACTTTTGTACTGGTCAGATCGGATTGGAGATCGACATTGATATTTTTGGTTTTTTATCCCGGAAAAACACTTCCAAAAAGGGTTCACGTGTGATTTTCAAGAACCTCTTTTTACTCAAACATAGTCGCGGAGTAAAACTATGTTTTCAAAATTCCGCAGGAACCCGCTTTTTTTTTTTCGGGATAAAATGTAGCCTAAGTCACTCTCCGAAGCCTTAACTATACCCATGCAAATCTTCATTGCTGCGTGATTGAAGGACAAACCAATAAACAAACACGCTTTCGATTTTTAAGAATATTAGTTGGGTATAGTAAGGATTCAGAAAACCACAACAATGGGGGTTATGGCAGTTTGATAATCACAACTCTATTGCGGTAGTTACTTAATTAATGTTAAAGCACAGACAAACTTGCTCGAATTCGATTTCCCGTTTGGACGGCTGGGAAAGGAGCAAAAAAAAACTGACCCAATTAAATTGTGCTCATGCATGGGCGGGTCTATTCGGCTTCATTTTATTGCTACCATTAATTTTAATGCGAAAATTTTTGTACAATGAAAAGAGGAAAGAGACGCCCGAGGTTGTTCCGTCAACATTCTACGGTCAAATGGTCGGACTTTTAGTCTCTATCACTCGACGTTTTTAGGGTTCCGTAGTAGTAGTAAGTTCGTCCGTCTGTCCGTCCGTTCGTCTGTCGTATAGAAACCGATTGGGGTGTGGGTTTCATTAAACTACTTTACCCCTTCCGAGTAAGCCTGCTTTCTTGTTAGACTGCATTTGTCCCTACCACCAGTGAGATCGCAGTAAAGGGCTAACGTACCACAGAAAAAAAAAGTTTTACATCTCATTAAAGCTAACAATAAAATTATTGAGTGTTGAGGTTTTAAGTAATTACATCGAGGACATTTTGCAATGCTTACATCTTTAATTTTATTGGTCCTCAAAAGTCCGGACGTTTAACGAGTCGAAAAAGTTTTCAATAGACAGAGGGGTCTAGACGGTCCCAATTTTAATGGTGCGATTAATTTTATTGCAAAATTTTCCGAACAGCGAAATGAGAAACGAGAGTTGGGAAAGCCATTTCACCGATAGTGGTTGAGCAAAAGACCGATTACGCAGTACCGATTCGAATCACAGGGAAAGAGCCTAAAAACGGTTTGTGGGAACGCGATATATACGAGTACAAATCTAGGAATAGGTTATTAGGCCTTTTGACTGCCTGATAAGTATTCATCCAAATAGATATTCTAAGTATAATATTTGTGACGTGACTAAACATAATATAGACATAAAAATTCTTTTTACAAAACCGATTTAAAACGTATGTCAATTGTGCCTATAAGATTTGAAGAGTTCCCTTGATTTCTCCAGGATCCCATCATCAGATCCCGATCTGATTACAATGGGACCACCTGGGAAGTATACCCTTTCAAACAAAAAAAAAAGACGTGTGGCACTCGGGGACTGCCGCGGTAAAGCTATTGCATAGCATTTTTTATCAACGCCATCTAGCGATGAGAGGAGTCCCGTGTCAAGTTATTTTCGTTACGGAATTTCTGGATTCGGTCTCCACGCTCAAGGCCCGCGATAGAAGCTATGCAATAGCTTAATAATTTTCCAAATCTGTTCAAGCGTCTTTGAGTAATCGGGGAACATACGTATATTTAAACTGCCTACACAGTGTCACCTTTGTACAAATATAAGTACAATCTGCTGACTTTACCCGTATAACATAAAACGTAACAACCCGATTGGTATTGCTTATAAAGAATACCTCAGTAAGCTCAATGGTATCGTATATAAAATGTCTCGTATTTCTGTCATATTTCATTTTGCCTGTAAGCCTCTTTTGCGTCCATTCTTTTAATTAAAATTTCTCTTTGTATTACAAGAGCTCTGTAATTAATAGGTTAAGTGGGAAACGGGCTTTTACATAAAGGATCTCAGTTTTTTATTTAACATATTATTACGTCCACGTGAAGTTGACGGGTACTTCTTATTATTTAGTATTTCTTCTTAGTATTTCTGTCCTTATAAGTTGAGAGTTTCGAATGATCTGAAGATCTGTGAAAGTTCGTGTAAGAAACCTGTTTCTACCTATGTAAATCTGTTGGCTGATTAGGAAAAAGATTGTTAGAATTGGAACCGAGGAATCTAAATACGAATGAATAGGTAAATCAAAGTCCTCTCAGAAAATTCATAAAGCCATTCAAATAATCCTCTTTCACAAAGTAATTAATAGAGTTTTTAGAAAGTTTGAAAGCACGCAAAGGAATGAAAGCGTCCTAAGAATCTGTACCCACTCAAAATTTGGATTTATCTCTAAGCTGAGGAACTCGTTCAAGTTTGATTTCGTATTTGAATGGCTGCGAAAGGAGCAAAAAGGCGAGTCAATTAAAAAGTGTTTATGCATGGGCACGTCTATTCCGCTCCAATTTTATCGGAACGATTAATTTTATTAGGAAAAATTTTTGGACAGCGATTTGGGATCTGAGAGTTGGCGAACATTTCTGTGACTTTTGTGGTAAATTGGATGGAGTTGTATGTTGTCGAGCCTAAACAAATAAAACTACATTGTCAACAAGAGTAGACTCGAGACATGAGAGTGTATCGTGCTATTACGTCATATTTAGATAATGTATGTGTAAGCGGCGTAAGCCTAGAAGAGAAGACTTCAGTTTCCTGTTAGAGGGTGCGAGATTCGATTTTTTTACCCATTTATGTAACGTCGGCCTACTCTAGGCATGAGACTCCTCTGGAATATAAGGGTTAGGCCATAGTCCACCATTTTTTTTCCGTTGACAAGATAGTCCTTGACTGCGATCTCACCTGATGGTATAAGTATACTAAGATGGTAGCGTTCTAACTTGGAAGGGGTACGGCAGTGTAATTTTCACCCATAACTCCAATCTGTTTCTACATGCCATCGTGCCGGAACGCTAAATCGCTTGGCGGCAAAGCCTCCCACCAGACCGGACCAGAGCCAATTCAGAAATTATAAATTCCCAAATTGCCCCCGCCAGGAATCGAACCCGAGACCTGCCAGTTGTAAAAACATAGCGCTCACTACTGCGCCAGGGAGATCGTCAAAACCCAAACCGGTTTAAGTGCTGATTGTCAGACTTCACGCACCTTTGAGAATTCCACACAATTTTTCCCATATTTTTCTCTTCAACATCATAGCAAATGACATTTTATTACTTATGCTGAAATCTATAGAGCATGCTCTGACTCAGCTCAAACTCAAGATAGTGGTCGAGACACAAATCTATCTCGTTATAACTCTGTCTTGAGTCTGAACTGAGTGAAAGTGCAGTCTATAGATTTCAGCCTTAGAGTACAAGCAAAAAATATGAATCTATTCCAAGTTTTCAAATTTTACATTTGACATTGTTTCTAAGCAGGTCTAATCTGCCCCTAATTTCGTCAGAACGATTAATTTAATTGCGAAAATTTCTGGACAACGAGATGGAGAGTTGGCCGATGTTTCACAGACCTTTTGCGGTTTCGCAATGGATGGGTTGTTTTGTACGGAATCTAATCAAAGAGCAAGGAGCTAACAAAACGGTTCCGGTACTTTGATAGATGAATGTACATTTTAATTAAAGCACATTTGGGCTTCGACGAAGTGAGTAGCAATTTTAGGTTCGATATTTTTATCAGTAGTAATAAAATCGACTTGAGCAAAATTTAAAAATATTCCCAGCCTTGATCTATCCGCATTTCATTTCTTTTTAACTCCCGCCCAAAAAAGGGTAGGAATAATAAGTCTACCATGTGTACGAACATTTTAACTTTCGAATAGTAAAGGCGAAGTTAACGCCAATGTATGAAAATGACAGGAGCGCTCCTGTTATTTTCATATAACTTGCTGGAGTTAATTTTACCTTTACTATTTGATAGTTAAAATGTTCGTGCTTAAGCTACTGTTCAGGCGTTTGAAGATTACTTTCAAGTACTTTTATTGGCAACACCATGCCAGCTTTTTTTTCTTTTTGCGGTTTTTATCACGCATCTGATGTTTGTTAAATCTCTAACCTAACTATTGCCAAGTAGGGAAATATAGTGACAAAACTTGAATCTGAGTTTAAATTCTGCCTTTACTAAGTTTTACTGTTTTAAAGAAATAAATAAAAACCATAATGAAAAGTAGATTACGTTGAAAATATGTTTAGTTATAACTCTATGCGGACTACGTGAAACCATACTTAGGAAGTGCGGTCTCTAATGGGTGCTGAGAATTGTTTGCTCACGTCACGCCGGGAGGGTTTGAACAATGATGTTGCCAGCTGTTGCCTCAGTAACTATGGCGGCGCGGCGTGCGTCTGCTAGGATAAGTTCATATAGAGCTTCAGACAATTTCAGCTGTATTATTGATAGTGTATTACGAGTATTTCAGAACTTTGCAAAAACTTCGTCGCACACTAATAACAGTAATAAATAAGCAAAAGTTGTCTTATTTATTGGTGAACTAGCTTTTGCCTGCGACTTATTACAGGCACGGCGAGATCCAGGCAAATGCAAGCTACCTATATCCAACAGTGTATCGGTTGAAGATAAAGAAGAATATTATGAGAATTAAGTAACTTGTTTATCACTAGTTCAAAACCGATCAGGGAAGAGCAGCAGGGATGTTTCAGTGGATGTTTTGGTAAGTGCCTGAGTCGGATTGGTCGCGAGGCCACCCTACGATCTCACCGCTGCGATGGAGATGTAGACACCACACAGCATACGCTCAAAGAGTATCCTGCTTAGGTTCCTGTGCGTTGTGCTCTAGTCAGGCCATCTAGAGAATGACCTCTCCACACCAACTATGATAATGGCTATACTGGCAAAGGAAGAAACTTAGAAGGCGTGGGCCACCGCTCCAATTCTGGAGTGGTGGCTGCAGCCGCTAACTTTTCTATCCCATACAGGTCTTTGAGATTGCAATTTGGCGCGGCACAAACTCCTCCGATACGAACCCAATGGGCGTTGCACAAGGGAAGCTTTGGTGTGTGCTCTTAGATCTTGGAGCCTTGCAATATGCACTGAGGGTGGCCACCGGGGGGTTTTAGTGGGTAAAAATCCCACATAACCCAAATTCTCCCCAGGATGTCGGGTATCTTCAAGAATATTTCCCCCTCGTTAATTAAAAAAAAAGTGTTGGAAATATTAGTGTGGACACACACTTAGATGGGTAGGTCAGGGCGCCGTGCTTGGTACGTGTCGCCACAATAATTTTATTAATATTGCTCCCAGAAGCTTGTCACGCACCGCGCCATCGTATATCTCGAGAGTAGGGAAAAAATATGATATATCGAGAGAACGAGACACGTAAGAGCTTTCTTTAGCTTTTATTGCTGAGTTTAGTGTCGCTTTAAACTTTTTACTATTTAAACCTTATCTTATGGTTTTAGTATACTTAGGTAGGTAAGAAAAAATTCTCCATTTTCTTGTGCACTGTTGCTTCTTCTACTATCATGTATCTACTGTAAATAAATGACTAACTTTTCTATTGGTCGTTGTCGTCTCAACCAACTGATGGACATAGCTCTTGCAGGGAGTGCCACAGAAAGGATCTTGTGTCGCTTTTGTCCAGTATCTGCGAAATCGTCCGTCTATCTAGTTGAGAGTCTTCCAACGCTGCGTTTCCCATTACTTGTGGGGGGAAACACTTCCACAATTCGAACACTTTGAAATTCCGGGAACTATAGGCCCTTTGCTATTTCAGAGTTCTCAGTGGTTACTCTGATTTTTTTACGGATTTCTTCTCATTTTCAATACCGCAGGAATAATGTCCTCCCAACCGAATCAATCTAACCACGACGACCAACCTCCTTAGAGATTAGCCATGTGCACGGGAGATATTATAGTGCTAGAACAGGTGTTTTTGCAAACACAGGTGCACTATCTATTTCGTCACTCTCATAGTTTGGTGGGACGGAAATCCGACAGAAACAGTCAGGCGCGACAGCTTTACGTACTCTCCAAGACAGGGGCTGACACACCGCCAACTTCCAACTCCGGGCTAGTACTGAGAAATTCCTGACAGAAATGCCCTATACATTTATTGGGCCGACCCGGGAATCTTACCCGGGAACTTGTCAACCGGAGTCGAACATGCTAAGCGTTAGACCAACGAGGCAGTTACAGCATAACTCTCTCCATCTGAATCGTTTTCGAGGCTAATTTTAGCTCAGCTACACCAACTGTAAAACTGAGTTTAACACTTTTAACACGTTTTAGTGTCGCGCTTAATGTATCGGAAATATAAATTATATTAGATTGCTGGCCCGGTCGTGTAATAGCTACCGTAAATGTGGTTTCGGAGATGATGTCGTGTCGGAGGACACTAAAGAACTGTGCCATTTATAATTGTGGTGAACGCGACCGCCCGTACTGTTTCTTGCCATGCTATTTTCGATGTGATGTTTTAACTTACTATAACCTCTAGTAATAAAACTGAGATGAAGTGGGATAACTTCGAGACTTAATGAGATGGGATGAGATTAATTGGTAAGAATACAAAATAAAGCTGCTATATCTTCAAAAGGTAACTTTTATGAACCACAGGTAGTAACGAGTGGTGTAAAGTTGGGTTAATCCACTTAAACACTCACAGGAGTGCTCTACAAGTCTACATGAACTAGTTTTGATTATTTGAATAGTCACTAAAAATTTGTTCACTGTCCTACTAATATAGTCTAAAACTAGCTTTTGCCCCCGCGACTTCGTCTGCGTGGAAGTTTTTGAAAATTCGACCCCAAAATCTAAATTTTGGGGTCGAATTTTCAAAAACTGTGACACACGCACTTCTTTATTTTTAACTGAAAGCTCAAATACCAACTTTGATGGAAACAGCTTGAAAAATGACGGAGTTTCATATAAACTTCCATCCCCTATTTAAACCCCCTAGGGGTAGAATTTCCAATAGTCCTTTCTTAGTGTGCGCGTAGGCGCACTTGAAATTTTTACAGTTGGTTTCTTTTATGACGTAGGTCATACCACACACACACACACACACACACACACACACACCACACACACACACACACACACACACACACACACACACACACACACACACACACACACACACACACACACACACACACACACAAACACACGCATACACACTTATAACGTCTTTGTATCGAGGGCTAATAATAAAACTTAAACTTTAATAAGTGGCTACTTTACTTTTAACAGCCTGATGTACATTGTCATGAAATGAATAGATAACCCAACCACGAGCTACTAATCCATCTCTATTTGGCCGGGTCTGGAGAGTAAATTGAAAAGTTCCAACTAAGTATGACTGATGGTGCATATTATTTCCTCCTAGAGGTGACAGTGTGGCGGATCCTTGTAGCTAGGCGTGTTCTAAATAAAAGTCACGATATAATCTGGAATATGGAATGGAATGGAATATTTATTCAGAAAGTTAGGCTTAATTTATTTACAATATTCGCCATACGCTGTACATAGTTCCGATGAGCGTTGTTTTCCGCCCGACCAATCCCAACGCGGAGGTATCGAAGTTGAACTGCGCATGCGCCGATCCGCGCCGGCGCATGGTGACGTCAGCCAACAAAACTGCTGTGCACCGCGCGCGGCCCGCAGTTGTCCGCGGTCGCCGAGCAGTGCAGACGTGTTCTGCTGCGTGAGTCACTCGCCGCCTCGCAGTATCGGGCGGCCATCGTGGAGTGCGGACGCGTCGTCTAGTTCGTGATGTGTGCAGCCAGTGGGAAGCCTTCGTGTCTTCAGATCTTCGTTGGCGGTCATTTTGATTATCACGTAACCATCAATAGCATATTGTTGTTTGTTGTCAATTATGCAAGGTAACCATCCGTGTAGGTGTTTCAATAAAATCTTGCGTCGGTGTTTCATTTATTTTTCCTTCCTTCCCGGTACATCCCTTTTCCTGGTAACTGGTACCGGTACTGGTAATATGGTTTTGATGAGGTAACTGGCGGCAGGCGAGCGCTGGAGATTCGTAAGTATCCGTAAGTATTTTCTTATGTATTCCCATAGTACCCCCCGTCAAGCGAAGCGTACCACTCTTTTCACGAGTCTGCCGCTTCTCGTGACGTGAGGCGTAGTAGGCGCTGGTGTCGCTAAGCCTGCTTCCATAGTGCCTGACGTGTCGTCCTCGTTCAAAATGTAGGCAGGCTTGAGTCGATCCAATGTCACTGTAGTCGTCCGTAGTGGTAGCTGTATCTGGTAGTATTTGTCGTGTCGCTTCAAAACTTGATAGGGCCCGTCGTATGGTGGTGTCAACGGCGCTCGTACGGTGTCGTTGCGCACGAAGACATGTGTACACGATGCTAAGTCTTTGTAGATGAATGTTGATCGCGTCGCTGGAGTGCGCTTTGTAGGTGTTAGCGATGCCATAGTTTCTGTGAGACGTCGCACGTAGTCTGCGTCTTCAATTTTCGACTTTGTCGGTACGAAAAAATCTGACGGTACGCGTAGCGTTGCCCCGTACGTCATCAGAGCGGGACTGAGATTGTTGTCTTCACGTAGCGCTGTTCGTAGACCCAGTAGCACAGTAGGTAGCTCTTCCGTCCATGTTGTAGTCGCGCCACGAGCCATGAGTGCTGCCTTCATCGTGCGATGCCATCTCTCGACTTGTCCATTCGCCTGCGGGTGATACGCTGTGGTACGTATGCGTGAGACTCCTAGTTTCTTCATCAGTGCCTTGAAGAGTGCGGATTCGAAGGTTTTCGCCTGATCGGTTGTAATCCGGAGCGGTAGACCGAATCTCACGAGCCAGTTTTCGTATAGAGATCTTGCTACTGTTTCTGCTGTCATGTCTTGCACTGGTACTGCTTCTGGCCACTTGGTACATCGGTCGATTATAGTGACGCAATATCGGTAGTCGTTCGATAGTCGTAACGGACCGACGATATCGATGTGGATGTGTTCGAAGCGTTGAGATGGCGGGAACTCAGCTAATGGAGTGACGACATGTCGATGGATCTTGCTGCGTTGACAGTCGATGCATGCTTTAGCCCATGTTCCGACTTCTTGGTTCATCGTAGGCCAAAAGAACTTTGCTGCCATCTGCTTCCGTGTCGTTCTGACCCCAGGGTGACATAGACCGTGTTGCGCTTTGAATGCGGCGTAACGGTATGTCTTGGGTAGGTACGGTCGAGGTGATGCTGCTGAGAGTTCGCATGTAATCGCTTGATTGAGACCCGGGAGAGTTATCACGCCGAACTTCAGGTTGGGTTTCGTCTTCAGCTGGGCCAATTCTTCATCGTTGGCTTGATCTTTGGCCAGCTGCGCGTAGTCCAACACGTTTGGACACTGGATGTCTTCAATGCGGGATAAAGCGTCGGCGACAGAGTTTTCTTCTCCCTTGACGTACTTGATGGTTGTGCAGAATTGACTTATGAAGTGTAGCTGTCGCTCTCGTCGCGGTGTGTCGCTGCTGCTGACTGGTCTGCTCAGAGCGAAGGAGAGAGGCTTGTGGTCGGTGTATAGCGTGGTGTCACAGCCTTCAATCAGCCTTCGGAAGTGCTTCACTGCGGCGTACATTGCTTGCAGCTCCCGGTCGTAAACAGAGTAGCGGCGCTGCGTAGGGCTCAGTGTTTTCGAGAAGAATGCCAGAGGTTTCCAAACGTTGTCCACTCTCTGCTGGAGAACTGCGCCTACGCTGTGGTCTGAAGCGTCCGTCATAATGGCAAGTTCGCAGCCAGGTACTGGGTAGTTGAGTGTTGTAGCTTCTGTGATGCTTTTTCGGCATTTTTCAAAAGCTTCATCTGCCTCGGGCGTCCAGTCAATTGGCGTTTTGTCGTTTTTCTTCTTGTTGTGCAGATATTTGTTGAGCTCATGTTGATGGTCTGCCTGATGAGGTAGGCAGTCTCTGTAGAAGTTGAGCATTCCCAAGAAACGACGCAGCTCAACGATGGTCTTCGGTTTTGGATATTTCGATATAGCTTCTATGCGTTCTTGTGTAGGTTTGATGCCACTTGCAGAGACTTCGTAGCCCAAGAAGTTGATTTTTTCCACTCCGAACTGACACTTCTCGACGTTGAGTGTTACGCCATACTTGTTGAGGCGTTCTAGGACTTCATGAAGTAGCTTCTGATGCTGAGCTTCATCTTCGGAGAATAGGAGTATGTCGTCGACGAAACAGAAACAGTTGTCTATTCCTCGTAGTACTTGATGCATGAAGCGTTGAAAGGTTTGACTTGCGTTGCGGAGACCAAACGTCATACACGTAAACTCGTACAAGCCGAAGGGTGTTATGATGGCTGTTTTCTGAGCGTCTTCTTGACTGGCAAGTGGTATCCAATAGTAGGCCATCTTGAGATCGAGCTTTGAAAATGTCTTCTTGTTATGCAACGGGTACGTGAAATCTTGAATGCGAGGTATTGGATAGCGATCGGGTTGCGTCACTGCATTCAGACGCCTGTAGTCGCCACATACGCGTAGTCCGCCGTCCTTCTTCTTCACAACGTGTAGTGGACTCGCCCATGGACTTTTTGATGGCTTGCAGATTCCCAGCTCCACCATACGGTCGAACTCAGCTTTTGCGGCTTTGTACTTGTCTGGTGGCAGGGGTCGGGCGCGTGCGAAGAGTGGCGGTCCCGTCGTCTCTATATGATGTACGACGTCGTGCTTCGTCGGTTGCTTCAAAGACATCGGGCGTAAAACGTCTGGATATTTCTTCAAGATTTCGTAATAAACTTGATCTGAGCTGACGACGCGGATTGATTCGCCGGTTGTTGAGACTTCAAGCGCGCTGACCGTGAGCTTCGTTTCGTCGTCGATTAGCCTCTTTTTGTGAAGGTCCACAAGAAGTTTGTAGTGTTGTAAGAAGTCTGCTCCCAGGATTGATGTTTTCACGTCAGCGATGATGAAGGTCCATGAGAAACTTCGACGTAGGCCCAAGTCTAGCTTGACTGTCTTTTCGCCATAGGTGCGAATTGGTGTATTGTTTGCAGCGAAGAGCTTGTAGGAACTTGCAGTCTTTGTTTTCATCTTTGTTGTTGCAGCCCAAACAGATATGTCTGCGCCAGTGTCCACGAGGAACCGTTCTTTGCTGGCTCGATCGTGGACGCAAAGGCGTTTGCTGTTGCTGGGGACACCGACGTCCGCCACCGTCGGTGTCGAAGCTAGTTTTCCGCTGGCTTGCTCCGTCTTGCACACGGAGAGACGCACTTTCTGGCCTTGCTTCCGAACTTGTAGTGGTAGTAACATTCCCACGTCGTATCGCCAGGCTTCGGTTGAGTTCGATGTGGTCGAGACTGCGAGCGGCTGCGTGCGCGGAAGGGTCGGTGTATTCGATGCCTCGCTCGACCACGATCTCGCAACTCCGCGACTTCCAGTGTGAGCTTCTCGAGTTTTGCCAGGATTTCAGAGTGCTCCGACACGTTGGTGCTGGTCGCTGGCGTGATTGATGTTTTGTTTGATAGTGCTGCTACGGTGCTAGTGCTCCCCGAGTACTCCATCATCTTATCGGCCATAGCAGCGAGGGTGTCGAGCGACGACTCATTGTTTATTGAGAGCACGCAGCGAGCTTGGGGTGACAAGTGATTGAGCCACTCGATCTTGAGTCCCTCGTCTGTGATCAGGCCGTTGTTTAGCTCCCTCATCTTCCGTAGCAGCACACTGGGCTTCTGGTCGCCGAGCTCCAAGCCACTAACAAGTTTTTGAAAGTTCTCGACCTCGGATTTTTCATAAACGGTGAGTAGTCGGCGCTTAATTGCCTCGTATTTTCCGGTGGCCGGCGTGTTGTATAGCAAGTCCGTGACATGCTGCAAATCTGATGGCTCTAGCTTCTGCAGCACATATCTAAATTTTTGGTCGTCGGATGTTTTTAACGGATCCACTACTGCTTCAAATTGGACGAACCATGCCCTGGGAACGGCGCGCCAAAATGGTAGTAGTCTCGACTGGACCGAGATAGCTGCGAGGTCGGCGACTTGCTTTGTTTCAATGGTACTTTCTTGTTCGGCCATTATTTTGTTTCCTTTTTGTCGAGGGTCACCACTGTGGCGGATCCTTGTAGCTAGGCGTGTTCTAAATAAAAGTCACGATATAATCTGGAATATGGAATGGAATGGAATATTTATTCAGAAAGTTAGGCTTAATTTATTTACAATATTCGCCATACGCTGTACATAGTTCCGATGAGCGTTGTTTTCCGCCCGACCAATCCCAACGCGGAGGTATCGAAGTTGAACTGCGCATGCGCCGATCCGCGCCGGCGCATGGTGACGTCAGCCAACAAAACTGCTGTGCACCGCGCGCGGCCCGCAGTTGTCCGCGGTCGCCGAGCAGTGCAGACGTGTTCTGCTGCGTGAGTCACTCGCCGCCTCGCAGTATCGGGCGGCCATCGTGGAGTGCGGACGCGTCGTCTAGTTCGTGATGTGTGCAGCCAGTGGGAAGCCTTCGTGTCTTCAGATCTTCGTTGGCGGTCATTTTGATTATCACGTAACCATCAATAGCATATTGTTGTTTGTTGTCAATTATGCAAGGTAACCATCCGTGTAGGTGTTTCAATAAAATCTTGCGTCGGTGTTTCATTTATTTTTCCTTCCTTCCCGATACATCCCTGACGGGGGGTACTATGGGAATACATAAGAAAATACTTACGGATACTTACGAATCTCCAGCGCTCGCCTGCCGCCAGTTACCTCATCAAAACCATATTACCAGTACCGGTACCAGTTACCAGGAAAAGGGATGTACCGGGAAGGAAGGAAAAATAAATGAAACACCGACGCAAGATTTTATTGAAACACCTACACGGATGGTTACCTTGCATAATTGACAACAAACAACAATATGCTATTGATGGTTACGTGATAATCAAAATGACCGCCAACGAAGATCTGAAGACACGAAGGCTTCCCACTGGCTGCACACATCACGAACTAGACGACGCGTCCGCACTCCACGATGGCCGCCCGATACTGCGAGGCGGCGAGTGACTCACGCAGCAGAACACGTCTGCACTGCTCGGCGACCGCGGACAACTGCGGGCCGCGCGCGGTGCACAGCAGTTTTGTTGGCTGACGTCACCATGCGCCGGCGCGGATCGGCGCATGCGCAGTTCAACTTCGATACCTCCGCGTTGGGATTGGTCGGGCGGAAAACAACGCTCATCGGAACTATGTACAGCGTATGGCGAATATTGTAAATAAATTAAGCCTAACTTTCTGAATAAATATTCCATTCCATTCCATATTCCAGATTATATCGTGACTTTTATTTAGAACACGCCTAGCTACAAGGATCCGCCACAACAGTACTGTCTCTGAAGAAAAGAGGGCGTTTTAATATTATTACATCAATTTATATTCGCGACATGGCTTTCGTTTAAAGGGGAGAGTCTGTGAATTGCACGGCTGGAGATACATTTATTCAGATTATAATAATAGGTCACCTAGGAAGTTAATTGAAGCGAAAGAAAAGGATGGAGGATAGTGAATATAAATCTTCTTCACTTTCGTGCGGCGAGAAAATGTGACAAATAATATGAAGGTTTTTTTTTTAAAGAATACTAGCCAAGCTGAATTTGACTTATATTCTCCTCTCCCATCCAAATAAGCGAAAGGCTAGTGCTAGGAGAGGGTAAAACAATAGTGCAACGTGTGGAATTCGAACCTGCGACCTTTAGTTTTGAGTCCGCACCTTTAACCGTTGGACTATTAAGGCTTCAAAGTTATATAGGTTAGTACCATCATATTGGACAAAGACGTACTAGAACTATAGGCCTCATAAGAAGGCTTAGGGTCGTTCAGCGGGCAATGAAGAGAGCTATTGTTCGAAATATCCTTATAAGATGATTGAGGAGATCTGTAGGAGAATCAGAGTTTCTGACAAAGCTCATCCAGTAGCGAACCTGAAGTGGCAACGGGCCCAAGGTGATGGAGTGGCGACCGCTGGATACATTCGACGCAAGACCTAGATATGAGCCGATTTTGATGTATTCATTCATTCAATCATCGATTGACAAGGTTTATTATCCTTGTCAATCGATTCATTACACTAGAAGATCGATTTCAAACTAAAAGATGCCCGCGACTTCGTCCGCGTGGATTAAGTTTTTTTTTGCTTTCCGCAGATACTCTTTATTTTCCGGGTTGAAAATCCGGCTATGTGTTAATCCTGGTTGTGAGCTATCGGTTAATTTGTTCTTGCGTGAAGGAGTAACAAACATACACATACACATACACACACACACATAAACACACACATGCACACACATACAAACTTCGCCATTATAATATTAGTGTGGTTTTATATGAACAAAATGAATATGACTGATTTAACACCTTTTCTGAAGTCGGGTTACAGTTTTTGAAATTTTCTGTTTGGTTTCAGTGTCAACAGTGGACGTGGATGCGGTGTTGGGTCGGACAGCGTCGTTGCCGTGTGACGTCACACCGGACGCTGCCGAAGACCGAGTATACATGGTGCTCTGGTTCAGAGCCGGGAAGAGCACTGGCGGGAAACCTATATACAGGTAAGCGAATACTATTTCTATTTAAGTACTTGGAATGTAGTGGTATACCCACTTTGCTTTTAACATATGAAACAAGTTTTATAGGTAGATAGTTTTCTTTTTAACCCTAATGAAAAACTAAAACAGATGAAGATAAATGACCTAAAGGTGCTGACTTAAACAAATAAAATGTTTAAGTCAGCATATTTGGGTCATTTATTTCCATCTGATTGTGATCAAACTTATAGGCAAAGTTTTTCTGTCCAAAAAGAATGGTTTAGGCCACATTAAAGTCTAACTACACACATCTTTGTAAACTCTCATGCAAGCAAGTTTTCTCACGTTGTTTGCTTCACCGATAAAGCAAGAGATATTTAACATCTTTTTTTTTTAACATTAGCCAAGCTGAAGTTGTCTAATATCCTCCTATCCCCTCCAAATAAGCGGAAAGCTTACGTTAAGAGTGGGTACGACAATAGTGCAACGGGTGGGATTAGAACCTGCAACTTTTCATTTTTCAGTCCGCACCTTTAACCGTTGGGCTACTGAGGCTTACGTTAAAACGGACGTAACTCTGAATAGTAAGAAAAGCATACATGGGGTTGAACTCCGGACTCTCCGAAAAAATTATTACAAACAGTCTTGCGCGAAGGAAAAGCTTTATGACGACAATTCCGTTAAATAATGCGTCGCTCATCAGTTTGAACATTTTCATAATTACCCATATTATGCTGCTGCAGCGTGTGATGGTAATTTGTATACAAACTCGTACATTTTGCTCCCTTCTTTCGTTACTGACAAAGTTGTATACAAGTACTTATAAATTAAAAATTTAAAATACCCCCAACATGTTACAACATCTTAATCGCTAGTCAGTAATCGTTAAAATAAAAATTTGTTATCCGCCATTTTGTGGCGGCGGCCATCTTGGACAGATTTTCATCAAACATAGCTAAGAACACTCCCTAACAATTGACCTTTCAAAAAAAAAACGAAATTGGTTCATCCGTTCGGGAGCTATGATGCCACAAACCCATATACACACACACACACACACACGCGTGGACGCACACTTTCATACACACACACACACACGTCAAACTTACATACCCACACGTAGATAGTTCGGCCGTAGATTCACATGTCGGGGGTGTTTTAAATGTTGAATTTACACTTGTTAAAGAAATAATTTTAATCAATCTGTATTCCATTATGAACAAAACGTCTAAAATAGATTGCAGAAAATAGAACGATCAGCGATTCAAAAACCTTTGCAATTTAAAACGTCAGCTGTGAAACGGCAGCTCGCGTTTTTTTGATACAAATAACCCGTTTGATTGATGTCACTCGCGATTTGATTTAAAGTTTCGCCTTCCTGAATTGCGGGTTCTCTCTTTCTATACGTATGTGTGTGTTTTGAATAAAATATATACCTAAACCACACATTCGAACTTACCTATTAGCCTCAATGACTCAGTGGTAAGAAACCGGACTGTAATCCGAAAAGTTTTTTAATTCCCGCGGGAACTCTCTTTTTTTCCGAGATAGAAAATAGCCTATGTATTATTCCAGACTATAATCTATCTCTCTGCCTTTCAATCATATCTATTCAATATTTACGGTGTAATTGAGTAACAGCCATCCATCCAAACTTTTGCATTTATAATTTTAACTAGGATTCAGAGGGGAAAGGGGACTGTTGGTCGTGTTTAATTTAACAAAAAGGTTTTAAACTAAAAATCTACAGTAAAATTGAAAACACTTGATCATGAAGATCAAAGGAAAAGAGGAAAAAGGCCATGCAAGTGTATCCCGGAACATTGGCAGTATTCATAATTAATCAAGTCGTAAACTGAAGGTCTACTTGTCAAATTTTCGTCCAATTTATTGACGCGTTAAATAAATATCCTATGTGTCAAAAAACACACTGTGTCCCCGCCCTAATTGTATGTAAAAACAATCACAATTTACAAGTGAGAATTTGCTACGATGCGAGTTTTCGACGTAGCATTTTTATGTTTGTACGGACAAAAGGAAAAAAAATCAACGAAAATTTCAGCAAATGGACAATCGTTTGCAATTTTCGATGTCGATCGTTGGTTGTTTAGAAACAGCGATTTCATATTTACTAATAATAATTACGCCATAACCCCATCCAGTAGTTAACTGGTATATTCCTTTCATTTTACGAGGGCTCGTGGCTCATGGTTGTGTGTGTGTCGTATCTGTAAAAGTGTGAGCGAGAGCTTGCTCACGCCTCACCGCTCCCACCTAGGCTCCTAACAGGCACGCACACTTACACAATGTGCATTTACACGACGTAACCACAAGTAAAGCGCCCGTAACTTTGTGAGATAAACTTACTATAAACGGTACAGGAGATGGTGGTTTAGGGAAGTTTCATTGATCCAACGACTGCCGACAATCATGCAACGCTATAAAAGCTATAAAGTGCACTGTTACCTCACAAGTACGATAAACAAATTACGACACAGTTTACCATCTAAAAAGCCAATAGGTTGTCGTAAATAGCACAAGTGCGTTAAAGTAACCCTTTTCAAATGTTAACAAGCATTGAGGCTTTCCGGAGATTCGCCACATTCTGCTAACTTCATATCTTTACAATAATGGTATTGCTAACTTATAATAATGAAGTTGTGAGTGAAGTAAGATGTAGACGGCTCAAAACCGCGTCAATTAACAATATGGCTGCCAAATAGAACAGCTGTTTTCGGGCCGCCATTTTTATAACGTGTATTGTAAGTAGGTATTTAAAAGTTAAAACCTGTAGTGACTTTAATTTAACATTAAGACAAGACCTAAAGCTAAAATAATTGTAATACTTGTGTATAAATTCTGTATTTTAGTGCCTCGACTGTAATTTTTGCCTTATCGCACGTATAGCAAAAATATACGAATGATTATTACAAAGAGCGTTAAAAGAACCTTCCTTCCAACGGTTTATCGTTAATCCACTTAGCTGGATTTAGCTATAACACCCGTATATATTGTATCCGTAAAAGCCAGCATATCGATCAAATGCATGCAAAACTGATACAAAATACATACTCGATAATAAAACCTTTTTTTATGATGACTCTCGAAGTTCCGATTCGATATTAAATATTCATCTAAATCATAGAAATTTCAACCTAATTTCGCACTAGATAAAGTTTATATTTGATTGGTAAATAAATTCTCGTGTTGGTTGTTTATCGGTGTTATATTGATCTTACACGGATGCCTGCCATCTCCGGAGATTCGCTGGTTACCAATTTGTGACTATAAGGCCTTTAGTAGACTCATGCAGAATAATTCTGTGGTTACTATGTGAATTAACTAGTGGTTCGCCCCGAACTGAGACCTCGCGATATCCCATAATTCCCAAAAGTTTTAATTATATATTGTAATAATTAACTTTTAACATTAGACGCAATAAAAAAAATAATAGTTGACATAAAACTGTTTTACTGACACAGCGCCATCTATTAGCATTATAGTGAAGCTATTAGCTTCACAATAATGCTAATAGATGGCGCATTAAAATTAAATAATTTCGTTTCTTTATAACATTTATCTAATTTTAGTATTTGTTGTTCAAGTACAGGATATAACTGAATTTTCAACCAAGTTTCACGTTCTAATATTCAGTAATTCATAAGTTATAGGGCTCTGACAGACATTTAGACGGACACACTTCTCTGTCTAGTAGGCAAGCGCCCTAGTTGACTCAGAGAACTCGCTTCGCTCGTTCAATTATTATTTATTAATACACAGAGTAACCACCTTCAATCATAATTTTTTTGATCGAAGGTAACCACTGATTAAGTTCTGCTATGAGTTGAGAAAGAAGCGAAGCCGACACCTGTTCTAACCTAACCTAAAAACAATACAGTATTCTTGATAGTTCTTTACTACATAAACAATAGGTACAGTATTCCTGATAGGTACATACCGTAACCGCTAGCCTCCGTTAGGGTAAAAATATGCCAAAGATGCCTCACTGCGATACCTCGCGGTCGCGGTTTAACTCGCTACCTCGATGTCACCTCCATGTAAAACAAATGTATGCAAACAGACGAGCGCGAACATGCCGAAGGATACCTCAATGCGATACATCGCGGTACAGCGAGGTATCTTCGACATGTTCGCGCTCGTCTGATTGCATACATTTGTTTTACATGGAGGTGGCATCGAGGTAGAGAGCTAAACCGCGACCGCGAGGTATCGCAGTGAGGCACCTCTGGCTTGTTCTCGCCCTTAGGAGTAATACTTGTAGTGTTCTGTGGCGCTAGCCCGCACAGCGAATAAAATCCACGCGATTTTTTTCGCAATTCTGTAACACTTGCAACCATGATACCTGCACTTGCGATTTAAAAAGATACCGACCGAATTGATAACCTCCTCCTTTCTGGAAGTCGGTTAAAAACCACGAGAGTATCAACTACAAACTACAGATTTTTTTTACGGAAAAATATTTTTCGCAGTGCGAACTAGGTTTAACGCAATGATTTCACTATGATTTTATCCCATTCTCACAGAATTTGATGATTCGATATTTGGCTTTTAACACTAACGTGGGCACACAACAAACGCAGAAATCAGCGACCATAAATCGGAGAAATCAGAGTTCAAAATTTGCGTAAACGCTAAAAATGTTCAGCCTGCCGTCTCCCTTTATCCTGAGAAATCGATGGATTCCCACGGGGTTTGTAAAAACCCTAATGACACGTGGATGAATATACGGACACCGCCCAGTTTAAATATAAAATCCTATTATGCAGTACTAAGCTAAAGTACTTAAACTGAATACATAATGGCACGAGCGGATTCAGAATGTAGACACTGTTTTTATTTCGCGAGTTTTGCACTCTTTTCTACATGCAGCCTTTGGTTAATTGTGATAAAATGTACCGCTTATGCGACTTATGAAGAGTGTTAAAAACATGTTTAATGAGGCTTTGTTGTATAAACTGGGTAACTTTTTTAGCTGCTTATGAAGGAGCACCATCAACTTACGACTAAGAACACAAGACATACAATTAAATCACGCACGATACTGTATAGTTTGTATGAAAATGTGTGAAGCATAGAGCACGCTAGCGGTATTAAATACTAACGATCTATTGTATATCGAATGCAGAGCTCCTTTCAGAGAGTAAAAGTGGAAGCTACTTAAGCAGAAAGCGGATCCTGGCATAATCTGGGATATAAAGTTAGAAGAATGAAGAAGAAGTTTTTTCTCACTTTCTTCTTCTATTTCAAGCGGACGTCCACTGCTAGACATAGGTCTCCTGTATAGACATCCACAGACCTCGCACATCCTGTATCCAGCACTCCCTGTGACTCGACCCCAACGACCATCAGCTCTTCGAACTATGAACTTTTTAACTTTAGAGAGCCGAAATTAAAATTTGAGTTGGCACACCCAGTATTTTAAAATTCCGTAACATTATTAGCCGCAGAATAAATATTAAATACGTACAGTTACCTTAAATTTTAATTAACGGTTAATTGGTTATAACCTCACGCCAGAGGCGGTAACCGTGATATGCCCGAGCGGTTTGAATTTCATGTTCGCTGTAAAATATGTACTCGTAAGATCTTATAGGGGATAGTGGGCCGATAAAACCTTACAGCTGCCTCTTAAAATGTAGTTAATTTCGAAAAGTATGTAGTTATTTTGACGTTCTCCCTGGTTCTTAAAATGGAAATCAAACGCGTGCCGCGTTTGATTCCAGGCGGTGTCACTTTGGAAATTCATAATTTCTAAAAAGTCTCTGGTCTGGTCTGCTGGGAAACGTCGTGGCTATTTGCCACACTGTGTTAACGAACCGCCAAATGATTTAGTATTCTAGCACAATGACGTGAAGAAACTAAACTAAAAAATAAACAAAAAAGAATATTTAAGCTATTGCATAGCTTCTATCGTGGGCCAGCGTGGAGACCAAATCCAGAAATTCCGTAACGAAAATAACCTGACACGGGACTCCTCTACGGTGGGCCGCTAAATGGCGCATTTTTTATCAACGCTATCTAGTGGTAAGCCGCTAGATGGCGTTGATAAAAAATGCTATGCAATAGCTTTACCGCGGCAGTCCCCGAGTGCCACACGTCTTTTTTTCTCTTTATCAGTGAAATAGCTCATGATTCCGGAGACGCTAGCCATAAAATAAGATGATACAGATGATAGTGGGGCGATGAAAATTGTTATATCATCATAAATGCCGGGTATTTGTATAGCTTGTTAGGCGGGGGATATGCTTTTACGATTATCGCCGGAATCAATTATGCGTTAAGTGTAGATCAGATATTTTATGGCGCGAATTTTTTTTGGCACATTTTATATGGTTCTTGCAATTCACGAGGGGGCGTGGCTCATGGTTGTATGTGTGTCGTATCTGTGTAAGTGTGAGCGAGAGCTCGCTCGCGCCTGACCACTCCCACCTAGGCTCCTGACAGGCACGCACACTAACGCAATGTGTATGTGCACAACCACAAGTAAAGCTCACGTGCCCTCGTGAATTGCAAGAACTACATTTTTAACCGGCTTCAAACTCCCTTTGGCTCTATGATTTTTTTTGTATTAAAAAAAACGTAAAAACGTAACGCATATGTAACGCGATATTTTATTTTTACAAACCTCCTATTTTAATATTAAAAGGTCATTTTTATAAAACCCATTTTAGGAATAAACCCACTTTAGAAAAGTAAAAAAATGAAAAGGCCACGTTCATAACGACCGATTGAGTAATTTCTGAACGATTAATTTAATAAGTTTTGGATCTAATATGTAAAACTCCACGCAAAGGCATTTTGTAAGATTCAATCACGAATAAAGAAAATTGAGGGCGACCTAAACGTCGGCTCATTAATCTCGTGATGTCGTTTTGTAAAGAGTAGGTACTAATTTTTTTTATTATTTAATGACAAAAATCCTTGGCTGAGGTCTAATAACTTAAATAGGTTAACTTATACTATTGATGGTAAGAGTTATTGAAATTGTAGAGTAGGTACGTCCTAGAAGACAAAATACATACGTACAATTCACGCATATTTCTGTCTATTCATGATCATTGAGCATGAATGTGGGCTATAAACAGTTTATACACTAGTGGTTCGCCCCGAACTGAGACCTCGCGATATCCCATAATTCCCAAAAGTTTTAATTATATATTGTAATAATTAACTTTTAACATTAGACGCAATAAAAAAAATAATAGTTGACATAAAACTGTTTTACTGACACAGCGCCATCTATTAGCATTATAGTGAAGCTATTAGCTTCACAATAATGCTAATAGATGGCGCATTAAAATTAAATAATTTCGTTTCTTTATAACATTTATCTAATTTTAGTATTTGTTGTTCAAGTACAGGATATAACTGAATTTTCAACCAAGTTTCACGTTCTAATATTCAGTAATTCAGAAGTTATAGGGCTCTGACAGACATTTAGATTTTAGACGGACACACTTCTCTGTCTAGTAGGCAAGCGCCCTAGTTGACTCAGAGAACTCGCTTCGCTCGTTCAATAATCATGTAAAGCTACTATTTGTTTTTAACCCGGCGCCAATGACGCTGGGTCATATTGACCCGAGGTGTTTTTTAAACCTCCGGAAAAATGTTTTAACACTCGCGGTATAATTGACCTTTCGTGTAGCTGAAGATATACCCCCCCTCTACCTGTAGCAGTGTGGTACTCAGGGCGACGCTGCCTGCGGAGCGAGATATACTTGTGTTGTGGCAATACGGGTCAATATGACCCAGCGTCATTGTTGGCGTGGTGTTTTCATAACATGTTTTAATTTCTTTATTTTAAGTTATTGTTAACTTTTCTTACGTATTTTTAGATTTTTGAGAAAAATAGCGTTAAGGGATCATCCAGAGAGAATATTGGTGATATTGGAAGAATCGGACTCCGATGAAAATTATCATGATCCATATGCAGATTCAGACGTGGAAGTGGATGACCATGTATCTGAACGTAGCGATACTGAAGAGGATGCAAACAATACAAATATGGACTCGGAGTAGAGTAAAATTGTTAATTCTTTATAATTTTTAGGTTTAATAAAAAAAAATAACATAATATGCAAGTTATGTTTTTCAGGTTGATTTTGCAAGCGTTTTTTTAAAAGTCAATAAATATTTAATTCATTAACTTTAATACATTTTTTATTATTCTGTCGTTTACCCAAAAAACCTCAATTTCTAAAATGGTTACTAAAAAATGTCAGTTCATTTAATGATACTGTAAATTTACTGTCTAAAGTTCGGGTCAAGATGACCCGACGTCATTGGCCGTGTAATATTTTTCACGTCATTGGCGCCGGGTTAAATATAATTCCAATTTTATCAATAAAATAAAACCAACAAATAAAAAAAACAACATATTTGCTACCAATTAATACATAAGAAGGATAATTTGACATCTCTCTCAGAAGCAAGTTAACAATACAACAAAGGCTGTTAGGAAGATTCAATCATGGAGAAAGTACATTAGGGTCGGACCAAACGCCGCGTCACGGTCATTAATCACGGGGCGTCGTTTGCTGCTATTTATTTGGGGCAACTGCGGAGTGTCGATGGCCCCTTAAACCTATATTTTGTAGCCCTATCTCTGATAATGCTTTTGTTGAAATTAAAGAGGTTTACTACAGGGTGCTTCAGGGTTGAGAGGGTAATAGAACCATTTACAAATTGCTTATTCCCGAATCTATACATACAATAAAGCTGGGAAGAGTTTGTTTGAACGCACTAATCTCTGGAGCTAACAGTTGGACTTGAAAAATTATTTTTGTATGAACGTAAGAATGGTACCATCTACTTACTGTTTTAGATAGATGATGATCGAAGATCGAGGAGGGTCTAATGATGGAGCAGTAAACTGGGTGAGAGATGCATGACCAAAGTCCGGTCATAGATTCACATGTCAGTTTTTCACAACTCCCTCAATATGGGTATCAAATGAAAGGGCTTGACTAGTAAAATACTATAAATTTCAAATCCAAGATGGCCACTACCACAAAATTGCTAATTACGTTTTTTTTAATTTCACATGTCGGGGGTGTTTTTCAATTTACATTTGTTACGCTATTAAATTTTCTTAGCAGGGTTCTTGTCTAGAAATGAAGGAATAGGATAGCATTGAAGCCACACCGACAAGCGATTGAACCACGATTTCAGCTTCCAATATAAAATGTATAGACGAGTAATTGGACTGGCTCATTTCAATAAGTAATTACGGCCTACCGCCAAAAGCATGAGCAAAAACTAATTTGCAGGGTGTTCGGAATATTTAAATTAAATTCATATTATTATTATTGTAGTTAGCTTTAATTCAATTGTTAAGGCAAATTATTGTTTTCATTAATGATTTTGTGTGACATTTACGACGCCTGTTTTAATTTATTCGTTTCATAAAACAAAAATATTTTGTGGATGGTTTTGGAAGTGGTCTAGAAACGGAAATATTTCGATAGTGCCCTAGCTTAAGGCTCATTTACTAGTATTACTGTGAATATTCATATTGGAGAAATCATTCAAATGATAAACGTAGACATTGCTCTTCACTTTTGTTTCATGAAACATATTATTATCATCAATAGATCAACTTTTAATTAGTGTTTAGATACCGATGATTCATCTATACTAATATTATAAAGCTGAAGAGTTTGTTTGTTTGAACTCGCTAATCTCAGGAAATACTGGTTCGAATTAAAAAATTATTTTGTGTTGAATAGTCCATTTATCCAGGAAGGCTTTAGGCTATATAACATCACGCTGCGACCAAAAGGAGCGAAGCATCAGTGAAAAATGTTGCAAAAACGGGGAAAATTATCCATATTTAAAATATATTCTTTTAAAAACTTCTTAATCACGATCATAATAACAGAAATTGACGCGGACGAAGTCGCAGGCAACAGCTAGTCCAGAATAAAAGTGCATAGAAAAGTGTAGATATACGGTTCGTTTGTAAAGACAGTGTGTATGAAAAGTGATATCACAAATCGTACTGAAAATATTCAAACAACTAGATACCTGCGACTTCGCCCGCGTGGATTTTTTTTTTAATTCCCGCGAAAACTCTTTAAAAATGTAGCCTATGGATATCAGCTATCTCCATTACAGACAGCCAAATAGTTTCATTCGTTGTAACGTGTGTGTGATATTTTAAGAATAGTCTAGACTACAACGATTTTTTAAGAGATCTATGTAGAACCTACATAAGTACAACACATGCTTGAATCATAATTATAATGTAGTCGTAGTCTCTACCTTAGAAACGAGGAAGCAAAACGCTTCTTACATCGTAACTTTACACCTTGTATGAATCATGAGGAAACGCCGCTATAAGCGAGTGGGTACACTTAATCTAAATAGTACTTTGTAGCTTGTACGGCTCAAGTTTTACGACATATATTAAGTCGTACACCGCATTACGTACGGCAAGCTATATTATGGCTCTCATGAGAAAGCTTTGAGGTGAGCGAGGGAGGTACCTCCGTGTTAAATTAAAGTTTAACATGGTTTAACTGTGCGATAGAGGCTTGATAGCATGATTATTTAGAAGTATAAGCGCGTTAAAATGTCGATTACTAAGTACACTCTGTCTCTGAATAGTATGACTCCATCTTAACAAACCTGTTTTCATCACGTTTAAAATCTTTACGCAGACGATTAATTTGGGACAATTATTATAAACGAATTAAGTATTTTTAAGCTATTGCATAGCTTCTATCGCGGGCCAGCGTGGAGACCGAATCCAGAAATTCCGTAACGAAAATAACCTGACACGGGACTCCTCTACGGTGAGCCGGTGTAAAAAAAAGACGTGTGGCACTCGGGGACTGCCGCGGTAAAGCTATTGCATAGCATTTTTTATCAACGCCATCTAGCGGTGAGAGGAGTCCCGTGTCAGGTTATGTTCGTTACGGAATTTCTGGATTCGGTCTCCACGCTCAAGGCCCGCGATAGAAGCTATGCAATAGCTTAAAAATAAGTACACAGATACACACGCCCCTTATAACGCCCCGCTTTTTGCGTCGGGGGTTAAAATCAATGAATTAATATAGAACGTTAGTCTAAGCTAAGGCGCTCTCGCAAACCACGCGGCCATCCCCCGAGAGCCGTCTCGCTAACCAGCACATAATGTGGTGAAGGCGAACAAATTAAAGCTCACGTTGCAAAGTTAAACTTAAAACGAATACCGTATAATCTTCCGTGCTTTTACTGACGTTAGAGAAAAATTCTCTTGCATAAATTCTAAGTTTCTTTTTTGCAACAAAACTTAAAATCGAAGCTTTTATTGCGTGTTGAGGTCAAACTGCAAAGAGGTGGAGAGGTGTTATCTATCACACAATTCTGAGCGAATGAAGATGTTTATGAGACTTCGAATATAATATTATTACTAGACTAGCTTTTGCCCCCGCGACTTCGTCCGCATGGAATTAGATTTTAGGGTGGAATTTTCAAAAACTGTGACACACGTACTTCTTTATTTTTAACTGAAAGCTCTAATACCAACTTTGATGGAAACGGCTTGAAAAATGACGGAGTTTCATATAAACTTTCATCCCCTATTTAAACCCCTTAGGGGTGGAATTTCCAATAATCCTTTCTTAGTGTGCGCTTACGTCATAAAAGGAACCAACTGTAACAAGTTTCTAACTTCAGTAGTTTAGGCTGTGCATTCATATCTCAGTCAGTCAGTCAGTCAGTCAGTCAGGACTTTGAATTTTATATATATAGATGATACCCGCCACTTCATCCGCGTGAATTAAGGTTTTTTTCCCGCTCGAACTATAGCTAGTAGTTTTCCGGGATATTTAGCCTGTAAATGTATGAATTCTAATAATCCTAATCCTGGGTACGAAATATCTCCAGTCCCTTCAGCCAAATTAGTTCATTAGTAATGGCATGGAGGAGTAACAAGCATCCATCCATCCATCCAGCCATCGTTTTAAAAAACTAAATATCATTTCTTCTAACGGTGAAGGAAAAAATCGTCATGATAACTGAATTTTATTTTAATCTATATCCACGCGAGTCGTGGACATAAACTCTAACATAATAAAGCTAGCACATTATAATTGTGCTAGCTTATAATCATGCCTATATTTTTTGTTTTGTATTTTCATTATCTGTTGTGTATCCAATAAATAAAAAAAGACGTGTGGCATTCGGGGACTGCCGCGGTAAAGCTATTGCATAGCATTTTTTATCAACGCCATCTAGCGGTGAGAGGAGTCCCGTGTCAGGTTATTTTCGTTACGGAATTTCTGGATTCGGTCTCCACGCTCAAGGCCCGCGATAGAAGCTATGCAATAGCTTAAAAATACTTTATTGGCCCGAATAGAGAATCGAACCTGCGACCACATCATCCGCAGTCGAAGATGCTAAATACTAGACAAACGTCTCGTTGGTATAGTATGTTGACGTGTTAACATAGTAACCACAGTATAATAACTGTCCTTATTCTGTGGTAGAGCCAAAGTATAAGAGATAGTTCTTTCTCTGTGGTATACCTAGAGTTGTTACGAATAGTCTAAACTAAGGCGTTTTCGAAAATCACCCGGGTATCCTCGGGGAGCCGTATCGCTAACCAGCATAATAGAACGTTGCGGAAGACTTAGCGAGAACTACAAATTAAACCCCACGCTACAAAGTTAAACTTTAATCCGATACCGTTAGTTATGGCTGTTTATTTAGAAACGTATTAAAACCAAGGAATAAATAATTTATACCTTGGTACAGTTGCATTCCCATGAGTCTCGCTAATCCATATTAAAATACTAGCTGTGCCCGCGACTTCGTTCGCGTGGAATAGTGACTTTTCGGGGCGCGGCTCTCAGCGCGTAATAGCCACGGACGCTCAGGCGCGAGGCGTGTAGTACGTACTCTGTACGTTAAAAATGTTCGCCGTGATTCTTTAAATTGACATAACTTTTTTATTTATGAACCGATTGACATTAAATAAACACTAAATGTTAAGTAAAGCTTACTACAATATATTAGTGAAAACCGTATCTAAATCGAATAAGCCGTTTCTGATATTAGCGTGCACAAACACACAGACAAACAGACAAACAGACAAACAGACAAAAAAAAATTAATTACAATTTCGGGTTCGGCATCGATATAATAACAACCCCTGCTATTTTTTTTTATATATTTCCATTGTACAGACACCACTTTTCTACAATTTTATTATATGTATGTATTAGTAGATTGTTACACAAGGGACGTAAGTAAGCTATTACAGAACAAGATCCAATTTGGCGCCAGTGCGAGCGCAGCTCGCATAGGGCGCTAATGGATCGCGTGCACCCGAGATATTTAGTCACACGAGCGAGCGCAGCGAGCGAGGGTGAATATAGTTCGAGGGTGTAATAGCTACTTGCAACCGAGGTAAGCATTCTACTTTATATCATTCTTGCGAGGTAACTTTGGACTTATCCGGCAAAAGGTTTTGCATCATTTGTTCTGCTTCAAGCAAACAAAAATCAGGCTCTCCTCCTTTATCATCATCTGATGAAGTGCTTGACATTGTTGTAAATAACTTAAATTCCTTTACGAACAAACTTCACAAACTTTCAGATCAAATGAAATGCCGCCATTTCCATTTTTTTTTCGTAAATAGTTTTCCATTTTTTTTTACGGCTCTGAGTTCCAAGGAGTTTTGCATAGTTTGAAATGTATGGAAATTAAATGCCGCCATGTTCAGTGTTTTTTTTTTTCAGTAAAAAGTTTTCTTACCATTTTATAAGAAAAGAGATTGTTTACCAAGGAGTTTTGCATAGCTTGAACTGTAAAGTGAACATTACAATTAAAGCATAGTGCGACGTAATGTTGCCTTGAATTGCAAACACCAACTTACAAGGAGACTTTCCACCATAGTAATCCCTAGTTACTGAGCAAGTATGATATAAAGATTATTACTGGCCAATGCTTGCGACTTCGTCCGCGTAGACTTAGTTTTTAAAATCCCGCGGATTTTTTTTTAGTTTTCCGGGATAAAAAGTAGCCTATGTCACTCTTCAGGTCCTCAACTATACCCTTGAAAAGATCGCAATATCGATCCATAGTTTTGTTGCGGCGTGATTGAAAGACAAACCAACAAACAAACACTCTTTCGCATTATAATACTAGTAAGGATAGTAAAGATTAGCAAGGATAAATGCGAAAATGTATTTATTTGTTTGTTAGTTGGTTCTTCAATCACGCAGCGACGAAGTTGAGGCCTTCGAAAGTGACATAGGATCCATGAAATATAAAATTAAATTATTATTTATACTTACTACAAATAGGTAATATTATCACCTAACATCGTAGTTAACGAATGTTATAATTTAATTGTTAATAATAAATTTTATAATTTGTTCATTTATCTACTACATGCAAACGTTATAAATTAAATTAAGTACAATTACTGTGGTAGAACATCAATTAAAAATTCAGGGGCACGCTCGCTCAGAATCGTTGAGTGGTTGTTGCGAACGGCTGTTTGTGATGTATAATAATTTTTAATTACCCTCATTTTACGAGTGGGCGAACGTGACATACTGAACCTATTTTTATTGTTTCTCAATCATAATATTAATAAGATGTGGGGGCTGATTCTGTAACTCAGTGCCTATCATAAAATGAAAGCCACTGACATATATTTTTTATCCATTGAAGGTTTACTATGCAATAGATAAATGACATTTCTTTTCAAACCTTCAATGGATAAAAAATGCCTGTCGTGGGTGATAAGCACTGAGTTACAGAATCAGGAGCTCGTGTGCAAGGAATATTCTTAATATATAAAAGGAAAACGTGACTGACTTACTCACTGACTGACTGATCTATCAACCACAGCTCAAATCATTGGACGGACCGAACTGTTTGGCGTACAGATAGGTAATATGACGTTAGCATCCGCTAAGAAAGGATTTTTGAAAATTCGATCCCTAAGGGGTTTAAAATAGGGATTTGAAAAACCAAAATTAACGTGAGTGAAACCGCGGTCAAAAGCTAGTTTCATATTAAGTCCAAATCCACCTGTTGGCTGTCTTTTTGTCTGACACTCAGTCATTTTATTGTTTCATTATTTGTCTTTTTCTGTCTCAGCTGAACAATTGTGTATTGCATAAAGGTCTTGCGCCGCCTGTATCCAGCGACTCCCTGCGACTCATCTAATGTAATCAATCCACCTAGTATGAGATCAGCCATCACAGCGCATTCTAGGGTGGGGTCACCACTCCAGCACCTTGAGACGTTGAGATTTGTTCTGCTGAACTGATGGTCGTTGAGGTTCGAAGGTGCTTGAGTGGTAACAAACCAGTACTTGACTAAGAAAACAGATTTTTTATCGTAAGAATAGAATATTTTTCCAAGTATTTCTAGAAGAATTTACCTCATAACCAACTTGGAATGAGATAAAAATATTGTTCCAGTTTCGACGTCCGCGGGCGGTCTTTCAACAAGGCGCTCCAGTGGTCTGACCCGAATGTGTTCGGGCCTCGCGCGTACTTCGCGACGGTGGCCCGTCCTGCCGCGCTCACCCTCGACACCGTTCAGCTGGACGACGAGGGCGTGTATCGCTGTAGAGTCGACTTCAAGAACTCGCCTACGCGAAATTTTCAAATACGACTCTCAGTTATTGGTGAGTACCACACTCTTACACACCTAATATGTGTGCGTACTTCATAACGGTGGCTCGTTCTGCCACGATCACCCTCAACATTATTCAGCTGGACGACGAACTAACAGTGTCTAACCAACTCCTGCTCAACACTCATAAGTGGAGTTCTAAGTGCAGTGACTTATTCCGATAACCGCTCAAATTCAGCTTTGACCCCAGTAAAATAAGGCGAAAAAGAATAGTAAAACTTTAGAAGTATATAATTTTTTTAATTTTGATTGGTCGTAAATTATTGTGACAGAGCAGCTTAGTTTTAACTATGTATTAGGCTACTAATACATAGTTAAAACTGCGGTTTCTTATACCTATGGGAGGTCGTGGGTTCGCCCTTGAACTTTTGGAGTTACGGTACGGTCAAGTACATTTAAGCAAAAAATATCACTTGCTTCTAAGTTGAAGGAGAAAATGGTGAAGCAACCTGCACGAGTTCACGCCTTATGTTCTCCAAACTGTTCTTAAAGGTGTGTGAATTCTTCTATTGCATATGGCGTATAGTAGACTATGGTCTACTAGGCTTCTTAAATTCTCCTTTGGCAGGAGACCTGAGCTGATGAGTTGCTGATACTCACGTTATTTTGTTGCAACTGCTTGCGTCGCGATTGTTGCAAAATGCATTGCAAGTTGCAACATGTCGTATGACCCCGAGCACACTGCAAATAATATACGCAGGCCGGCCCAGTGGTGATTCTAAAATCGTGTTGCAGAGATTATGAACGTAACGTGAGCGTAAATCGTAAAAATCAACTACTTTCTGTAAGGGCGAATAAGTTTGGTACAGAATAAGAGGCCATTAGAAAGCAATAGTTCACCTTAACCTAAATGTAAGGACTAGAAAATTTGATTAATTTTTATTGCTGCACCAAATTGAAGTCATTATTAAACACTAAAACTTCTTATGACCAATTTGGTGGTAACGCAAGATTTATATTAGGGTCACTTTTACTGTTACTTGCTAACAACAGATTTTATGGAAATCTGTACTTATAACAGCACACGCAATGTTTTCAGTTGTGGCCATTAGGGGCCTATACGACGATAAGTTTGATGTCAGTTTCGAATTTAAAGTCATTGTTGTTACTGTCCTAGTTTTATAAAATATCATAGCTAGTAAAAAGGTCATATAGTCCAGTCAAAAGAAGGTTTCACCTCTGGAAAATTCCGAAAGTTTTGAAACTTTGCACATTAATTTATGGGAACCTAGGGATGAATATACCAAAAGTCCTTATGAATCCGAGGCGAGCTCTAGCGGCAATTAGCGAAAATAGGGCACTTTTTTTGGTTTTTTGTCAATATCTCGAGAACCGTTTGCTTGAGTTAAAAGTTTACTAGTACACAATTGAAGGTTTTTTGGATCAAAGACAACAATCAACCACAATTTCTGAAATGGCTCAACTTAAATTCATCACAGCCAGATCACAGATCTGTATGATACTGGGCCAATTTCGCCAAAGTAACATAAGTTTTAGACAAGCGTTTTGGCAGATTTTCAATACAAAAACTGTCAAAACGCCCCATTAATTCCTGGGTTCAACTTCACTCGACCTTGATGAAATCGGCACAAAATAATAGTCTCTGCTTAGTGCTAAGACATATCAAGCAAATCGCTATATTCAAGCGGCGCAAGAACAAGGCGTGTGATCAAGATTCTCTACAGGAGGTCTACGTCCAGCTGTAGGCACAGATCTCTTTTTTTTTTAATATATAGACTAACGCTTGATTGCGATCTCACCTGATAGTAATTGAAGATGCAGCCTAAAATGGTACGCGCTTGCCTAGAAGATGCCTATTCACTCTTGATTTAAAGACACCCACATTATAGTTAGTTGGAAAAACGGAAGCCGGAAGGGCATTCCAAATTTTTGCGGTGCGTATTAGGAACGAGAAAGCGAAGCGCTTGGTGCGGGATCGTGGAATTTCGACCACGTAGCGGTGCAGATTCGTACGATGCCTTGCGGTTCGGTGGTAGAATGGTGATGGAGGAACTAAATAGAATAGTTCTTGGGCACACTCTCCGAAATATATCCTGTAGAACACCGACAGACAGGCAACCTCTTGTCCCAAAATTTCAAAACTCCAGCACATAACACTATGTAATCTTTGGATTTAAGCAAGCCTCATTTACAATTTTAAACTAGGGTAAACATACAAGTAGTTGTGGCGACATTACACAATATTTTGATATAGCCGCCCGAGGTGAGTTTCACAGAGATAATCATGTTAAGTGCCAACCCAATTTAGTTCATGACATGTTGATGTTGCTGGAAACTCTGGTCTGGTATTAATAATATTTTGAGAAGAAAATACCATGCAAACTCCTTTGAAATATTCAGATCCATACACTCATCTATCTCTCAGTCTCAATTCACTACTTTTTCTATCTAGAATAGAATAACGTATATTCATTGACATACAAAAATGAAATAGGTACACTTAGACTTACACATATACAGAATCACTTAAAATATAACTTACCTACTTGGACAGCTATGTAATCGAAGCTCTATTTAAATATATCATGAAATCCTTTATTTTAGCATGCAACAATAATAATTTGACTTACAAAACTAGCTACATGTATGAGAAAATAACTCGAAGACAACACCTACGGTACATACGGTACCTATTCCCTGGAATTCACTGCTGCTGCTGTCTCTGTTCTTGAAGATAATTCATCTATGTGCGCGCAAGGAGGTCAACTCGTTTAGCCATTAAGAAAATAAAAAACGTTTTCACAAAATAACAAGATTTATGTTAGATTATACCATTATACCTTACTTTGTAACGTTAACTAATCATATAAAAAGAAATAGAAGCCTACAAAACATTGCGGATAATATTATGTAACAAAATCGAGCCTTAGTAACAATAAGGGTAATATACAAGTCACTTTTTTCTAGGAAACGTGCGTATTTAGTCCTAAATAGTTGGTCTTATGAAGCCTTTTATTACAGGATTATAGGTCCTATAAATTCTTCGTTAATTACTTTTATGACGGTTACACACGCTGCAGAAAAAAACCCTAAGGTGTTGTAGCACAATCCACAGAAGCGATGCCTCTTCTGCTTAAAATCTTCTATTTTTATTTGTCTTTTTATTCATTCTTCTTATTTTAAACCTCAATAGCCCGACGGTTAAAGGTGCGGACTGAAAATTGAAAGGTCGCAGGTTTGATCCCCACCCATTGTACTATTGTCGTACCCACTCCTAACACAAGCTTTCTGCTTATTTGGAGGGGAGAGGAGAATATAAGTCTAGTTCAACTTTGCTAATATTCTTGAAAAAAAATCTTCTGTTCACTCGCTCATAAAAATTGAGCAAATATTTTGGCGAAGAATGCAATACAATGCGGGCGCTGCTTGTTGTAACCATTCTAATCACTCATCTCTATAGTTAATCTAAGATTAATACTGGATTTGCTGACCCTATATAAATGACAGTTTAAATATAAATCAATTTGAAGCGCCACATTTGACATACGATTGTCTCTGGAAGTAATAATATTGCAAATGGCGCAACGAACTCTATAATTAAAAAAAAACCTAGTTAAAAAATTGTGTTTAGTATTTTTATTGTTAGGAGTCACCATTTTTTGTTTTTTCATATGTTTGTAATCTATAATCTATAATCTATAATTATATAAAAAGGCTTGTCCTGACTGACTGACTGACTGACTGACTGACTGACTGACTGACGATCAACGCACAGCCTAAACCACTGAAGTTAGAAACTTGAAATTTTGACAGTAGGTTCCTTTTATGACGTAGGCGAGCACTAAGAAAGGATTTTTCGAAATTCGCCCCCCAAGGGGGTAAAAAGGGGGGTTAAAGTTTGTATGAAACTCCGTCATTTTTCGAGTTATACTCATGAAATTCGGTATTTAGGCTTTAAATTGAAAACAAAAAAGTACGTGTTTCACAGTTTTTAAAAATTCTACCCCCTAAGGGGTTAAATAGGGGTTGAATGTTTGTATAATAGTCCTTCGTTCTTCAAGTTATTTTTCAAGTTACGTTTATGAAACTTGATATTTTGGCTCTTGATTAAAAATAAAGAATTACGTATTTTACATTTTTTTTAAATTCTCCCCCCAAGGGGGTAAAAAGGGGGGTTAAAGTTTGTATGAAACTCCGTCATTTTTCAAGCTATACCCATAAAATTCGGTATTTAGGCTTTAAATTGAAAACAAAAAAGTAAGTGTTTCACACTTTTAAAAAATTCTACCCCCTAAGGGGTTAATCTATATATATAAAAATGAATCCCTATTTCCTTGGTCATCGCATCACGCGTGAACGGCTGGACCGATTTCGCTAATTCTTTTTTTGTTGTGTTTGTTATTGTCAGGAGAAGGTTCTTAAAAAAGAAAAAATTAAGAAAATTGCGCGAAAAATTAGAAAATTTAAGAAAACTTAACCACCATATTAAATTATTTCTAATGTAACCGCTTTTGCAATTCAAACTTTTTTGATGTAACCTTATGGCGTTTGACATAACATTGACAGAATGAGTGCTGCCAATTTCGTCAAAGAGTTTCAATATTCATAGTTAAGACAGGACAACGTCTGTCGGGTCCGCTAGTCTATATAATTATATAAAAAGGCTTGTCCTGACTGACTGACTGACTGACTGACTGACTGACTGACTGACGATCAACGCACAGCCTAAACCACTGAAGTTAGAAACTTGAAATTTTGACAGTAGGTTCCTTTTATGACGTAGGCCAGCACTAAGAAAGGATTTTTCGAAATTCGCCCCCCAAGGGGGTAAAAAGGGGGGTTAAAGTTTGTATGAAACTCCGTCATTTTTCGAGTTATACTCATGAAATTCGGTATTTAGGCTTTAAATTGAAAACAAAAAAGTACGTGTTTCACAGTTTTTAAAAATTCTACCCCCTAAGGGGTTAAATAGGGGTTGAATGTTTGTATAATAGTCCTTCGTTCTTCAAGTTATTTTTCAAGTTACGTTTATGAAACTTGATATTTTGGCTCTTGATTAAAAATAAAGAATTACGTATTTTACATTTTTTTTAAATTCTCCCCCCAAGGGGGTAAAAAGGGGGGTTAAAGTTTGTATGAAACTCCGTCATTTTTCAAGCTATACCCATAAAATTCGGTATTTGGGCTTTCAGTTAAAAATAAAAAAGGACGTGTTTCACGGTTTTCAAAAATTCTACTCCCTAAGGGGTTGAATGGGGGTTGAATGTTTGTATGAAAATCCATAATTTTTCAAGTTAATATCGAGCAACGGATCTACGTGATTCTTTGATGGGTATGGTTGCAGACAGTGTGTTATAGGTTACTTTTATTCGGACAAAATCAGGAGTCCGCACGGGATTTTCAAAGAACCTAATTCCACGCGGACGAAGTCGCGAGGGGACAGCTAGTTTTATGTTCTTTAAACAGTTAATTCACGTCAAGAAGTTAGTTTAAATGTTCTAACCTAAACAGTCATATCTGCCACCAGGTAGGGCAGCAGCCTCTTCAGTGTTAATGTATAGAGCTCACTTTAAACAGTTAATTCACGTCAAGAAGTTAGTTTAAATGTTCTAACCTAAACAGTCATATCTGCCACCAGGTAGGGCAGCAGCCTCTTCAGTGTTAATGTATAGAGCTCAGTGACAATTGATAACAATAAGTGCTGCCCAGCCAACGAGGTGATATATCTTATTCTTAAATCACTATCCAAACGCGAAAAACGAATCAGCCTCCTGTAGTACAAGTAGTTACAAATTCGGAAAATAAAATTTTGATCTGGTACCCCTTCATACAAATAGTAAGTTACTACGGCTGCTTCGGATTGAGAATTAACGGTTTCGGATAGGACGTACTATCGAAAGGGCTAAAGGCGCCTTTTGTAAGACTATTCGGCTTAGGCTAACGTTCCGTAACAGCTAACGTGTAAGTAATAAAACTTTCACTTTCATAAACCTTCCTTCCTTTTTTAATCTTTTTGTTTTTTAAAATTACATGTATAGTATTTTCAGTTTCAAACCAAAATGGTAGTCACACAGATGTCTTTGTCTCTGTGAACAGACTGATAGATGGACTGAACGAAAATATAAGAACGAAACCCTCATAAAACGTAGACACCCGAAAACTAGAATGAAATTACGTCAGCTGCTCACATTCCCACGAAAAACCAACCCGAAATGTTTTAGCGTATGCGGGGAATATATAGAGGAGCCTTATCTAAAAAGCCAGCCTTTCAGGGGCTTTCTCAAGCGGCGATGCAAAACAAAGCTTTGTTATAAGTCCTTTGAGTTTCGGGAGAATGAGAGGTTACATGCGACGCGCCGTCAAAGAAACCCCGGGGTGCTCTTATCGCAATAATGTACGACGATATCAAATTTGGAGTACACGCCTTCTTGACGTGAATTAATTTGCGAAATTTTGCTTTGATAACTATAAATAGGTTACCGCTCAGCATGTGTCTAGTACTTTAGTGTAGTTTTTCAAAGTGCATAGTTTCTGAGTTAGATTGTACCCTTCTTATTTATGCTGCATAGTTTCTAAGTTGGATAGAACCTACTTTACTTATTTATGCTGTATAATTTTGAAGCCTCAATAGCCAAACGGTTAAAGGTGCGAATTCAAAAACTGAAAGGTTGCAGGTTCGAATCCCATCCGTTGCACTATTGTCGTACACGCTACTAACAAAAGCTTTCCACTTATTTGGAGGGGATAGGAGGACATTAGTCGACTTCAGCTTGGCTAATATTCTTTTTTTCTTAAATTCTAATTTAACAACCTATTTTATACCTACCCAAAATACTCGCGCAGTTCTGGACCGATGATATATGATGTGTATTATATTATTATATAAGTTATGCATAATTAAATACGTGAACCTATTAATAGCATATTTGCTCTTGTGAATAATTAAACAACGGTGAACGATCTTGAATATCCACGCTTACACTTCGTCATGACCGTAGAACTACGACGGATTTACAAAAAGGCAAAAAGTCCAAAAATTACTCTGACTTTAGACATTTAATTAAAAATCGTTATTTGTTTACTATTTTAAAACAGAACCTTTTTTATGAAATGTGAAACTTCATTGCTAAATATTTTTTACTTACTGATACCCGCGACTTCGTCCGCGTAGATTTAGTTTTTAAAATCCCGCGGGAACTCTTTGATTTTCTAGGACCCATCCAAAGAATCACGTTGATCCGTAACTCAGTTGCAGCGTTATTGAAGAACAAACCAGCAAATAAACACATTTTCGTATTTATATATTAGACAGTAAGGAGTAAGGATTTAAAAAATGATGACAATAAAAAAGACGTGTGGCACTCGGGGACTGCCGCGGTAAAGCTATTGCATAGCATTTTTTATCAACGCCACCTAGCGGCTCACCGCTAGATGGCGTTGATAAAAATGCTAAAAAAATGCAAATGAGGAGTCCCGTGTCAGGTTATTTTCGTTACGGAATTTCTGGATTCGGTCTCCGCGCTGGCCCGCGATAGAAGCTATGCAATAGCTTAAAACTCAGAAATTATTTCAAGTGGCTGTACTGTAATATTGATAAAATACAGATGCGTCGTAGTGCTGCGATCATAGCCCATATTACACTGTACTATTTATATGATCCTATTTCGTATTATAGATTATTATGTCATACATTCTAAATAGATCATCATATATATTTCTAGGATGATAATCTATGGTACGAAATAAGATACTATAAATAGTATAGTGTAATATGGGCCTTATACACGCATCGACGTTTCAAATCAAATCAAAATCGCTTCATCTTCGTACAGCAGCGGATCAATACCATCAGCTGCTCCGCCAACTTGTTTCATTAAATTCAAATTTAGTGTTGTACTTATTAATTCAAGCGAGCGTTTCCTTTACGTCGTGAGTCGAATACTCGGGTGCTTTTTATATTCTTGTCGCTTCCGCATTTATTAGATGATTCCTTTTTGCGAAAAGTTGAGGCTGTATTGTGTGTTAGAGACGTCAATTAGCACGTTTTTTGTATTAATTAGTTTTCCTTTGATTATAATCAAGACCGCTTTTCAACATGATAATGAGAAACTGAGTCAAGAATACAGCTTCCGAATAAATTATAAACTGGCTATTTGATGCCTGCGACTTCGCTCGCGTGGATTTAATTTTTAAAATTTTGTGAGAACTCTTTAATCTTCCGGGATTAAATTCCAAACTGACTAGTTGATGTCCGCGTCTTCGCTCGCGTGGATTTAATTTTTTTAAATTTCGTGAGAACTCTTTAATCTTCCGGGATTAAAAGTAGCCTATGTCATTCTCCTTGTCGTCAACTACATCAATGCAAAAAATCACGTTGATCTGTTGCTTTGTTGCAGCGTGATTGAGGGGCAAACTAACACACCAACAAATCAATCAACCGACAATCCAACAAACAAACACATTTTCGCATTTATAATATTAGTAAGGATGTATTTGTATTTACAATCAATTTATCTTTTCTTTCAAGTTTAGGTTCCACATTAGCAAAAATAATTATAAACAGCTAATATTTAGCTAAAGTTGCTAATCTAACCTAATAAGATGCTATAAAAGCCAAGGAGGCTGGCCACGTTTCCGCGCAAAAAGCCGTGCTCTCCGAAACACCCACCCAGCTCCGTTCACCCATCCACTAACCGACCAGGGTCAACGTTACTTTACCAGCGTGATCGTTTAATATACGCAGACACAACTAAACCACGCGTTGCTCATAAGTACTGTTAAAATATTTCTTTAGAGGCGCGGATCGATACCCGCTCAGCTGCTCCGCCAACTTGTTTCATTAAATTCAAATTTAGTGTTGTACTTATTAATTCAAGCGAGGGTTTTCCCACGCCATGAGTTTGCTGCGCGGATGCTTTTTATATTCTTCATTTTGTGTTTAAGCTTTACGAGTTTTGGCGCTTTAGAGGAGGAAAGATATATTTCATTTTTAACCCA
Source organism: Hipparchia semele (assembly GCA_933228805.2). Classification (NCBI taxonomy): domain Eukaryota; kingdom Metazoa; phylum Arthropoda; class Insecta; order Lepidoptera; family Nymphalidae; genus Hipparchia; species Hipparchia semele. The sequence continues at coordinate 2,197,528 of OW121725.1, read as the reverse complement.
CTTCAAAAAAAGGAGATCATCAATTCGATACTTACGAGTACGTAATACATGTAACTGGAACTGCAAAATCCTAACTAATATTATCAATGCAAAAGTGGTTTTGTTTGTTGGTTTGTCCTTCAGTAACGCTGCAACAGAGCTATGGATCGACGTGATTTTTTGCATGGTTATAGTTGAGGACCTGGAGAGTGGCATAGGCTACTTTTTATCCTGGAAAATCAAAGAGTTCCCACTGGATTTTAAAAACCTAATCTACGCTGATGAAGTCAAAAAGCTTCTGTCATAATATTATAACATCCAAACTGATAAATTATATTATTGTTATATTTCAAAGTATGTCTGCATTTTTTAACGCCTAAGTCACTAAATCGATTTTGACAAAAAATCAGGGAGATGTTTACTTCTTGCAACTTGCATCCTGAGGAAGAACAAAGAATATTTACATTTTAATTCGAAATACAAGGAATTTTTAAAAACCTAAATTGGAACGAAGAACATTTCGGAAAAAGCGGAACAATTTATGAAGTATATAACTTGTCTCCGCAGACATCATATTGAAGCCAGTTCATACATTATTCAGATGCCATAATTACAAGCGTAGTCTCCGTTATACCACGTCATACTACATATTATCAGCACGACAGTGATAAAGTGTCCTAACTCACGATTTATTATAAAATTTTTAACCCCCGACGCAAAAACGACGGGATGTTTTAAGTTTGATGTGTCTGTGTGTAGCAGCCAAATGGATGAACCGATTTTGCTGTTTGATGAAAATCGGTAATTTAATAATAATAGTAATTTTTTCACAACCTCCTCAATTTGGGTATCAAATGAAAGGGCTTGACTAGTAATTCTATACATTATGATAAATTTTAAATCCAAGATGGCCACCATCGCAAAATGGCGAATTATATATTTTTTTAATTTAACATGTCGGGCAGGTTTTAAATTTTCAATTTACACTTGTTTTGATCAACCAATAGTTTTTTTTAAGAATATTAGCTAAGCTAAGCTAATATCCTCCTATCCCCTCCAAGGAAGCTTGTGCTAGAAGTGGGTACAACAATAATGCCCACAAACATACCTAGTCGTCAACATCTCATATAGATTTCTTTCATAGACTTCCACATACGATCTTGCACCGCCTGTTTCTAGCGGCTCCCTGTGCAACCTCTGATATCGTTGGTCCATCTATACAGGGGATCTTAAAAATAATGAAGAACAGCAGACGTTTGATTATTATTATTACACTGACAGCAGGGGCTTAGGCTGAAATCTATATTCTCACTCTGCTCTAATTCAAGACAGTTAAAAACAAGACAGATTTATGTCAGGGTATATTTTGTGTCTCGTTTTAACTCTTACTGAAATCTGAGATGAGTCAGAGCACGCTCAATAGAGCATTAGTAATACACAACAAAATTAATCTAAAGCAATTTTTAGTTCATAAATCAATAATTTTAGGGTTGAGCCGTTTTTGCTACTAATGGCTTCACATTATACCGTCGAAATGTAGTATTATGCAGTATAGGAGTAATTGTATTAGATTGTGCAAATGATAACATAATATGAGTGTTAGGAGGGAACTGCCTCGTTGGTCTAATGATTAGTAGGGTTAGCAAGTTCGATGAGGTCCCGGGTTCGATGCCCCAATAAATGTATAGTGTTTTTCTGTAGATAAATTCTCAGTACTAGCCCGGAGTTAGGAAGCTGGCGGTGAATCAATCCCTGTCTCGGATAGTACGTAAAGTTGTCTATCCTGCGCCTGATCTCTCTCCGGTCGTGTCGGATTTCCGTCCCAATAAACTGTGAGAGTGAGGGCATATATAGTGCACCTGTGTTTGCGCACTATACTATAATATCTCTCGCGCAGATGGCTAATCTCTGAGGAGATTGGCCGCCGTGGCCGGATTTGGTCAAGAGGGCATTATTAGGAGGGGAACATAATGGTTGCTAACGTTCAATGTAATCATTTCAATGTAAACAGTTGTTATTATGAAAGGAATGAATGATCGTCTTTCCTAATCGCTAGCCCAGCGCTAGACAGCGTTCCCAGAATGAGAACACTTCCGGGATAAAAAGTATCCACGAACTGTCTCCAGAACGCTAAACGACATTAGTTCACACTAAAGTGTGTAACTTCAATAAAGCAATACTAGTTACCTAGAGCAAACCATAAGCTGTAATTATGAAATAGCATTGCAATTGGAACAAACATTTATAGCGTGCATGCAAATATTCTTCTAGAGAGGAAACCGGAATGGCGGCCCGTGTTGTAGGGGCTAGCGAGCTAATAGCTGCAGAACATGTAAATAAATATAATACAATGTTGATAAGATAAATTGTTTGCTTAATAATAAAGGTTAAAGTAAATAACTACAAATTTTATTTGCAAAATAAAGAAAAGACTAGACAATACAGCATTGTAAAGTTATATTTATTTTCTTTTGAGAATAAATTCTTTAACCACATATCTCCTGAGGATGCAGGATGAATAAATAAAAAGCGTATTTATAATAATGTGTAAATGATGACTGGGCGAATTGTACGGTTTCGACATAGACCGTACAAGTTATTTCAGGGATCATCTTTATTCCGTTCATGCTTTTTTTTTTTCTCAGAAAAACATATTCCTGCGACGGTGTTTCCACTGAATTACATCATGGGGTTATTCAAGGGGCGGACCAACAAATTCCTGAAAGGCCGGCAACGCATTGGTGGTGCCTCTGGTGCTACAAGTGTTCATGGGCGGCGGTAATCACTTAACATCAGGTGACCCGCCTGCTCGTTTGCTCGCTAAAAATATAAAAAAAAAAAAAAATATTCTCCGCGGTTTTGTCAAGAAATCTCCGCATTCCTAGTAGGTAAAGGTGTTATTCAGAACAATAAAGTTGTTGTAGTAGATAGGTTTCAAAGATGGGTTATAAATTTCACTATTAATAACATGTAGCCGTCTTCCCAGTGAGTCTTAATTTGACTCAGAACACTTTGCCTTTACAACAATTCTTCTATTTAAATGTATCAGTAAAGACTTGTGGCACTCGGGGACTGCCGCGGTAAAGCTATTGCATAGCATTTTTATCAACGCCATCTAGCGGCTCACCGCTAAATGGCCTCACCGCTAGATGGCGTTGATAAAAAATGCGCCATCTAGCGGCTCACCGTAGAGGAGTCCCGTGTCAGGTAATTTCGTTACGGAATTTCTGGATTCGGTCTCCACGCTGGCCCGCGATAGAAGTTATGCAATAGCTTAATAAAAACAGACCCGCAAAACGATTCAGAATGCCCATTAACACTTTCACGAATACAACAACACTTCATTTTCTTCTAGAAAAGCAGATCGATAAGCTCAGCTGCTCTGCCAATTTGTTTCATTAAATTCAACTTTAGTGCTGTACTCATTCTTATTTAATACAAGTTCAATTCATGAGTTGAATACACGAGTGTTTTTAACGTTTTTATGCTTTTCGTATTTCTCAGAAGTTTTTCTGATATTATACTCATAGATTGTATTGCTATAAAAGGCTTATAAAATTCCTGGTATAATTCTAGGGTCGACGGACTAAAGCACATAAGTCACAAAAACTCATATTTTTTATTTAACCAATAATATTCAATTTAATACACCGGCTTACTAAAGCACATAAAAGCCGTTCACTTCAATTTGAAATATCTCTCTTTCTGTAGTAGACGGTGTTTAATATACCGTCTATTACAGAGAAACAGAGAGTTCGAGAAAAAATAAATGAATATTGGTTTAATTTAAAAAAATATGAGTTTTTGTGACTTATATGCTTTACTCTGCCGACCCTGGAATTATTCTCGACGTAGACGTAGTTCCTAGAAAACTTACTAGACAAAAAATACACCTCCAATCAATCAATTTTTTTTAAAGAATATTAGCAAATCTGAACTTGACTTATATTGTCCTCTCCCCTCCAAATAAGCGAAAAGCTTGTGTTAGGAGCGGGCACAACAATAGTGCAACGGGTGGGGCTCGAACCTGCCACCTTTCAGTTTTCAGTCCGCACCTTTAACCGTTGGGCAATTGAGCCTATGTTATAATTAATGGAAATCACCCGATGATTATATAAACGCGGCATTGTAAAATTGTTTATCACTTAATAACCTTCTACATACAACCTGAGGTGACATAATAGCTGTCGTTATATGTATTTATTATGTTACTGTACTGTAAAATAACTGTACACTGTATAGCTATTGATATTGCACACAATAAACCTAACTTGAATTCATGCACGCGACTGCAATATAAATATTATGCATACCAACTTCAATGCAGTTATGTTCAATAAAACAATACTTACTCCTCGCTTGGTATACAGGGTGTTAGCAATAGCTAGTTAATATGCTAGCAAAATCTAAGACCAGTTATTCAGTAAGTGATTCTGAGTCACTGTATCCATTAGATATCATATAACATATTTACAAAACCGACTTCAAACTCCACTACAAAGTATTTCAATTGTGCCTATAAAATTTGAAGTTTCCTCGATTTCTCCAGGATGCCATCATGAGATCCTGACTTGATGACATTGACACCACCTGGGAAGTATACCCTTTCAAACAAAAAAAGAATTTTCCAAATCGGTCCAGGCTTCTTCGAATAATCTGAGAACATACATAAAAATAAAAGTTTGAATTCTTAAAGGTAATTTTAAGGCATATAAACATAGTCCTCATAGTACTTTAGAAAATTACATACAACAATTGTCAGGGTCAAATTTTAGCACATAATTAGGGGCAAACTCGAGATTCAGCAAAATAACTCAATATGCCGTAATATGGTACATTTACCTTACATGAAAAACAATTCCTTTTAATAAAATCTTTATTTTTTGACAAAAAATTCTGTAAAAAATAAAGGTATGTGTAGGTACCAAATAAGTACTATAAGTAAGTATTATAAGTGCGGAAACATAATCAGAATACGGAGCCCTTATGGGGAAACTCAAAAGTGGTCAGCCATCTTGACGTCAGAATGACTGACCACTTATTAAATTAAATTTCTCTTGTAATAATTAGGTACCAAATATAGAAACAAAGGTATTAAATATAGTACTAAATACGAGTAGGTACTAAATGCTGGAGAAATTTAACGCTGATCGGTCACTTTGGTGGTTTTCGGACATCTTGACGCTTACGATTTGCCTGGGCCCAGAGATAGATTATGATCTGGAATAACACCTAGGCTACTTTTTATCCCGGCAAATTAAAGAGTACCCGCGGGATCAAAAAAACCTGTATCCACGCGGACAAAGTCGCGAGCCTGACGACCTCCCTGGCGCAGTGGTGAGCGCTGTGGTCTTATAACTGAGAGGTCTCGGGTTCGATTCCCAGCGGGGGCAATTTAGAAATTTATTATTTCTAAATGTCTCTGGTCTGGTCTGGTGGAAGGCTTTGGCGTGGCTACCACCCTACAGTCAAAGACGTGCCGCCAAGAGATTTAGCGTTCTGGCACGATGGCGTGTAGAAACCGATTAGGGGTATGGGTTGAATTTACACTGCTATACCCCTTCCAAGTTAGCCCGCTACCATCTTAGACTGCATAGTCACTTACCATCAGGTGAGATCGCAGTCAAGGGCTATCTTGTCATCGAATAAAAAAAAGAGCATCATCTAGTTATTTAATAAGCGGCGAAATTACGTTCATTATTAACGGCCACTTAGTGAAATATGAAAACGTTAGCGTTCATTATTTCCCACCCTCTTCTTCATACGTTATCATTTGCGCAATCTCATACAATTACACGCACGGTTCGTAATAAATAGGATAAGCGACAGCTCAAGTTATGAGTTCGGAATAATACATTTACTCCTACGTTAGAAGTGGTACAATATGATGCCACTACATCAGCATGACCTTAATTCTATTAATATTATAAATGTGAAAATTTTATTGAATTTTGGTTACTCAATCATTCCGCAACGACTGAACCGATTTGTATTTATAATTCTTTATTTAAAAAAAAAGACGTGTGGCACTCGGGGACTGCCGCGGTAAAGCTATTGCATAGCATTTTTATCAACGCCATCTAGCGGCTTATTTTCGTTACGGAATTTCTGGATTCGGTCTCCACGCTCAAGGCCCGCGATAGAAGCTATGCAATAGCTTAAAAAAAATTGATCTTATAAGGGTTCCGTTATTTTTCGGATCCCTAAAAATGAACAACAACTCAACAAAGATCGAAGCCAATTAGTTCTGTCAATGGATCAAACAAATTGAGTGACATTCGAAGGCGAAGTAATCGCATACTGGCGTCAAGTGGCGCCTAGTGGCGCTAATTGGCGGAATCCGGTTTGATTTCAAAATTCCCTTCAAACTGGCCGTTGTTTAGCCTTACGAGCTATCGTTGGAAGTACGTTATATTGCCTTGCTGCTCAATTAACACGTCAAACTAATTGAGCGGCATATGAAGGCGAACTAAGCTCATATCAACGTGAAGTGGCACAAGGGACTTTGCACACTACTCTGTCATGATCATGACTGGTCGTCCAAGTGGTCGCAACTAGGGACATCAATCCCGCATTGAATCCCCAGTCCCGCAAGCCCGCGGGGCTAAGTCCCACAAATTTGGTTGATAACAAGAATAAAATTTTTTGTACAAAACTTCTTGTTGTACTCATTTTATTAATATAGCTTAAAATAATTTTTCTTAAAATATTTGATCAAAAAAATATAAATTATCTAATTCATCTATTAAATTGGATCCGATATTGTTGTGCCACATGTATCAAGTGACTGAAAGTGTACGTTGTGCCTCGACAGTTATTGAAATGGACTTCACCCCACTTTTTTCATCGGGGGTTGATAAAAGACCTCTGCGCCAATTACAATCAATTCAATTCAATTCCCAATCAGTGGCTTTAAGGCGTGCCAACTGGGCACAGATTGCTTCGCCAGTGTCACGTTGATGGAGCAGGCAAGAAGGAGATTGAGCGGTGTAAGATGTTGCAAAATTTTGATCAGCTATCTATAAAGAGTTGTTTAATTGCAACAATGATATTTTGCTAAACAAAAGCAACTAAGACAGAACCATGATCCTCCGAAGGAAATCATGACCTACTATGAAACAGGTCACAGTTGAGGGTATTGAAGCTTTTGTATTGAACGTTTATTTAATACAGGGAAGGGTTCAAACGCGTAATTCGGTTTGCGGTGTGACCTTTTGTTTTACACGTTGTCACTGCTCTTTTGTTTGTGGAATTGTATTGAAAATGACATATAAAACTAACTAGCGGACGCCCGCGACTTCTTCTGCTTCTTCAATTCACAATCGACAGTTCCTAAATCCCCACAGTTTCGTGGGCAGAACCCCTGCAGCATCCGGATTAAGGAGTTTAGTAACAGATAAATCTTGTTGCAGTGGCACCACATCAGCTGATCCTGTACGACAAGTCGGGGCGCGACGTGGCGGGAGTCGTGGGGCCTCTGGAGGAGGGAAACGAGCTTGTCCTCGTCTGCGAAGTCCGGGGAGGTAAGCCTCTTAAACATCTTACCTTCTACTCACTTCTCATCTCTAAATAGTTTATGTAACAAGTGAATAAAACTTTACATGACCCTGATATTATGTGGAATCAAAGGCCGACCAGAAAGAAACCAAGGAGACCAAGCATGACAAATCTGCTGATAAAATTATTGTTAAGGAGTTGGGTCGTTTGTAAACTGCACTGATTGCAGTTTCAAAAAAATTATTATTGCAGTTTCAAAAAAGTCTATTTTTAACTGACTTCCAAAAAAGGAGGAGGTTCTCAATTCGTCTGAACTTTTTTTTATTTTTTACTAGTTGATGCCTGCGGCTTCACTCGCGTGGATTTAGTTTTTAAAATCCCGCGGGAACTCTTTAATTTTCCGGGATAAAAAGTAGCCTCCCAGTTCTCAACTAGCTATACCCATGCAAATTTTTTTTTTTTTTTTTCAAAAAACCGACTTCAAACGACACTACAAAGTATAAAAATAATTTTATACACGTTTGTTGAAGTCGGACGGGCTTAACTAGAAACGATGAAACAGATTAGCTGTTGCGGTGTGATTGAAGGACAAACCAACAAACAAACTTTGTCGCTTTAAGTAAGGAAAAGGAAGGAAACTGAAAATCTTATATTAACTATAATATTTACTACTTTTACTATTTACCTATTGTATCATACGCATTATGAAGCACAGTTGTAGTATAATTTTGATAATAGCAGCAGCTCAAGCTCAACCAGTGAGAAAATATTTTCTAGCGGTGTTTGCAATGGGCAAGCGGTCCAAATTCCGCGAGAGAGACTTGTCGCAGTGGTTGTGCTCGGGCTGGGATATGTAGAGAGCCTTAATGAACATCTAATGTATATTAAACTTTCCCCACCTGCGCGCCTGCGTGTAATCGTTACAAGGCCCCGACCACTTAGGCTTACAGATTAATTATACCAACGGAAGATTAATCTTGGATTTATTTATAACATGACGTTATGTTTACTGGGCTAAGCATTACGTAATACTACAAATGTCCTCCTGACCGAATTTCCGCCACGGATTTTGTTTTATTCATGAGAAGCCCTTGACTACGATCTCACCTGATGATAAGTGACGATGCAGATGGTAGCGGGCTACTTGGAAGGGCTACGGCAGTATAGATTCAACCCATACCCCTAATCGGTTTCTGCACACCATCGTGCCGGAACGCTGAATTGCTTGGCTGCACGTCTTTGACGGTTGGGTGGTAACTAGCCACGGCCAAAGCCTCCCACCAGAAAAATGAAACATCATATTGATCACACTTTATTGCACCCACTTAGCGGGTATGGGGACTGACTAATGCTGAGATCTATAGAGTCTAGATAGAGAGTAGATGGTCTGACTCAGCTCAGACTCAAGATAGAGATTAAAACGAGACAACAGTCAAGGATCGCAGTCTTGTCATAGAATATTTAAAAAAACATATCGAATTAGACATACATCGGTGCGATACAGTGGCTATATGAACAACTTAATGCGTATGTAACGCGCCACATGTGCCTTCAGTCGTCTGAGCTCCCGGGGTACTTTAGGCGATCAGTTGGCGTACTTAAAAGATTATCTGGGATTTACTTTATTGCTAGTTTTATGGATATCGAACCTTTGAGCGTTTTTTGTGTTTAATCCGATGAAAATAACGCCTTTTGAAAATTATCAATAACTAGCTGTTGCCCGTGACTTCGTCTGCATCAATTTCTGTTATTATGATCGCGATTTAGAAGTTTTTAAAGAAATATTTTTTAAATATGGATAATTTTCCCCGTTTTTCACTGAAGCTGGAAGTGTGTTCCAGCTTCTGTGTTTTTGTGCCCTAGGTTTTGAGTAAAACCTAGGGTACAAAAACGGTTCTTTTTGTAATTCTTTTTATTCCGAAATTGTTGTATACGGGAATGCAGTGCGTTGTAATTTCTTTGACACCGGTCAAAAAATGTACAGCGAATGCATTGTGTGAACTGAACAATTTTTAACATTTTTTTGCATGCATTCGCACGTTTCTGTGAGCGATGAAAATTCATTCCCGCACGCATGCAAGTGTAAAAATGTTTTTCAATGTGAAAATCAAATATTTTACATTTTAGATTACATTCAATAGGTACTATATAGGCTTGCCAACTGAAAATAATAATATCCGACATTTTTCTCTTTAAAATCCGGGAGTCCTAGAATATTTTGTGGTTAACAAAAAGTCTTTTGTTTCGATGTTTTTTAATTTGAAATGTGTGGCATATTTTATACACCTATTATATTATTACAACTATAGAATACGATTTTTTGGAAACATGTTTCCGGTTTCATTTTAATAACGATGTTGATTTTTAAGCGACTTCGAATTGTGACCTCGCATCGAAAAGCTCTGCATTGCAAGATCCCTACACGTCATTTAAGCTTGAAACATTTTCATCTGCTGTTACTGTTGCCCTTGTTGCCAATGTGGAAGGTATTTTCTAAGATTTGTCTCTTTGAATAAAAGTTACTTCCCTCTGTCTGCCTTAGGGGATAGATAACTCCAAGCGGGTGCTGTTTAGAAGCAATCTCACAGTGACTTATCGGCAAGTTTAAGCGCGATATATCAAAGTAATCTGTTTAATTTCTCATCTAACACTTTAGAGTGAAGTTTATGTTTATTCCTTGAGTGATAATGAATCTTGATGAAGAGTAATAGCGTCTTTATTTAAACTTCGGCTGTGGGCGTGATAATACAATTTAGTATGCTTAATTAAGCAATTGCTTAATGTATATTATATAATCGCGCGAATGTGTGACTAGTCTCGTTTGATAACGTCAAGAAAAACCATCTTTGATGATAAATACAGGGGGCCTATTTCCCGCGGGTCATCATCGCTTGAAACTATGGACTGTACGCATCTTAGTACAATAATTGTCAGTACTATAAAGTCTGACCAATGGGAATTGGTCTCACTTGCAATACAATTCTGAGGCCTTTGAGCAGTCCTGATATAGACTTAACATCTGAAATTTTGACTTGGCATAATACAGTTTATTTTGCCAAATGTGAGTAATGAATATTAGTAGAGGTACACTCTACTATTATTCTTTGCTCACATTTGGCAGAATAAACTCATTTCATTGCATTTCAATTTTAGTTTTAAAGTGCTAAAACAAAGATGCATAAAATTACTTGTACCTACTGTAATAATTTTATATATTAACTAGGTGATTACCCGCGGCTTTGTTCACGTTAAATTTGATTTTTCAACGCCTTATTTACCCCTCTTAGGGGTTGAATTTTCAAAAATTATTTCTTGGAGGTTGCCTACGTCATGATAGCTATTTTTATGGCAAATTTCAGCCAGATCTGTCCAGTAGTTTGAGTTGTGCGTCCATAGATCAGTCTGTCAGTCACCTTTTTCTTTTATTGAACGAGCGAAGCGAAGTTCTCTGAGTCAACTAGGGCGCTTGCCTACTAGACAGAGAAGTGTGTTCGTCTAAATGTCTGTCAGAGCCCTATAACTTCTGAATTACTGAACGTAATTACTTCAAATTTAAATATAATATGTAAACTGATGGCCTTCAGCCGAACATTGTATAAAAAAATATAAAAAGCTTTATTTCAGGGGGGCTCTCATAGAAGCGTATTTGAAGTAAAATCTTGTTTGTTGCTCTACATAGACTTGCGATATATCTTTTTAAAGACGACTTTGAACAGAGTACAAAAATATATTTTTTTTAATTTTTCCCAAAAAATTGACCAAATGGGGGGGTTTTAAAGTGGAGATTTTAATTTGAGCCATATGTCAAGAATTACTGAATATTAGAACGTGAAACTTGGTTGAAAATTCAGTTATATCCTGTACTTGAACAACAAATACTAAAATTAGATAAATGTTATAAAGAAACGAAATTATTTAATTTTAATGCGCCATCTATTAGCATTATTGTGAAGCTAATAGCTTCACTATAATGCTTCACTATAGATGGCGCTGTGTCAGTAAAACAGTTTTATGTCAACTATTATTTTTTTTATTGCGTCTAATGTTAAAAGTTAATTATTACAATATATAATTAAAACTTTTGGGAATTATGGGATATCGCGAGGTCTCAGTTCGGGGCGAACCACTAGTATATTAGAGAAGATTTACTCCTCTCAATTTTTTATGTTATTAGTTAGGTAGAAAATACTTTCATGCTTTGTTATTTGTTATATAACACCCTACCATGAAAGTAGTTACTTACAATCTATATATTAAGCAATAAATCTATTCTATTCTTATTCCGCTCGGAAAATATCGCGAGTGTTTAGGTAAGTAACTTTAAAACACAGGAAATTTCGTTATTCGGCCGTTCAATATTGTGTTCAACGCAATTCCCCCTCCTTCCCCGGGCGATAGATAACTTGGGGGTACCGTTTGGAAGCGATCACCCAACGAGAGTGACTTATCGGTTAGTTTGAGCGCGATATATCAAAGTAATCGCTTTAATTTCTCATCTCCCACTCGGGAGCGGAATTTATGATTATTCCTTGAGTGATGATAATGCTTTGATGGAGAGAAATGCGATGTTTATTTAGATGCCACGCTGTTGGTGATATGAAGGCTTTGTACTGTAATGGCTGAAACTAATTAACTAAATGTTCAGATTGAGGGTACTTTAATCAATTGTGCCTATAAAATTTGAATAGTTCCCTCTATTTCCCCAGGATCCCATCATCAGATCCTTACTTGAAAACGAACACCCTGGGAAGTATACCCTTTCAAACAAAAAAATAATTTTTCAAATCGGTCAAGGCGTCTTCGAGTAATCGGGGAACATACTTAAAAAAAAGATTCTGACGAATTGAGAAACTCCTCCTTTTTTGTCGATTCTCTAAACATGATTGCATCAGTGTAACGATCGCAATGGCCTCTGATTGGCTGAATTTATGGCGTCCTCGCTGCTACAATGCATTTTGACCAATAGCGGGAGGCTACCAGCCAACCAGAAGTCATTGCGATCGTTACACTGACTGATGCAATCATTTTTAGAAAATCGACACGCTGGATTAAACTACCCTCAATCTGCCCAATTAGTTAATTATTATATAGCGTATTGCATATTTTGACTAACTTTCGCGACTTTGTCCGCGTGGAGCTAGGTTTTTAAAAATCCCGTAGGAACCCTTTGTTCTTTTCAGAGATAAAGGTCTCATTATTATAATTGAAAAAGTATTACATAATATATTTTCACGACAATTATTATAATTATATTATAACTAGCTGATGACCGCAACTTCGTCCGCGTGGATTTAGTTTTTAAAATCCCCGCGGGAACTCGTTGATTTTCCGGGATAAATTAGCCTATGTCATTCTCCCAGTCCTCAACTATTACTACCCATGGAAAACCCGTCAAGTTGACCCGTTGCTCCGTCGCTGCGTGAGTGAAGGACAAACCAACAAACAACACTTTTGCATTCATAATATAAGTAGACATTGAAAATTGGACGAGCTCATATTATATTTTTCTACAAGGACCTATACGTACCGCGGAGCGTCCGTTGAACCATATTATTGTGTAGTCAGTCATTGCGTCATAGTAGGTACTCATTAACTCAATTTATTATTCTTAACTTGTATGTGTCATGTTCCATTAAGTACCATGACATTACGCTAAGTTCAAAATCTTCTTGTGTAAACACTGTTCATTATAATCCAAGGGAGCTGTCTATAGTGCAGGAGAGAACGGTGACATTAGGTATACCTAACATTACAAAGATTAAGCTATTACGACTTTTTACTATTAACAATATTAATTCCCGCGGGAATTTTCTTATTTTTTTTATATTTTTAGCGAGCAAACGAGCAAGCGGGTCACCTGATGTTAAGTGATTACCGCCACCCATGAACACTTGTAACACCAGAGGCATCACCAATGCGTTGCCGGCCTTTAAAAAAAATTTCTGGGATAAAAAGTAGCCTATGTGTTATTTCAGACTATAATCTATCTCTGTGCCTTTCAGCCAAATCGGTTCAAGTTGTTGCTGCGTGATTGAGTAACAAACATCCATCCACCCACCCATCCATTCATTGACACATCCAAAATTTCGTATTTAGGTATTAAAGAAACGGCCAAGCCACATATTTTGACTTAGGAAAACTTTGTGAAGTTAGGCCTTCCTTGACTTAGGAAGACTTTGTGGTGTTAGGGCGTGTAGAGTTAGAAGCTTGGCTCTACATGAGATCTGATGACTTTTTTCCAGTGCGAGTCTTGGCACTATTTTACATGTTAAATGTTTTTGGTGGGATTTATATATGTCCGCGTGGATTTAGATTTCTTAAATGCCGTGAAAACTCTTTGATTTCCGGGATAAAATGTAGCTTATTTCACTCTCCAAGTCTTCAATTGCTATAATCACGCAAAGAACCATCTCGATCCGTAGCTCTTTTGCGACCTGATTGAAGGACAAACCAAATAAACAACTAACAAACAAAATTTCGCACTTATAATATTATTAGCTGATACCCGCAACTTCGTACGCGTGGATTGAGGTTTCTTGATTTCCGCGGGAACTGTCTTATTTTCCAGGATAAAAAGTAGCCTATGTGTTATTCCAGACTATAATCTATCTATGTGCCTTACAGCCAAATCGGTTCAGTGCGGCGTGATTGAGTAACAAACATCGATACATCCAAACTTTCGCATTTATAATATTAGTTTGATTAGTAGGTAGTAGAAATATTAGCATAGGTTGCGATCGTCTAACTTGGAAGTATTCGTATTTCTCTCTTATAAAATGTAGCAACCATCTCCCTGCTTAAAAGGTTCTGTGTCGGAATTATGCATAGCCTGAGGGATTAGAGGGTTGTCATCCCGAACCGCTCTGCGGTCGAATTCGCCGGATCGTTCCCGGGATATAGGTTAATAGACAAATTATACGCTCCACTGTAAACTATTTGTTAGTACACTACCATAAACAGGACAGGTTAACTACCAACTACAACAAACGGCTTTGTTGTTGGTTGTTGTGAATTGCGTCACTGATTTTTGGTGACGTACGACTGTACAACTTGCTCAGTGCATAAGTAGGCAAGCGTGCACCAACTATAATAGATCTTATCAATACTTCAGTAAGGATCTAAGTTGGTTTAACGCTCAAAGAGCTAATCTAACTTCAGAATTGGGTCATCAATATATTTCCAGAATAAATAATTTATTAGTTCAATCAGTTTCTAGAAAAACAAAGCTAACGTGGAATAATATTTATGAAATGGATAACACAATAATATTATTATTAGGAACTACATAAGTGTAGTTCGGTCGATATTTTGTGAGTCGCTTCATTCGAAGATATAATATCTTTAAATAGATAGAAGATATAATGTTTTTGGGAAAAGTACACACACACACAATAATATCCTCTCAAACATATATATGGAACATAGATTCGACCAAAAATTATAATTTTTTGGACATACTGTCCAAATAATTAATTGTCTTATAAAATACTAGCTAATGTCCGCGACTTCGTTCGCGTCGATTGAGGTTTTTTCAATTCTTCCCGCGGGAATCTTATTTTCCGAGATAAAAAGTGACTTATGTGTTATTCCAGACTATAGTCTATCTCGGGGTAAAATTTCAGCCAAATCGGTGTAGTCGTCGCGGCGTGGTTGAGTAATAAACATCCATCCATCCATACATCCAAACTTTCGCATTTTATAATATTAACCCGGCGGGAGTGTGGTGACAAAATATTTCATCGAGTATGTGGCGGGGTATGACATACCCGTAAATTAAACTGCCTGTATATGATTATAATAATCAAATTTAATTGAAATTTTAATTTTATTTATTAAAACATAATCCCTATACTTATATTTAAATGAAAAACTTAGTCATATTAATATATTTTAATAGTTTTTATTACCAAAGTTAAGGCACTAATTTTTGTTTACAAATCAAAACAGTCTTCCATAAGAAGCATCAATCCTTTTTAATTAAACTAATATTACCAAATTTAACAACAAAACATAAAGAACATGAGATCTTGAATAAAAAAACTTAAAAAAATCTAACATTATCATCAAGAACTAGATTCAGAATCAGCACAGTCTTTGCAGGAAAAAATCGCATGTTCAAGACAAATGGCCTTTCCACAGCTTCCACATACGTGTTTTTTTTTACGATATCTATCGCGTGTACAGTCAAAACATCGAACATAACATTCCGGAGCATTTTGGACAACTGGTTGCAATGTTTCATTGAGTTGGGAAGATATTCTGTGACGTATTACTATATATATAGCTACTCGTGCTGATTCACTGACACACTCACTCACTCACTCACTCACTCATTGATCACCTCTCCTGTAAAATTTTGTATGGAAAATTTTTTTTTCACTCACGGTTTCGTATAGAGGAGAAAAATTCATTCGGAGGAAAAATATGGAGAGAGCTGATGATTGAGGATTTCGGAGATGGGTGAGGAGCATCGGCCAGGGTATCAAGGATAGGTGGGGGGTGTTCAACCAAATGTCACTCGAAACCTCATCCAATTGGCAGAGAGCTGAAAAAAAACTCCAAAATGGCGGATTCAAGATGGCGGCCATACAAATTTCGTCGGTGTCTATCTCGGAAACTATAAAAGATGGAAGAGTGGTTTCTTGGAAAAGGATGATCAGGACTCGAAGGTCTACTTGATGAATAGAAAAAAAATTCAAGATGGCGGAATTATTTTTTTTCCATACAAAATATATGCAAGACTTTATGCGGCGCCTTTTCAAAATTTCTGATGGTTTCGTATAGAGGACAAAAATTTATTTGGACGAAAAATATGGAGAGAGCTGATAGTTGAGGATTTCGGAGACGGGTGAGAAGCACGACCAGGATATCGAAGATAGGTGAGGAGTGTTCAAACAAAAGTCATTCAAAACCTCATCCAATTGGCAGGGAGCTGAAAAAAAATCCAAAATGGCGGATTCAAGATGGCGGCTATACAGATTTTGGCGGTGTCTATCTCGGAGACTATACAAGGTGGAAGAGTGGTTTCTTGGAAAAAGATGATCAAGACTCGAAGGTCTACTTGATGAATAGAAAAAAAATTAAGATGGCGGAATTTATTGTTTTCATAGAAAATGTACGCAAGACTTTGGATACGTTTCTTTCCAAAATTTCTGATTGTTTCGTATAGAGGACAAAAATTCATCTGGATGAAAAATATGGAGCTGATGATTGAGGATTTCGGAGACGGGTGAGGAGCACGGTCAGGGTATTGAAGATAGGTTGAGGGTGATCAAACAAAAATCACTCGAAACATCATCCAATTGGCAATGAGGTGAAAAATCACCAAAATGGCGGATTCAAGATGGCGGCCATACAAATGTCTTCGGTGTCTATCTCGGAGACTATAAAAGATGGAAGAGTGGTTCCTTGGAAAAAGATGATCAAGACCCGAAGATCTATTTAGTGAACAGAAAACACGCGGTTCGCTTTAGCGAGCCGCGCACCCACGCGCCCTACTAGTATTTTATGAGGTGCGTGACCTTGAGTAGATGGACGACGAGTTATGAGAATTGAAAGAAGGACATTATCGTCGGAATCTTGATCACTACCACTCTCAACATTTAGCTCCTGTTCCCTATCGGATGCTATATTGTGTTCACTGCAATGATCATCATCATCATCATCACATCCGACGAGCTCGATTCGTCTGAAGAATTTTCTAATATGTCGTATAACATAGACCTAAGTCTATTTTACCTACTGTTTTCACCCATGTTTGTCAAAAGCCTAAAAAAGACAAGAAATAATAAAATTAAATGTAAATAATGTTATGATTAAATGCACACGTAAACTATGTGGCGGGGTGTCACTTACCCCACGCAAGTTTACTCGTGTGTATCTCGAACACCGGCTGACGCCACATTGGGATCATACCACTGTGCCCTCCCGCATTACCTCAGCTCCAGCTACTCAAAGTCGCTACCACGTAACTTACAATAATAAAAATGTACGCAAGTAAAAAGAATTGGTGGGGTATGCTACACCCCGCCACACTCCCGCCGGGTTAAGTGGAATATCCCTAGATAATATTATGATTTGTTTGACCTATTAATGTAATTTGATTGACAATAATTTGCTACTTCTAATATGTACATTGTACATTGTTTGCATTTAATCTATTTTCGCGACAGCATCGTATAATGGATTAAAAATACAATATTCAAACGTTAAAACACAAAGTTACTTTGCTGTTTTAACGACGTTAGGTACACAAAGTCACTTTGCTATTTTAACGCAAGGTAATTTCTTTAAAAAGCCATTATAAAAAGTTTTCCACTTAAAAAAAAACGACTTGTGATTTTTTGTACGAGAATTATACGTCGAACGCAAAATATCATAAGTTACAACGATGTAGGTACGTAGTAAGTGAATATTATTTTTAACCGATTTCCAAAAAAGAAGGAGGTTCTCAATTCGTAGGAGGGTCGTTCTACTTTTCTACCGACAATAGTCTGTCTTTCTTCTTATTATGGCATCTCGTTGGAGTATTAATATAAAGGGTTTTTTATTCGGTTCGAATAAACGTCCATATTTTTCTTATCTATTAATATTATGTCATTTTTTATGTTCTCTAACCAGCATATTTTATACGTTCGTTTTCCGTATAATGCCGTGACAGAGTGGTAAACTGAAATGTGGTCTCTACAGAAAAAGACCACTTTGTCACATTATTTTTTCAAAAACCAACATTAAAAAAGAATCTATATTAGCTAGGAAGGAAACTTTAATTAGTACTAATGAAAACACAGATGCAGTTTTTTTAAAATCCCACACATAAAACACAATTATAGATAGTTCAAAAAACCAAAAAAACAGAAAAACGTCGTTTCATTGTCGGTAGAAAAGTAGAACGACCCAGGAACCTTTTTTTATTTTTTATTTACGTATGTTCCCCGATTACTCGAAGTCTCCTGGACCGATTTAGAAAATTATTTTTTGTTTGAAAGGATGTACTTACTTCCCTGGTGGCCCCATTGTCATCAGGTCAGGATCTGATTATGGGTTCCTGGAAAAATCGAGAGAACTCTTCATATTTGGTAGGCACAATTGGTAGTGGCGTTTAAAGCCGGTTTTGTAAAAAGAATTTTTACGTTTATATTATTATCCACTTGATTATTTTTTTCCGTGTAGTGGTGGAGTTCGCTGCATGCTTATAATTCTGTTATTAGTATATCTTATTCTATTGTATAAAAATGCATCATTCCTACATAAATAAATAAATGATCATTTATTCAACTTAACACATAAATATAAACATGCTATACCTACCTATTTATTTCCAAAAGAAACGTTAAGATTTTTGTAAAGCTTTATTATTAGACAAAATTCATCAGCAGCAAAACTTTTACAAAATACAGCAAAACAAAATGCAGCACGTATACAATTTCTTACATGATCCACGACACTATCATAATGTAAGGTACATCTATTTATTATATAATGACGTATTGACATATTTCCCATACAAAAACTGTCAATACGTCAAAATTCGTCAGTTAATATACAGGGCGTCAAGACAAACCAGTAAATCAACAAATTTTCTGAACAAAATTTTACATCAAAGGCTAAAATTCATGGTCTTCCATTTATTTCTCATACTATGTTATGTAACAAAAAATAATCCTTATGATGAAGCCTTCCGATCGGTATGATAAAGATACAGGTTAATTTTTTTTCTCGTATAGCGGGTTCGAGTCCCGGTTCAACCAGGCAATTATTTAAAAATCTATGAATGCAGTTTAAATTGTTTTTTAAATTAAAATGAAGTCTTCTTTCAGTAAAATGTTCCATCTACAATATTTAAGGTACTTCCCCTCCATGTGGCATAGCCGTGGGACACCCTGTATATTTACTTGGCAATAGTGAAAGAGACCCTCAGCTTTAAATACCTAAACGTAGAATCATTGACCTGATAAATTTTAATCAAACTAACTCCCACCTTAACGTTAAATATCTTACCCAATTTATACTTCGGTCAAGTTAAAATTGTGTAATTTCGGGGTAGAACCGTAGAACAAGCAAGTTCGGGGCTCTCAAGGCCTCCTCCGAGCCTCGTAATTACGTTATCGCACCGCCTCGCCCGTATTGATCATTCCACGTCACTTATTACAAACAAACTTACTTGTTTCCCTCGTAAAGGGATTCCTCTTCACTCAGAGGGAGTAGCCTATAAGGAAACTTTTCAGCTGTCACAGTACTTGACCAGTCTGCCCAAAGCATAGAAACGCACATCAGAACACAAAATTATCCCTACATCGCGTGAGCACCTTTTTGCTTAAAGAAAAATATAGTGAACGACATGATTGGTAAATTAAATAAATGAAAAAAGTGCGTAAAGAGATCACGGAAGTTTTCGTGAATGGTGTGCGAATGCACATAAGGAATTGTTTGAACACTAAGTAAAACTTTGGAAAAACAGTTATTAAGTAGATATATTATTAGAATAATTGTAAAAATGTAATTAGCTTGAGTCCGTGTTCTGGCCGCTGTCTCAGCTTGACCGTTTGGCTGGGTGGCGGCGAATTTGAATTAGCGCGTCAACAAGCGGCTTGTCTTGTCTTAGGCGTGTTGATTGATTTTTCCCGAAGTCCTGAACATTAGTATAGCTTTATTAAGATGTTAGAGACTTTAACTCTTAGGACTTTGTTTCATTAATTCCCTTACTTCAAACCTTTTAAGAAGATTAGAAGAAGTTTATTTGTGATCGAAGCGGACGTTACTTTGGTTAATACATAATATTATATTTATAAAGAGCTTATTAATTTAAGCAGTCTAGGGCCGAGCAACTTCATGCAAACTGAGTCTGCTTAAATTATACTAGCTGTCCCCTCGCGACTTCGTCCGCGTGGAATTAGGTTCTTTGAAAATCCCGTGCGGACTCCTGATTTTGTCCGAATAAAAGTAACCTATAACACACTGTTTGCAACTATACCCATCAAAGAATCACGTAGATCCGTTGCTCGATATTAACTTGAAAAATTATGGATTTTCATACAAACATTCAACCCCCATTCAACCCCTTTGGGAGTAGAATTTTTGAAAACCGTGAAACACGTCCTTTTTTATTTTCAATTTAAAGCCTAAGTACCGAATTTTATGGGTATAGCTTGAAAAATAACGGAGTTTCATACAAACTTTAACCCCCCTTTTTACCCCCTTGGGGGGAGAATTTTCGAAAAATGTAAAATACGTAATTCTTTATTTTTGATCAAGAGCCAAAATATCAAGTTTCATAAACATAACTTGAAAAATAACTTGAAGAACGAAGGACTATCATACAAACATTCAACCCCTATTTAACCCCTTAGGGGGTAGAATTTTTTAAAAGTGTGAAACACTTACTTTTTTGTTTTCAATTTAAAGCCTATATACCGAATTTCATGAGTATAACTCGAAAAATGACGGAGTTTCATACAAACTTTAACCCCCCTTTTTACCCCCTTGGGGGGAGAAATTAAAAAAAATGTAAAATACGTAATTCTTTATTTTTAATCAAGAGCCAAAATATCAAGTTTCATAAACGTAACTTGAAAAATAACTTGAAGAACGAAGGACTATTATACAAACATTCAACCCCTATTTAACCCCTTAGGGGGTAGAATTATTAAAAACTGTGAAACACGTACTTTTTTGTTTTCAATTTAAAGCCTAAATACCGAATTTCATGAGTATAACTCGAAAAATGACGGAGTTTCATACAAACTTTAACCCCCCTTTTTACCCCCTTGGGGGGCGAATTTCGAAAAATCCTTTCTTAGTGCTCGCCTACGTCATAAAAGGAACCTACTGTCAAAATTTCAAGTTTCTAACTTCAGTGGTTTAGGCTGTGCGTTGATCGTCAGTCAGTCAGTCAGGACAAGCCTTTTTATATAATTACTAGCTGTCCCCTCGCGACTTCGTCCGCGTGGAATTAGGTTCTTTGAAAATCCCGTGCGGACTCCTGATTTTGTCCGAATAAAAGTAACCTATAACACACTGTCTGCAACCATACCCATCAAAGAATCACGTAGATCCGTTGCTCGATATTAACTTGAAAAATTATGGATTTTCATACAAACATTCAACCCCCATTCAACCCCCTTGGGAGTAGAATTTTTGAAAACCGTGAAACACGTCCTTTTTTATTTTCAATTTAAAGCCTAAGTACCGAATTTTATGGGTATAGCTTGAAAAATAACGGAGTTTCATACAAACTTTAACCCCCCTTTTTACCCCCTTGGGGGGAGAATTTTCGAAAAATGTAAAATACGTAATTCTTTATTTTTGATCAAAAGCCAAAATATCAAGTTTCATAAACATAACTTGAAAAATAACTTGAAGAACGAAGGACTATCATACAAACATTCAACCCCTATTTAACCCCTTAGGGGGTAGAATTTTTTAAAAGTGTGAAACATTTACTTTTTTGTTTTCAATTTAAAGCCTAAATACCGAATTTTATGGGTATAGCTTGAAAAATGACGGAGTTTCATACAAACTTTAACCCCCCTTTTTACCCCCTTGGGGGGAGAAATTAAAAAAAATGTAAAATACGTAATTCTTTATTTTTAATCAAGAGCCAAAATATCAAGTTTCATAAACGTAACTTGAAAAATAACTTGAAGAACGAAGGACTATTATACAAACATTCAACCCCTATTTAACCCCTTAGGGGGTAGAATTATTAAAAACTGTGAAACACGTACTTTTTTGTTTTCAATTTAAAGCCTAAATACCGAATTTCATGAGTATAACTCGAAAAATGACGGAGTTTCATACAAACTTTAACCCCCCTTTTTACCCCCTTGGGGGGCGAATTTCGAAAAATCCTTTCTTAGTGCTCGCCTACGTCATAAAAGGAACCTACTGTCAAAATTTCAAGTTTCTAACTTCAGTGGTTTAGGCTGTGCGTTGATCGTCAGTCAGTCAGTCAGTCAGTCAGTCAGTCAGGACAAGCCTTTTTATATAATTACTAGCGGACCCGACAGACGTTGTCCTGTCTTAACTATGAATATTGAAATTCCCCTTTTTACCCCCTTGGGGAGAGAATTTTCAAAAAATGTAAAATACGTAATTCTTTATTTTTGATCAAGAGCCAAAATATCAAGTTTCATAAACATAACTTGAAAAATAACTTGAAGAACGAAGGACTATCATACAAACATTCAACCCCTATTTAATCCCTTAGGGGGTAGAATTTTTAAAAACTGTGAAACACCTACTTTTTTGTTTTCAATTTAAAGCCTAAGTACCGAATTTTATGGGTATAGCTTGAAAAATAACGGAGTTTCATACAAACTTTAACCCCCCTTTTTACCCCCTTGGGGGGAGAATTTTCGAAATATGTAAAATACGTAATTCTTTATTTTTGATCAAGAGCCAAAATATCAAGTTTCATAAACATAACTTGAAAAATAACTTGAAGAACGAAGGACTATCATACAAACATTCAACCCCTATTTAACCCCTTAGGGGGTAGAATTTTTTAAAAGTGTGAAACACTTACTTTTTTGTTTTCAATTTAAAGCCTAAATACCGAATTTTATGGGTATAGCTTGAAAAATGACGGAGTTTCATACAAACTTTAACCCCCCTTTTTACCCCCTTGGGGGGAGAATTTAAAAAAAATGTAAAATACGTAATTCTTTATTTTTAATCAAGAGGCAAAATATCAAGTTTCCTAAACGTAACTTGAAAAATAACTTGAAGAACGAAGGACTATTATACAAACATTCAACCCCTATTTAACCCCTTAGGGGTAGAATTTTTAAAAACTGTGAAACACGTACTTTTTTGTTTTCAATTTAAAGCCTAAATACCGAATTTCATGAGTATAACTCGAAAAATGACGGAGTTTCATACAAACTTTAACCCCCCTTTTTACCCCCTTGGGGGGCGAATTTCGAAAAATCCTTTCTTAGTGCTCGCCTACGTCATAAAAGGAACCTACTGTCAAAATTTCAAGTTTCTAACTTCAGTGGTTTAGGCTGTGCGTTGATCGTCAGTCAGTCAGTCAGTCAGTCAGTCAGTCAGGACAAGCCTTTTTATATAATTATATAGATAGATATAGATTATTTATTCGTCCGTCTGTTAACGCGCCGAAACATTATACAACATCACATTAAAGACTTCACATCTTTGAAAACATTATCGAAAACTCTCATTAATGCAAGTTCTTCACAATGTTTTCTGACTGTAAAAGCAAGTGATATTTAATTGCTTAAAACCAACATAGTTCCAAAAAGTTAGTTCATGCCTGGGCCGAACCGAAAAGAAGGCAAAAATATGCTGAGATCTATAGAGCGTGCTCTTAGCTCGAACTTAAGATAAGAGTTAAAACGAGACACAAAATTAAATATGCTCTGACATAAATACGTTTCGTTTTAACTCTGTCTTGAGTTTGAGCTGAGTGAGAGTGCATTCTATAGATTTCAGTCTTAATCATTAAATTCAAAATTCAAATTCAAAATCATTTATTTCATGTAGGCCATCTTGTAGCCCTTATGACACGTCAAAACTCTACCATTTCAACATCAGACTATCACCACCGTAATACGCTTGTAAAAATATACTTAATTGATCCTAAATATACTTATTATTATCCTATTTCCTACTAATATTATAAATGCGAAAGTTTGGATGTATGGATGTTTGTTACTCAATCGCGCAGCAACGACTGAACCGATTTGGCTGTTTGGCACAGAGATTGATTTTAGCACATAGGCTACTTTTTATCCTTTATTTATACTTTATATTTAGGAAAATAAGAAAGTTCTCGCGGGAATCCAAAAAAACCTCAATCCACGCGAACGAAGTCGCGGGCATCAACTAGTACCTATTATAATAACCGAGAAAGAAGTAATACCCGAGGTGTGGGAGGAAAATTCGAAGTTTTCTAAGGCCCTATATTAATTATCCGATCAAGACTTTGTTTTCTTTATTCCCTTAACACCAAGCCAACTTTTGTTATCAATAGATTAGGGAGATTAAATATAGGATTAACCTTGGAGGCTGTTAATTTAAATAACTTTGCAATAACGTAAGGCCGTACCAAGCGACTTAGACTAGGAGCCAATTTGGGTTAGGGATTACACAATGGAATTAGGCGTACATTGTCCTCTACGAGCTGATAGGTCTAATATCTGTCAATAGATATTTATACTACTACTAGCTTTTGCCCGCGACTTCGCTCACGTCAAGTTAAACTTTTGAAACCCCTATTTTACCTCCGTAAGGTTTGAATTTTCAAAAATCCTTTCTGAACGGATGCCGTCGTAATAGCTATCTGTATGCCAAATTTCAGCCTGATGCGTCAAGTTGTTTGAGCTGTGCGTTGATAGATCAGTCAGTCAGTCAGTCACCTTTGCGTTTTATATATTTAAGATAAGTAACTTCTCGATTAATTATACTAATCGGGAAGTTACTCTGTCCGTCTGTTTGTAATCTTCACGGTTAATCTGGATCCTTGCGACATGTACAGAGATAGCTTAAATCCTAAAAAGGATGTAAGGGGGGGTTCACCTAAATTATGCCAAGCATCCTCCTACTAAACCTACTAATATTATAAATGCAAACGTTTGGCTGTATGGATTGATGTTTATTACTCAATCACGCCGCAACGATTGAACCGATTAGGCTGTTTGGAACAGAGATAGATTATATTCTGAAATAACTGTTTGATCCCAGAAAAACGGACAGTTCCCGTGGGAATCAAAACTCTTAATCCACGCGTGTGAAGTCGCGGGCATCAGCTAGTAAAAAATAGTTTTGCCTTACTGGTGTGCAGTAAGAAGTCTGATAAATCAGGAGTCATAAATTGCAAAGTGTTTGATCAAATCTCGCCAATATGAGGCCAGCAAAGTTGGCAAAGATTCCCGCGAACTTCGGACGACTTAATAGCCGCTTTCCTCCTCTATACTTTCTTTGTTTACTGTTGGAATTTGCCAGCAAACCAAAGTTATTTTTAATACTGACTTTTGTTTTAGTTCCAGTAGAGAAATTTTGTTTCAGTTGAGAATTTCTCACGAAACTCCAATATATTTTTTTTTATCCGAAATAGGCTTGCGCTTGACGACGATCAGTGGATAGCACTGTTGAGGTCTAGGTTGGAGCGCGCTTGCCTAGAAGATGCCTATTCACTCTTCCCTTGAAGGTACTAAAATTATAGGTGGCAGGAAACACGAATGCTGGAAGAGTGTTCCACACCTTAGCGGTACTACCAATAGGTAGGTAATTTTGTCAAGAGTCGGCAACTTATAGGCAATTGTTCTGGTATTGCAAATATTCATGGCAGTAATCACTTAACATCAGATGACCCGCCTATTCTATTGCTAGCTTGCAATATATGAAAGGCAGAAATCACTTAACATCGGGCAAAACATCTGCTCTATTGCTAGCTGCTAATATAAAAATTCTGAAGTTATTTCAGTGCTTTTTTTTTCTGTCACTGTGGAGATAATTTGGTTACTTGATATTTTCCTTAATTTTGGGAGAATTAATAGAAGTTTATTATTACATCCGTGAACACAGTCCTAATAATCTTAAAGTAGATAGTCCCCGGAATTTTCCTTAAGGACGAAATTGGGAATGAAGTAAATTAGGCTAGCAATCTTAAAAATGCTCTTGGAAATTCTCTAAAGAATAATATAATCAAGATCGAAGTCATTAAGGCATCAGAGAAGGAAGATTTTCAATATACGACCTCTATTAGTCGTCGTATTTAATACTTATATTTTGTCCTAGCGGAAAACTATGCTTTGTATACAGTGTTTCAACAATGAAGTTTCCTAAGTCTTACGTACAATCCAATACATGTTAAGACGGGTAGACAAAAAGTAGACCAATTCCCGTTGGTGGTACCCGTTCGCGCGCATGACGCATGATCCAGCCGTTGCTTTGCTCAACCATATTTTATTATGCATTCCAGACACTTCAATTTTATTTATTTGTTAATATGCACTACAATGTAATTTTCATAAAACAATATGGCGTTAATTTCCTGCGAGATTATTGGTCGTTCTATAACAGAATGCCCGCTAAGTTATAATCTTACCTGAGTCTAATGTCCCCTTATATTCGAAAACAGATGGTTCAATTTACAATTGTTTACGCGTCCACGTGGTTTTCATTATCTCCCCCGCGTTGGCCAACCGCCAATCGCTTGGTGAAGTGCAGTACAGTATACTCCAAAACATATTATTAGCAAGTGTTGCCAGCTGATGTCACTTAGAAACAGCAGTACGTTTTGAAATTGGAGAAATATAATTTGTTTTTATTTTGTGTTTTGAGAAGAAAGTTGGTATTCATGAATTCAAACTCTTTGATTTTCCGGGATAAAAAGTAGCCTATGTCACTCTCCAGGTCCTCAACTATACCCACGCAGTTGATCCGTTGCACCTTTGCTGAGTGATTGAAGGACAAACCAACAAGCAAACACACCTTCATATTTATTATATTAAGTAGGGATCTTTTACGGTTCAGTTTTAAATGTTGGCTTCTTCCACGTGGATTTAGTTTTTTAAACCCCTGTGGAAACTCTGGGTGAAAAAATAATCTATCTCACTCTCCAGATCCTCAACTATACCCATGCAAAAAATCAGATCGATCCGTAACTATGTTGCGTAATAAACCAAAAAGATAAAGAGTTTTATTTGCTCGAAACATGGGTACAGAATAGATATAATGTATAACGGGAATGTACCTATTAGATATTTTAACTGAATTTCTTTTTACAGGTCGTCCACCACCAACAGTGATATGGCTGATCGACGGCACCCCAGCGCCGCAGTACATAGGCGAGAAGACTGACACACACGTGGTAGTTAACAAGCTGGACATAGCTCATGTCAAACGGAGCCACCTCAACACCACCTTCAAGTGTCGGGCCTCCAACACCAACCTGGTCAGTCCTCAGGAGAAGACCGTTAGATTGGAAATGAATTGTACGTATGTATTTCTTATTGTCGTCTGTTTTCGTTTTATGTTTATTCTGTTGATTTCCGCGACTTCGTCCGCGTGGAAAAAGTTTAGACTGACTTGCTACTATCTGCGACAAGTTATGTCCTCTATATCCTCTGATAATATTTAGTAGATCTTCACCAAAATGGGACAAAATATTTTTAATAGTACACAACTTATAATAAAAAAACAATTATTAAATTCGGTTTAGATTTGACGAAGTTATGGAGCAAAATCAACAAAAACTTTTATCCCCTATCCCGAATAAACCTTATTGTTTATCAGGATAAAAAGTATCCTATATATTAACCCTGAGTATCGGCTACCACTATACCTGGAAAGAGCCCTAGGGATAGTGAAGTTAAATGGAAAGGAACATACTCGTAATATAAACGTAGTTCTACTCGTACCTGTGTAACTTCCCTAACTCTACAAAACAATTGCGTAGTTTAAACTTAGTATTATCATAACCGTAATCGTACACATTCGCAATTCCCTCACAAGTTAACCCAAACATAACCACGTTACCAAAATGAAAACCCATTTGTTACAGTGAAGCCGACACTAGTACAGATACAGAGCAAGCCCGTGACGTTATCGTCGGAGCGGTACGTCAGCTTATCGTGTGTGTCGGAGGGCAGCCGCCCGCCCGCCCAGCTGACCTGGTTCAAGGACAATAGGAAATTTAAAAGGGGAAAAGTTTGTATCATATTATTTTCATTGCTGTATACATAATTATAATGCTTGCGACTTCATTCCCGAGGGAACGTCTCGTCCAGTCCGCCTTCAGCAAGGCTAACATTTTTTTTACCGAGTTACTCGTGATATGCACGCCACGTGAAAATTTTGTCTACTAATTTACTCTTGATATCTCGGAATAATTTGCGCGCAACGGGACAATGTTGTCTATCCATTCACTCGTGATATATCGGGCTAACATGCACGCAGCGAGAAAATTTTGTCTACTGATTTACTCGTGATATCTCGAACTAACATGCGCGCTACGGGAAAATTCTGTCTAACTAGTTTGCTCGTGAAAATCTCTGCACGTCACGTGAAAATTTCGTCTACCCATTTCCTCGTATTATCTCCAAGAGTTATGAGAAGAAAGCAGTAGGGTAGACAAAATTTTTTAGTCAAAGTTTTTTTTTTCATTTTTTATTCAATAACAAGATAGTCCTTGACTGCGATCTCCCCTGATCTGAGGCTAATTTGGAAGGGGTATGGCAGTGTAGATTCAACCCATGCCCTTAATTTGTTTCTACATGCCATCGTGCCACGCTAAATCGCTTGGCGGCATGTCTTTGACGTTAGGTAACTAGCCACGGCCAAAGCTTCCGACTTAACTTTTTTGTTTTTAAAAGCACTACCTACTGCTGAGTTTATTGCCAGCTTTTCTCAGCAGAATTTGCTTCCTGAACCGGTGGCAGAGTCTTCACTGTTCATAAAAGCCTACAAGAAATAAATAATTTTGAATGTTAATTGGGTAATAGCTTTGGTTTAGACTACAAACTCAATATTTTAAACAACATGCTTTGATGTAATTGACGTTAAAAGATAATAATTAGTAATAACACTGTTGCGTCTCAAAGCTCGTCATAACGTAATTATGAAATATTAATAAGGAATATTAACTCCTTTTATATAGAGAAGGAGATTCATTTAGCTAATCGCCAGAGGAAATGAAAAGGGAACGTATTTCGTATAAACGGCAAAGCTTTTGGGAACTATAATTAAGGCGCGGACCGTAATCTTCGTGGGACGTTTTCCGTAAAGAAATTGAAATACGTTTGTATGAAATTAGGCGCTTTTATGTTTTTTCAGCTCTTTGGGCATTTTATTTTCACGCATCACGCATCAAGGAGAACTTTTTTTTTAAAAGATTTATTAATCATTTAAAAAACCTCGTGGCGCGCATGCTAGCCTGGGTAACACTAGTAAAGTTGTAGACACAATTTTAATTACACTAAACTTGTTTAAGTTTCTTTGGCTAATAATAATTATTAAAAATTTAATACACCCCCGAATGTAAAACTAAAAACAATTGAACCTGTGGAAGTTTCTGAGACCCCTCAATGAGTTGGAATAATTACTTTTTACAAAAAATTTAACCGTCTAAAAATTGAAAGCAACTAAAAGGGAAAAAATAAAATATAAATCTTTTTAGTCTTACGAATGTAACTAATTTTGAGTCGGCGACAAACTTTTTTAAAAGCTATAGGCCTATAAAGCGGCCGGTACCCCTTGCAAAAAATTACGTCGATCCGTGGCTGTTTTGCGACGTGATTAAAGGACAAACCAATTTAATAAGTATGTTTTTCACAGATAATGGACGCAATGAACGACACGTGGGTAAGCAGTACGCTCCAGTTCATGCCTCTACCAGAAGACGACGGGGTTCAGATTAAATGCCAAGCTGACAACAACGCGCTGCCTGGTCAGAGTTTAGAGGATTCTTTCAAGCTAAACGTTGTATGTAAGTGCCTTTACACCTGACAAGTTCGTCAACTTTTATAATGCTAGCTTTTACCAGCGGGTTCGTTCCCGCCATCAATTAAAAGTCATCTGAAGTGGTGATTGCAAAATTGTTTTTTCGAATTTTTTAATTGATGAAACCACTATCATGGTATACTACTTTGATCATCAAAGTGATATCACTCGGGTGAAATCACCCGCGTGGTTAAGTTAAATTTTAATCACCTCAGAAATAAGTTTAGTATATCAACCGCTAAATACTAGCGGCACTAGAATTGATTGTGTGGCGATCCTTGCATAAAACCTATGTCATTCGATCAATCGATTTACGTTAACGATGATGTTACTTTTTTTTTATTTTATTCAATGACAAGATAGCCCTTGACTGCGATCTCACCTGATGGTAAGTGACGATGCAGTCTAAGATGGTAGCGGACTAACTTGGAAGGGGTATAGCAGCGTAAATTCAACCCATACCCCTTATCGGTATACTCAAAAGAATAGTAAACCGTCAAAGAAACATTTGTGCCTTTTGTCGGCGGCTTATATTAAATTAAATTTTTCAACTCCCTATTTTATCCCCTTGGGGACTGAATTTTCAAAAATCCTTTCTTAGCCGATGCATACGTTATCTATATGCCAAATTTCAACTCAATCCGTATAATGGTTTGAGTTTTGATAGATCAGTCAGTCAGTGAATCACCTTTTCCTTTTACATATAGAACTATATGGAAGATATAGAGGACCCAAAATAAACATCGCAATATGCCGCACTACATTATCGTCAATTCAATGTTAGAGCGGGTAAGCCGACGTAAGTCGTATATTTTCTTTCACATCATACAAAATATGAAAAGTCATAAACAATCCCCTCCAAAGACACGGAACTCGAGCCTCGACCCAATTTGTTCACCCCACCTGTTTGTAAGACAAACGTTAGTGACGAATGGGGTCACCAAGCGTTAGCGATTCCGTTACTTGACTGACTTATGACTTGACGACTTCTCTGTAGCACTGAAATCATAATATAAGTAGGAGGTTCCAGGGCACATACCTTTCCCGGATCAATTTGGGGATTTTTATATCCGTTCCAAATCCATTCATGGCAGCCAACTTCCTCAGAGATTAGCCATCTGCGTTAGAGATGCACAATCAAGTGTTTGCGTAAACACAGATGCACTCCCTATTCCCTCACTCTGATAACCCGAGATCAAGCGCAGTACCGACGGCTTTACGTGCTCTCCGGGCTAGTACTGAGAATTCGTTGACAGAAAAACCCAATACATTTTTTGGCCCAACCCGTTAATCAAAAAATTCAAAAATTCAAAAAAATTCAAAAATTATTTATTTCACCAACAATACATAAAGATATTACATGGTCATCGGGACCAGCCCAGTAAGTGACTGGTGTAATCAGTACTTGTAGCGGGCGGCCCCGAAATCCCCGTTAATCGAACCCAGAACCTTGCCATCTGTAGTTGAACATGCCACTAAATGGACGAGAGTGTTGAAGGCAGTCAAGAGAACTGCCAAAGTGCAAAATACGTCATACTCTTAGTTATAAATACTGTCAGCATGTCGGTGACGGGAACCCCTAAGAATTTCCTCCACCAAAAAACGCTTAAAGACTTTTACACTTCAATAAAAGTATTACAATATTTTGTCCTACACATTCCGTAAGATTGGCCACTCTAACTACTCCCTGCAGATCCCATCGTTAATTTGAAAAGACACGAGACACTCGCTAAACGACTATTGCTGCAAAATAAGCAATAAAGGAGTTCCTCTCAACCAGTTTGCACATGGGTAACGATGTTAATTTTAATTATCATTGCCACTTATGAACTCAGCGCGTACGAGCATTCATATGAGCGGGTATCTACGCGACGTTCTGTGATCTTTATAATCCCACTCAGAGCAATTTGAGAAAGCGGCAGCTGTGTGCTAAGTTTAAACTTCTTTGATATTACAATTTTCACAAAAATAACGAGGCTTTGACGTTAATAATTATCATCATCTCAACCGATAGACATATACTACTGGGCATAGATTATAGAACACGATGTATCCAGCGGCTAAGAGCAACTTACTTAAGAGCGCCTGTCTACCTAGTTAGGGTCTGGGACCACGCGTAAACGCCCGACAATTTGAGACAATTTTAAAATTTTGGACATTAGATACGGTTCGTATAAGTATAATGTCCTCCCGACCAAATCTGACCATTAAACATCGGCGAGGGATGTATTGTGCAAATACCGATGCTCATGCTATTTCTTCACACCGATAGTTCGATCGAACGATAAAGTCCTCTATCTACCTATCACCTACGCTTAAAGTTGTATAATTGTTTCAATATTGTGTTGACGAGTCATACAATGACGTCCGCATATTTTCGGTGGTAAGCCCACAGATGCGACATCAGCAACCTCCCAAAAAGAAAGCTGAAGTAACTACTAGGCTAGCACGGTTTTACGACTGTGAGAGTCCACGCAGACCACAGACTTTTTGTCGGCCGATAGTTTGGTCGATTTCTTAATCAGTTTGAAGATGTTTGCAAGTGCGCAAATAATAACGATCGATAAAAAAGTTTGATAGGCGACACGATTGAACTTCAAACTGAACTGTCGGCAACCTATCGGCCAATTGCTAAATCAATATGGCGCTTTCACGCGTGCACATTACCCATTGTTTAGTCGGCCGCTTACTAACTAACGCTACTTTCATTATGCAACCACTCTCTTCAAAAGTCGCTTAACAACTAGCAAATCGTTAGAGAGCAGTTGACCGACTGTTGTCTAGTATGTATACTCACCATCAACCCGACTGTTTAGTTGGCCCAGTGTGCGCCCTAGCAGCCTTAGAAGTCTGCGGTCTGCGGGGACTCTAATAGTTTGTAGAATAGTGAATTATATACTTGAGACGTTGAAACCTAATTCACTCGGCATTCCATGAAGGAATGTAGTATCTTTTGACGTCGACAGCAAACGTTCACGCCTAGGATCCTGGGACTTGTTAAACTCAAAGTAAACGCTTACAATTATGGGCACAACGATAAACAGGAGCACTCCCGTTCAGGCTTAATTAAATTTGTCTTCCATACGACTTGCCTTGATCTTATTGTGTTTACTTTGACGAAGTCGATTGCTGTATTCATTACGTTGTTCATTTTCAACATCATGACCTTCTCGGTACGCTGTGAGCGCTGTGTTCTAATATTTTGTTAACCAACTTCCAAAAAAGGAGGAGCTTCTCAATTCGTCGTATAAACATCGATTCATCTAATTAAATGAGTCTATGGTTATAGTTTAGTAAGTGAGTGAGTAACACGTTTAATTTCACGAAGGAAAATAAGTATACTCTTTCAAAAAAAAAAAAAGAATTTTTTAAATCAGTCCAGGCGTGACTAATCGGGGAACATACATAAAATAAAAATTCTTTTCAAAAAACCGACTTCAAACGCCACTATAAAGTATAAAAATAATTTTATTTTGTACACGTTTGTTGAAGTCGGGCGGCTTAAATAGAAACGATGAAACCGATACGCGATGCTCGCCCGATTTCAATAAACGTGTCTCTTATATGTCACCATAAGGTAAGCGTCGCAAATCGATTTCATCGTTTCTAGTTAAGCCCGCCCGACTTCAACAAACGTGTACAAAATAAAATTATTTTTATACTTTATAGTGGCGTTTGAAGTCGGTTTTTTGAAAAGAATTTTTATTTTAAGCTTTTTAGTGTAGCTTGTTCCTGCTCTCTTTCTCCCCTTCCTCCAACGCTACGGCACTAATGTAGTTCTACACTTGGTACCTACAGTATTTATTAACAATACACAAGAGCTAGGACTAGGAGCTCCATGATGTAGTCCATGTTTGGTACCAACAATATTATTTCGAAAGCGTCAGTTCGCAATTCCTCCAACTCTGCAGCATCAGGATTGAGGAGCTAGATCCTTGAGCATTATGATGAAGTATATGCTCGGTACCAACAATATCAATTCGTAAACGACAGCTCCAAAATTCTCATAGTTTAGGTAGGCAGTACCCCTGCAGCATCAGTATTGAAGAGCTAGGACCTTGAGTTCCACGATGTAGAATATGCTTGATACTAACAATATCAATTCGCAAGCGAAAGTTCCTAAATCCTCATAGTTCAAGTGGGCAGTACCCTGCAGCATCAGGATTCAGGAGCTAGAACCTAGACCTCGATGGTGTAGTATATGCTTATTACATACAATAACAATTCATGATTAGCAATTCCTAAATCCCTATAATTTAAGTGGGCAGTACCCTACAGCATCAGGATTGAAGAGTAGGACCTGGAGATCTATGATCTAGTATATGCTTAGGCTAAGCATACCAATTCGTAAACGACGGTTCCTAAGGTCCCATAATTTAGGAGGGAAATACCCCTGCAGCATCAGGCTTGAGGAGTTGAAGGTAAAGATTTTTATGGGACCATTTCGCGAGCTTACTCTGTCGATTAAAAAAAAAATCTCGTGAATCGGTCCAGAAACCTCGGAGTAATCGGCGGGCATACATAGAAAAAAAAAAAAAAAAAAAAAAAAAAGATACCGGCCGAATTGATAACCTCCTCCTTTTTGGAAGTCGGTTAAAAAAGATTCCGACGAATTGAGAACCTCCTTCTTTTTGGGAAGTCGGTTAAAAAGAGCAGTGATAGCCTAGTCACTAGGCTATCACTGCTCTTTTTAACCGACTAGGCCCTAGTGGTTAGGACTGCAATCTCACATTCGGAGGATCGCGCGTTCGATTCCGGGCGCGCTCCTATAGCTTTTCAGAGGTATGTGCATTTAAGTAATTAGGCTATAACGTCATGCTTCAACGGTAATGGAAAACATCGTGAGAAAATCTGCACGCCTGATTTCTTCATAGTGTTTTCAAAGATGTGTGAAGACTGCCAATATGCACTGAGCCAGCGTGGTGAAATATAGCCTTTAACCTCTCTGAGAGCATACTTGCGCTCAGTAGTAAGCTGTTGATGGGTTGCTGATGATGTTTCATGACGGATCTCAAAATGTCATGCTATATTTAAACAGAATGCCTGTTCTAACTACAGCATTCCAAAGGCATTCTGTAACAGTAGCATGCCCCTGAACGCACCGGGTAAACTAGTTAGAAAGTTCCGCAACACATACACCCAGAAGACTACTTCGAAACGATTTACCGCTTGTTTATTCTTGCATATAAAGTTTGCAAACGATAACTATATTTCACTTGAGAAATGAAGAGTTATTGAGCCAAGTTTGCCGGTGTTTAAAACCATGGTGTGAAATATGGGTATGTAGCTAAAATTGTTCGTGAAAAAAAATTTAAAAACATTCGAGATCTTAGGTTCAAATTAATCGTTAGAATACTGTAAATCCTTCTTCTGGCATAATCTTTAATATCCAGAATAGTAGCCTACTGGACAAAAAGTAGATGATAGTTAGTATAGTAACACATATAAAATCCGGAAAATAAGAGGATTCCCGCGGGAATTAAAAGAACTCAATCCACGTGAACGAAATCGCGGGCATCAGCTAGTCTTCTAAATATATAAAAGGAAAAGGTGACTGACTTACTGGTCGACTGACTGACCTATCAACGTACAGCTCAAATAACTGGACGGATCAGGCTGAAAAAATAGCTTTCAGCACGTAGGTAT
This sequence comes from Hipparchia semele, assembly GCA_933228805.2. Taxonomy (NCBI): domain Eukaryota; kingdom Metazoa; phylum Arthropoda; class Insecta; order Lepidoptera; family Nymphalidae; genus Hipparchia; species Hipparchia semele. The sequence continues at coordinate 2,161,939 of OW121725.1, read as the reverse complement.
CCGCTAAGGATTTTTGAAAATTCGACCCCTAAGAGGGTAAAGTAGGGAGTTTGAAAAATCGAAATTAACGTGAGCGAAGCCGCCGGTAAAAGCCAGTTTCTAATACAGCTTAAATGCTCCATGTAGGATCTCGTAGTAGGTCCAAATCCATAGCCTTAACTAGTTAGAAGCTAGAGTAGCAAAGCTCGCTAGACTTTAGAAGCACGTCGTGTCCGTTCGTATAAATAGTGCATCGAGCCAGACACGACCAAATTAGACCAAACTTGTTCCAACTCTGTTGCAGTGACCGTTTATCCACTATAAACTGTACACTAATTTCCATACTAGGTATACTTACTGTATACAATTCTGAATTCAATTAACTACGTATAATAATCATAATGTATACATCTATACAAATAAATAAAATTGAAGTGCCAATAAAATCATTCACTGTAGCAGCGTTTTATTGCCATCCATTTTAACTTGCGGCATTACGAATCTACATCTACATCATCTATTAAAATTTAAGTGTCTGTTTTTTGTCGCTAATCTCTAGAACGGCAGGACTGATTTTGATGGAACATTCACTGGTAGATAGCTGATATTATCGGGAGTAATATAGGATACTTTTTTAACCGACTTTTGAAAGAGGAGGAGCAGGAATTGTGTTTTTCTACCTATGTATATTGATATCCCCGTGATTTCTAAACTGATTTGATTGATGCAGGGGTACTGCCCCCTAAACTAAGGGGATTTAGAAACTAACGATTATGAATGGTAATTGTAGGTACCATACTCTATCTCTGTGCTTTTCAGCCAAATCGGTTCTGTCGTTGCAGCGTGATTGAGTAACAAACATCCATCCATCAATCCAACCATTCGCATTTATAATAGCAGGATAATATCAGTAGGATAAAAATAGATTGTCATAATATCGTAAATCGACAACGACTATAAAAACGACCCAAGCACTTGTTTAAAGATAATATTCAGGCCCAACAGCCAAATAAAAGGAAATTATGAGGAGGAAAAACTAAACGCGAGCAATGAAACGAAATGGAGCAAATGAGGCCTCCAGTAAATGGTGTTCCAGAATTGATATTATTTGACAAAAACGCACATTAACAAATACTTGAACATTATGCCTATTAGGAAGTGTTTTTTAGTTATTGTATACTGTAAAACATACAATAAAATACTTCTACTGTAATATTGTCCTTGACATGGTCATGGCGTGGATTTAGGTTTTTCAAAAATTCCGATAAAGATTTTCCGGAATTAGCCTATGTACGTTCCCGAGGGTAACCTTAAGTTCAGCGATATAATAAGTTAACAAATAGACATACACAGTTTCGTGTTTCTAACTTTAATATTTAGGTTATCGTATCTTGGAAATAAAATCCTAAGTAACAGCACACCAAAGAAACCAATTGCATCAGTGAAAGTTTGTAAGACCCTTTAATCAAGTAGAAAATGAGCTCATGATCTTCAAACGTCGAAACAGCCTCCTAAATTATAGGTAAGATCCACCTCGATAACTTTAGCTTTCAAAAAAAAATCGGATCAAAATCGGTCCATTTCTTTCGGAGTTACGAGGGAACAGACCGACACACCAGATACACAGATACCTGTAACAACCCTCTTTTTTCGTCGGACTTTAATGACGCAATCTAGATTTTTTTCTGTGATCGAAAAGCGCCAGTATTCCAAAGTACTAAAAGCAATTTAACAATAAACTTGTCCATGTACAGCATCGAAGCTGATACAACAGTATCAAAGTCATGTTATTAAACGTTATATGAGCGGAACGGTCGGCGGAGTGTAATTAAAGCCTTGTTAGTGTTTTTGGGTCAGGGCTTGTCTAAAACCTTATTTTGTACGCTCACAATATTAATAATGTTGAAAATAATTTTTGTTCCTTAAATAGATTTCAGATTTTCGACCATTTTCGTTGAGGTAAATGATTTTCGACACTTCAAAGTAGTTTAGGTCACTTCCTGTATAATCCTCTAGATAAATGTGAATGTCACGTCAAAATCAGTTCAGTCGTTTCGAAGATTAGCCTTGACAACAATTAAAATAATTTGTGTGCGTGTGTGTGTACGTCATATGTGCTATCTGTGTGCCAAATAACCAGATCCATCCAATTTGAGCTGTGCGTTGATAGATCAGTCAGTCATCTTTTCTTTGTAGATATAATATGTATTTAAACTAGCTTTTGCTCCCGGTATACTCACGTTTGGTTCGATTTTTCAAACTCCTATATCATCCCCTTAGAAGTAGAGTTTTCAAAAATAAATCCTTTCATAGAGGATGCATAAGTTATAATAGCTATCTGTATGCTAAACCGTCCGATCCAGTGGTTTTAAGCTGTGCGTTTATAGATCAGTCAGTCAGGAAGTCTAATACTCAGACAGATAAACAGCCAAGTGCGAAATTACCCTAATAGAGTCGTAGAGTATCAACGCAAAAGTTCAGAGTCAGTGTACTAAATCAATGTCACAAAGCAATTTAACAATAAACTAAACCAGCAATACCAAAGTCGTGTGTTACACGACGGCTAGCTGGGCGGGCGGCGGGGCGGGCGGCGGGGCGGGGCGGGCGGCGCGGCGGTGTGTAATTAAAGCCTTGTTAGTGTTTTTGGGTTAGAGTCTGGCTAAAAACTAATTTGGTGCGCTTATATTTGCCCTGATACAGGTTTGGAGTGACATTCCCGGGATTAAACCGCTCTTTACTGAACGTTTGCTTCGTGAGAGGCTCGTTTTAAAGGGTTTAAAATTCTAGTCACTTTTTACTGAACTAAACTTCAGTTAGTATTGAAAAGGCTTTCAGCGTTGAAGCCTATTTACTTATTAATGAATTAAAATGTAGTCAAACGAATATAAATTTAAACCTGGCGTTATCCTATTATCCTATTAATACTATAAATGCGAAAGTTAGGATGTATGTTTGTTACTCAATCACACCGCAACGCCTGAACCAATTTAGCTGAAAGGCACAGAGATAAATTATAGTTTAGAACAGCACATAGGCTACTTTTATCCCGGGAAATAAGAGAGTTCCCACGGGAATAAAAAAAAGCTGTCTTGTCATCCAATAAAAAAAAATATGGCTAAAATGACTAGGTACTTGTACCTCGAAGAACACGGAACAAGGAATAGAATAATGTGTGATTTTTATCGTATTGTCTTTAGTTGGCAAGACTCAAGAAGAGATTTGGCCATTTCGTTAAAAGAAAGACTGACCAACTTGGCTACCAATTTGTTAAGCTTAAAGTCGCATTAAAAATGGAAAAATCTCAATGAAGTCATTATTAAAATTGAAGAAAGAACTGACTCCATTAGGATGAAGGGAAATAATGTCGCAAATACAAAATAAATTCTATTGCTTGTCGAACCGTAAATCATTGGGCCCGGAGAGAATTCCCTTACTTCCTGCTCGCATTTTTGTTTGATATAATTTGATGAAGAAATCGTAAATGGTTAAGACCCGGTCAAACGCAACATGTGAAACTTGATCTTAAGAAAGTCATCTTCTTTCTTCTAAATTCATACAAGGAAATGGTAACTGACAGACTGACTGACTGATCCATCGACGCATAGCTCAAATCACTGGACGGATCGGACTGAAGTTTGGCATACAGATAGCTAATATGACTTAGGCATTCGCTAAGAAAAGGTTTTTGCAAACTCAACCCCTAAGAGGGTCAAATAGGGGTTTGAAAAATTAATCTTAACGTCAGCGAAGCCGCGAGCAAAAGCTAGACAAAAAATAAACAGAGCTGTATGAACGCATTCTTGTGGCGAATTGCGCATAGACGCTACTTTGATGCCTTCACATGCTACAACGTCTATAAAACCACTTTATTTAGCAGTTTTGTGCTGCTAAATAATAAAACTATTATTGTGTGAATCGAGCTCCACTCACATTTAACTTTTAGAGACAGAATGCAAAAATTAAATGTATTTAAATTAGCAATAGATCAAGAGAGACTACGACATTGTTACTTACAACCACGTGTCGGTGCTAATGTGCCGTACCTATTGCCGGCGTCAAACATCGTTGTCGTCACGCGTCCTTTCTGGCTGGGGCTTTACTTTTGAAGACAACTCTTCCCGCAGGGCAACATTTTTATGGGTATTTAACAGCCGACAAAATTTTGACGCTTTGCTAAGCTTTAAACTAAGTCAACAAGTCAGAGCTTTGCTATATATTCAATGTGTAAAATGAAGAACATGGTATTTGGAACAAGTACTTTTTCTTTTTTTTGTGATATTTATAATTTGGTGTTCAAAAATTATATTCTTTGTCTAATGACAAATTATTGTATGGAAAATTATGATCTGAGAAGCCTGACAACTCAAATTTGAACTATGATGTTTCAATATTTCTGTATCGCAAATTTTTAGTAGAAAATTATTATTGAGTTTATTCTAAGAAAAACTAACACTAGAAAATGCTATTACTGTGAACGTTTTATACTCTACAATCAGAGTGTTATTACCCGATACCTATAAACTTGGAAGAACGTTTTATTTTCTTATTTATTACCTAGTTAGGTAATAGATATTAGTCTCTCGGAAAATAAGGTCGTGAAAATTATGGCTTAGAATCTCAACTTTCATGAAATACTATCGGAATATATTGAGAAAATCACGGACACTAATTAAAACGTAGGAAAATATATCTACTTTTCCTTCGTCAACCGATAGGTATACATGCACTGCTGGATTACTATATTACTCGATGATACTCGCGACTTCATTCGCGTAGATTAAGGTTTTTTAAATTTCCGCGAGAACTCTATAATTTTCCGGGATAAAATGAAGCCTTTGTGTTAATCCTGGGTCTGAGTTATCTCCAAAGCAAAGTTCAGCCAAAACGGTTCATTCATTGTTGCGTGAAGGATTAACAAACATCCATACATAGTACTTATTGAACTTTTGTTTTTCCGATATGAAAAGTAAGACTCAGTCCTGGTCCTCAACTATACTTATGCAAAAAACTAGCGGAAGCCCGCGACTTTGTCCGCGTTCCTAAATCACCACAGTTTAGGTTGGCAGAACCCCTTCAGCATCAGGATTGAAGAGTTGGGTCCTGGAATTTAACGATGTAGTCTTTACTTGGTCCCTACAATAACTATTCATAATCAACAGTTCCTAAATCCCCGCAGTTTGGGGGACCAGTACCCCTGCAGCATCAGGATTGAAGAGTTGGAACCCGAAATTTTTATGGGACCATCTCGCAAAGTTTTTGTGTCGATTAAAAAATGACTGAGCAACTGAACTAAGCATGCAGGTGCGACTGAAACGACTTGTTCGCACCGACATCCATGTAAAATATCGCGATATCGACATCGAGGTATCGAGCAGTGACCGCACCGCGAGGCATCTTCGGCATGTTCTTACCCTTAGCCTTATTTATAAAAAACAAACAAACACTCTCTAGGATTATTAAGGATATTAGTAAGGATTTAGAGTGGGAAAACACCGTCCCCGTCTTGATTTGTTCGTGTAACAATTTAACGAAGAAATCGTAAATGTTTATATTGGGGACGATTCGCGCCGCAAGGCGACGCCGTTATGGGTCTTTAATGACCAATAAAACGCCGTTGCCTCAAGGCTCAGTGTGGTGCCAGTTGGCTATTGAGATAAATATCTCAACAGCTTTGTTGCTAATAGTTTTCCTCATATTTTCTTAGCCATAATCAGAGGCTGAAAGTTATCATACCTTCAAGTGGAGAATGAGCAACGCTGTTCTATTTAATCCAAATATATAAAAGGAAAAGGTGACCGATTGACTGACTACTTGACTAACTGATCTATCAACGCACAGCTCTAATCGCTGAACGGATCGGGAATTTTTGAAAAATAAACCCTTAAAGGGGTAAAATAGGGGTTTGAAAAATCGAACTTAATGTGAGCGTAGCCGCAGTCAAAAGCTAGTTTAATGATAAAATAAGATTGCGATTTCATCTGCAGTTAATTGACGATGCAGTCTAAGATGGTAACGGGCTAAGTGGAAGTGGTACAGCAGTGTAAATTATTATTAAATCCCATACTAATGACCGGTTTCTACTCGCCACCAATGCCAAATGCGCTAAATTTAAAACCTCATCCTTTCTGAAGTCGGTTAGAAAGTGTGAAATGTTAAAAAAAAAATATTGTCCGGAATAAAATTTATAGATTCTATATTTATCTTGTTATACAATAATGTTTTATTATTTCCTATGATTTAATAGAAGGAAAAGGCCACATAGAGTTAATTCCATCCATTAAAACGAACCAGGAAATTCCCTAACTCTATTAAGAGAGATGAAATTATTTCCCAAAATATATAAATAGGTTATATTATATTTATTCCTCTTTAACGAACCGTGCCTTATTTCGAGCCGGGAAAATTTCACCGCTTTCATCTCGAATGTAACTCAGAGATCGTATTATTTTAAGATAACTAGAGATATGATGTAATATTGTTGAAGCATTGGTATCAGTAATAATATACCCTGTTAAAAGAATATTCTTTAACTATCGACATATTTCAAAGTACCTACGATCGACCATACGTTAGAGTTGCAAGATGCTAGCGAAAGCGCAACAGTTACAAAGATCCGCAAGATATACGCGGTGCATGACTCTGACGTGAGGACGTAGAAAATAATAAAAAGTCTATTCCACTCTCAGATTCTTCACCCATAAAAAAATCACGTCAATCCGTTGCTTGTTGCTGTGTGATTGAAAGACAAACTAACATAATTTCGCAGCTAAAAATATTAGTAAGAATCATCGCGAAAGTTGAGGCAACGTCAGGACTTTTCAGACCAAATCTCTTCACGCTAAGTTACCAAGTCAAATCTGTCAAGTTTAGACTTGTATAGCTTAACGTGAACAGTTCAAAACCAGATATTCTGTCTGAATTTGGTCTTGAGGGCGATTCTTCGACTTCCTTATGGGTGCCTAATGGCCAATAAAATGAAGACGCTCGGCTTGGGTGCCACCCTACATCTTAACAAAGCAGATACTGACAGAGGGTCGCCTGTAATAGAATGATTTTATTAGGCAGAGCCGTGGTCACATTTTTGCACAAGAAAAATAGTTGCAATAGTACAAGTTACGAGTATACATTTTGAACGCAAAGTTCGCGCGAAGTTAAATTTTGAAAATCCCGCGGGAACCCATGTTACTTTTTAAGTCCTCAACTAAATACGTACCCATGCAAACAAGTGTAAATTAAAAATTTAAAACACCCCCGACATGTTAATCTATAGCCGGAGTTTGTACGACTTACCTGACATGCTGTTACCCAGTTTTCTCCTCCATCATCAGATACTCCTCCTTGATCCTCGATTATCATATATATAGCTAGCACCTACTCATTGAGACTATTCTAATGAGCCTAAATACAATATATGTGCTGTAAGTTGATGAGGAGTTGGGTATCCCGAAGACTATTTGATGCTGCAAAATTAGCTCAAGGTTATTTGGAAAGAATCCTAAGTAACACAAAATCAATAAATTCCTTTAAAGGAATCGCCGCTTGTACAACTTAGAGTCACATCACAAGTAAGTACCTACCTAGGACAGAATAATTTTCTGCCTAGCGGTAACGATTATCGTCAGATGTTACTGATATTATCTGGAACCGTATGTACGTAACAGGCTTTCCAAAGGATAGATTTTCAGATATACGATGTATAATGGCGAAATCGTCATAATCTGACCGTTCTAACTCTCAGATGAATTTTAATGAACATTTCGAACAATTCAACTTAAATATGGTAATGATTCCGGAACCGCATATAGGAAATTTCGCTTTGGCTCGATGTGCTATGCAGATTTGCTGAAATCAGTGGATGGTACGGGGTAATTTCATAACGTCGGTATAATGTGGTGGACCTACTCCTGCTGCATGCATTGAGTATATTTTGAATCCACGTTTCTGATTGAATTTCGCGACCACGTAAACATAGTTGTTTGTCTAACATTGAGTCTAACATTAAGTTTCTTTAATTTTACTGAAACTACTTAGACTTAGAGATTTATGAACTTGTGTTTATCTTTTGTTTCATTCGATTATTGACTGGGCAGCGCGTAATGTTGCCCTTTCATGTGAGCGAGACAGAGTATCGCTGCTATTCCCAACGTTGCAAAATACGACACGGCTTCTTTTCCGCGTGGATTTACGAGTAGGTTTAAGGAAATGTTGCTCATAAAAATTTTACCCCCTTTTAACCCCTTTAGGGATGAAATTTCCTTAACGAACCTAGGGTATTCCAGAAATACGAGTATTTTCTTCCGCTTCTCTAGATAGAAGTTGTCTATTGCTTAGTTCCTAGACTCAATCTATGTGTAATGAAGATTTATTAGCAAGCAACGTTGCTAATTTTTCAAAAAGATTCATGTTCATATTATTTGTCATAAAAGTTCAATTTTTGAATATAGAAAGAAAGAAAGAAAGAAAGAAAAAGCATTTATTTGAGACACACAGCACAGTTAATAACAGAAAGAGATACAAAACAAAAAAAATAAATAAAATATCAACAACGTTGTTAGGAAAATAAACAAGAGATTGAAATTAGATAAAAACATGAGATCCAACCGTAAGTGAAACGTGTCGTGATATTTCCCTTGTCTTTCCCTTGTCCATCTGAAGAAGCATTATGCTGATGTTGGCAGTAGATGTCCCATGGGAATAGATGGTAGTATACCTACCATCGCTACACTACGACTCCCCGTCGCCGCCAAACGCCGTCAGTAGATACAACGATGGTACATCATCTTAGTATATACTGACGGCATAATTTCTAGTTTTATGATGAAGACCTGTTCAACAATACAATCTGCGACTGCATCGCGACTGTATTGTAGCGATCTTTTTGCGATTGTATCGCTGCTGAATCCACTGCAAAAAGTATCCGTGGGCGACCTCACTAGTAGTATAGAAACAGGAACGTTTTACTTAAATTAAGTCATGTATTTTGAAATACTTTAATTTAGAACGACATCCTCTGACATTGGTTATTAGGGGAAGATTCTCAGAAAACCCAAGCGTAATTTCACTTAAGTAATTTCAATGTAATGGAATTTCAACCTAAGTTCGCCTGAAAGGGGAGAGTACCCTTCGAGTTTTAATGGCTTAAGTAGAATCTTGAATGGGATTACCTTATCGATATTTTTGAAATGTTATTAATAAAGTTGTTTGACGTTCAATAAAGTGATTAGGTACTTGTTATTAATTAATAATCTTGATTCAGGGTTGCTGCACAAATACAGGTCAACACAATCGACCCAGCAATATTTACTGAACAATAACCGACCCGATATAACTACTACTTATAATACCACTTTCAATTCGTCAGATTGGTAAAACCACCTGATCTTAATCAAGCTCAGAGGGGTCTACTTTTCATCTGTCAGTTACTAAACAATATAGAAAAGGGACAGAAGATTTTTTCCGAGTCATATACACAGTCGTGTTGTTTTAAATCACACTATCGCACTATTATACGTATTATAAAGGCCTCTAAGTACCTCTTCAATCGACCTGAGTATATACTTATAGTAGTAGTAGGTAGTTAGTTCGAAGGGCTGATGATCGTAGGGGTCCCAAAGTACTGGAGTAGCGACCCCGCACCGGAAAGCGCAGTATCGGAAGACCCGCAAGATAAACCAATGACATAGACGTGTCGCAAGGAGCCACTGAATACAGGCGGCGCAAGACCGAATCCTGTGGAAGAGATCTTTGTCCAGTAGTGGACGTCTATCGGTTAATATAGACGAATAAGAAAGTACATGTACCAGGATCCCATAATCCGCAGGCAATTAAGCTTGCCACTAAATGAAGGAGATGCCAGTACTTAGCTCCTAGATAAGGAAGATTAAGACAGCTTGTTTGTTTCAGATCCGCCTGTGGTATCACTGTCCCTCGGCAGCACATTAAACCCCCACGACATTAAAGAAGGAGATGATGTCTACTTCGAGTGCTCAGTTCGAGCGAATCCTAAAGAGCATCGGATTTCGTGGTACCATAATGTAAGTGCGAGAGTCTTCCAAATTCAACCAAAGAAAATTTTCGAAAAAATTAAAAATATTAAATATATTAGACAAATACATAATCTTTTTTTTATTCGATGACAAAATGGTCCTTGACTGCGATCTCACCTGATGGTAAGTGACGGTGCAGTCTAAGATGGTAGCGGACTAACTTGGAAGGGGTACGGCACTGTAAATTTAACTCATACCCCTAATCTATATAATTATATAAAAAGGCTTGTCCTGACTGACTGACTGACTGACGATCAACGCACAGGCTAAACCACTGAAGTTAGAAACTTGAAATTTTGACAGTAGGTTCCTTTTATGACGTAGGCGAGCACTAAGAAAGGATTTTTCGAAATTCGCCCCCCAAGGGGGTAAAAAGGGGGGTTAAAGTTTGTATGAAACTCCGTCATTTTTCGAGTTATACTCATGAAATTCGGTATTTAGGCTTTAAATTGAAAACAAAAAAGTACGTGTTTCACAGTTTTTAAAAATTCTACCCCCTAAGGGGTTAAATAGGGGTTGAATGTTTGTATAATAGTCCTTCGTTCTTCAAGTTATTTTTCAAGTTACGTTTATGAAACTTGATATTTTGGCTCTTGATTAAAAATAAAGAATTACGTATTTTACATTTTTTTTAAATTCTCCCCCCAAGGGGGTAAAAAGGGGGGTTAAAGTTTGTATGAAACTCCGTTATTTTTCAAGCTATACCCATAAAATTCGGTACTTAGGCTTTAAATTGAAAACAAAAAATTAGGTGTTTCACAGTTTTTAAAAATTCTACCCCCTAAGGGATTAAATAGGGGTTGAATGTTTGTATGATAGTCCTTCGTTCTTCAAGTTATTTTTCAAGTTATGTTTATGAAACTTGATATTTTGGCTCTTGATCAAAAATAAAGAATTACGTATTTTACATTTTTTGAAAATTCTCTCCCCAAGGGGGTAAAAAGGGGAGTTTCAATATTCATAGTTAAGACAGGACAACGTCTGTCGGGTCCGCTAGTCGGTTTATAAATGTAAAAGTATATTTGTTTGTTGCATGGGTATAGTTGAGAGGAAAGACATAGTTTTATCCCAAAAAAACTAAGGGTTCCCGCGAGATTTTATAAAAGCCTAACTCCATGTCGATGAAGTCGCAGGCAAAAGCTAGTTTTATTCAAAAGAAAGTCTTTTTCCAATTCTGTTTGCAATCGCCTAAATGCCGTATTGGGACTGTAATTTCGCGGGCCGTTTGAGACATATTTCGCAAATCTACTTATTACACTCGAATATTCACGGATTTAGTTGAATGCGAAATTCAGACATTCCGGTTTCATAAATTTCCAATAATTTTCGTTATATCTATTTTTAATGAGAAAAGCACTAGGTATAATTCTACAAATTCACGAAGGCGCGTGGCTCACGGTTGTGTGTGTGTCTTATCTCTATACTAGCGGCCCGCTCCGGCTTCGCACGGGTATAAAATATATAGCCTATGTCATTCACTGATAATTGATGTTATTATACATATAAACCTTCCTCTTCAATCACTCCATCTATTAGAAAAAACCGCATCAAAATCCGTTGCGTAGTTTTAAAGATTTAAGCATACATAGGGACAGAGAAAGCGACTTTCTTTAATACTATGTAGTGATAGTGAAGTGGGAGCGAGAGCTTGCGCGTTTGACCGCTCCCACCTAGGCTCCTAACAGGCACGCACACTTACGTAATGTGCATGTACACGACGTAACCACAAGTAAAGTTCACACGCCCTCGTGAATTGCAAGAACTATACTTAACTATGATTTTTTCTGTAAAACTTATCTTTAATTCATACATATTATTACAGTGCGAGTAAGTTGTTTGAGCTCACATTCATATTCAAACATTTTTGTATGTAAATCACCTACACGTACTGAACTTGCGAAAGTTTGTTTGTAATATGCCTTTAGTACATCGCGTGCATCACACAATGAGGTTTGAAATGCAGACATTTGACTTTGATAACGTAGACGTTAGGCGGTTTGACTTTGCTACGGTTTCGAGATGTGCTTTAGGCCTCAAGGTCAGTTCACACCGAGACGCGACGCGACGCAACGATCCTCGTACTTTTGTCAATAGCCATATCAATGTAGAACATCTGTACTACACAATAAGGTACAAATTTCAGTTAGAGCGCAAAAGCGACCTAGATACCCACGTGTCGAAGTATGGCTCGTTCCGCCGCCCTACGCCGCGCTGCGTCGCGATGCGCCTCGCTGCGCCGTCTCTCATGCTTGTTTAAACATCGCGTCGCGCCTCGGTGTGAGCTGACCTTTAAATTTCAACCAAAAGTCAGCAACTTGAATTGCAATTAATGCATGAATGATAACTTTTATTGTTTCATTATTTAAGTTATATTAGTTAAGTTCTATCTTTAATCCCCTATTTTAAATTAGTAGTTGAGTTAAATTTTCAAAAATCCTTTCTTAGTGGATGCCTACGTCATCTATCTGTACCTATGCGAAACAGCCCGATCCGCAAAGTGGTTTGAGCTGCCATATAGATAGATCAGTAAGTCAGTCAGTCACCTTTGCCTTTTATATCTACTATATAAAAATAAGTCGGGTTTTCCTTCCTGACGCTATAACTCCAGAACGCACGAACCGATTTCCACGGTTTTGCATTCGTTGGAAAGGTCTCGGGCTCCGTGAGGTTTATAGCAAAAAAAATTCAGGAATTTTATCCCGGAAAATCAAAGAGTTTCCACGAGCTTTTAAAATCTAAGTCTACGCGGACGAAGTCGCGTGGGTCAGCTAGTATTTAAATAAATTTTCTTCCACAGGACAAGCCAGTGCTACACAACGTGGTGTCGGGCGTGATAGTCAGCACCAAGTCGCTGGTGCTGCAGAAGTTGACGCGAGAGCACAGCGGAGGCTACTCGTGTCGGGCCACCAACTCGCTTGGCGAGACCACCAGCCAAGCGACTCACCTCAGGATACAGTGTACGTTTACATTGATTTTAATCCTCGACAAAAAGAAGGGTGTTATAAGTGTGATCCGTATCCGTGTGTCTGTCTGTTCCCTCGTAGCTCCCCAACAAATGGACCGATTTTGATGCGATTTTTTCTGTTTGAAAGCTAAAGTGATCAACATGCAGCTTCCTCGAATTGAAGTTTGGCGGTCATCACTCAAAAAGCTTCTCATGACATGACCAGTTTTTTTTATGTTTTTAGCGAGCAAACGAATAGGCGGGTCACCTGATGTTAAGTGATTACCGCCGCCCATGAACATGTGTAGACCCGAGGTGCCGGCTTTTTAGGAATTTGTTGGTCCACCCCTTGAATAACCCCATGTTGTAGTTTAGTGGGAACACCGTCGCAGGAAGTTTGCTTAAAATAAACAAGCAAGCATATACAAGGGGTACCCACTCAGAAATATCGGTACTTTTCCTGACACATTTCAGCAAGACGTTTCATTTAAAAGTGGAGCTTGTAAAGAGACCAAGCATCACCAAAAGAAGGGAAAATAAATTTCTCTCAATTACCAGCGAATCGCTTTTGGAACGGGAATCTATAATCAATTTGCGAATATCAATCATCTTTCCAGTTTCTCCCCGAAGATCGCGATATAGATTTGTTATAGTCGACGGCGCGAGGAACCTACCCGATGCTGATAAATTTTTTTGTTTTGTTTATCAGCTTCACTGATGGAAGAAATGAAAATATCTTATCTTTTCTCGCGACATATTACTGTACTTAAACTTAGGGTTGTCAAAGAAGCGTACCTAATGTGTTTTTTTTTAATTCAATTTAAATAAAAATCATAATTTTTTAATTTAATATTTTTATTACTGAATTTCTTCCGTTAATTAAACTTATCAATAAGTTCAACAGACCTTACATTGACGAAATAAAAATTTTAATTGTACTTTGTCGTGTTCAGAATATTAGAGATATAAATTGTTTATTGTAGTAATATTTAATAATAATAATATTATTATATATACGTATTAATCGAAAAAGTTACAACCCTAAGTAGGTTATGATCAGTCAGACATATTTATTGATATTTGCTCAGTGACGTACATAAATAATTCTTAAGCCGATAAAGTTGTCTGTTACGAGTTTGATTGACTATGAGCTGCTTTATTTGATAATAATATATAATCCTTAGTAATATTATAAATGGAAAAGTGTGTTTGTTTGTTGGTTTGATGATTTGTTGGTTTGTCCTTCAATCCCGCTGCAACAGAGCTACGGATCGACGTTTTTTTGCATGAGTATAGTTGAGGACCTGGAGAGTGACATAGGCTACTTTTTATCCCGGAAAATCTAAGAGTTCCCGCGGTATTTTAAACACTAAATCCACGCAAACGAAGTCGAGAGCATCAACTAGTAGTTTAAAATCTTTTTATATTGGTAATATGTATTCCAAAATGAGCAATCAAAAACACATCGATCAGTGTTAAACCAAATGCCGGATAAAAATTATTTACCATGATTTATTTACTTACCCCAATAACAAATAATCGATATTACAACAGGGTGGTGCGCCATCAGACTATGGGGGTGTGAATTTTGACATGTTTAATCAATCATAGCATTGTTTGCCGATAGGGGGAAACTAGAATGACATTTCAGTAGATACGACTATACTAACTAATAGATAAAGATTCAATAAGTTAAGTTATGTAATGAAAATCTAACGACGATTGCCTTGCCTTAGAGTTTCTAGAGAAGGGATTTTAAACCTTTTCATTACTTATAATCAGAGACCAGCTAACACATTTTTGTCTTGCCATAGAAAAGTAACTATTTGTCAGTAACAAATAAATGAAAATAGAAAATTAAAAAAATAATTATAGTAAACTTGGGTATTAATGAAGAATAAATATAAATAAATAAATAAATCTTCTAATTTCATCATCACTTTCCAGCAGGTGTAATAGAGGTCAAGCGTGTGCCTATGATGTGTAAAAAAACTGAGAAAAAAATGTTGTTCACGAGTACGTTGGTACATAATATGAACTAATTTTTTATGAGTTAGGCTACTCTGATGTCGTCGGTCCACCTAGTGGGGGGTCTGCCAACACTGCGCTTCCCGGTGCGGGGTCGCCACTCCAGCACCTTGGGACCCCAACGACCATCAGCTCTTCGAACTATGTGCCCCGCCCATTTCCACTTCAGTTTCGCGACTCGCTGAGCTATGTCGGTGACTTTGGTTCTCCTACGAATCTCCTCATTTCTGATTTGATCTCGCAGGGATACTCCGAGCATAGCTCTCTCCATCGCCCGCTGAGTGATCCTGAGCCTTCTTATGAGGCCCATAGTTAGCGACCATGTTTCGGATCCATAGGTCATCACTGGCAACACGCACTGTTCGAAGACTTTAACTTGTTCGAAGACTTTAAGACTTTTATCAAACGAGTCGCAGGGAGTCGCTGGATTCAGGCGGCGCAAGACCGAGGTCTGTGGAGGTCCATGCAAGAGACTTATGTCCAGCAGTGGACGTCCATAAGTTGATGATGATGATGATGATGATGAGGCTACTCTGATATGAAAGCTGCTATATTTGCCAGGACCTTGCAATCCATGAAAGAATGATTTGGTATTCACTGAGCAACTTTCCGTTTGAAAATGAAGTAGGTATTTTTAAAGACCTTTTCTTGGCAAAAAATGAGTTCCCAATTTAGATTGAAAAAGCAATTTCCTGTGTAATTTGCTTATTTATTTGATTTATTTTATCTATGACAGAACACTTTTGTCTGATGGAAAATCTCAATGGAAATTGATGGTAGGTATACAGGTTGGAAACGATGCTCAGGAGACTATTTTCTCAACATAACTCCAGTGGTAATTTTTGCGAACTGGGGCACTGAAGACTTAACGTACATAAACACTTTTTATATGAACGCAAAAGGACACTCGGTAAACAACACCTTAATTGTTTTTTTTTAGCCCTGCTGAGGTTGACTAATCCCTCCAAGCAAACGTCAAGCTAAATCTTAGCTTAAGCTGTGGAAAATAAACATAAAGGAGTGGGTTCGACAATAGTGCAAAAACCCTTTTAATAAAAGGGTATAAAGGCGAAATACCCCTATAAAAAAATTTTAAAAAAATTAGACTAACCCATATCAAGGTCATGGATGCGATTTATACCTTACCTTAGATTTCAATGCTCAAAAACTCTCAAACGTGCGAATGTAAGTCTACCAATATCCGAAACACGTAGAATTATATTTGTTCCCAGCCCATAGAAAGCAATAAAATCAGTGTTATAATTAACTTGGAAAGCTAAAAGAGACGTTGAATTCGGTTCGTTAAATCATAACTGTAGTCGAGCGACATATAAATTGTATTGCGAAGCGCAGAGTGGCAGCTAGGGTCTATCAAAAACGATGGGCGCCCGACAGCTAAAATTGACTAAACTAACAACAGCTAAACTTTTAAAATTAATACATAATTAAAAAACATGCAGTTTATAGGGTTCCTATAGTAAAACTATCAGGAACCCTTATAGTTTCGCCAAGTCTGTCTGTTTGTCCGTCTGTCCGCAGCATAGCATAGAGACTGTTGGTACTAAAGAGCTATAATTTGGCAAGTTTATGCATATATGTGGACGGACTTGGCGAAACTATAAGAGTTCCTGTTTTACTACGGAACCCTAACAAAACACACTTTCGGATTTACATTTCAGCAAGATATTAAAAGTTTTCAAACCAAAAAGCTTAGTTCAAGTCTGGTATATCCTTTTGGACTATAAGATCTAGAGAATGGGTTTCTTTTAACAATTTGTATAATGAAGGCAATTACGAAAATAAATAAAATAGCCCAAAATAAAAACTGACATTAGTGATCATTTACATAATATTAGAATTATAACTTGTATCCAACCCTCCTGCGTTTTTTGACTAGCTACGGCCCTGAAGAAACGTTCCCCTTGGTCGGGAGTGCTGGGATTCATTAAGGTGCTTATAAAATTGCGCTTTTCGGTTCTGCTTTACATTTTCATTAAAGACTCCAATATTTGCTCGTATACACGGCGCCCTCCGTGGGATTGAAATACTTGAAAATGGAAATAACCAACTCCATCCAAATTTTATTTGTTATAACGCAATCCTGACGCTATTATACAACACAGTATACCCCTCCCAACTTAGCCCGCTACCATCTTAGACTGCATCGTGGTCCCATAGTAATCAGTACAGGATCTGATGATGGGATCCTGGAGAAATCGAGCGAACTCTTCAAATTTTATAGGCACAATTGATATACTTTGTAGTGGCGTTTGAAGTCGTCACTTACCATCAGGTGAGATCGCAGTCAAGGACTATCTTGTCATCGAATTAAAAAAAAAACAGTATACCTGTATAAGTACACAGTACGGCACGTCTTTGACGTAGGGTGGTAATTAGCAACGGCTAAAGCCTCCGACCAGTTTTGCTTTTAGAGTCACCCTAAGCGCGCCTGAGCTTCATATTATGATATAATTTTCCAGGATTTTCGTACTATATGCTTCTAATTATAAATCGATTAACTCCCAAACCTCTGGTCTTCGGTAATGAGCCATCAAAATCCCATCGATCACCGCCCAATGAACGGTAAATATTGTCTACCGGGGATCCATGAAATATAGGTTCAACTATACCTACAAATAGTATATAAAATGTGAGTGTCTGTCTGTATACTCTTCTTTTTTATTCGATGATAAGATAATGCTTGACTATGAATCTCACCTGATGGTAAGTGACAACTTCAAACGCCACTACAAAGTTTATCAAATGTGCCTATAAAATTTGAAGAGTTCCCTCGATTTCTCCAGGATCCCATCATCAGATCTTGACCTGATTACTATGGGACCACCTGGAAAGTATATTCCCTTCAAACAAAAAGAATTTTCCAAATCGGTCCAGGCGTCTTCGAGTAATCGAGGAACATAGATAAAAAAGCATTGTCTCTATCACAGGAAGAGATAAGGCGACACACGGGTATAAGTGACTGAGATGACGCTCTATGAAGCTGTGGGTAGCTGATTGTCTTTTTTGGGGCTCGATGTAATATCTAATTTGGGGTAATACACAAACAAATTAGTTTTATGTAAATTTTTATGTTCAATCTAAAACACTCGGCGCTACTCGTATAATAAACTTTGCTGATATAAGTATTTCACCAGCTTTCGTACTAATACATCACAGCACACTTTAAAGCGGCAGGTAATATAAGTTTATAGAGTGAATTTCCAATATGCCAATCCGTCTGTTTTCTCGGGCCTTCACTTTATCCATAAAACACTGCTTTTTTTTTTTTCAAAGAGAATATTTGCCAAGTTGAATTTGACTAGACTGGATATATTCCTCCCCCTCCAAATAAACAGAAACCTTATATTAGGAGTAGGTACGTCAAGAGTGCAAATAGTGCACTTTTTTAGACAATACAGCATTGTAAAGTCGATATCTCCTGAGGATGCTCCGGTGTCGGGGCGAAACGTGCGTCGAGAGTAGTATAAAAGTCTTGTGTGGTGGTGCATGTGAGTGGTGGTGGCATTGCTTGCTTGGGAACTTTGCTTCATTGCTTGGTTGGGGAGGTAAGCGGTGCTTAGCTTATAACTGCATGTTTGACCAAAAAGATTTTTTCTGTTGGCGGATTACAGCAAAATAATTCTAACATTTTTTGTTAATCATGAACTTCCGCAAAGTAACTCCTGACTCTATCCAAACTATCTGTGTGCCAAACAACCCGATCCAGTCCAGTGGTTAGAGCTGTGCGTTGATAGACCAGTCAGTCAGTCAGTCAGTCACCTTTTCCTTTTATTTATTTAGAAGATATCATACTACCAACTCTTTGCCCTGGCAAAATTTCATTTTAGGCAATTTGATTTAAGACTGTTATTCTGTTATACGAATATTCTGTCTAAACAAATAAACGGAATATTGTGGAAACTCACTCTTAGTTTGCCCTCAAAGCCCGGGTTCGTGTTTAAAATGAACTCTTAAATCATCTGCACTTTCAGTACGGTATGCGGGATTGTTAAAACAATCTAGATGGGGAAATTGCATATCCGTATTGTATGATTTAATTGCTTTTGCGAGAAAAGGAAAAGAAATTTCTGTAGCAAAATTGAAGGATGATTTTAAACTCGGAGACATTTTCTATTAAATGTAGAAGGGACCTTCTTTTATTTGTAAATGTCGAGTGGAAAATATTTCTGTTACTATAACCACGATTACTGCTATAACTCATGCGTACACTTACGGTAGTAAGCAATACTATGTTTATGTGCATAACACGGTCACAAAGGTTTTTAATTGATTTCAAATAATTAAATGTCACTTACTTTAATGTTGAAGGAAAATATTGTAAATTCTGCACCGTAAGGAAGATTTGCCGATAGATAGACAGACCAATTATTATTTATGAATGTCAATTAATACGAGTATAATTACTTGTAAGTGAAGTTCGATTATAATACACGAGGATTCGTTCGAAAAGATTAGTGAGATATGGCATGGAATATAGACTATCCACGCCAACCTCTGGTCCATATTATAAAGATTTACCTAATTACAAAACTGTTGGTATTTACTAGGAATCCTTCCTTGAATATTAAAAAGGAAGTAGAAGAAGAAGATCTAGACTTAGCTTTAACATCTTTTTTGTTCACAGATGCACCAGTGTGTACCCACTCGTCACCACAAGTACTAGGAGCGCAGTTAGACGAGGTGTTGCATGTTCGATGTTCAGTCACAGCAAACCCACCTGACGTCACTTTCTTTTGGCAATTCAACAACAGTGGCGAGAGTCTAGACGTTTCACCAGCAAAATATGGTACACAACTTTTTATGATATCCTTCTTTTTAATATAATTCCTCTTGGCTGGGAGCCCATATTTGATATTGTTCTCTCGCTGATAAGTATCTACTAATTCGTCTTTTCTAGGAGCTCAGTTAGACAAATTGTTGAACGTTCGATGTTCAGTTTATTTCTTAACCTCATTTTCCCTTGGCATTTCAACAATATTGGCCCCAAGAGAATATAAACCATTGTGGCCTAGAGTCATTTGAATTAATCTTCAGCATCTAGTATTATTATCATCGGCTTTCCGCTTGAATAGAATCCAGTATCTTAATTTGATTAAGTCCAAAATAGTTAAATGAACTTACTTAGAGAGAGAAGCAGAGAAACGCAAATGTGATTGACTTTATCATTTTTAACCGACTTCCAAAAAGGAGGAGGTTATCAATTCGGCCGGTATATTTTTTTTTTTTTTTCTATGTATGCCCGCCGATTACTCCGAGGTTTCTGGACCGATTCACGAGATTTTTTTTTAGTCGACAGAAGAAGCTCGCGAAATGGTCCCATAAAAATTTTTACCTTCAACTCTTCAAGCCTGATGCTGCAGGGGTATTTCCCCCCTAAATTATGGGACTTTGGGAACCGTCGTTTATGAATTAGTATGCTTGGTCTAAGCATATACTAGATTATAGAGCTCCAGGTCTTACTCCTCAATCCTGATGCTGTAGGGTACTGCCCACTTAAATTATAGGGATTTAGGAATTGTTAATCATGAATTGTTATTGTATGTAATAAGCATATACTACACCATCGAGGTCTAGGTTCTAGCTCCTGAATCCTGATGCTGTAGAGTACTGCCCACTTAAACTATGAGGATTTAGGAACTTTCGCTTGCGAATTAATATTGTTAGTATCAAGCATATTCTACATCGTGGAACTCAAGGTCCTAGCTCTTCAATACTGATGCTGCAGGGGTACTGCCTACCTAAACTGTGAGGATTTTGGAGCTGTCGTTTACGAATTGATATTGTTGGTACCGAGCATATACTACATCATAATGCTCAAGGTTGTAGCTCCTCAATCCTGATGCTGCAGAGTTGGAGGAATTACAAACTGACGTTTTCGAAATAATATTGTTGGTACCAAATATGGACTACATCATGGAGCTCCTAGTCCTAGCTCTTGTGTATTGTAACAAGTACTGTAGGTACCAATATAGAACTACATTAGTACCGTAGCGTTAGAGGAAGGGGAGAAAGAGAGCAGGAACAAGCTACACTAAAAAGCTTAAAATAAAAATTCTTTTCAAAAAACCGACTTCAAACGCCACTACAAAGTATAAAAATAATTTTATTTTGTACACGTTTGTTGAAGTCGGGCGGGCTTAACTAGAAACGATGAAATCGATTTGCGACGCTTACCTTATGGTGACATATAAGAGACACGTTTATTGAAATCGGGCGAGCATCACGTATCGGTTTCATCGTTTCTATTTAAGCCGGCCGACTTCAACAAACGTGTACAAAATAAAATTATTTTTATACTTTGTAGTGGCGTTTGAAGTCGGTTTTTTGAAAAGAATTTTTATTACAATAAACAATCAAACTTCTTTTATGGCATTAACTTGTTTATTTTTTTATTTGATATTAACCTGAAAAAAATTAAGATTTAATTTGAGTGCAATTTGGATTCAGTAATCCAATGCTGAAACCTTCAAACTAAAACAAGGTCAAATTCAATTTAGGAGAAAGCCAAAAAAGTCATCAAAATGTCGTATAACATGTAACAATATACTCATTCGTAAACATGGAACATTTGTTCATGTAACACAAGTACAAAATCAGAGCTAAGAATACAAACTCGAAGCAAATCAAATTGTTCCAAAGATGTACACTTGGTATTCCGAGCCCGTCACACGTTCTCTGAAGTCTGAACTTGTATTAGAAGGGAAGAATTCCAGATTAATAAGTTGGTACGGTTACGTCAGAGGCTCGAACTTGTGCAAACTTGTATAAACTTGTGTTGCTATTTCATATACAAGCTTTTTGAATCTGTGCCAAAGGTTTTCTGTTTGAGTTAATGCTCTTAGAGCAAAAAGGTTTAAAAGTTAAAGTTCAAAGCCTAAGTCAAGGCTTCGACTGTAAGTTTTACAAACACAAAGTTGATTTTTTTATAAAAGGTTATATTCATGCCTGTTCTCCCTGAAATAAATCTTCTGAATAGAATTTCAAATACATACACAATCATAGAAAATTGCGGAGCCGTTGGTGATCAAAGCTACATCTCTCTAGATTTTCAATTACTTTAAAGTAACCTCACTAATATTATAAATTCGAAAGTGTGTTTGTTTGTTGGTTTGGCCTTCAATCACGTCGCAACAAAGCAACGGATCGACGTAATTTTTTGCATGGGTATAGTTGAGGACCGGGACCGTAATATAGGCTACTTTTTATCCCGGAAAATCAAAGTTCTCACGGGAATTTTTAACACTAAATTCACGCGAGCGAAGCCGCGGTCATCAACTAGTTGTTTATATAAAAATAAACTTGCTTTAGTGGCTATCATATGCAATTCATTATAGTGCAACAGATTGTGGTTAACAACTTTCCGGATTTCAGCCCACTCATTGCGAGCCAAAGCTATTGAAGTTCTATTTTTAGTTTTCATGTTAAAACTGTCAATATCCAACCAATCTGAAGTAACATGATGTAACTAATTTATACCTGCGGCTTCACTCACGTTCAGTTCGATTTTTCAAATCCCTTGGAAGTGAAATTTTCAAAAATCCTTTCTTAAAGGATGCCTGCGTCATAATAGCTGTGTGTATCCCAAATAGATCGATCCGTCCAGTGATTTGAGCTGTGCGTAGATAGATCAGTCAGTCAGTCACCTATTCCTTTTATATTCTTAGATGTTTCTTGTAGCTCTGTGAATTTTTGGGACAGCCTAGTGGACAGTGGTCAGAGGTCCACACATAGTGCACTAAGAATTTCATGATACGAGTACATCTTTGTAGTATATTTTCTTGTAATGGACTAGGCAAGTTCAGAAATCATCCCCAAATCAGTATCTTATCTTTTCTTGCAAGTTTCTGTTTCTTGCAGTCAGGACTCATCCATAACACATACAGCGATGGTTCACAGTCCAGACGTATGTTGTGGTTGCACGGGCGGTTTTTTGATACCGTGCCAAGTTGGGTCTTGCGATAGCCATAAATTATTTTCAACGAAATGCATTACATTTTAAATGCGGCGCTTATTTACTGCAAAATGGAGAGAGCATTATGAAATCGGGAAATGTATGTTTTATTTTGGTTTAATGAAAAATATCCGGTCGGACTTTAACAATAAGCTCATTAATATTTTCGGTAAAAATCGATAACCTTTATTAATCTACCTCGTTGTTCCAAATTCCAAAGCCACTCAGTACTTCATTTTAATGAAGCAAATATCGCCGGTTCGAAACAGTAATGGAACCGTTTCGAGTAATTTAGGGCCAGATTATATGGTTTAAGTATTTTTGACCCCCGACGCAAAAACGACAGTGTTATGTGTGTGTGTGGGTGTGTGTGTGTGTATATATGTCCGCGCGTGTGTGTGTGTTCACCTTAACATACAACTTATTTTAGTTTAAAGATTGTACACAACCAAATCACTACCGTTATTTCTCTATATTGGGGCCCTGAGAATTGCTACGTTATTCCTCGTAGGTCGGGAAATTTTCAAGAAAGCCATGTTTTCTACAATAAATATGAATAAACATTAATCACAGCTACATTTTTGCCCAGGTACAGCCAATGGCAGCACAAGCGAGTTAAGCTACAAGCCGCAAAGCGAACGCGACTACGGCGCGCTCAGCTGTCGCGGAACCAACACAGTTGGCAGACAACTTGAGCCCTGCGTCTTCCAGATCGTTCCAGCGTGTGAGTTGATTTACATAACAACTAGTGGTACGCCCCGAACTGAGACCTCGCGATATCCCATAATTCCCAAAAGCTTTAATTATATATTGTAATAATTAACTTTTAACATTAGACGCAATAAAAAAAATAATAGTTGACATAAAACTGTTTTACTGACACAGCGCCATCTATTAGCATTATTGTGAAGCTATTAGCATTTAAAATTAAATAATTTCGTTTCTTTATAACATTTATCTAATTTTAGTATTTGTTGTTCAAGTACAGGATATAACTGAATTTTCAATTAAGTTTCACGTTCTAATATTCAGTAATTCAGAAGTTATAGGGCTCTGACAGACATTTGGACGTACACACTTCTCTGTCCAGTACAGACAAGCGCCCTAGTTGACTCAGAGAACTCGCTTCGCTCGTTCAATAAAGTTTAGCCATACGTCCCGGTACAGGCATCAACAGCACAAGCAAGCTAGCTAAGCTATATGCTGCAAAGTGAACACGATATAGGCGCGCTCAGCTTCGCGGCACCAACGTAATTGGTAGACAACTTGAGCCCAGCATTTTCAGACGTGTGAGTTGATTTACGTTACATTCAAGTTTAGCCATACGTCCCCGTACAGCCGTTGTCCCGGTACAGTCGGTAACACAAGCGAGCTAAGCTAAAAGCAGCTTAGCTCGTACTTTGTAATGTTGGTATTTAAGTTGATTTACATGACATCGATTAAAACAAAACCACTCAGCCGCTGGGGAAATTCACGGTTTTAAAAAATACCACATACCAAAATAATTTTGAAAAATATAACATTGTTTTTGTTGTCGCGCAGTCGGTTAAAAATGGCACCTAATAGTAATATTTTAGTAGTATCTTAATGGCAGTTGCCCAACGTAAGTCCCGGTAACGGGTCTTAGTGGAAAGTTTCAGATGGCCGCTGGCGGAATAAGCTATTATATTTTAGTATCGATTAGCTGGAGTTTCTTATCGCCCCTATCGCAGTAAATTTAGAGACCGGTGAACATTACGTTTTTATCGTTTCCAATAAAAGCTTGGTTATACAAGGCGAGCTACTGTCCAGAGTTGAGAGCTACTACTGTCATCATTAATTAACATATCAAAATTTTCTCATCATAAGAAGAGAAGACGCCTTGTGACGTTTTATTTATTTATTTATTAAAGAGGCACACAAAAAAGGTTGAGACTAAAAATTACACAAAATATAAATACATGTATGTATTAACCGTTTGACGAAAAGTAAATAGAAATGTTGCAAGTTACTGACTAAAGGCAAAAAGTTCATAAAATAAATATTCAAGATTGTATAAAACATTAAGCAGACAGAAGTTATTATGATTATATTGTTTTAATAATTGCTATTTATGATAACTATATTTACCAATTAAAAAATACAGAGTTAAAAGAACTCAAAATATACATTATTTTAATGAGAAAAACCTAAACTATTCTAATCCCCTAATTAAATTTAAGTGATCTTGGCATGGCGATATTTAAAAGAATACCTGGCTAAATTGAGATGAATGGAACCCTTTCGTAACTTAAGCTTAAGCCGCATTGCACCAGACTAGCTCGCAGGCTTACTGGCTCTATGTAACCAAGCGTTTAGTCTTTATCGTTTCCAATAACTTGCAAAAGTCTATTAGTAAACTTTTGTATACCTTTTACCCTACCTCCTATTTTATGTTTTATTGAGGTAATTTTTCAGATAGTTTTATGTTACGGGGCGAATTATTGTTATTGGTGTAACTTTTGTGGAGTGATTTAAATAATCTTCAGATAACTCGTATCTGGGTTTCAAGTTTATAGATTTTGTTTTTAATTTCTGAATTACAAATTATTTCAGAATCCAAATTTCAGCCCAATCGGTTCATTCGTTGTGATGTGAAGGAGTAACAAACATCCATCCATCTATCCATCCATAAATCCATCCTTAAACTTTTGCAATTATAATATTAGTAGGATTAGTAGAATTTTTACTACGAATAGTCATGCACACTACTACTGTATTGCAGAAAATGTTACAGTTCCACAGCTGCATAAAGAAATATGAGTTGACTGCTGGTCTGAGAGCTTACCGTTAGATATCCTTTGAAGTTAATACAAATTTTTTTATCTTGGTATTGAAATACGAATTCAGTCCTAGCTTTCCACTTACTAATATATTAAGGAGATGACAAATGCCATAATTATCTAAATATATAAAAGGAAAAGGTGACTGTAAAAGAAAAAAATCTAATTTAACGTGAGCAAAGCCGCGGGCAAAAGCTAGTTGCAATATAAATGTTTTTTAGTCACATATAGCGCACTACTTGACATACTTAACACTTACAAGACAATGCTTTGGCTGTACGATTAAGAACAGTCGAAATAATTCATCGTCGTGATGGTTGAATAAAACTATTACATAACTACATACCAAGTTCTATATACTTTTTTATGGAATTAAAATCCAATATTACACTCCAGATACTCAACTATACACATACAAAAAAGCACTTTGATCCGTAGCTCTGCTGCGACGTGACTAAAATATAACCAGCAAACAAAAGCACTATCACATTTCGACAGCCCCTACGTAGATCATCGAAACTCAAAAATGACGTTGTTTGTTTTTTCTCTTAGCTTAATTGGCTTCTATTATAAGAGAAAAGAAACTTCATTTTTGAGTTTCGATGATTTACGTAGGGGCCGTCAATTTATCATATTAGTACGAATTAGTAACAATTAATAATACTAACTAAGCAGTGAAAAGCAATCAGGCAATCTCGTTACATAACATACAATAATATTATCGAATACAATATTATTCCAGCTAGGAATATTGTTAACTTGAATAATAATTATACCTATTGAATTTAATTACTAAGTTCTTGCTACGTCATATTATTATCTATTCATATCATAAAGCAGAATTTAATTAACAAACACTTGCTACGTCACTTATACTCAGATCATAATACATATTGCCACCGTCTCTCGACATACATTAGGTGCAACCACAATGTTTAATATCACCGGATATTATAACACACAGCTAAACAGGCTGTTGTCAGCTTGTATGTTGGAAAAGGATATTTGATTAAATTAGGTATATTAATTTTACAAAAACGGTGCGTTGCGGCTGAAAACTGAAAGGCAAGTTCGAACCCTACCCATTGCACTATTGTCGTACCCGTACCAAGCACAAGCTTTCCACTTATTTGGAGGGGATAGGAGGATATTAGTCGACTTCAGCGTGGCTCATATCCTATAAAAAAAACTGTCGCTTTTATAAAATTAGTAGGATATAAATACAGAAGATTGTAAAAGTACAAAGAGATCATGTCAACTTCTGGAAAATCACTGGAAAGCTTGAAATAATTTGCCCAAGTGCCACATGTCGTATAATTATTAAATTATAAGGCATCAAGAGAGTAATTTAGAACATTATTTAATTGAAGCCTCAGTTGGTGGCAAGGCTTGTGCGTCATTAGCTAAAAGGAGATTTGGGATTTTGCGGCACGTTAATTATCTACAACACGTGTTCTATTATTCTTGTAGTACTTTGTTTTCATTGCTGAATTTTAATTATCACGTGCTTAATTCAACCTACTGAAAATGTTTTTTTTTTTTTTTATAATTAAAATGATATCGTTTTAAAACATTATTTTAGTCAATAGCCGAAACACGTATAAAATATAATGTTATTGTGTTTTAAATATGTATCTACAAATGAATTATTTTGCTTGTTATTTAGCAAGTACCTACCTAAGTTAGTAAACATACAACAATCTAAGTGACTACTATAGTAATAAATGATTATTAATTAGATTTTGCCCACGACTTCCTCCGCATGGAGTCAAGTTTTTAATTTGAAAAGTTACACTAGAGTCTCTGTAGATTTAAACTTTTAGGGCTCCAGGTTAAAATCTACAACCATTTGAATTTGAATCCCTTCAGAAAGCAACTATTTAAAACATTCCCTTTTTACCAGATTTATAAATAACTATTTGATGCCCGCGACTTCATCCGCTTGGATTAATACCCGCGGGAAATCTTTAATTTTACTGGGATAAAAAGTAGCATATGTGTTAATCCAGAGTATAATCTATCTCCATTCCAAATTTTAGCCAAATCCGTTTAGTAGTGTTTGCGTGAAAGAGTAACAAACACACACACACACTTTTCCCTTTATAATATCAGTGTGATGTGAACTGTGTTACTTGTGTGTAAAACAGTAACATAATTATTAATTTTTAAGATGCAAAAACGACGGGGTGTAATAACTTTGACGTGTCTGTTTGTATGTGTGTATTTTTTCACAACTCCCTCAATATGGGTATCAAATGAAAGGACTAGACTAGTAACAAACTATACACAATGAAAAATTTCAAATCCAACATGGCCACCACCACAAAATGGCGAATTACTTTTTTTTATTTCACATGTTGGGGGTGTTTTAAATAGATAGATAGATAGATAAAAACTTTATTGCACACAAGAAAGAAACAAAAATTAATACAACTTCAAACTACGCATGCAAAGGCGGCCTTATTGCTACAGAGCAATCTCTACCAGGCAACCATTGGTGATAGGAGTTAAATTTTCAATTGTTTGTCCAATAGCTCGCCCTGCTCCTCCTCGGAATTGCTCCCTCCACGCTGGCAGCAACAACACAGAAGGAGTCAGCTGGCTCGTAGTCCGCTGCGTGGCCGGCTACGACGGTGGACTACCTCAGACCTTCGTCCTCGAAGCCTTGGACCCTATCACCGGCAAAACCAAGTTTAACAGCAGCGTCAACGACACAGGTAAGTAATTTTAAGTTAACAGGTAAATCATAATTTCACAGGTAAATATTAACTTTATTAGCCACCGAACATAATTTCACCCTCACCACCTGGGTGTCTGGAGCACTTCGACCATCCGATGTGCCAGATCTTTTTTTCATTGTACTTTGAAACTGTGGAACCAACTTCCTGCGACGGTGTTTCCACTAAATTACAACATGGGGTTACATTCAAGGGGTGGACCAACAAATTCCTTAAAAACCGGCAACGCAATGTGACTCAGGTGCTACAAATGTTCATGGGCGGCGGTAATAACTTAACATCAGGTGGCCCACCTGCTTGTTTGCTCGCTAAAAATATTTAAAAAAAACTTCACAGGTAAATCCAAATTACACAGGTAAATATTATAAATCCTGACTTCACAAATAAATTTTAACTATACAGTCAATACTAACTAGACCTCATAAAAGGTTTCTAGACAAAGTACTGTCTAGTTAGTCACTTATGTGTATGACCTCATTTGTTTCATCATCTCTTTGTGTATAGAGATAAATGTTTTGTTTCTGAAAAGATTCTAAGTAATACTTATTTAACTATGTTTGTGTTTGTTTCAGAAAGTCTAAGTTTTTGTAATTTTGTTTATACGTCTTATTAACTTCACATCGACGCCTCTACCTTTAATATCACAAGCCTTTAATCACTTGTATTCAATTTAGTTCTTATTACATTTTTCCATTAGTTTTTTCCATTAAAGAAAAACTCATTTACTCCAACATCATAGAGTTAATTGAAAAACTTATTTTTAGATTTTTATTTGACAACTTCTAACTCATTTTATATGTATTCTTTATTATAACATTTTTATATATTTTTGCACAATCTTTCTCTTTGTGTGACAAACTAGATATTTATCATTCACTAATTATATAATTAGAAACCGTCCAGAAACCTAAGTATAAACGAACCGAAATATCTCACACGACTTTTACAATACTTTGTCTTTTTAGGGTTTCGTACCCGAAGGGTAACCAACGGGTCCCTGTTTTTAAACTCCGCTATACGCTAAAAATAAATAAAAAATTAGAGGGGGTTCTCTTGCTAGAAACTCGTATTTTCGGCGTTTTTTTGGTACGAAACTCTTAGTATGCGAGTTCGACTCGCATTTGACTGGTTATTTTTATTTGATGACAAGATAGCCCATATCTGCGATTTCACCAGATGGTTAGTGACGACGCAGTCTAAAATGGAAGCGGGCTAACTTGGAAGGGGTATGGCATTAAGCCTATGCCCCTAGTTAATTTCTACACGCCACCGAAGCCATCACGAATAGAATAGAATAAAATATTTTTTTATTCAAATAAGCTTATCCAAAATGTTTTTAAATCGTCAAATGAATCTAACACTGGTTCGCAATGCCGTTCTAACCTAGAAGAACTGGCAAGAAACTCGGTGGTTGTTCTTGTGGTTGCTCGGCACGCCAACGCTGAATCGCTTGGCGGCACGTCTATAACAGTTGGTAACTATCCACGGCTAGCTTGACTTTGCCGCAAATAATAAAATAAATTTTGTTACAGACGGCTTGGCAACGTTTAAGCTAGATCTCGCTCAGTTGTCGGCGGGGAGCGTAGAGGGCGCCACGTTCAACCTGCTCATCTATGCAAGGAATCTCAAGGGAGAGTCGGAGAAAACCTTACTCGAGAACATTGCTTTCAACGACGCCGCTCGGAGGACGGGTAACGGTGTTCCTTGTATTTAAATATGTATTGCGATGATCGGTGTGCTCTTGCGGTATAGGTGCTACTAACCGCTACATCGTAGAACCGGCTACGAACTATTTTCTAGCAACTCCGTGAACTTATAATTATACTAGCGGACCCGACAGACGTTGTCCTGTCTTAACTATCAATATTGAAACTCCCCTTTTTACCCCCTTGGGGAGAGAATTTTCAAAAAATGTAAAATACGTAATTCTTTATTTTTGATCAAGAGCCAAAATATCAAGTTTCATAAACATAACTTGAAAAATAACTTGAAGAACGAAGGACTATCATACAAACATTCAACCCCTATTTAATCCCTTAGGGGGTAGAATTTTTAAAAACTGTGAAACACCTACTTTTTTGTTTTCAATTTAAAGCCTAAGTACCGAATTTTATGGGTATAGCTTGAAAAATAACGGAGTTTCATACAAACTTTAACCCCCCTTTTTACCCCCTTGGGGGGAGAATTTTCGAAATATGTAAAATACGTAATTCTTTATTTTTGATCAAGAGCCAAAATATCAAGTTTCATAAACATAACTTGAAAAATAACTTGAAGAACGAAGGACTGTCATACAAACATTCAACCCCTATTTAACCCCTTAGGGGGTAGAATTTTTTAAAAGTGTGAAACACTTACTTTTTTGTTTTCAATTTAAAGCCTAAATACCGAATTTTATGGGTATAGCTTGAAAAATGACGGAGTTTCATACAAACTTTAACCCCCCTTTTTACCCCCTTGGGGGGAGAATTAAAAAAAAATGTAAAATACGTAATTCTTTATTTTTAATCAAGAGCCAAAATATCAAGTTTCATAAACGTAACTTGAAAAATAACTTGAAGAACGAAGGACTATCATACAAACATTCAACCCCTATTTAACCCCTTAGGGGGTAGAATTTTTAAAAACTGTGAAACACGTACTTTTTTGTTTTCAATTTAAAGCCTAAATACCGAATTTCATGAGTATAACTCGAAAAATGACGGAGTTTCATACAAACTTTAACCCCCCTTTTTACCCCCTTGGGGGGCGAATTTCGAAAAATCCTTTCTTAGTGCTCGCCTACGTCATAAAAGGAACCTACTGTCAAAATTTCAAGTTTCTAACTTCAGTGGTTTAGGCTGTGCGTTGATCGTCAGTCAGTCAGTCAGTCAGTCAGTCAGTCAGGACAAGCCTTTTTATATAATTATAGATTATTCCTCTGCTTAATTAGTCTTGTGACTCATAGTAATCTTAATAAGGTATTTTACTATAAGTTACAAAAAATCTAAAAATATATTGTTTAAGCAATTGGATCCATAAGCAAGCTAATTGAAGTTTGTGAGGGCTATGCGAAGGCACATGGTTTTCTATATAATTCTAAAAAGAGTGAATTGCTAATAATATTCAAATCTGGTAAACTAAAGCCAAAACGAGTGCCTCCGCTTCGCCTAAATGGGCAAGTTCAAATATCTGGGGTACATTGTACTTCAGGATGCTGTTGGAGCTACCGCGGGACTGTAGTGCGAGTGGAATGTTTGCTAACATGAGCTTTCATGCCATTATCCAGAAAAAATCAGCCTCACTCCTACAGCGCCTACGGCACGGCAGCAACAATAGCATCTTGAAAACTATATGGAGTAACATAGGCTGCCCAATTGTAAAACATTGGGTGGCAGTGGCCACGGGGAATGTTCCCTAGAGGCCTAGTCACAACTAACAATACTAATAGAATAGAAAATTTTGTTTACTAACACACTAACATAGATGCTAATAAATTTATTTATTTTTTGTAATGTTATGTACTTTTGTCTGAAATAAATGATTATTTTTTCTTATTTTTTTTTATTTTTTTTAATACGAAACCGGAAAGTAAAAGTTTCAGTTTTCAAAATTATAAAATAAATTTTATTTTTTTATTTCAAAGTTTTCACTTTTTATATTATATGTGCTACAAATATCGAAACGCTAGAAACGGCACCCCGCCATGACCCAACGTCATCATGTATTTTGGATCATGTCAACAAGATATTTAGGGCAATTTTTTATATGAAAATAAATAAATAGTTCCGAAAACCTTCGGTTCTGCGCTTGATCTTTTTCCACTAGTGCATTGGACTATGAGAGTCAGGGAATAGAGAGTGCACCTTTGTTTGTGCACACTGTAACTATTACTCCCATGTAGATGGCTAATCTCCGTGGAAATTATTTGCCGTAGCCAGATTCGGTTGGGAGTACTATTATTTATTATTTGTACTTGAATTGGATCCTACTTCAAAATAAATTGCCAATTGTGTAAGAAATTGTGAGCTGAAAGGTTATATCATATACGAGTAGTATTATTAGAATAAAGACATTATGAATACATTTCTAGAGTCGACTGTAGAGAAAATATTTTTGATCTCTGACCAAAATAGAATGCTTGTGTATATTTACTTCTACTTCATAGAATTCTTTTTATAGAAAAATCGACTAATCAAAATTTTGTTGAGGAATTCCCGATCGCAAACCTGTCTATGTTTAACATCAATTTACATATTTTGTGAAAACAAACGTTCAAACTTTTCCTTCTTGTAAAAGGATACAAGGTAGGTATTCAACCAATTTCTTATCTTGTTGAGAATTTACTATTTATCTAATTCCTTGGTTTTGCCCTTAACTTTGTTCGCGTGGAGAAAGGTTTTTAAAAGTCTTGCGGTAACTACAACCATACAAAAGTCACGTCGATCCATCACTCTTTTGCTGCGTGATTGAAGGGCATACTGGTAGGAAGGGATTTATTACGTACTTACTTGAATTGGTTTTTTTATTAAACAGATGGCAAAACCGTGATGGGAGGAATAACCCTTGGCGTAGTGGTGGCCGTAGCGTTGGGCGCTACACTTGCGCTGGGCGGCATAGCCTTCGCAGCCCTTTGCGCACGACGAAAAAGATCGCATCCCAATCACAAGCATCCACCGGGAGACATGCTGGAGCTAAGCGATGGATGTAGAAGATACGTGGTCGCGTATACTATCAAACCTTCGCCAGAGTCGAAGACGCCGGATCCCCAGCCGGACATATTAAATGCACCAGGTAAGCACTCAGCAAACTGAATAAAAACTTATGAGTAGGGCGGTCCAGTTTCGAAGGTTGCAGAAAAAAGGTGTCATCGTGATGGATCACTGGGATTTGTGCTGGCGCTAAGCTATGTATGGGTATGGTTGGGTATTCTATCAAACCATCACCAAAGATCTTAATAGAACCTTATGATAGGTCACACTGGTAACATAGGGTATAGAAAAAAAAACATGCAAACGGCTCAACATATTAGTGGAAGTTTGGGACCCATAGGATTTGGTAAAAATACGTAATGGCAAATATAATATTTGTTATGTTTTGCGGATATTCTTTATCTCTCGAAATAAAACTTGTTATACATAGAAAGTCTATATAAAGACTTTAGGAAAATGATTACACAAAGTTCCATTCCAACAAGACGAAAATTACCTAAGCCTTCGTTACCTACTTTGTTAATTTTGTAATACCTTTGTAATACCATTCACTAAAAATAGCTAAGCTATTTCTAGAATATTCAGGAAATAAGCGTCTAGCTTAATTGATAAATTAAAGTAATAACAAACTTTTGGCAAGTTATGTAATTAATTTCGTCATAGAAATTCATTCAAAACCTGAGGAAAGATTTATTTTCCCCTTCATGAATACAAATGTTTTTAAACATGAAAGCTAATTAAGCTTTGAAAATATTATCACGGTCAATTCATGTGGCTTAAATAAAAGGAGTTTTTTTTTGTGTTTGGCGGCCCAAATGGACTTTTTATCTTAAGTAGGAAAATTTCAAGTGAATGTAGGAAAACAAACCCAGGGGAGAAAAATACCTACTCGTGGAGCTGGTTTGTATTACCTTCCCCTTTTTGCGTTTCTCTTTGCTATTTTTCAACGCATTTTGCATTATCGCGCCTACTTTATTTGTCCAGGAAAAAATCAAATTTCTTTATACAAATAATTTTTTATTGGCTTAGTTAGTTCCATAGAGAAGATAGAGTTTGTAGTAGGTACACACTGGCAGAAAACTCAGGTATTTACAGAGCACAGCGTCCCTTCTCAAAATAAGAAAGGCCATAGTTCACCACGTTAGCAACTACTCACACTTTGGAGAATATTATGGAGAACTCTCAGGCAAGCGAATTTCCTTACGATATTTTCCTTCACCGTGAAAGTATAAGGGATGAACAAACCTAATTCAGGAACGTTAGAGGTATTCGAAGCCCAGAACCCCAAATAGGAGGTTGAAATCATAACCACAACACAATCACTGCTCTCAGTACCAACACAACTTTTATCAATTAAAAGCTTGTCTTCAACAAAGTAATTATTTACAGATGGGGACAATCAAAAATTACCACCAACAACAAGCGAAGCAGACGAGTGGCCTAGCATAAAAGAGTTAAGAGGTATTCAAATTATGACTGTTTACCATTGCCTCGTAGCGTCGTAGCCTCGTAGCTTCGTAGCCATTACGCTACGAAACACGATACGGAGAATATACGATAGCGTGTGGACACCCCAATTAGGGGTATGAGTTTAATTAAAACTGCCATTCTCCCTTCTAAATGAGCCCACTACCATCGTAGACTGCACCGCCACTTACCATCAGATGAGAACACAGTCAAGGACTATCTTGTCATGAATAAAAAAAAACAAACCCTTTTTTGGGTTTGGGTTCACAATTTAGCCCCACCTTTACGGTTAGCTGAAAGGGGAAAAGGAATATTAGTTATGATCCCTATGGCTTGTACCCAATTAATTGTCAAGTTTTTGCCTCAGGTGATTGGAGTAACACTGGAGCTGTTTTCTCAGCGGAAGATCTTGCACTCCTAGACACCACGGGGCGTCTACAACAGGTATTAAAATGCTCTATTTAATTAATTCATCTCAATTAAATTCATTCGTATTCGGAATTCATTACTATAAAGAACTAGTTGACTTCGCCCGCCCGCTTCGGCCCGCGACTTCGTTCGCTTGGATTTAGTTTTTAAAAATCCCATGGAAACTCTTTGATCAATTTATTACAAATAAAACAGCTATCTGCTAAATTCACATTCATCAAACGCGTTCTGAATGACCCTGAGCCTTCTTATGAGACCGTTAGTTTTATTTAGGCTTACATGGTCACTAAATATGGACCTCATAATAATACCTAATCTAGGTGTTGGAGTTTACTTGTCTAGGTAATGTCTGTTTACTCTGTATACAATAAGTTAAATAAAAATCATTTTTAACGTTCTACTCCTCCAGCAGCTAACCCCCGGCAGCGATATGGTGTCAAACAGTAGACAAGAGGACGTTATCAAC
Source organism: Hipparchia semele (assembly GCA_933228805.2). Taxonomy (NCBI): domain Eukaryota; kingdom Metazoa; phylum Arthropoda; class Insecta; order Lepidoptera; family Nymphalidae; genus Hipparchia; species Hipparchia semele. The sequence goes on along the minus strand of OW121725.1, from coordinate 2,126,378 downwards.
CAGAATTTAACGAACAACTTTCGACCTAACTTCGTAGTAACTAATAGCCCGACTTTAGGGAGTCCAAACTTCGTATGTCCCAATGGCAACGTGGGATCACCGTTTGGAAGTCAGACCCTTGCTCTGAGTGGACCAACTTTGAGTTCAAACAGTTTGGCAACTTCGACCTTACATAGGAAAGGGAAAGGAAATGTAAGGAGAAGGGAGCACGTCTTGGCTGAAAATTTACCGGGTCCCGAAAGCTGTGTGTAAACTAGACCACTGTGGTATTTTCTAATAGCCAATGTCATTTACAGCGTTGAAACAGCAAAAAAAGGAAGCATAACCAGACATTGATTTTCTTCAGTACAAAATTAAAATCAAGTCAAAATTTCATGTTTGTATAACAACAAACAATTTTTTCAATATTCATATAGATTCATTTGAAGACCTCGAACAAACTTCTTCTTGGAAGGATTGAGCTTGACGCCTAAAAACAATTAGGGCCTATTTCATTATTGCCGAATAACGTTCAACTGTTACATATATGTGGCCGAACCGATAGTTTTCTTTTAGAAAATCTGTCAAACATTCGTCGATTAACGTCGTTTACTCAGCGATGTTGAAATAGGTCCTAAATTATATCTATCTAGAATTTGTATGCAGAAATAGATTAGTAGAATCGGGCAACAGATTATTAAGGAAGTACTCGTACGATTACAAGGTGTTCTGTTTTTAAAAACTGGTCTTAAACTATCTTTTTAAGATGAAAGTTGCATGATATGATTATATTCAGGCTTGTATAGAATCGACGAATTTTTTACACCCTCAACTTAAAATTAACTTAAAGTAAACACAAAAATAACGGGACCTTTACGCATCATATCCTTTTCAAACTTCAACTTAGATTCGCAGATAAAAGCTTGAAAACAAAACCTGATTTCCTGATTTGAAAACAAAAAAAGTTTTCCCTCGCGGAAGTTTTTTTAATGTATGCCGTTATATATATTTTATGTGTATAAATGAAAAATATATGACAATACTTATTTTCCTAATTAAGTACCTAATTGTTAATTCTTAGAACTGGATACATGACTATTATATTAAGGTTAATATATGTATTGTAAAGAATAAAATTGTTATTATGCAAATTGTTTTAATCTTAAATAACTAATGCACTTGTTACTTGAAGAAAAAATTAATATTATTTAGTAATATTATCTTAATGTGGAGGGCACTAGAGGGCGTGGAAGGTAGCCCAAGCGATGGACCAACCTCAAGTCTGCTGTGGGCGGTCCATTGCATAGTGTACCAGGCTGTAGACCAGCAGGGAAAAGTGGCAAATGCTCGCGAGGCGCATCAAGTCTAAAGACGTCACTTCGCGATGATCACGACCATTTCGTCGAGAGTATTAGAAGAAGAAGAACTTTTTAATCATAATGTAACCATGAGATTGCCGCACTTTGACTTGTCTCAGACTCAAACCGAAGTTAAAACTAGAGTCGAGACATAATATGTAAATATGTCAGGATATATCTGTGTCTCGTTTTAACTCAGGTCTTTTAAGTCGAGTAATACTCAAGATCAATTTTTTTGTCAAGTTTTTCAAATTAAATTCATGTATCCAGTTACATTCTACGGATATTTGTTTGCTCAAAGACGTTTCTCAATAATATTATAGATGTATAATTATTATTATAAAAAAATACTACCTATTTTCAAGACTGTATAAAATTGTATATAGTACTAGGATGTACCTATGCATTAGATGTACTGAGAAGTTGTGGCTAAGAACTTTTTACTCTTACAGCTTGTAGACTATTTTATATGTTAAATATAAGTATACTTTAATAGAATATACATAGGTTGTGTGGGTGGTATATTTTATGTATATTTCATGAACTTTTAATGATAATATATATACAACGTTATTTTTTTTTTTAATATAAAAGCGGAAAAATTATAATCGCATTGTGTTTTCTATTCAATGGCGATAATTTGATTCTCTATCAACCTTTGGCGAGTCTTCTCCATTCTATGACGTCATGCCAATGTGGGAATGATACTATACGACTTTATCTTTGTTTTTTGCAAAAAATTGCGTTTTATTTTTTTAAGTCTTACTTCGCAAATTTAAAGCTTAGTTCGTCAGTAAATATAGTTTAAATTCTTTATAACGTCGTTCGTTATAGCAAATCAACGTAGAATATAATTCAATTCGGTGAATTTTCCTTAAAAATGGCATACATAGCGAAACAGGCATTCTCTATTACGAAGCAATACGTCAATATTTAGAAATCAAGTAATAATTATATTATCAGTATTATTGTTTGTTATCACTTATCAGTTTACAAAAGGCTCCCATTAAATGGTTGAGGTGCCACTAAGAAAGTCAAGGGGTAAACATTTTAGTTTTCCTTAGAATGGTGTTCTTAATTTACATAATCATAAATTAAGTATTATTTATTAATAATAACATAATAATTAGGTATATCGTAAGGTGTAAAGTTAGAATAAAATATAGGCTTTCGTTGTGAATTCCTTGGTGAAATGTAAATATTTGTTACCTAATTTAGGTAGTGCCATTTTATAATGATAATAATTGCCTGAATGTTTCCAGTATGTGTTGATTTTATTGTACAGAGTTTAAAAGAGATCACAGTCAAAATATACATGCTACTTAATATGAAAGCTTAATTAATATGTCAGCTAATCGTAAAAGTTTCGAAAGGATTCCAATACCTGCCTGGTTTGAGACTTTGGCTGTGACTAGTTACCACCCTACCGTCACAGATATGCCACCAAGCGATTTAGCGTTGCAGCACGATGGCGTGTAGAAACCGATTGGGGTTATAATGAGTGCACTGCCATACCACTTCCAAGGTAGCCCGCTACCATGTTAGACTGCATTGTCACTTACCATTGGGTGAAATCGCAGTCAAGGACTATCTTCTTATTACTCTCATAGACCAATGGGACGGAAAATCGGATCAGGAGCAGGACCGACGCGCGACCTTACGTGCTCTCCGAGGCAAGGGGGTGACTCATCGCGAAAAGTGAAAAGGTGAAAAGTTCTTAATAGAAAAACCCAATAAACTTTTTTCGACAGGAATCAAACCCGGGACCCCGTATTCCTCAGTTCTTCGTTCTACCACTTACAGGGAACTTTGTAACCTTTAGACCAACGAGGCACTTAAGAAAGGAGACAGAATCATGTACTAATTCCCTGGTTTCAGTTCTCGATAGCACGTCCCTTACCACTTCTATAAAGAACGCGTGTAAGCAGCCTGTATATTTTTGACTGTGTGACAGACAAGCGATTTTCGCAACAAAACTGAAAGTCTTGAAAATTGCATGTGTGCGTCTTGATTAAATATTACGTGGGTAAACTTGTTGTAGCTGTCAGTATCGATTTCTACGGTCCTAACGGTCTGATAATATGATGATTTTATATTATTAAATAAATAATTAAAAATTTATATAAACGCTGCTTTTTATTTGTAGTTACGTAGATAGAAACTATACTCCTTCCTCTTACAAAAAAATCTTAATTCAGATTATTGGCAAATTCAAATTCAAAATTTATTTATTTCAGTAGGCCAACCTGTAGCTCTTATGACACGTCATAAATCTGCCACCGGTTCAAAATACAGATTCTGCTGAGAAGAGCCAGCAAGAAACTCAGCAGTTGCTCTTTTCAAAAAAAAAAATTTTACAATAGGTAACAAACTATGCTATGTATACAGTGTTTCCACAATGGAGCTTCAAAAATGCATATGTAGGTACACACAATCCAATGCATGTCAAGATGAGCAGACAAAGCAGACCCATTCCCGTTGGTGGCACCCGTTCACGAGCATGACGCAAAGAAATAACTTCGATGCCGGGCCTTGACTTATGTGCGTTTAAGTAATTAAGGCTTCAACGGTGAAAAAAAACATCCGGGGGAAACCTGCACACCTCATCCGAGAGTTCTCCATAATATTCTCAACGGTGTGTGAAGTATGTCAATTCTCATTGGGCCAGCCTAGAGCCTATAGTATAGCCCTTCTCTGGGAAGAGACCTGTGCTTAATAATGAACCGTTGATGGGTTACTGATGATGATGATGAAAGCGGTGATAATGCTCGGCAAAATGAACGCCAATGAGCCGACCATGCGATGATCAAAATTTGAAAAATTCTTTAGCTTTTTACCAAAAATTTGAACTCTATAAAACGAAACAACCACTGGTTTGTGTAACCAACTTTGCTTGTTTTTGGTGGGCTTGTTTAATTCGGTAAGTTAAATCTTTGACGTATCTTTAGACCAGTTGCAAGACGGGTGGTTAAAGTAAGATTAACAGTAAGGGTTAAATTTAACTAAAAACTACGTGGCGCGTAAACCACTCTGATGGCAGTTTTCACCATCCATGCCTATAGGCATTATAACATTCCCTAATTAGGAGTTTCTTTACGTAAGTAGCCCCTAAATATAATCCCTTACCTAATGACGTTTCCACCTTTTAGTGTTCCCTAAAGATTCGTGAAAACGAAATTGACCGAAAGCGTTACCTAACATAGCTTCGGAAGCCTAAAAAAATTAGGAGACCTTAGTGAAAACGAGCAATAGCCTCAAAAAAAATAACGTTAAGACAATAATGGAATGGACAATGAAGAATAATGAACAATATTGAAAATATTATATACATCAAAGTGTAAAGAATTATCAGCAAAGTATCTTCTTTAACAATATTATTCTAACACACAGCTAATAAAAATAAAAAATGAAACGTTTCGCCTCGATAAAATAGAAGATTAAAAACTAATCCACTTAGAAAAACACTTCAGACGTCAAATAAATAGCATGATTCATAATAATATTAGCCTTCGAGATAAAAAGCTAAGGGATTACAGTAATATAAAGTACAAATAGAACGAGAGAAATAGGTTCTTTTAAAATGTCTAGACTTTGCTAAGGCTCTTTACGGTGACGCGGCCCACTAATCCGATTACAGTCGCGTGTCTGTCTAGTTAGGCTCCGGACAGACAACTGAGTGGACTGCTTGTGAAATATCATAAAATACTAGTTTTGTAAAAAACTTCAAATAATGGACAGTTACTTCTAAAATTAAAACTTATGTAAATATAAAACCTCGATGATACCGCAGCCCGGCATAGTACCTACCTAAGATGCCGGCAGAATTGCCCCTACCAAATTGCATGGGGCCAGCATGCTGCACCCTACCTATAACCCTTCTCTAATAGGTGAGCCGTTGACGAGTTGCTGATAAAAGTTTTTTTTAAATCCTGTGAAAATTCCTGAAAATTCCAGGATAATAAGGCCTTTTCGCAAGAGATGGCAAGCCATCTCCTGGCCAAATTTTGTCGAAAACAGTTAATAGTTTAGGCATGAAAAGATTATATTATAATTATAATCTTTTTAAAGATAATATAACGAGGAGGGAAGAAACCCTGAAAGGGGGAGAAGAAGGAAGAGAGATTACTAAAAGAATGTTGATTAAGCATGTACAAGGGCAAAAGAGTAGAGAGGAAAGACCAAAGAAAAGGTGGATTGAAAGAAGATATGGGTCTAAGGGCTCTATCTCACTAGGATGCCATGGCAGCAACGTTGGCAGCGCTGTCAATCAAAGCATGTCAAATTACAACGTACCTAACCCTATCTCATTTGGCGACGGCTTGGCGTCGACGCCACGGAAGCGCTGCTGGCGTGGCTGCCATTGCATTCTAATGAGTTGACGAATGATAGAAACGAGTGGAAGAAAAAGACATATTTTGCCAACCCCACATAGCGTTGGACAAGGACAAGAACAAGAAGAAGAAGAACAAGAACAAGAACATTTTTAAAGAATGTTAGCCAAACTGAACTTGACTGATATTCACCTCTTCAACATTACTTCAATCTTAAGGAATCATTAATGGCCAAATACTTAAAGGTATCTTAGCAACAAAGTGCCCTTGAGATATCTTTCAGTACTCAGCCGTTGCTAAGACACGCGGTTAATGCCCGTTTTGACCGAAGTACTTAAACAATTTCTAAACAAATAAGGAGCAAAGTTCCCTTAGCGAAAGATATCATTGTAATCTAGACATCAACCGTAGGGTTTAATTAAGTATCCCTTAAAAATGGGAAAAAATCAAATCGCAACACTATTCTGAACAAAGGACACATTTATTCATTTAATTATTTAGTACCAGAAAACATAAAGAAATAAAACATGAATAATTATAAAGGACGTGCATAAGGACAGCTTATCTCTAAGGAAGAGATTTCTTCCAGAAGCCCTCGAATATGAGGACATACAGAGCTAGGTACTTTAACTGATATATCTCACACCCAGAAATAACACATAGGTTACACGCAGTTGAAGTCGCGGGCATCATCTAGTAAGCAATAAATCAATTAGTGGCTACCTCTATCAGGCGATATCCTTGTTTCATTGTAATAGAGTTATGAGGTCAGCCTATTATCTGATATTATTGACTCTAAATGAAATGAAAATATTTTGTCGCAGGAAACATTGTAGGAAGATACAATATTGATAATAGGAATTATGTATGTACTAATTAGATGATTAGCCCGCAACTTCGTCCGCGTTGAGGATTAAGGATTTTAAATTTCCGCGGGAACCCTCATAATTATCCGGGATGAAATGTAGCCTATGAGTTAATCCAGGGTATGAGCTATCTCTATTCCCAATTTCAGCTAAATAGGTTAATTCGTTGTGGCGTGAAGGAGTAACAAACATCCATCCATTCTCACAAATTTTCTTATTTGTGATTTTATATTATAGCAGGATAGTAGTATAGGGTTATATTAACATTATAGTCTAATAACCGTTGTTTTAAGTGTCCGAAAAAATTTAAACTTTGAGGAATACCTACTACATCCCACAATTAATGGCATCCATCCAATTTCCATTTTAAATATTGTATAAATAATGTTGTTCCCAATTTTATTGTAACGATAATAACCAGAATGGAACAAACGCCGCAATTGATTAATACAAAATACACAGAGCTTATTAAATCGCAGTTTAATTAACAAACATGGCTGCGGCGGCACGTGTACTCTGAATAATAACAATTAATACTGTTCAAATAGTGTGTCATAAATTAAAGATCACATTCTATGCAGATACCAGTGAGTGGCTTCGACATCTCTGTCTGTGTCGTATATTTTTAACCCCATATAGAATAAAAATTCTTTTAAAAAAACTGACCTCAAACGCTACAAAGTATAAAAATAATTTTAATTTATACACGTCTGTTGCGGGTCTAAATAGAAACGATGAAACCGATGCGCGATACTGGCCCATTTCAAACAAAATGAAATATTGAAATCGATTCAGATTTGACGGAGTTAACGGTTTGGTAAAGTTCTTGTAATTCACGAGGGCGCGTGAACTTTACTTGTGATTACGTCGTGTACATGCACATTGCGTAAGTGTGCGTGCCTGTCAGGAGCCTAGGTGGGAGCGGTCAGGCGCGAGCAAGCTCAGATACGACGCACACACAACCATGAGTCAGGTGCCCTCGTGAATTGAAAGAACTATAATATACCTACCTATACTCATGGCATACCGATTTCACCAACTTAAAAATCCCGGCGTTAATTTGATATTTTCTCAGATTCTCAATACAAAAACTGTCAGAAAGCCCAATTTATTCCTCGGTTAAACGTCACTTGACGTTGGCGAAATCGGCACTTAGTAGGCATAATACGAGTACGCAGTGTTTTTGCGTATGAACCATAACTCGAGATGACTTCGAAAGAAAAATATTTTGATGCGTAATATTTTATCTCATTTGTATTTTGTCTCAACAAAAGGACAATAGCATTACAAGAATATTCCATGCGAGAGTGGCAGCATTGTTTTCAAATCAACCCCAGTAATAAGGGGTCCCCGGACCGCAGTTATGTTCAGTACCCCTAGTGCATGTGTTTAAAGATGTCGAAAACTAAATTCGATATCGAGTTAATCGTTACATATAATACGTCTAACAAAAATTTCTTGAAGTTTAATAAAGTAACACAGTAAATACGACTTTGACGTACAAATAGATAGCTTTACTATGCATACACAATAATATTACGAGCCTTGTTTTTCCCACCTACTAGCACTCCTGAGTGCGTTAATCATATTACTGTGCGTAACGCATTATTGAATCGTTTTCAGTGCATTTATTGGTGAGATAATAATATACTGCATAAGGAGGCTCTTATTTAAGTAAGTAAGATTGAATGTAGAGGTTAATCTGTATAAATAATAAAACTTTAATATTATTGATATCTCCATACCAATTTAGCACTTTATAGTAACTCTGTCAAGTTTTTATACACACACTGTACAGTAATGTCACTGGGATTATTCACACGGTATGATTTCGTGCAAATATTATTTCCTTCTTACATTATGATATTGGAAATTTAGAAAACTATCAAAGTTTTCGAGGTATCGAAACTCATACTATGGGTCAGAAACCCATTTGCCGCCGCCCTCCAAATGGGACTCACACGGGCCGAGTATCACCCTAAATTGGTCTAATCTTTAGTTATGGCCTTTTAAGGGATTTATTTTTCAACGCTTTGTGCGAGCGAAGAATGAGTCTAATATATTATGTGTGTGAGTATCTGGTCTTAGGATACATTCTCACTAAAATAAAATCAACTCTACCCACGACTTTTCCTGCTATGAATGGTAGCTTAGCTGAAAACGCCGTTGCCGCACACCGCACGGCACCAGTCTATGCCATAGTTGCCCATAAAGATTTTCGCGTTCTACTCTAGAAAAAGCCGTTTTCAAATAGAAAACTGGCAACCAGCACATTAGTGCTGGACTCTAATGAGACTCATTAGAGTCAGTTGATAGTACTGAATCTGGTAGTTCCCAAGATTACGACAACAACATAAGCTTACGACTAAGTTTGATCAACAATCTGACTGTTGTCAAAATGTGGATATTAATTTATCTTGAACGATTTATTACAATCGAAAATGTAATATGTAAGAATAACATTTGTCAAAACCGAAAATAAATCGATCAAAAAACAATAAATTATAAGCTGTTTTACTGCGACTGTACCCATCTCTTTCTAAAACGAAATTTTGTATGGAGAGTGTATGGAGCTATTGAATCTTGACGTCATGTTGCTATTGTAACAGAAAATCTCTTTTTGTTACAAAAAACTTAAAAGCTCTATATATTGTGTTACAATATTCAAAAAAAGTACAGGTTGTATTTTATCGTACACCCAGATCAATAGTGAGAAAACTCAAAAAAGGTCTCTGTTCCCTAAACGAAAAAAAGTCTTTCTAAATCTTTTGTTAGCAAAATTATGAAACTCAATTTTGTTTTAGGTCGCATTTCACGACATCATTTATGACCTAATATAAAATTGAGTTTCATAACGTTACTAACAAAGGATTCAGAAAGACTTTTTTTGAGTTGTTTAACTATTGATCTGGGTGTGCAATATAAAAAAAAAATTGTCAAATACCCAATTGCAACCTATTCAAAGGAGGTTGTTAATTTATTATCATAAGCTTACGTCTGAGTTTGATCAACAATTTCAGGTCAACATTGCCCGGAGAGCGCAGGCTTTGAAAGGCAAAGTTGCTGCACTAGACGGCGACGGACAAAGGCGCAACGTTCACTGCGACGCACTCCAGAAGCCGGAGTGCTGTAAACTAAGAACGCGGTCTGTGCAGCTTTGTGCTAAGTAATGGCTAGGAGAAGCCTTCGAGGACTGTTATAAAATAATGTGTTCTCTACACAATGCTGGCTTGTACAAAGTTTGATTTTTAACCGACTTCCAAAGAAATTCCTTCTCAATTCGTCGGAATCCTTTTTTATTGGCCGACTTTATCAATTTGACACGTATGTTCGAAAGCACTTTCTAAAAGTTTATTTGAATAAAAAATTATTCTATTCTATTGTAATATTATTTTAAATGCAAAATATATCCTAATAGATTTATAAATACATATCAAAAATTCCGAGGCCGGAGTCAAAATATATATTTAACAATGATAATAGGGCTTCTAAACAAATATATAAAATTATATAGGTGTATGTATGTATGTTTTTATGAGTTTGTCCACGCATTTCTCTGAAACTACTAATTGAGTTATGATCATCCTTTTTATTTGATTACAAATGTACTGTCCCCTAAGTTGAAATAAATAGGTACTTCAACTTAATGAACAGTAAAGATTTCATCAAAATCGGTTCAGTAGTTTTTATGATATGGACATTTTCCCTTTTCAGTTATTCTTTATTGCTATATACTGAAGTCGGTTCATTTGTTGTGCCGTGAAGGAGTAACATGTATCCATCCGTCCATACATCCAACCTCACAAAATCCCCGTAAAATTAAAGAGTTCCCGCGGGAATTAAAAACCTTAATCCACGAGAACGAAGTTGCGGGCATCGTCTAGTTTACAATATTAATAATAGGATTAGGTAGAGTAGAAGGAATGTTAGATATTTCCGTGACAATAATAACTTTCAAAGTTACACAGGCTCCAAAGATTTACATACAAATCTTGGAGAGATCTTAATCAAAAGACGCACCGGGGCAGCGCACCGGGGTTACGTTGAACGCATGAAAATCACGTCCAAAAAGCCCTTTCTTAATATCCTATTCCCTTATCTTTCTTCCTTCGAGATTAGCGAGGGGAATTTATTACTTTGGTAATGACATAACCGAATTTCCCAAGATTGCAAGGGTCTTCATAGATTTCGCTTCTTTATTGTTCCTAAATAGAGGGTATTTTTATTTTTTATAGATACGCTGACCCGCCTCTGCTTTGTACGAGTATTTTTCTGTAATTCTAAGCGTTGCTTACAAACAGAGTTAGTTACGGAGAGCTTCCTAAAAACCCTAATAACCAAAAATTTTATAAAAATTACTCTGTTGAGTTTGTCTGCCCGTGCGCGCTAATCTCAAAACCACTTACTCACGTAATCACAGAGAGAGAAACATAACAGTTCCGCAGAAGAAGAGGCCAGAGAAGAAGGTGCCAATATGCGCGCCTTCATCCCCCCGGAGCTCCGCAGGATGGGATGATCGGTCGAAATCGCTGGAATGCCACAGTTGAATGCGAGCAGCGATCCTGTGGCTTCCCTATAAAAGCGAGGACGGGCCCCTTGGATTTTAGTGGGTATTTTGGCAGTGCCAACGAGTTCCACATACCCGCCTGTTGTCATAGATGGGCGGGATACGTAAAGGCATTTCCCAACGTTAAAAAAAAAAGGTCACCGCTGATCGGCGCAGGTCAGCGCTGCTTGGCGCTGATCCACCGCAAGCACTGACCGCAAAGAGACCGCGTGGGACTTCGATGGCAGGACCGAAAGTGTATCTGTTTTGTCTATGCAATAAATTAATAAATACTCTATACAATCGGCAATATTATAGTTTAATTTTATACTAACAAACATTTCAATTCGCCATAAATTAAAATTTTGCTTTACAAATTTCAATTTTCGTCCATCGCAGCCACTACTCGCTTCGTCGCTTTGAGTATTTAACCAATCTCATCGACGTGAAACTACCTTAATTATTAAAAATAATAATCATTTTTACTAGAGAATTCGATAAGAGACATTCTAAAATATTTTTAAAAAGATTGTTTGTGTTTCTTTTAATATTAAACTCATGAAGTCCACAATAACGCTAAAAATATCTATAAAGACCAGATGATCTAGCTTTCAAGAAACTATCGTCTCATATTATTTTCCCGCAAATGAATGTAAAACTTACACGAATATAACTAAAGTTGACTTTGGCTTATCAGATTCACTGAGAAAGTAAACCGTATGAAACTCAAAACTGCATCGCTCGGGTCACTATCACGTTTGTTTTAGCAGTTCAAAATAGTGAAACGATGCAGCTTGCGAGCTTAATGCTGAAGGCTTGGACAGACCCAACGCGTGACGACAGCGAGAGGTGACAGCTGATTAAGACGCAGATATTGAAATAGTCCAGTCGACAGGGAGTATCAGATAGAAAAAGGTCGGAAGTTAATGAAACTTTGGAATGTTGTTCAGGGATGATTAATTATCATTTTCTCAAGTTTGACCTCGAGGACCCTGCGCGAAAAGAAGGGAGAGGGGGTGGGGGACTGCAAAATTATGAAGAAATGTTGTTGTAGTATTGTAACCAAGAACAATAATTACAACAACATTTATTTGGTATTGTTGCAAGTTAAAATAGATGGCGCTAGCTGTAGGTTGGCACGCGCGATGTGTGTATCGTTGATACCTTTCGCTGCTAAACCGAGCCATCTGTGTAGCAATGTGAGAAATATTAGGCAAATGTGTGCGCCAACACAGGTGTACTCTCTATTCCCTCAATCCAACTTGCTCTGAGAGATAAGGCGCAGAATCTTCTGAAGCACGGAATTGATTATTATGTACTTACATTTACGACAGAAATTTACCGTGTTTTGCTTTGATACGCTTTGTATCTGTCAAGGCCTTTAGTTTCTTAGCGATGAATATTTCAACACTTTGGCAACTTAAAGATACAATTTGGTAGAGAAATTGTTTAATCCGTGTACCGCTTCTTAATTTCCTGTGAATTAATTTTGCTGCTTGCATAATATACTCGGGAACCTCCCCGGTGTATTAGTGAGCTCTATGGCTTAGAAGTTAATTTTTGTCCTGGGTTTGTTTCCTGACAGTAACAATTTTGAAGCCCAGTGTAAAGGCCTCAATAAGCCTCAATAGCCCAATGGTTAAAGGTGCGGACTGAACACTGTAAGGTCGCAGGTTCGAGCCCCACCCGTTACACTATTGTCGTACCCACTCCTAACACAAGCTTTCCGCTTATTTGGAGGGGATAGGAGAATATTAGTCAACTTCAGGATGGCTAATATTCTTATTAAAAAAAAAAAAAAAGGCACTTCGTAATATATTGAGTTATATTTCATAGTATTACTATACTTTATCTCACAAAGTTACGGGCGCTTTACTTGTGCTTAAATCGTGTACATGCACATTGCGTAAGTGTAAGACTAGGTGGGAGCGGTCAGGCGCGAGCAAGCTCTTGCTCACACTTATACAGATACGACACACACACAACCATGAGCCACGTGCCCTCGTGAGTCGCAAGAACTTCGGTATTACACTTACAGGTCTTAATAGTCGCTTATGGTTGTTTATGTTCTTTGGATTGCGTGTAATAGATGGCGGGAGCGAAGCCGCGAGTAGTAGTTAGTTTAATAAAAAAAAAGACGTGTGGCACTCGGGGACTGCCGCGGTGAAGCTATTGCATAGCATTTTTTATCAACGCCATCTAGCGGTGAGAGGAGTCCCGTGTCAGGTTATTTTCGTTACGGAATTTCTGGATTCGGTCTCCACGCTCAAGGCCCGCGATAGAAGCTATGCAATAGCTTAGTAACAATCAATTTGCCTGTACTCGATATTAATCAAATAGAAAAAAATCACATCACACTGATATTGTAAAGGCGAAAGTTTGTATATCTGTTTGTGTATGTATGTTACTCCTTCTCGCCACAACGAATGAACAAAGGTTGTTTGAAATGGAGATAGCTCATACCTAGCATTAACTGCACATAGGCAACATTTTGTCCCGGAAAATTAGAGTTCCCGCGGGAATTGCAAAAAACCTTAATCCACGCGGACGAAATCGCGGGCATCAACTAGTCGAATAATAAATACATTAGTGTCATTATAACTTAGCGTGGGAAACTCGTAAATTATTGGCAGTTTAGCCCCGCTGTGAGAGCGCTCGGCTCGGTAATACGACGGCAATATTTTCCAATTAATTATTGACTCAAATGCATGTCTAAGCTCAAATGTCTTTTCATTTCATTAACAGGCATAATATAACTTTCAAATAGTGTTCCTAATACCATTTTAGTGTTTGATAGTTAGTTAAATTAACCAAAATCATCCTGGTTGTTAAGGACTTGCATTATGATATAGATCGGAAGTTCAGAGGGTCTTTTTAATATATGTATAGACTAGCGCTTGACTACAATCTCACTTAATGGGAAGTGAAAATGCAGCCTAAAATGGAGCGCGCTTGCCTAGAAGATGCCTATTAATTCTTGATTTAAAGGTACCTACCTAAGTTATAGTTAGTTGGAAAACCTAATTTAAATTCGCCGGCGATAATAAAGAATAATGATTTTATTAATACAAACAAAATAACGCTTTCTTCGCCTATCTTAGAGATTGTATGTATATTGGTTTGTCCTCCAGTCACGCGTCAACGGCATAACAGATGCTTTTTTGCATGGGTTTGTACCTTAACCTAGGGAGTGTTTTTATTAACCGACTTCCAAAAAAGGATTCAATTCGTCGGAATCTTTTTTTTCATAATATTCTTTTCTGTATATTTTTTTTTAAAGATTGTCCCATCAAGTCAGGGTCTGATGATGGGATCTACGAGAAATCGAGGTACTTTTCAAATTTTATAGGCACAATTGATATACTTTGTAGTGGCGTTTGAAGTCGGTTTTGTAAAAAGAATTTTTACGTTTATATTATTTATACTTAATGCATACAAAACTTTAATATTATTTATAAACTAATTAATTTACTTAATGACTAGTACGAGTACGAACTAGGAAGACAGTAATAAATTGCGAGTGTCCTTGTCTATGGTACTGCAGAGTTGGAAGATAAACGTTTCGCGTTTGCTCTGGCTGGTTCAGTTCTGTTTTTAAAACAAATGAACTGTAACGCTGATAGGACGCAGAGTTGCAGTGTCTGACGCCGTTCCCATTAGTTATCTGTTGTTTTTTTTTTTTTGTTTTTAAGTTATCTGCTTTATAGATTGACCCATACTTAAGCATTTTTAGAGTTCCGTACCCAAGAGGTGCCAGCGGGACCCTATTACTAAGCTTTTTTTTTTTAGTTTTGACAAGCTTAACTGCGATCTCACCTGATGGTAAGTGACAATGCAGTCTAAGATGGTAGCCGGCTAACTTGGAAGGGATATGCCAGTGTACATTCAACCTATACGCCTAAATCTGTTTCTACACGCCATCGTGCTGTAACGCTAAACCGCTTGGCTACACGTCATTGACAATAGGGTGGTAACTAGCCACGGCCAAAGCCTCCCATCAGACCAGAGACAATTCAGAGATTATAAATTCCCAAATTGACATAGATTAAATAAAGAGGTTTGTAATGAAATCATAGACTAATAATAGAGGTTGGTGAGCCATTTGCAATATTATTAGTTCCAGAGATACTCACATCTGTGTTTACAACGCCAAGATGGCGTCAATCAAATTCAAGATGGCGGCAATCAACTAAGTCCAAAAAATAAATGACAGCAGCAAGTCCAGTGTTAATCATAGATTAAAGATATAGGTCAGTGGGTAGAGGCCTCTGTTACGGTTTGTTAGCACTCGTGCCGCTAACCGCTCGACAAACGGACGATAGCGAGAGATTAATAGACCTCCCTCCGTAGCCCACGAAAACATCTATAAATTACTATATCTACGTGGATACGGCTATACGTAGAAATGCGTACGATATTGGTTTGTTTTCGTGTGCGCCTATCTTGCAGTTAATTGTTTTTAACCCCCAATGGAAAAAGAGGGGTGTTATCAGTTTGACGTGTGCATATGTGTGTCTGTGTATCGGTGTGTACATGATCGATTACGTGATTATTCAAGGGGCGCACCAATAAATTCCTGAAAAGCCGGCAACTCATTGGTGGTGCCTCTGGTGCTACAGTGTTCATGGGCGGCGATAATCACTTAACATCAGGTGAGCCGCCCGATTGCTTGCCCGCTATCCATATAAAAAAAAAACGTGATCGAGACGGATCTTAGCTAATAATTTATGAAGATCTGTTCAAGTATTTCAAGAACTTCACTTCATTTCCTACTTAATTAAAGTGTCTTACGAACTTGTGCAATTGATTTGAAAGATGTACTGTTAATTTGGATTGTTTCCAAGACATGGTAGCTTAGAGCTGATGCTGCAGCATCATTTAGTTTGCGGGACACCAACCTCCTTAGCAACTTACAGCATATACGTGTAACCCCTTACCTGTTTTTACACGCCATCGTGCCGGAACGCTACATCGCTTGGCTGCACGTCTTTGAAGATGGTTGGTAACTAGCCACGGCCAAAGCCTCCCACCAGACCAGACCAGAGACAATTTAGAAATTGTAAATTCCCAAATTGCCACCGCTGGGAATTGAACTCGAGACCACAGCGCTCACCACTGCGCCAGAGAGGTCGTCAAAAATATCATTTTCACATTAAATAGAAGCTTAAACCGCAAATATTATATGAAAATGCCATTCTATCACGGATCATGAGATACAGCCCGCTGACAGACCGACGAACGGACAGACAACGCTTGGTAATAGAGTCGCGTTGGTAGCCTTTGGGTACTGAACCCTAGAAAGCTAACATTATAATCATAGTCCAGTGCTGTATTTTGCGGTCTAATATTGCTCTCTTATACCCGGTGTACGCGGCAGGTACTTTTGTCGATAGGCTTCTCGTAACGTAGCACAGCAATTTGTAAAGTTCACACTTGTGACGTTAATATGACAAACAATTTCCCGCGAAGCCTAGCGCCGGCACTGAATATTATAATGATTTCCCCTGCGCGAGGATTCTTCGTCTGCTCGAGTTAGTGATGTAGGTATGTGTTTTGATTTTTGAATTATCTGCTAAGAGCGCGTGTAACGGTAAATCTTCAGATGGAGATTCGATTTTTACAGCAGTAGATCAAGTTTTAACTATCCGAAAAAAAAAACACAGGCAAAAGTTACATCACGTCTCCAAGGGACGTAAAATAATGAAGAATCGCGAAGTTAGATTTAGTACATTATGGTACAAGTGTAAAAGTTGGTGATTACCGCTGAGGCGCTATTGAGACCCGAGCCGTTAGGTGAGGGTCTTAAGGTAGCCGAGGACGGTAATCATCAATATACACGTGTATCATACGACTTTTTTCAACACACTTGTGAAGAAAATAATACTTAAATAGTACATTATGGTACAAAACAGTGAAAACGAGTTGTGAAAATTTTTTCGCAATGGCGGGAAAAATTAATGTTGTTCTTTTGTTCGCCCTCTTGAGATGCTCTTGAGGGCAGGCAAAGATCGACGACCATACAGCCTATTCAGGTGTTTATTTGATTTAATCTGTTTTCCGGAATGCGCGCGCACCTTTAATGGCCATAGACTAAAAGAATGAGGTTTCTTTTTTTTTGGCTTTTCTCTTATAGCCACGTACAAAATGGGGAATTTCCAGTTTTCTTTATTAGAGAAAAAACAAAAGTTATATTTGAGTGACAGTTTTATTTATTAAACACGTACAAGTTGAAATTATCTATTTAAATACGAAGTTGTATGAAATGAGCAAGCAATAGGTATCTTGGCAATAGGTAGGATCTTTTTTGTAATAGAAACTTTTTTAAGAACAAAGCAACTCAACCAATAAAATTAAAAAAAAATATTCTATAACTCACATTGTGAATAATAGTAATAAAAAGTCACAGTTTGAGTTAAAGGTGTCATTGTGTGCCTAATTGCGGTGAACCGGGAACCATTTTATGAGCAAGTGTGTTGAAAAATATTTAACCAATTTGCATTTTTTTCAATGTGTTGCATATTACAGAGTCATAATTTTAAGCTATTGCATAGCTTCTATCGCGGGCCAGCGTGGAGCCCGAATCCAGAAATTCCGTAACGAAAATAACCTGACACGGGACTCCTCTACGGTGAGCCGCTAGATGGCGTTGATAAAAAATGCTATGCAATAGCTTTACCGCGGCAGTCCCCGAGTGCCACACGTTTTTTTAATAAAAAATAAGCTGATCCCCGCGACTTCGTTCGCGTGGATTTAATTTTTAAAATTCCGCGGGAACTTTTTAATTTTCCGGGATAAAAATTAGCCTATGTAAGGGTACAGCTAAGGATCTGGAGAGTGCTCCAGATCCTTAGCTGTACCCTTGTCCAAAAAATCACCAAAAAATCACGTCGATTCATTGTTTTGTTACGGCGTAATTGAAGGAGAAACCAACAAACAAACACACTTTCGCATTTATAATATTAGTAAGGATAAGGATATTTTTAAGCGGTGACTATCCAAAACTATCCGGTAAATAAAACTAGGTTTTTATATAACTAGTGTGTTAATACGGTTTTCTCATCAGCGTCGCCTGATTGTATATTAACTATGAATGATTAGTTTTTGATTAATAATGAAATTGAAGCCAATATCGAGAACGGCGAATTGATTGATATTGAATATTATGCGGTGCCGATCTTATAGGAATTTCATTATCATTATACATAATGTCATTGGTGATAGCTTAGTGTAGTTAAGACTTTGCCTCTTATTCGCGGGTCCGTGGTTCGAATCCTAGGCTTAATTTTAGAAGTTATGTGGGTGAGACCATTTTTTTTTTCTTTTTTGAAGAATATTAGCCAAGTTGAACTTGACAGAAAACCCCAATTTATTTCTTGGCCCGAACCAGGAATCGAACCCGGGACCTCGTCATCAACAGTCGAACTTTCTAACCACAAGACCTACGAGGCACATACACAAATACAAAGACACACATGTACACACTTCAAACTTATAACATCCCTCATTTAAAACCACTACTTGCCTGCCTGAACTAATGGATGCCTTTCCGGGGTTGTAAGCTAAACCCGACTGAAATGTTTTGGTCCTTGTAGCGCTGTTGAGGTTCCGGAAGCTCGGATAAGGCTTCTAAGCTCCCGTATCGGGGAAGGTTCCAATCAAACAGGTGCCTCTAAACCCGAGTCGGATTGTCGTTTATCTGAGATACACGCAGCCTATCCATTTAGAGCTGGTTTACTTGCATGGATTACGATACAGTCCTTTTAATGTCATGTTTTGATACCCTATAAATAACCATGTTGACTGAAAATAATTTCATCTTACTGTAATAATAATAATGACAAATACGGTGTGTTTTTGCGTGCATGCATGCATGCGTGCATATGCGTGTGCGTCCGTGCGCGTGCGCGTGCTTGTGTGTGTATTCTCCATGTGTGAAATTTATCAATCTGCACTTGGTGCAGTCTGTGCCTAAGTGCATCGGCAAATGTTGCAATGAACGGAAGAATAAAGTAAACTGAAGAAATGATAATTCGGTTGCAATTAATAATAATTAATTTAGCGCGCTACTCTACAAAACTGTTTTGTGTATTTAATTTTATATCTTGTTGGACTATTTTTTTATTCGATGACAAGTTAGTCCTTGACTGCGATCTCACCTGATGGTAAGTGACGAATGATAAGATGGTAGCGGGCTAACTCGGAAGGGGTATGGCAGTGACATTCAACCCATACCCCTGATCGGTTTCTATACGCCATCGTGCCGAAACGCTAAATCGCTTGACTAGGGTAGGTTGGTAACTAACCACGGCCAAAGCCTCCCACCAGATCAGACCAGAGACAATTTAGAAATTGTAAATTCCCAAATTGCCACCGCTGGGAATTGAACTCGAGACCTCCCAGTTATAAGACCACAGCGCTCACCACTGCGCCAGGAAGGTCGTCAAAAACATAATTTTCACAGCTTAAACCGCAAATATTATATGAAAATTGAACGTAGTCTTAGCTTTGTGCAGCGCTCGAGTGTGTCACAACAATCGCTTGTTCGGCGCGGGGCGAGCTTGGTTAGAACGCCTTAGCAAACTAAAGCTTTCAAAGGCTGTTCTCCAAACAAACTTGACCCGCGCCGAGTGTGTTGACGCAAACTAGGACCGCGTCATATGCAGCGAGTTAAGCCTTTATAGTCCGAGAGATACACTGGATACACTCCGTTCCCTTGAATTTAAAGCTTTTCTGTATTCAAAGGTTAGAGTTATCTATATATTTAAAATTCAAAGTCCTGACTGACCGACTGACTGAGATATCAACGCACAGCCTAAACTACTGAAGTTAGAAACTTGAAATTTTTACAGTTGGTTCCTTTTATAACGTAGGCGCACACTAAGAAAGGATTATTGGAAATTCCACCCCTAAGGGGTTTAAATAGGGGATGGAAGTTTGTATGAAAGTCCGTCATTTTTCAAGCTGTTTCCATCAAAGTTGGTATTTGAGCTTTCGGTTAAAAATAAAAAAGTACGTGTGTCACAGTTTTTGAAAATTCCACCCCAAAATCTAATTCCACGCGGACGAAGTCGCGGGAGCAAAAGCTAGTTTTGCTATAATCCGCCAACAGAAAAAATCTGTATGGTCAAACATGCAGTTAAACAGACAGACTAGACAATACAGCATTGTAAAGTCGATATCTCCTGAGGATGCTCCGGTGTCGGGGCGAAACGTGCGTCGAGAGTAGTATAAAAGTCTTGTGTGGTGGTGCATGTGAGTGGTGGAGGCATTGCTTACTTGGGAACTTGGCTTTTTTGCTTGGTCGGGAAGGTAAGCGGTGCTTAACTTTTAACTGCATGTTTGACCATACAGATTTTTCTGTTGGCGGATTATAGCAAAATAACTCTAACCTTTTCTTGCTGATCATGAACTTCCGCAAAGTAGCGCCTGATTCTATCCAGTATTTTCTGTATTCTTGCTAATCTTACTGATATTATAAATGCGAAAGTTTGGATGTATGGATGGATTTGTTACCGAATCACGCCGCAATGACTGAACCAATTTGGCTGTTTGGCACAGAGATAGATTACAGTCTGGAATAACACATAGGCTAATTTTTAACTCGGAAAATAAGGAAGTTGCCGCGGGAGTTAAAAACCTCAATCCACTCGAACGAAATCGCGGGCACCAGCTTGTAACTGAACTAACTGACCTAGGAAAATCTCTACCCAATAATTCCTATTAATCTTCCTATTTTTACATTATTTCTTTAGAATGGCACGTGAATCGCTAGTGGTAAGATCCTTTATAATGTTGTGATCGTATTAAACCAAGAACTTTTAGAGCATCGGAAGTAATGAGTTCAAAAGACTTAGACGTTTCATCCATCCATTCATCCAAACTTTTGCATTTATAATATTAGTAGGATTAATAGGATCCCAAGAAAATCCCTACCACGGTAATTATGAAAAGGAATTCAAATGGAAGGAGGAAACATCGAGAAAGAAAAAGAGAAAGAAAGAGACGAAGGAGAGATGTTCAGAAAAGAGATATACCTACTAGAAATGATTATGTAAAACGATAAGATTGGGTTTAGTAGGTATAACCAATAACAGTATATTTAACTAGCGGACCCGACAGACGTTGTCCTGTCTTAACTATGAATATTGAAACTCCCCTTTTTACCCCCTTGGGGAGAGAATTTTCAAAAAATGTAAAATACGTAATTCTTTATTTTTGATCAAGAGCCAAAATATCAAGTTTCATAAACATAACTTGAAAAATAACTTGAAGAACGAAGGACTATCATACAAACATTCAACCCCTATTTAATCCCTTAAGGGGTAGAATTTTTAAAAACTGTGAAACACCTACTTTTTTGTTTTCAATTTAAAGCCTAAGTACCGAATTTTATGGGTATAGCTTGAAAAATAACGGAGTTTCATACAAACTTTAACCCCCCTTTTTACCCCCTTGGGGGGAGAATTTTCGAAATATGTAAAATACGTAATTCTTTATTTTTGATCAAGAGCCAAAATATCAAGTTTCATAAACATAACTTGAAAAATAACTTGAAGAACGAAGGACTATCATACAAACATTCAACCCCTATTTAACCCCTTAGGGGGTAGAATTTTTTAAAAGTGTGAAACACTTACTTTTTTGTTTTCAATTTAAAGCCTAAATACCGAATTTTATGGGTATAGCTTGAAAAATGACGGAGTTTCATACAAACTTTAACCCCCCTTTTTACCCCCTTGGGGGGAGAATTTAAAAAAAATGTAAAATACGTAATTCTTTATTTTTAATCAAGAGCCAAAATATCAAGTTTCATAAACGTAACTTGAAAAATAACTTGAAGAACGAAGGACTATTATACAAACATTCAACCCCTATTTAACCCCTTAGGGGGTAGAATTTTTAAAAACTGTGAAACACGTACTTTTTTGTTTTCAATTTAAAGCCTAAATACCGAATTTCATGAGTATAACTCGAAAAATGACGGAGTTTCATACAAACTTTAACCCCCCTTTTTACCCCCTTGGGGGGCGAATTTCGAAAAATCCTTTCTTAGTGCTCGCCTACGTCATAAAAGGAACCTACTGTCAAAATTTCAAGTTTCTAACTTCAGTGGTTTAGGCTGTGTGTTGATCGTCAGTCAGTCAGTCAGTCAGTCAGTCAGTCAGTCAGTCAGTCAGGACAAGCCTTTTTATATAATTATAGATTACAATCCATGCGACAATTACAAGATTATCTTGTATACAGTTAATATTAATCATGCAAGGATATCAGATTACATATCAATGATAATAATCTAAAATTAATTACTGAAGTTTAATAGAGCAAGTCAATCATTGCCAGTGTTTACTTGGAATTATAGTTTGGATTATATTATGTACATAATAATTTCCCGCCAACCGAATAAGGTCACGGCGACCAATCTCCGCAGAAATAAAATCAGCGTAGGAAAGATTATAGTGCACAGGTGTGTGCGCAAAATATATACAGTCTCTATTCCGTTGCTCTCATAGTCAGATGGAATGGAAATTGATTTTCTCATACATTTTATATGAAACGGAACAGCTTGTGTGTGCGTGTGTGTGTGTGTGTGTGTGTGTGTGTGTGTGTGTGTGCTCCCGAACCGATGAACCGCTTTTGTTTTTTAGGGTTCCGAAAAAAACTTCGGAACCCTTATAGGATCACTTCGTTGTCCGTCTGTCTGTCAGTGTGTCACCACCGTTTTTCTCGAAAACGGCTTATAATCCGAAGTCGAAATTTATACTGCATATAAAGTTCAATGGTCTCGTAGTGTTTTAAGAATATCAAGCTTATAGCTTAACTCAGTAAAAAGTTACAGCTTGAAAACCACGGCTTTCTCATTATTAAAACAAATTAAGACACATCTTCAAAAATCGTTTTTTTCCATACCTAATTTTTAGTTTCATAGTGAGTCCCGTTATATTTTACAAACACCAGCCTTAAAATCTTACAAATGACGGAGATTTTGATACCTCTAAACCTCATAGTAGTACCTAAAACAGCCAAAAAAACAAAAAAAAAACGATATCTTACTGTGAATTACAATCATTGCAATGCTTACTTTAGTGACGCGTCACGTAGACATATTATAATGGTGCGGCCACACTATGGTAAACTTCAATATCGATCATCTCAACTATTATCGCGGTTATTTCCGCCGATATTAAACGCGACAAACTGAGTGCCCACACTTCGTCAACGTCAACGAAAATTTAATTGGCGATAACGCAATAATTCTGTATTAATTTTTTAATGATGTATTTATTAATTCTGTATTAATTAATTGGCGATAACGCAATGTGAATGCAGCAGCGTCAGCGTCCATCTTGAATCAGGACATATTATCGTCATTATCGGGCATTGAAGTTGACTGTTCAAGTGTAGCCGCTCAATTTTTCGCGTTAAATATTGCCAGAAGCTGCCGCGTTAACTGTGGCAACGTTAACCCTTTAATGTGGATAGCTCCTAAAGGCTCCTAGAATAATAAAATGACTAAAGTGAGAAGACATTATATCAAAATATGTATGTAAGAGCAGGACAAGGCATTGTGTTTCTATTTGGTAGGTACCTATCCATTGACGTATAGCATAGCTCCGTCTCTATCTCCTTTAGAGAGCCATCACAGACCAGAAAGAGAGCCATGCTGATGTTAGGCTCTGTCAAACTCAAGTGTCAAGTTTGTGTTTGGTTTTGTTTCGCGTCGTGTTATGTTATTTTGTATTTAAATCATAATTATTTAATAAAAGTTTCAATAAAGGTTTTTAATGTACGGTTTCACTCAAGGTGGATATAAACCTTCTAAAAATACATCAGTTACAACGAGATGAATCCGTTTTCGTGGTTTGGTACTACTTATATGTATATCGACTACAAAGCTGCAAAGGTATTTAACTAAGTTTATTACTGAATGGCTAATACTGTCTATATATTTTAATGTAACAAATGAAGATATTTTCGTTTAAAGATGTTTAGTAACAAGGTACATAGCACGTACATAGTTGACTCATAATTTAAATAAGTATCTATTGAAAACATAACCTACAAAACAAATACTTATATGTATTTCATTTTATTTATGATTATAAAAGTTAAATTAACTGTTTTAGATTCCAAGAAAATGCTGTGTGCCCGAATGCAAACCAAATTACGACAGTGTTATCAGCATTGAAGGAGCTAAAAGTACATTTTCTTTCCCGAAAGATGCTCATCTCTCTCAATCGTGGTTACGTGCGATTCCACGAAAAGACTGGGTACCTACCTACAAAACACTCAGCTGTATGGAGCAACCATTTTTCAACCCATGAAATCCAGACTGAAGAAATAATTATTGGAAGTGAGCAATTGAAATACCCATGTTTTGGTCGAGGGAGCAATACCTCATATTTTCAATAATCTCCCATCATACATGTCAAAGAGTACTCTACCTCCAAGAAGCAAGCCCGAAAAAAGGAAAGAACAAGCTAAATAATTTCATGAGGAGCAGGTGTCTAAATTTTTAGAGAGTGACATAATAAAATCATTCGAAGTATAAATTCCAAGAAAAGTTAAAAGAGTCTAAATGGTTATATCAAGTGATACCTAATAAGAGGCTATATTTCTATTTGTTAAATCTTGATATTGAAAGTGATAATGGTGACGGCAATGTGAAAGTAGTTAATAGTGTGTAGTGTGTGTGTTATAGGATGAAAATCTAAGCTTTCAGGTATATGTAAAAGGACATTTAATGCATCATGAAGATTTAAGCTGGATATTACCTAGTGAACTTAAGCTTAGCAGATGGTCACAGCTTGAAAATATACTATATTGTTATTATAACAATAGTGAACCAACAAAGTCATTTGACTATTAATTGTCTTGATAGGTCTATTGAGTACTTGAATGAAGCAGTTATTACTGAAAATGATAATTTTGCTGCAGAGCTTGTTTTAGACCAAATAAAATTGCTAAAAAATAAGCAACGTAGATATAGTGTTGAGACGGCTATGCGTATAGTATTATTATGTCAATGTTGGTATCAGATTTTTGTAGTGCTGCCAGGGATCCCAACTAATGGGGGTTTCTCCCCAAAAGGGAGTAAACAAGTGAAATGGGATACTTATAGTATAATATACCTAAGTATATAATTAAGTAATTATATATCACTCCCTATTACCACTGTATATATTGTATCAACTATTACCGAAACACAGGCTAATATCCTATTATTCTTTTATTTCTCTCTTGTTATTACTGGTCTATCAATTTCTGTCTCGGTCGGGTCACTACATCACTAAAGGCTATGCCTGAAAATCAGCACTGCAGCCATAACACTGCACCATTATGCTGAGGCAGTAGCCTTTTCAGCTCCAACACGCACCTTTATGTTATAGATTAATGCTGAGATCTATAGAGTGTACTCTGGCTCGGCTCGAACTTGGGTTAGAGTTGAAGCGAGCCACAGAAATATGTTCTGACATAAATCTGTCTCGTTTTGGCTCTGACTTGAGTCTGGGCGGAGTGGGGGTGCAGTCACTTAGTATTACTCAAACTTTGTACCTACTTTTAATTTTTGTGTGAGCTGAATAAATGTTTATTTTTATTTTTTATTTTATAAAATTGGCTGTGAACGAAATTGCCGAACGAAATCAACCAAAAAAACGAGAGTATATAATCAAAGATATATTGTTGTATAGTTCAACCACAGATTTGCATGCTGGGGATGTTTTCAATTTTTCAATTTACATTTGTATGGTATGTACTCGTATTTGTTATACTAAAAATAACAAAATTGTTTCTTTTCAAATGTAAACTTGAAAATTAATTTTTCTTGAAAGAGACTTCTCTACATTGTACCTGGAGACAAAATATGGGTGTCAGACTCAGACTATGAATATTAGATGGAACTAAGTGTAGTTATTGATTTCTCTGCTTTTACATTAATGCCCAAGTAAAGGAGTGTAATGTTTGTAAGGAGTATAATGTTGAGGATTTATGTATGGATATGAATTTCTTTATTCCACCATAACTTCTAAATGCCTGAACAGATTTGTGATATTAATTATTGTTTCTGCGAGCAGTGTATGTGATATTTTGAAACATGAAAAAGACAGGGACATAAAGAAGGAAAAGTGTAAAAATTAGAATATCCAGTTTTACATGCCAGTAATAAATAATTATTATTAATAAAAATAAATAATTAACTTGATAAACGTTTTGTTTTGTTTATGAATCCTTAGTAAATATTAAGTATGTTAATAGCCATTATAAGCTATAGGAACTCTGCATTAAAACTGCGCGCTTAAGCTGGTCATCTAGTAGATACCTACCTAATTTACATAATCCACACAAGGTTCGGAACCCTCAGAACGCGAGTATGACTCGCACTTGACCGGTTATTTTTTGTTTGAAGAAAATCGGCCCAAGCAAGCCAAGACTAGCGATTAGGATGTTAAATGTCAGGGATGTTTTAAATTTTTAATTAACACTTGTTAAGAAAATATCTTGGGAACAGATTGTCTGATTTCGATATTTTTTTAATATAATATTAAAGTATAGTTGAGGGCAACGAGAGAGACCTTTTAGCCCGGAAAAACTGTTTCCTAACACATGCGGACTAAGTTGACGGCATAATAGCTAGTAGAATATAATGCTACTGCATGTTCTCAATGTTCTCACATTTGAGGGTTTAATCTGGAAGAAATGTCTTCCTTAGAGATAAAATGTCCTTCAGCATATTCTTTATTGCCTTACTAGCTGATGCCCGCGACTTCTTTCGCGTGGATTGATGTTTTTAATTCCGGCGGGAACTCTCTTATTTTCAGGAATAAAAAGTAGCCTATGTGTTATTCCATACTATAATCTAACTCTGTGCTCTCGTCGTTGCGACGTGATTGAGTGACAAACATCCATCCATACATCCATTCACATTTATAATTTTTTTTGAAAAGAGCAACTGCTGAGTTTCTTGCCGGTTCTTCTCAGCAGAATCTACATTCCGAACCGGTGGTAGATTTATGACGTGTCATAAGAGCTACAAGGTAGCCTACATGAAATAAATAAAATTTGAATTTGAATTTAACAATATTAGTAGGAAGTAGAATATTTTCTGGTACTAAATAAATAAATAATAGAAATACGCTAAGTTGCAAAAAGCTCAATTGATATTAAATGAAATAACTTCCACCGCTATGTTATGACAGCTATTTGGTTATTGGATGAATTATTATAGTTTTGGAATTTATTAAATTCTATCATAAATTATTAAGTATACGTCTATAAAAAATGTTGTAGCTACACCGAATTTAAACATTATATAAAAGTTATATTATGTAACAATTATATTATAATTAAAATACATTATATTATAATTAAACCACAGCAGCCAACATAAACCACGGACTCAACAAATCAATTTCGCGTTGGGAAATTACTTTGTAAAGCTGAAAAGGGTTGCGCGAAACGGTAACAAATTGAAATTCTTTTGTTCTGCGCCTTTACACGGTCACGTCCGGAATGATGGCCAACGTTTTTACTATCACGAGTGAAAAAAGAAGATTAATAATATTTTTTTTTTATGATGGAATATAAAATTTTAAAAGGGAAACATTTACACGTAACAAGCTATTAAAAATATTTTCAACAACAAAAATGATATTACTTTTATTGCTTCCTGCCTGCCTGGTAATCCAGAGAAGCAATAACAGTAATATCATTTTTGTTGTTGCAAATAATTTTAATAACTTGTTACGTGTAAATGTAAGCCTAATTTTTAAATTAAACCTTGATAGCAGATACTATACCCGAATTTAATTACCTCCCAATATGACGCTGTACGATTTAATATATTAGTTTGGAAACTTGGCTCGAGTGACGTTAATATGACAAATACAACGCCCTACCTCGGGTTGCGCTGAAACACGTTGAATATGGTAATCATTTCCCCAGCGCTTGCTTCGAGCCTACCTAAGCGTCATTTTAACTGAGGCGCATTAGGGATTATTCGAAGTATTATTATTACTAATCTAACTGCCTCGTTGGTCTAGTGGTTAGCATGTTTTACTGCAGATGACGAGGTCCCGGGTTCGATTTCCAGGTCAGGCCAAAAAAACTCAAAAAAAAAAAACTCAAAACTCAAAATTATTTATTTCAAGTAGGCCAACTTGTGGCTCTCATGACAAATCGAGAATCTACCAACACATGTAGGTACTTATTAGATGTTTTTGTGTTAAAAAAAAGACGTGTGGCACTCGGGGACTGCCGCGGTAAAGCTATTGCATAGCATTTTTTATCAACGCCATCTAGCGACTCACCGTAGAGGAGTCCCGTGTCAGGTTATTTTCGTTACGGAATTTCTGGATTCGGAAAAGTACGTGAAGCTGTCGGTCCTGCGCTTATTTTCTCTCTGGTCATGTCGGATTTTCGTCCCATCTTAGTATGAGAGTGAGGGAATTTAGAGTGCATCTGTGTTTGCGCACACGCTTTTGTACTATAATATGTAGATATATACGCCTAACGTGATGAATTAATAGTTGTACTTACAACAAAACTGTATCTACATCTATTTCTAAATATTTCAACAAATATATAATTGATTTTCATTTTGAAAAGGAGAATATTAGTCAACAAGCTTTTGCCCGCGGCTTTGCTCGCCTAAGTTTGTTTTTTCAAACCCCTATTTCATCTCCTTAGGGGTTGAATTTTTAAAAACCCTTTCTCAGTCATAGCCTAAGTCATAACAGCTTTCTGTTAGCCAAACAGACCGATCCGTCCAGTGGTTTGACTTTGAGCTGTGCGTTGATAGATCAGTCAGTCAATCAGACCTTTTCCTTTTTATATATTTAGAAGATTGCAGCCTTAAAAATTAATTAAAAAAATAAGGCCAAGTCTTAATCACTAGGGTATCACCGCTTCTTTTCTTCCCTAGTTCCAATTACTGTTTGCTTTTCCCTAATCGACTCTCTCTCATCTCAGTTGTCGTGGGCCGGGCGTTTTGAGATAACTTTTATCTGCGAACTCGGCGCTAAGGAGCGCTTTCGTATATTGAGCCACTCTCCCCGTTATCATGACACTTTACAAAACTTAAATTGGCGCAGGTGGAATACCTACTGTTGGTGAAACGCGACATTTTTTTAACCCTGGACGCAAAAAAGGAGTTTATTTATTTATTTATACAACTTTATTGCATGAAAAACTAGGAGGATTAAGCTCTGGAGTGGCCATAGGATGCGTACCCCTCTGTAAGTTTTTATTTGACGGGTATGCCCAGCGGTCATACCCGTTATATAAAACTGTTTGACTCGCGTCACGCGCCTGTCAACAACGTATGGTTAGCGGAGGATGAGCTCCGGTATAATATGCCGACTATGAGTGATTTTCCTTCTAAAAAAAATACCAAAAATATCCAGTTTATGAAAGGATAACATTACTTTTCTCCTGATATATTCTTTTATCCAATTAATGCACTATTTAAGGAGAAAACTTAAAAATACTGTTGATCTGAAAATGTTGCTACGGAATCGTACAAGAAATAATTTCGGGAAATTTTAAAAAATTAACCAATCTACTTATTACTCGATTGGAGCCCTTTATCATGAACTGCATAATGATTTGATTACATACAATTAAAATTACGATCGAATAGGAAAGGTTGGGGGTTTATGTTTATATTAATTTATAAACTTTAGGCAAACAATTTAATCGGTTATTTTGAAAAGGACGAGTCACACATTTCGTCAAAACTGAGTTAAGTAGAATATTCGTTAACATTTTATAATATTTTCTTGTCGTGTGACTGAGATTTTGTTGGTCTTGCATAGTAAAAATATATCATTATCTGTAGTAAACTCTTACTAGTAAACTCTTACTAGTAAACTGAGCTACTATTGTAGCTATGTCACTATAACTACTTTTTAACATTTTAAAATTTAATAGAAATCCGACCAAAATCAGACCAAGTTATTTATACCTTTGCCTTAATCCTTACCAAAATAAATGTTTTTTCAAGCAAGGCTGTTTAAATACCTGCAAATTACTTTTTAGTTTATTAAAATCGGACATTCCATTCGAAAGATATTACGAGTTCATTGATGTAATTTATTCTGTTATCATTTTGTTTTCAATCATCAAGTCCCATACCCAAAGGGAGCCAGCGATACACTATTGCTAAATATATTATTATTTAGGTAAGTATGTCCTGCATATACTGTGCGTTTATGCCAAAATGTTTAAAAAATAAATATCCACCCTTGCGAAGCCGGGACGGGCCGCTAGTATAATATAAGTAACCGATATAATTGCATGCGCAAAAATCATTACAAACATACACAGATTTGTGATTAAAAAGCCTTATTAATATTCAATCGCCACAATTAAATGCCCTCGTGCCACCTCGGTTTATGAAAAATTAAATTGTAATAGGTATTGTACCCATTCATAAAGTTGGATAAGCTTATCATTAACAGTATTTTTAAGGTAGTTTTTTGTTCAAAAATGAGGATTTTATTTTAAAGAAGTTGGTCACACTGCAAGAAAATTAGGGCTGGAAGCAGAAATTATATCGATATTGATATTTTCGGTGTGTATGGTATAGGTACATCATGTATTTTTTAATTTTCTTATAGAACCAGTTAGTGTTCCAACAAATGTCTACTATCCATTGATAAAACATGGATAAAAGTTTAAAAACTATAAACTCGACTACAAAATTGTATGCGGCATTTCTTAAATTTATTTATTTACTAGCTGATTTCCGTGACTTCGTCCGCGTGGCGTAGTTTAGAGTAACTTGCTACTATCCGCGAGAAGGTATGTCCTCTATCTCCGATAATATTTATTAGATCTTCACCAAAATTGAATAAAATAGTATTTTTCAAAAACTTTCATCCCCTATCGCGGATGAAGTTCTAGGGCTTCCAATACCGGGATCCCGGTATTGGCCAATACCGGGATCCCGGACTTTTTTCAATACCGGTATTCAGGCCTTCCAATACCGGGATCCCGGTATTAGCTAATACCTGGATCCTAGACTTTTTCTTCTTATTTCAATACCAGTAATGGAATTGAAAATGTGTACTGTACAAAGACTACATTCGTTAACGCGCAGAACGTGAATATAGCTCAGAATATCAGCTTCGTGGCGGCAAGTTGTGATTTTAGTTTAGCGGATTTGGTCTGACCAACGCATCGGGCTACGTCCTCGAGATCTCTTTCCGTCCACTTTGCCAGTAATCACGATCTTTTCTAAATTGTGTCCCTCCCTTCTGGCAATATGGCCAAAGTAATCGAGTATCTTCTGGAGACAGGTGGTCGATAGCCTACTTGTGATTTTTAGCTGTTTCAGTATCGATGCGTTGGTTCTACAGAACCAGCATACATGCTGTCCACGGAATTCCCAGCATTCTCCTCCAGCACCACATCTCGAAAGCGTCAATGCGATGTCGGTCAGCAGCTTTTATTGTCCATGTCTCAGCTGCATACATGAATATCGGGAAGATGAGTGTGCGGACGAGACGCATTTTTGTACTGATGGAAATGTCTGATGGAAATCCCTCCAAATCTTGTGTAGCTGAGACATGGCACTTTTGCCATTCCAATCCGCCTCCTAATTTCCGGCTCGAATGACCCGGTGTTGGTTATGTTGGTACCCAGGTAAATGAAGTTCTCCACGATCTCCAGGTTCAGTGAGCCAGTGAGTTCCAACTGTTTGGCGCGATCTATCATCATTGTTTTTGTTGGACCTATTTATGGAAAGGCCCATTTCTTCGCTGATTTGTTCCATCCTGTTCAATAGAGTTATCATTTCGGCTTCAGACGCTGCTAAAAGAGTTGTGTCATCAGCGTATCGTAGGTTGGTTAGCTTTACTCCACCGATGATGACGCCGCCTTCCCATTCATCGAGAGTCCGCCTCATGATATATTCGCCGTAGATATTGAACAGGATGGGAGAGAGCACACAACCCTGTCTAACCCCCTTGCGAAATTTGAAGGGCCGCGAGTTAACCTCATCTAGCCTTACAGCTTCTTCACTGCTGTAATATAGATTCTTGAGCAGTTCTAGTAGATGTTTTGGCACTCCTAATTCAGTGAGGACTTTCCATAAACAGTTCCAGTTAACGTAGTCGAAGGCTTTACTGTAATCAACAAAACACATGATAATTGGCGTATTGAATTCGTAGGATTTTTCTATTATTTGCCGTACATTTAAGATTTGTTCACGGGTGCCTTTGCTTTTAACGAAACCCGTCTGCTTTTGCGGGATTTGCCAGTCCAGGTAGTATCGGATGCGGTTGTTAATGATGTAGAGCAGTATTTTGCTGGCATATGAGATAAGTGCTAGTGTGCGACAGTTATCGCACTTACTAGTAGAGCCTTTTTTATGTAGAGGGACCACGATGGACAGGGCCCAGTCTCTTGGCCATTCACCGTTACGCCAGATTAGGTCACAGATCATGTGTAACATATCGATGCCAGTATCTCCCAGAGCTGTCAGTATTTCAGATGTTATTTGATCTGGTCCTGGAGCTTTTCTAGTTTTAAGAGATTTCATGGCAGTGAGAATTTCTGATCGAAGTATACTTGGCTCCAGTTGCACTCCGCTAAAATTAGCATGTGACGTTCCCAAATCCAAAGTTTTTTTTTCAATACCGGGATCCCGGGATCCCGGTATTGAAAAAAAAACTTCCGGTATCAATACCGGTATTGAAAAAGTCCGGTATTCGAAAGCCCTAGGATGAACCTTATTGTTTATTAGGATAAAAAGTATCCTATATATTAGATTCAGAACATTCAATTTAGATTTATATTCTCATTTTATACAATTCATTAAAAACTTTTTAAGTCTTAGCCAGACCAACGAACAGTAATTGATTGCTAAATTGATTTAACAATATTTTAATTTATACTATTAGTTGAACTTCATTCATTCATTAATTCATTTAGAACTTATCGAAAGTCGATAATCGATAGTGTCGCAGCCCAAAATTGCTTACATAAATGACATGATTGTTTCGTGTAAGGATAGAACGTCCCTGTGTGTGAATTTGGTTGTGTGCGTATACTTTAAGGTTGTGTTTGGTAGTTTTGTCGTGTGCGTGCATAGCGACGTGATTGAAAAATGCACCTGTAGTAAGAAATTGTTTATGTGTGCTACCTCGCCCCGCACCGTAATTGACAGATTTTTTTGCAAAGAAATTAGACGTCAAGGCGTCTCCATCTAAAACACAAAATTTTTTTTCCTCCGAGCATGAAAAACAAGAACAAAATACATAATTACATAAACAGTGTAAAAGAAAAGGTGACGAAGGTAACGGTGAGGAGTTATACGTTTAACATGTGTATCTTTGTGTGTGTATCTGTGGGTTTGTTTGCTCTCGCACAGCTCGCTAACGAATGGACCGATTTTGATGCGGTTTTTTGTTTAAAACATGGATTTTAGCTATAACTTGGGCACGCCCGCGACTTCGTCCGCGTCTTCAATTCACAATCAACTGAATCGATGATCTGATGATGGAGCCGGAAACTGGGTAACAGATGTTCTTTATCCATCTTCTTTATGAAACTCCTTCCGGATACAGCGGTTAAGTCGTGAAATGGTGACAAACAGATAGACGTACAAGTACACTATCACTTAAGTAGGTACCTATTACTTTAAATTAACAGAAGTTTCTCCCAAGTACGTCAATGATCTCACAATGATCTTTTAGAACAAGCTCCTTTTCGAAAGTGTGTGCGTGTATTTGTGAACACACGTTCACACTTTTCATTGTCTTTATTACCAATCTATCTATTACCAATATTACAAATGCTAAAGTGTGTTTATTTGTTGTTTTGTCCTTCAATCACGCAGCAACGGAGCAATGAATTGAAGAGATTTTATTTGCATAGGTGTCTTATAGGCTGCCTTTTATCCTGGAAAAACAAAGCTTTCCCCCGGAGATTTTTAAATCTAACTCTAGAAGTCTATTATTTAATCAAACTTCGTTTGTATGGAGTGAGCTCGATGGTGCTTGAGGCTAATTTCTCTTAAATCAAGCAGCACATTTCCACAATTAAGAAAAAACCTCGCACACTCAGACCTAAACTAACTCTTTAACCGAAAACTGATTGGGAGAGAAAAGCGTACCCTTTCGAAACCGAACACAGACCTGTTTTTTTGCTTATTTTAATCCTGTTTTTGCCACTCGTGTCTGAATCTAGTTAGTACTCCGCTTGTTAAGATAACTTTTATCTGTCGACTCCGCGCTAAATAAGGCTTTCGTGTTAAGCCAAGAGCCCACGGTTACTAGACCTATCATGAATGAATAATTTTTTTTTTATTGTTAGTACACCAAAAATAGTACGAAAAAACGCAGCAATTTCCTGTATCATATTCCTTATTGCTCTGGGTCATCATTCCTATCCAAGAATCAGATAGTATATTTGTATATGTATCGGATATTTATAGCAATGTTTCTTTTAATGTTTTCCTTATGCCCTTTAACCAGGACCTTTTTTATCGTTTCCAATATTTTCTATTTGTTATTCGTCTATGTTCTACCTGCTATGGCTGAAATTGTCAAACAAGCAAAACCATAGAGAATTTATCTGTTCTAACCTCCCATCTCCAACTTGACTCTGCATTTATCTATTAAAGCTAAGGCCCAGTGATATTTGTTTAGTATTCCTAGGTTTAATGAGAGTAATAATAACCGGGACAGACGTTTCCTCTGTGCTAAGGAAATAAAGTTAAGGAACTTGCTTTCCTCAGCACGGAGAAAACGAAAAGGCCAAATACAGAATTTTGCTGAATTGAGACCTTTTTTCCAGGTTGTGCCGCACATGACTTAGTTGTTCCGGCGCTTCATCCGCTTGATGTCTTTTTGTCTTTAAAATGTTCTAGTGGTGGAGGCGCCGGGACAACCTAATCTAGATAACCTAATATCGGTATACCTATTGGGTGATGTGTGGCACAATTTAGAAAATTAACGTTTCTTTCTTCTTCTTTTCTTTCTTTTATCTTCAAATTCGAAACTCCGCAGTCACGGGCTCTTGGTGTATTCGTTTTATGCCCCGCGACACTCCGCACTGCGATGACACTCAACAAAGTTAAATTAGCGCTGTTTGCGTCGTCCACATTATCTTTTGTCGGATTTTTTGTTCCAAACTTGTTGGCCTGTTGGGCCAACTTTGATAACGATCATTTTCTAAAATGAAGCCAACTTTCCATGGGACCAAGCCCAGCAGAAAAATGTTAAAGTGAATGACGGCAAGTCATTGCAATACTTGGTACCTTTTTTTTTAACTAGGGGGAAATGTTCTTAAAAGATACCCGAAATCTTGGGGTAGAGTTCTGGGTTATGTGGAGTTTTTAAAGTAAACTTAGTTAGGTGACGCTTTCTGTCAATTTCTGTGAATTTCGTTTTCACGAACCTTTAGGGAACATCTAAAGATGGAGATGACATTGAGTGGAGATTGTATTTACAGGCTACCTATGTAAAGAGACTTACTTATGATTTAGGTAGGGCATCAACGTTTTACGGGCTATCTAAGCTAAGTTAGATGATGCTTTCTGTCAATATCGATTTCACTGACCTTTAGGGATCACCTAAAAGTAGAAATGATATTGAGTAAGAGATTGTATTTAGGGGTTACTTACGTAAAGAGACTCCTACTTAGGGGATGATTTAGGTATGTTTGGTGAAAACAGGCATAAGTCTTTGCATCTTAGAAGTTTGTAAATACGTAATATTTATTAATGTGTAATATGTAAATACGTTTGGCATTGGAAAATTTTTGTATGAAAAAAAAAATGTAAGTATAGATTTTAATTACTATATGAAAAAAACTGATATCACTGTTTATTAATTTCTTATTATTATGCTCTGCTTAAATTACAAATCTTATATTTTTAAGATTGCTTACTTACTTTTGTAGGCATGACATGTTTTTATGCAACGGTGTGAACGAACTAAGTCTCCACTGACCTGTTTTATCTTCAAAACGCAACCTAAGCGACCTATATGCAAATCCTTACCATCAAAGCTACTTCGTATAAATCAGAATTTTTAACAATTTTTCTCACACGGTAGGTATGCCATAAGATTGAACTTGAACAAAAAAATATACAATATAAAGTAACGAAAGCTTCCACGAAAGGCTGCTGATTTATGATTTATACTAGTAGTTCGCCCCGAACTGAGACCTCGCGATATCCCATAATTCCCAAAAGTTTTAATTATTTATTGTAATAATTAACTTTTAACAGTAGACGCAATAAAAAAAATAATAGTTGACATAAAACTGTTTTACTGACACAGCGCCATCTATTAGCATTATTGTGAAGCTATTAGCATTTAAAATTAAATAAATTCGTTTCTTTATAACATTTATCTAATTTTAGTATTTGTTGTTCAAGTACAGGATATAACTGAATTTTCAACCAAGTTTCACGTTCTAATATTCAGTAATTCTGAAGTTATAGGGCTCTGACAGACATTTGGACGTACACACTTCTCTGTCTAGTAGGCAAGCGCATTAGTTGACTCAGAGAACTCGCTTCGCTCGTTCAATTATTACTAATACTGTTTTACACGATCTCTAAACTAATTCTAAATTAACAGGTCTAAATCGGCTCATCCTCGTAAAGGCAGCCTTAAATAAGCAGTTCTTAACATACAACAAATGGTCAGTCCGGACAGCCCAGTTCGCTTAGCATTACCAAGTTGGTCCGACTTGCCAGAACTTGTTCATTGTGTCAGGAAAACTTGTTAACACAAATTCCACGACTTCCGCTAACAATATTGTGTTATAGATTCCAACTATGCAGCGTAACCTTCGCTCCTGTTAAAGTGATGCAATTCCAACTTTGAACTCAAATTGTATAACTTAGGGATCATAATAATATGTATTTTACTTCAAGGTAACGTCAATGCGATTACAATTAATCCCACAGGAGCAACTGCGACATTTTAACAGGTTCTTTGACCTCTTTTAAAAAAAATTAGTGCTGTACTACCTGGCCATCTCAAGTTGGCCGCTACCTAGCCTTGCGCTTCCCCGCACCGCATCTCAAGTCAGACCCGCTTAGTACAGATAGAAACGTATTGCTCGCAATTGTCACTACCAAAATAACGTTACGTTACGTTTTGAATGTTATAGAATATTAGTAAGGATTTATTTACCAAAAAAGCTAGCGAACCTAATGCTTATATTATTTCAATCTCATTTTCGCAACGAGCACTCGACGTCTCGGCTCGACGTGAAAATATTTAAATAGCACAAATTATCATATTCAGGCAAAGGAAATGGAGTGTAAACTCGAATACGTACCTACTGACTTGGAATTTTAATCAGGATAGCTTGCCTATTTATTATTTTACATTATTTTTACAAGAAGTTTTCTCAAGATTTCGTTATATTTGACGACGCATCTATATCGAGAGCGACGCGGTCAAGCCCTCTAGTGGTAAGCTTTGCGGCGTCGCGACGCTTACCACTAGAGCGTCGCGACTAGCACAAACTAGCACAAACTAGCTAACAAAATCTATGATTTTAGTTTGGTGGGAGGCTTTGGCCGTGGCTAGTTATCACATTACCGTCAAAAACGTGCCGTCAAGCGATTTAGCGATCCGGCACGATGGCATGTAGAAACGATTAGGGGTAAGGGTTGAATGTACACTGCTATACCCCTTCCAAGTTAGCCCGCTACCATCTTAGACTGCATCGTCACTTACCATCACATGAGATCTCAGTCAAGGATTATCTTGTCATCGAATTAAAAAAAATGGATTGTTGCAGAGAGAACGCGTTTTATTCAGCCAATCACCACAATAATGCAGACATTAATTGATGCAGTTTTTACATAATCAGCCTGTTGAGTCAAGTTGGTCTTCAACCTTGGAACAAATAGGTACCCAGCGATTGAATCAGTTTACTTTCTCAGTCACGTTAAAACAATAATTACAGCATCATCAAGTCCGGACAGTAACATTTTCTCTATAATTTTCACTCTACAAAGCCGTCACGTAGGCGCGTGTTAGCAGGCAGTCCCGTCAATAGTTAATTAAAGTTATATTCTCTCCCTAAACTGTTCTTTCAGAAACCCAATTACTTTTTCTATTCCTTATCAAGTTTCCTTCATACCCACCTGAAGACAGTTGCGAACTTTGTTACGGCAGGCCTTTCGAGATAAAATTTTTGTTCGACGTCTTATCTACTTTTATTCTATTCTTTTTCTGTGTTCTTCTCGGCATCTTATTAAGCAACTTGATATTTTTAAAACTGTTATTTTCAAAGAAAAAAAAAACTTTCCAAAGAAAAATCGGCTCATGTTAATATAAATAACTTCTATAATACATACGTTTATCTCACGAAGTTACGGGCGCTTTATTTGTGGTTACGTCATGTACATGCACATTGCGTAAGTGTGCGTGCCTGTCAGGATTCTAGATAGGAGCGGTCGGGCGCGAGCAGCTCTCGCTCACACTTATACAGAATCATCCGTGGATATGACACACACACAACCATGAGCCACGTGCCGTCGTGAATTGAAAGTACTATCATATTAGCCATTTATGTCAATGACTAATATTATAATTTAAATACATACATAGAGTGCTAAAATTACAACCCTTCCTTTTGGTTTTGCGTAGTCGGATAAAAATTGTATGCAAATTAACAAGTCAATAATACAAGTTCGCTCGTGCCCTAGGCTCCGGGCTGTACTTTGACGTTGAGTGATATTCACGCTGAGCTTGCTCAATGCTATGCTTGTTAGTGATAATTAGGACTGCTCTGGCTGACGGCTCACAAATGGCAGCTGTTTGCTTTGCTAAATTGGCACGGATCTGTGCAATGTACGTATTTCGCTAAAAGTTTTGCTTTGCCTATTGTGAAATTGTTATAACCATGAACTTTAATTAGGATTTCGTTTCCCACTATCGGCTGCAGGCCTTTTTTAGAATTCCGTACTCAAAGGGTGCCAACGGGATTAGAGGTATGCTCCACCGGTGATTTGCCATTCTCCGGAGATTCGCCGGAGATCTCCGGTGAATCTCTCTCTATGGTACGAAATAGGATCCTATATATAGGTACCTACCTAGTAGGTACCTAGGTACCCATAGGTAGGTATAGGATGTAATATGGGCCTTATGATCTAATAATCACCGGTGATACACCGGTGTTTCTCCGGTGTTTTCAATTAATTACTTTCTCCGGAGAATCACCGGTGATTCTCCGGTGATCACTGCTCCGGTGCAAACCATTAAACGGGATCCTATTACTAAGCTTTCGCTGTCCGTCATTCTGTCTGTCGGCGGGCTTTATTTCATAAGCCGTAGATACTTGTCACAGAATGTATATTATGTCTATTGCCGCTACAACTTCGTGAAACGTGATTTTTTCAGCATTTTTTGCTCCACTCGCTGTTACAAACTTACATGAAGTCTGAAAATATCACACTCCTTTTTTTGGGCAGTCGTGTACAAAACAGAAAACGATAGCCGTTTTGTCCCGCCCCAGCATAATATGCCAAAATCAATGACGTTTTTATCCTCATCAGGGAAGTCATTTCTCAAGTGGAAAACGATCCTTGACGTGAATATGTTTCAGCGGAAATTATCATATTCAGGTGAAGGAAATGGAGCGAACGCCCAAATGTGTACCTGCGATGAATTTTAATCAGACGTCTGCGTCTATACTATAGGTACTAGTGTATTATAGATCCGAAGCATCACATCACATCACACTAGTATTATAAAGGCGAAAGTGTGTGTGCGTGTGTGCGCGCGTGCGTGCGTGTGTGTGTATGTTTGTTACTCTTTCACGAAAAAACTATTAGATTGATTTGGCTGAAATTTAGAATGGAGATAGGCAATGCCCTGGATAGCCTATGTGTTAGGCTACATTTTATTCCGGAAAATGAAAGAGTGCCTGCGGGAATTAAAAAACCTTATCCACGCGAACGACCCTTATCTCTTGCATGGACTTGCAAAGGCCTCTGTCTTGCGCCGCCAGGCTCCCTGCGGCTTGTCTGATGTCGTCGGTCTACCGTTGCGGGGTCGCCACTCCAGCACATTAAAGAAAACAGAAAAAATATATTATCACAAAAATAACGATGTGGGCACTATGTTACACTTGTAATCCCTACTTAGGGATAAGTTTTCAAATAGGTATTGTTAGTTGTTTTTTTAGATATAGTTTAACAGATATAATTGTATACTATCGCATTAGGTTAGCCTGTAAGGACAGTGTACATGTGTAAATGAATAAATAAATAAATAAATAAATATTGACTTCCTCCTAAAGGCATGAGTCCTTAGGAGGAAGTGATTCCATGCAGATGGATAGACTGTAGATATTTGTTTTTATATCCAACTAGCGGACGCCCGCGACTTCGTCCGCGTTCATAAATCACCACAGTTTAGGTTGGCAGAACCCCTTCAACATCAGGATTGAGGAGTTGGAACCCGAAGTTTTTATGGGACCATCTCGCAAAGTTTTTGTGTCGATTAAAAAAAGATTCACGCAAATTGACTGATTTGACTGATGTAATGACGTGGAAACTGATGCATTTTATCTCGCGTGCCGAAACTAATACAAAAGAAACGCGAGTTTCGGAACGCGACATTAAACTCCTCCAACTATGTATTCTGTGCTCCAACGCACACACGCACATTGTTTTGATAGATTATGATCTTTGACGTTAGGAACACACCTACATTGCTTAGACAACAGTGAGTGCTTGTAATTTAATATGAACTTTATACCATAGCAATAAAGCTCAAATTGACTACGTTTTAGTTTCAAATCATTTGTATGGGAAAAAGAAAAGGGCTATTTTTAGGGTTTTTCAAGCAATAATTCTAATTTTTCTCGCCGTAAAAACCATCCTTGAACTTCAACGAACATTTTAAAAAAAGATTTGGCCAAATTGGTCCAGGCGTTGTTGAGTTATGCGCTTACCAACACATTTTGCGATTCATTTTTATATTATAGATCACGATACACCAAGACACTTTACATTGTTTGCACCACGTTTGCACCTTAGCTGTGAACTAGCCTTAGTATGAATCCTCCTTTCGATAACGTTGATATAGTTCGAGCGACTCAGTAACGACTTTTGGCCGCCTAGCTTCTTTAGAGATGTTTTTTCTTTGACAAAGAACTTAAAATTTTAGTGTGCGATTCTGTACGAAAGTCTGTGTGTGTGTATAAGTCGAAAGGCGTTGTTTTATGCCGAGGTCTTGGAGAACGAAGATATATGCGCGAAACTCCATCCATGAGCCTCCCAGCATTCCTCTCCAGCACCACATCTCCAGGGCAAAGTCTTGTCGCAAAGTCTACGCCACCGACTGTAGCATTTCGCTACTCGAAATCTATCAGCGTGGAGATCTACAAACTCGTTCCACTCGTAAGTCCGCAGATCCCGTTCGTTTCCCCCGAGCGCCGCCCGATGGAGCGCACACAATGTCTCTAATGGCCGACATTACGGACATCAATTTGTTCAAGCGTGACCCGATACTTGTCCTCACTACTTTATTTCTTTTACATGCTCCACTATAACAATTTTCAGGGACATCAAAGGAAATAAATGTTTCTTTTGTGCTAGGAAGTCGGATGCTTTTATACCTTTTAATGGAACGAAGTTCTTCGTGTCTCAACGTGAAAAGTATCTTTTCGAAGACGCCAGGACCGATTTGGAAAATTCTTTTGTTTTAACGGGTATACTTTCCAGGTGGTCCCATAATCATCTGATGAGTGGAGCCTGGAGAAATCGAGGAAAATTCAAATTTTATAGGCACAATTGATATATCTACTTTGTAGTGGCGTTTGAAATCGGTTTAAAAATATGTTTATATTACTGCAAGCTTTTATTTAACTTACAATGTATGTAGGTATAAGCTTTAATAGTGTTAGCAAGTATAATACAGCTATTTCTTCTTACTATTCCGAGGCACCCCCGAATTAAATATAATCAAACAAGCATTAAAGCGCAATTCTTTTGCTCTTACAAAATGAGATTCACAATCGCACGAGCGAGTGTGGGCAGGTAAGTATTTGCCGACCCGCAGGTAAACCTCGCTGCAGTTAAAAAGGAATTCGGGGCAATTTTATTGCTGATTACATACCTCCAGC
Organism: Hipparchia semele; assembly: GCA_933228805.2. Lineage (NCBI taxonomy): Eukaryota > Metazoa > Arthropoda > Insecta > Lepidoptera > Nymphalidae > Hipparchia > Hipparchia semele. Next base: position 2,084,191 of record OW121725.1, on the reverse strand, counting down.
GGCGAGCGAGCTGGCTGGTTGTGCCGAAACGGATATCCAGACGTTTTTAGCATTACTTAAACCGCACTTTTATACCCTGAAAAGCTTAAGCGGTGTTCTCACGGATTTCGGTTGACAGAGTGAAGTGAAGCCTGGTCTGCAGGCTACTCTGAAAGAAAAATTCGCGACGGGTTGGCAAATTCGTTGGCAGGTTCATTTTACTTTGACGCTAATGTCATAGTATACGAATACGATCAATCGAATTAAATCTTATACTAACCCTACAGGTTGCGCTGCGTTACCGAATATGACGGTAATAAACTGGTTGGTCAAGATAAATCACACTAATATTATAAAGGTGAAAGTTTGTATATGTGTGTGTGTATGTATGTTTGTTATTCTTTTACGTGAAAAAATACTGTACGGATTTGGCTGAAATTTGGAATGGAGATAGATTATACCCTTGATTAATACGTAGACTTTTTTCCCAGAAAATTAAACAGTTCCCGAGGGAATCAAAAAACTTAATCCACGCGCAAGAAAGAAGTAAGTGATAACTTGATATAATTGGTATTTGCTTAAATAATACCAAACCTCAGTTGACTCTTTACAAGTAAGCTATTGTTGCTTTAATTAAACTCAAAACTCAAACTCAAAATTATTTATTTCATGTAGGCCAACTTGTGGCTCTTATGACAAGTCGAGAATCTACCACTTAGCTAGCGTTGTTTTGACTATGACTAAATTTATAATATTGTAGAGAATTTGAACCACCTCCTTACAAGGGGTATGCCTAAAACTAATTGATTTCACGACAGCACAGAAAACCGTTTCGTCCGCTTACATCGGACCAGTTATTGACAGATCGCTTACCGCCTGCGGTTTGGGATTGTCGGCCCGTATCAATGAGAGCTTAAAGCTTTTAGTTAAAATAATGTTCAATTATATTTTAGAAGGTATTTTTTAGTTAAAGGTAATTAGTTGCCTGTCCAGTGTCCATACGAATGACTAATTGGGTTTCTAAGGTGAAAATAATAGTCTAATGTTACCCCAAATTCTAAGATATTATTTATATTATTTATTTTCACACAAATTTACATTACATTATTTAAAAAAAACACACGTGTTTACAAAAATACAAAATACCTATATAACATCCTCAAACAAAATACCATTGAATGGGTCCCACTTGGGTAAGACCCAAGCAGTCAGTGGTCAGGGCTCTAGAGTGAGGAACCTCCTCACAATTCGTGCCGTCTCAAGCAGTACCGCCTTCTGTATCCTGCCCTTGATCCAAGTACTAAGCGAAAGTTTCTATATTTATTATTACATTATCTACATCACATTTTTACGGAATGCGTCTCTCGTACCAAAGCTCGTACCTGAATTACAACGTTGATCGAATTTACGTCAAAAGAAAAACAAAAAGTAATAATTCGTTCGGAACTCTAGATCGCATTATGTAACCCCGTAAGGGGCCGATAGCTCTCACACAAATTGAATACACGGCATAAATCCAGCGCGTTCCGCGGCGCGCGGCGCGACTGTGGATTTCTCCGCGGACCGTTTTATTTCACCCGCACAATGCCTTTGTACCAATAAATACCGCGGTATCTTGCCGACTGCGACACAACTGTACCGGTATTCGCTAGCGCCATTGAGCGTTACAATATAATAGAGGGTAAATGTACACGAGTTCTAAAGTTCCTGAGTTGGTACAATGTTAAATGAATTTATGAGATTGTTTGTAAATTCATTAGCAATGTGACGCTTTAATTTTTAATTAAACAATAGTCTTAGAGCACTTGGTTTGGACTTTGGAGTAGGTACGTTTGATGGATATATATCATAAAGAGGGGGAAAGAGGAAGAGACGCTTTGCACTCGACCACCCACCCGGAGACGCTGTAGCAGTCATAAGAGCCAGTCAATCCAAAAATAGAGGAAAGAGGGTAGATTCTCACCTACGGGATGGACAGATTTGTCAAAGTGGTAACTCAGACAACTGTAGGTGATGCTGTGAAGCGTGTGTGTGCAATGTAAAACAGGAATCATCATTAAGAAGATGGGGTGAAACACACACGGACAGACGGACGGACAAAAAAGTGATCCTATAAGGATCCCGTTTTTTCCGGAACCCTAAAAGTTGTTTTGTAACCCTTCTATATATTTTATAGCTGCGGCAAAAGACACACAGACTGACAAAAAGTGATCCTATGAGGATCCCGTTTTTTCCGGAACCCTGAAAGTTGTTTTGTAACCCGTCTATATATTTTATGAACTCTACGGCACACGCGCTTTAAATTTTCCGATTGTGACGTATATGGCAGTTAAATTTAAAACCGCCACACGAAGTGGCGAAGCGGTGGAGAGTGGAGACAAAAGTGTCGGCTTGAATGGAGTATTATATTGCTCACAGATTCGGCGAGACTGCGGAACGGTTTTACATAACGCTTCCACTTTGCATACTTTACAAAGAAATATAAACAGGGACGCTTGCAATAAAACTTAAGTAGATTAGCCATTTATTCTAATATGCTGGGCAAAGGTTAAGTAATACTTTTAGGAGACAAATTGAGAGTTTATGCAATTTCAGGTGAGGTAATTACTTAACTAAAACTGTAAGGATGAGAATGATTTTTATATTATGTATAGGCACTTTTCACGCTTTTAATCTTCGCTGTTAGTTACTGGTTCAATCTCAGACACGCATCTCTTTCTTTTCTGACGACATACATATATCACAACTCTGAGAAGTTTTAAAATTAAGTCACTTTATACTCTATCAACCTAAACTTGTCAAGCCTTAGATTTTATCAACTATCAACTTAAAGGTAACTTGTCCTAATTTGACCTTTATATCGGCGTTAACAGAAATTCCGCTCTTTGAAACGCTAAGCGTTTAAGAATGACAAATCGAGGGACAAACGCGGGTATACTAATATTCATCGCACTTCTCAATCGACGCGGAGAGCGTAAGGTTAGTATAAGATTTAAGCCTCAATAACCCAATGGTGTAACAATTGGAAAAGTTGCAGGTTCGGTCCCCATCCGTTGCACTATTATCGTACCCACTCGATTGTATTCTCGAGAATAATTGATATTGTCTGACTATTGTCGTGCCCACTCGATCGTATTATCGACAATAATTGATAGAAAAACCTACCAAGGCCAAAATATTTTTTGGTCCGAACCGGGAATCGAACCCGAATACCGTTAGCTTAGTACTAACTACTAAGCTAACGAGGAACATACATAAAATTTGGAATGCCCTTCAGGCTTCCGTTTTCTCGACTAACTATAATGTGGGTGTCTTTAAATCAAGAGTGAATAGGCATCTTCTAGCAATCTTCCAGGCAAGCGCGCACCATCTGCTGCAGGCTGCATCTTCACTTACCATCAGGTGAGATCGCAGTCAAGCGCTAGTCTATATATTAAAAAAAATACATAATGTGTATACAGTATAACTCAAACAACATAAATTGGAAGATACAAGCGCAAAAATAAAACTAAACAATTACCCATTACATCAAGTCCCTAACGACCAGACGCGGGGAATTACGAAATGGCGCAGAGTTATGGAGCGCTTCAAATAAGCATTAAACATAACATAACATAACGTTACAGCGGTTCTCATCCCTCGTCTCACATGCAGGGTGGAAATGTTAAGTGTACTCAGCTTTGAGATTGTCAAGAATTATTGAAAAATAGAAAGAAAGAAACGTTTATTTTATAAATTGTGCCACACATCACCCAATAGGTATACCTAGATTAGGTATTCTAGATAAGGTTGTCCCGGCATCTCCACCACTTGAGCATTAAAGACAAAAGGCGTCAAGCAAAAGAAGCGCCGGAACAACTAGTCATACGTGGTACAACGCGGAAAAAAGATCCCAACTCAGCAAAAATAATGTAACAGCTTCTTTGAATAACAGCTACAATGTTACAATTGAAATTCTCTATGATTGAAAACTATGTTGTCTTAGATGAATAAAATTACATAAAATAATAAATTGAATATTTGGTTTAAGTGCAACTTATGTTTGCAAAGGTCCATGAACCAAATCAAAGTGAACTTGAAAGACAACATCTCGATGGTTGGATAGAAACACCTAGCTTACGCGGAAGAGCGGGAGAAGACTCATTTAAAATCGGGACGAATGAGGTACACATGAGGAGGACTAAAGTCCAAATTAGACACCGTTCATCGTTAATTTTTGCGATGAACGATGCAGTTGGTTAAATACTCAAAGACGGACGAAAAGACCTGTGAACGGTGAACGGTCGGTGTTTAGACGGTACATTTTCGATGACTAATCGGTGAATCCTCGAAAATGATAGCAAGAATCTCGAAAAATAAATGGTCTAATTTTGCCAAATGGATAAGAAAAATCCAACAAAGAAAGAGACTCCTAATAAACTTCACGCATGCTTCTTTAAATTATTCGCCTGTCACGCAGCACTGAGCTGTCGCTAAAACAGGTCATGACTCTGGTTTGAATATCTTCGACCAAAGTTATGGCACGCTTGAAACAATCATTAAACATAAAATAACCTAACATAACAGTTTCCCATCCGAGTGATAGCTCGTTCAGATAACTGCCGTTGTTATGTCCCAACAATCTCTTTTGGCGGAGAATTGTTACATTTTATGACGGTATTAATGAGTGATGGCCTTTTAAAAGGAACAAGAGCGGAGTTTTACGATGCAATGTATTTTAGTACTTCTTGTTAATAATGACACATTATGTGAGTCCTACTGCACATGATAAAACAGTAATGTAAGTATTGAAATAGTATTTTGTATTTGGTTCAGCATCCAAATATGTAGTTGTAACCCGTGGGACCAACCTCGAACATAATTATATGCATACATTGCACAAACTACATTCAAGACATGATAAAAATAATAATCATCGACGCTATCGTGATACAAAACAACGCAGCACCATCTAGTGTAAGAAGCGATAACATTTTACATTGAATTTAATTTTAAACTGGAACAGTAGTTACCTTATATCTTAAGGGTCGATTAAAAGATAATAAATCTATTTCTGAGTGAACATAAAAATTCTTTTCAAAAAACCGACTTCAAACGCCACTACAAAGTATAAAAATAATTTTATTTTGTACACGTTTGTTGAAGTCGGGCGGCTTAAATAGAAACGATGAAACCGATACGCGATGCTCACCCGATTTCAATAAGCATGTCTCTTATATGTCACCATAAGGTAAGCGTCGCGCATCGATTTCATCGTTTCTAGTTAAGCCCGCCCGACTTCAACAAACGTGTACAAAATAAAATTATTTTTATACTTTGTAGTGGCGTTTGAAGTCGGTTTTTTGAAAAGAATTTTTATTTTAAGCTTTTTAGTGTAGCTTGTTCCTGCTCTCTTTCTCCCCTCCCTCCAACACTACGGTACTGAAGTAGTCTATACTTGGTACCTACAGTACTTATTAACAACACACAATTTCTAAAGAGCTAGGACCAGGAGGTCCATGATGTAGTCCATGCTTGGTACCAGCAATATCAACTCGAAAGCGACAGTTCGTAATCCCTCCAACCCTGCAGCATCAGGATTCAGGAGCTAGAACCTTGAATTTTATATGTAGTATATGCTTGGTACCAACAATATCAATTCGTAAGTGACAATTCCTAAATCCTCACAGATTATGTAGGTAGGCAGTACCCCTGCAGCATCAGTATTGAAGAGCTAGGACCTTGAGCTCCACGATGTAGCCTATGCTTAATACTAACAGTATCAATTCGCAAGCGAAAGTCCCTAAATCCTCACAGTTTAGGTGAGCAGTACCCTGCAGCATCAGGATTGAAGAGCTAGGACCTTGAGTTCCACGATGTAGACTATGCTTAATACCAATAATATCAATTCGCAAGCGAAAGTTCCTAAAGCCTCATAGTTTACGTGGGCAGTATCCTGCAGCATCAGGATTGAGGAGTAGGACCTGAAGCTCTAAGATCTAGTATATGCTTAGGCCAAGTATACCAATTCGTAAATGACAGTTCCTAAAACCCCATAATTTAGGGGGAAGTACCTCTGCAGCATCAGGCTTGAAGAGTTGAAGGTAAAAAATTTTATGGGACCATTTCGCGAGCTTCCTCTGTCGATTAAAAAAAAAATCGCGTGAATCGGTCCAGAAACCCCGGAGTAATCGGTGGGCATACATAGAAAAAAAAAAAATATACCGGCCGAATTGATAACCTCCTCCTTTTTGGAAGTCGGTTAAAAATAAGTCTTATTTTTGGCAGGTTTTCAATTCAAAAACTGTCAGAACGTCCAATTTATTCCTCGGTTAAATGTCACTCGATATTGGTAAAGTCGGCAATAAAAGTAATAAAATCGTAGAAAAATTCTTGCACGATCGCGTAAGCGATACCTATGCTGTGGCTAGCACTTCTAACATTTTAAAGTTTAATATTTCAATACTAACACCGTTCTAGGAGCATCAAACACAAATAAAAAATTGCACTCGCGTCGTTTTCTGCAATAAAACAGGAGGCTTTTTAGTTTTGTGTTTAGAATTTTTTTTATTCGACGACTAGGTAGTCCTTGACTGAGATCTCACCTGATGGTAAGTGACGATGCAGTCGAATGCTGAGATACTCGTAGAGCGTGCCCGAACTCAGCTCAGACTCAAGATAGAGGTTAAAACGAGGCTCAAATATGCTCCGACATAAATCTGTCTCGTTTTAACTCTGTCTTGAGTTTGAGCTGAGTGAAAGTGCGGGCTAACTTGGAAGGGGTATGGCCGTGTACATTCAACCCATATCTAATCATTTCTACACGCCATCATGCCGATACGCTAAATCTCTTGGCGGCACGTCTTTGACGGTGGGGTGGTAACTAGCCACGGCAAAAAAATATATCTGTATTTTGAAAACAACCCATCATCGTTATGATCATCCCAAGCCATAGTGGGCCCACCGCTGGGCATGGCAGCCTCCTAACACCTTTGTGAACATTATGGAAACCTCTCAGGCATGCAGGTTTCCTCACTATGTTTGCCGTCGCCAAATCAATTGACATTTAATTACTTAAGGCGCACATAACTCCGAGAGATTGCAGAGGTCTAGGATTTGAACCGGACCTATCGAAAGGAAGGCCGAAGTTTTAACCACTTGGCTACAGCCCTCTAGATACCGCTAGACAAATTCCATCCGCCTTAAATTGTGGTATTTGAACCGTTGACAGTTGGAATTTCAGTCCACCCCTTTAACATTGAGCTATTGAAGCTCCGAGAAAATGTATGCATCTAACCTGATTGCTAAGATAATAATAATATTACCTTGTAATAACATAATTAATGTACTCTCAGCCACGTACGCTGCAATGATTCGATAATTATGTTATCTTTCGCGGTAAAAGACTTCCAGCTAAGAGCTGAATTCACAATGAAAATCCTACTTCCTACTAATATATACCTACTAGAGTACCGTCTTAACTATGAATATTGAAACTCCCCTTTTTACCCCCTTGGGGAGAGAATTTTCAAAAAATGTAAAATACGTAATTCTTTATTTTTGATCAAGAGCCAAAATATCAAGTTTCATAAACATAACTTGAAAAATAACTTGAAGAACGAAGGACTATCATACAAACATTCAACCCCTATTTAATCCCTTAGGGGGTAGAATTTTTAAAAACTGTGAAACACCTACTTTTTTGTTTTCAATTTAAAGCCTAAGTACCGAATTTTATGGGTATAGCTTGAAAAATAACGGAGTTTCATACAAACTTTAACCCCCCTTTTTACCCCCTTGGGGGGACAATTTTCGAAATATGTAAAATACGTAATTCTTTATTTTTAATCAAGAGCCAAAATATCAAGTTTCATAAACGTAACTTGAAAAATAACTTGAAGAACGAAGGACTATTATACAAACATTCAACCCCTATTTAACCCCTTAGGGGGTAAATGACGGAGTTTCATACAAACTTTAACCCCCCTTTTTACCCCCTTGGGGGGCGAATTTCGAAAAATCCTTTCTTAGTGCTCGCCTACGTCATAAAAGGAACCTACTGTCAAAATTTCAAGTTTCTAACTTCAGTGGTTTAGACTGTGCGTTGATCGTCAGTCAGTCAGTCAGTCAGTCAGGACAAGCCTTTTTATATAATTATAGATTATTAGCGGAGACCAATATATTTATTTAAAAAAAAACATTGATTACACAAGCTATGGCAATCCAACATCTAACACAAATAATTAAGCAGATGGCCATTATTCAATAATTAAATATTTAAAACAAACACAAGAAGGTATATGAATGGCGTGACGACTCGAAGCAGAATGGAACTAACAACACTATTACCAATCACTTGACCACAATAATATCAAACTATCTTTAAAGACTAAATACTGTCTCAATACACGTTAGATGTCTTCTTTTTGGACCGAACAAGTGGGGAGTAATGACGCCACGTCCAACGAACAATGTTACCAACGTTATAAGACTATCGTCACTAAAAGTTAAAGGATACATGATGGATGGCGCTTTAAATAATAACCGCTTCAATCTTAATATCATGACATCAATGACATAAAATTCTACTTTCCTCTTACAAAATATTATTATAAATGCGAAAGTGTGTTTGTTTGTTGGTTGGTAATGAAAAAAAACAGCCAAAATTTTGTGCAAAATAGCATATTTGTTTTGGTGTTCAAACAAAAGCTACTTTAATAGTCCATAACAGTCTCAAAGCATCTCCCAATAAGCCCATTAAACTGTTTACGCTTACATTTTAATGAGATTGTGTTAAACATACGCTCTAATAGGCGCTCGGCAAACTTCTAAATGCTCTATTCATGCTGGAGCGGCGAGCATTATACCCGTTACCTCTTCCCTTACTTCAATTCACACCTACGTAATTACCCCGTTCATTCTCGCACCATTTTTATACTAGGCAAAATGTACAGGCTTCAAATTTCAAAATTATCGAAAAAATACTTCATTTACTGTTATCATCCCACCCTGCCATACGATTGTGTAAAAAAATCGTATTAATTTGACAACTCAAATAATCTAAACGTAAAAACTCTTCTACAAATCCGCCTTCAACACCACTACAGAGTATATCAATTGTGCCTATAAAATTTGAAGAGTTCCCTCGATTTCTCCAGGATCTCATCATCAGATCCTGACCTGATGACAATGGGACCACCTGGGAAGTATACCCTTTCAAAAAAAAAAAATTTTCCAATTCGGTCCAGGCGTCTTCGAGTAATCGGAGAACATACATTAAAAAAAATCAAAGATTCTGACGAGTTAAGAACCTCCTCCTTTTTTGGAAGTCATTCAAAAACTCCATACGAGCCACACATTCAAGCTGTCAAATGAATATAATATTTTTTTTTTTACAAAAATGCATCGCTGTAATTAGGCCGGATAAATTATGGAAACGTTTTCACAAATTGATTTAATCGGCGATTCAAACTTGGAAGCGTGAAATAACACTTTCCTTCGGCATAAAGATGTTTGTTCAGAATGCGAACTAATTTTCATAGCTTGTAAAATTAGTGGTATGGGCGTAGGGAAATAAATTCATGACTATAAAGTTTCCCGACCCCGTAATAGTTCGAGAGCCCGTAGGCATTTTCGAAGAACATTGTTTCAAATTGAAAATTATGCCTCATGTTTCATGTAGACCAATTTGGGGCTCTTATAAGAGGTCAAGTCGTGTCTCACTATCTATGATTCGTGTAGAACCACTTGTGGGTCTTATGACAAGTCATGTCTCTTATGCCCGTTTTCATCAACCATACCGAAATTATCCCCTAAGTAGGATTTTCTTTAAGTATCCTTGATCCCTTAGCCAATATCAATTCCATCTTTAGGTGTTCCCTAAAAGTTCGTGGAAACGAAACCAGAATGAGATTGGAAGTTAGGTACTTTGGTGACAAAACGGGCATTAAGCTTTTATTCGTCGCAAGTAACGTATGAGTCATTTTTCATGATAAATCGAGACCCTAGCACCTGTTTGGAAAGCCTTAGACCATTCAGAAAGCAGATTCTGCTGGGAAGATATGGCAAGAAACTCAGCCGTTGCTTTTTTCAAAACAAAACAGCGACACAATCTAGATTTCTTTGCTTTTAAACTCCTTTTCAAGTTAATGTTACATTAAACTTTTCTGCAATATCTTTGTCGATGCAACGACTAAAAGTGCACTATAAAGTATAAAAATTACCTTAACCTTTTATCAAGTAACTCCTCAAAATTTCCAACTGGCTCTGGGCCCGTCTCACGAAATGGTAGAACAATTAAAACTTTGACTGCGCCGCAAATGAGAAAGGCTTGAGAAACTTATAAAAGCTTCTTAAATATCTTACAATTTGAATTTAGACGGTTAGTCCATTCGGAATCACGGCGTCTAAACCGAAAATATTTCATTAATTTTACCGTCGTCAAATAAATGGCCCATTCAACTAACTCTATTCATATTTTTGTTTATGGCCAATACACCATTTTATTTCCATAAATATTAGACCATTATTTAGTAACAATTTATTTGCCAACTTGACTAGAAGGTGACACTCAAGCATCCAAAGCAACGTAAAAATCTGTTTTTACTCACTGATATTTCCCTAATCATCTGCAAACACACTCGTCGTATTTTTTTTTATTCAACAACAAGATAGTCCTTGCCTGCGATCTCATCTGATGGTAAGTGACGATGCACTCTATGATGGATAGCGGATTAATTTGAAAGGAATATGGCTGTGCACATTCAACCCATAGGTACCCTTATAATTTGTTTTTACACGCTATCTTGCCGGAACGCTAAATCGTTTCGCGGCACGTCATTGACGGTAGGGTGGTAACAAGCTACGGTCAAAGCCTCCAGACCAGGGACAATTTAGAAATTATAAAATGCCAAATTGCCCCCGCCAGGAATGTAACCCGGGACCTCCCAGTTATAAGACCACAGCGCTCACTACTGCGCCAGGGACGTCGTCCCTTTACTATTTCTATAACACATATTCTGAATTATGTGAGGTATAGATACAAATATAGAAATTCTCTTTGACCACGTAGCTGGTAGGCCTCAAAGTAATTGATCAAAAGCACTTAGCACCACTGTTCAAAATGATATGAGTTTAATTACAGCTAAGTGCACACTTGCAGAGCTTCATGTGTGACTGAGTCTCGCAATCAGTTGCTTTGATTAGTCGACCGGTAGTGTGCTACTTGCGTTACGGTACAATTGGATACATTATATTGCGTTAAGACGGAGATATTTGATGTTTGAAATATTAATGATAGATGGGACAAAGCGACCAAATTGATTACTTGTTGAGATTTGCGTTTTTGTCCACAGGAGTTGTGGTTTTTGAAAAATCTCATAGGAATTTGGGAATAAAAGTATTTTAAATGGATTATAAACTCTAGGATCTCTACCAAAAACATTCAAATCGGTTGAGCGGTTCAGCCGTGAAAAGGAAAAAACAGTGTGAGGTAACCTTAATCCTTGAGAGTTCTCCATAATACACTCAAAGAAGTTTGAAGTCTGCCAATCCGCACTTGGCCAATGATGGGTTGAGATGGTGATAACAAGACGCAGTAGGAATAGTTATTTGCTTTTCTGCATGACTCTAATAAAAAGGTGACTGACTGACTGACTGATCTATCAACGCACAGCTCAAACCATTGAATGGATCGGGCTGAAATTTGATAGACATATGGCTATTTTGACGTAGGCATCCGCTAAGAAAGGATTTTTGAAAATTCAACCCCTAAGAGGATAAATTAGGGGTTTGAAAAATTGAATATAACGTGAGCGAAGCCACGGCCAAAATCTAGTTAGAATATAACATTATAGACTCTACTTTTTGTACAGCGAGTAACGCATTTTGGGCCATTTTATGAAGGTTAGGTTTGCATGATAAATAATATGATACAAGTTCTCAATTATAGCTGCTCTATCCTATAAATAAATCTCGATGCGTTACGGCCAATATCTATGGGAAATGACAGTGCAATTATGCTTGCAAGTCACCCAGACTGTAATTAGTCGATATTGATGCTATCCCGTGTAGCATTTGAATTATATTTGCATAACTCTACTATTGTTCGAAGAATCGATAGACGTTGGGGTTTCAAGATGATCGAATGGTAAACGTAGCGTCAGAAGGCCTCCGTTGTTGATCAGAACGAGTTAAAGTTGAAGAAGTTGAACGCTGGATACAAACGGCACAAAGCCGTGTTTTGTGGCGATCCTTGTAAGAGACATTCGTCCTTGTTTGGTTTTATAGCTTATTTTAAATAATATAAACGTTAAAATTCTTTTTACAAAACCGATTCAAACGCCACTATAAAGTATATCTATTGTGCCTACATAATTTAAAGAGTTCCCTCGATTCCTCCAGGATCTCATCATCAGATCCTGACCTGATGACATTGGGACCACCCAGGAAGTAAACAGTTTCAAACAAAAAAAAATCCTAAATCAGTCCAGGTGTCTTCGAGTAATCGGGGAACTTAACGTACATAAAAAAAAAAAAAGATTCCGAAGAATTGAGAACCTCCTCCTTTTTTAGAAGTCGGTTAAAAATACTTTAATATCAGGCGATGAAATTTTGACAACCCTTATAAAGTACCCAGAGTTAACCATAAACGTCCATGGAATTACACTAGTGGTTCGCCCCGAACTGAGACCTCGCGGTATCCCATAATTCCCAAAAGATAGTTTTAATTATATATTGTAATAATTAACTTTTAACATTAGACGCAATAAAAAATAATAATAGTTGACGCAAAACTGTTTTACTGATACAGCGCCATCTATTAGCATTATTGTGAAGCTATTAGCATTAAAAATTAAGTAATTTCGTTTCTTTATAATATTTATCTAATTTTAGTATTTGTTGTTCAAGTACAAGATATAACTGAATTTTCAACAAAGTTTCAGGTTCTAATATGCAATACTTTTTGATATATGGCTCAAATTAAAATCTCCACTTTGAAAGCCCCCCATTTCGTCAATTTTAAGGGAAAAATTAAAAAAAATATATTTTTGTACTCTGTTCAAAGTCGTCTTTAAAAAGATATATCGCAAGTCTATGTAACGCAGCAAACAAAATTTTACTTCAAATACGCTTCTATGAGAGCCCCCCTGAAATAAAGCTTTTTATATTTTTTTATACAATGTTCGGCTGAAGGCCATCAGTTTACATATTATATTTAAATTTGAAGTAATTACGTTCAGTAATTCAGACGTTATAGGGCTCTGACAGACATTTGGACGTACACACTTCTCTGTCCAGTACAGACAAGCGCCCTAGTTGACTCAGAGAACTCGCTTCGCTCGTTCAAAGAGAACTCGCTTCGCTCGTTCAATAAGTTATTGAACGAGCGAAGCGAGTTCTCTGAGTCAACTAGGGCGCTTGCCTACTAGACAGAGAAGTGTGTCCGTCTAAATGTCTGTCAGAGCCCTATAACTTCTGAATTACTGAATATTAGAACGTGAAACTTGGTTGAAAATTCAGTTATATCCTGTACTTGAACAACAAATACTAAAATTAGATAAATGTTGTAAAGAAACGAAATTATTTAATTTTAATGCGCCATCTATTAGCATTATTGTGAAGCTAATAGCTTCACTATAATGCTAATAGATGGCGCTGTGTCAGTAAAACAGTTTTATGTCAACTATTATTTTTTTTATTGTGTCTAATGTTAAAAGTTAATTATTACAATATATAATTAAAACTTTTGGGAATTATGGGATATCGCGAGGTCTCAGTTCGGGGCGAACCACTAGTTTATTATTATGCTATTATATAATTATTAGTCAATTGATTTAATAAATACCTGTATTGCATCAGAAATTCCTTTTTAATATTTCGTAAACTGGCAAGTTCATAAAATGAAACACAATTTAATCAACATTCACTATTCATTCAATGCATAGTACTCGTTTACAACTTTAATATAATTGTACCTAAAGGAGGACTAAATTCATGAAGATTTTGTTTGTTGACCTAAATCTTATGGAATGGCGAAACAATTAAAACTTTTGCACCGCAACTGGTTGAGAACAACTTTTGAATATTCCCTGAATAAAGTGTGTACTTGACATTTCCTTGTACTAGTAAAGAAGGAACAAAAAGAGTATAAGAGTAATTAAACAATTTCTCTAGTATAAGACGTTTCTCTATTTTATTGTCAAAGACGTACCCCGCCAAGCGATATAGCGTTCCGGCACGATGGCGTGTAGAAACCGATTAGGGTTATGGGTTGAATGTATACTGCCATACCCCTCCCAAGTTAGCCCGCTACATCGTCACTTACCATCAGGTGAGATCGCAGGCAGGAACTATCTTGTCATAGAATTTAAAAAAAAACTATATTAAGGTGAAAGTAACTCTGTGCCACCATCAGATCGTCCTCCTTAATCCTCAAGATTAAGATGTTAGATAGATGATGATCCTCGAATCGAACATCTACTCATTGTGACCATTCTAATGAGCCCAAATACACTATATCTGGTGTAAGTTGCTGAGGAGTTGGATATCTCGCAGACTACTTAAACTGCAGCATCAGCTCAAGGTTGTCATGGTTTGGAAATAATTCGAAGATGCAGTCCACCAAATTTCAAATTAATCGCACCTTTGAAAGTTTGTAAGACCCTTTAATCAAGTAGGAAATAGGCCTAAGCGGATCCATAAATTATAGCTAAGATCCACCTCGATTACGTTAGCTTTAAAAAACAAAACCGAATCAAAATCGGTCCATTCGTTAAAGAGCTACGAGGGAATAGACAGATACACAGATACTCGTCAAACTTATAATAACAACCGTCTTCTTCAGTCAGGCGTTAAAAACTTGAGAGCGCGAGGGAGAAACTTCCCTTAACTCACGAAAAACCTAACGGATTTATGTTTCGTCTATTTGTTTAGTGAACTGGTTGGTAACTAACTGACGACGCAGGATTTCGCGGAACGCTTTTCTGTTTAAACTCTCTAACGAGCTATAAAATTTCGCCGATTTTCCTTTCGACTGGCAGGCGAAGTTTACCTGCGGGTCGGTAAACACGGGCCCACATTCGGTCGCCGAGTTGTGATTCCCAAAATTTACTTTAAGTAAATGAAAGGATTTCTTTGCCTTAAGTTACGACTCACAGTATTATATTAAAACACTTATATAGATACTAGATTTTTCCCGTGGTTTCGCTCACGTCAAGTTCGAACTTCAAACCCCTAATTAATCCCCTTAGGGGTTGAAAAAATCCTTTCTTAGCGGATGCTTACGTCAAAATAGCTATATGTATAGGTATCAAAATTCAGCCCGATATGTTCAATGGTTTGAGCTGTGCGTTGACAGCTCAGTCAGTCAGGCAGTCAGTCAGTCACCTTTCCCTTATATATATTTAGATAGAAGATTTTGAAACAAAAATTATACAAAAAAAAAAATTAAAAAAAAATCTCTTTCTTAGCCACGATGTAAATATTTATGTACCGGATACTACAAGGCTATTTTCTTGTTCTCAATAAAAAAAAGAATTCTTTACAGTTACAACATACAACATAGCCTTCATTAGGTAGTCAAATTTTCGTCTCATTTTTTCGATGCGAAAGTGAATAACATGAATACGGCTTAGCATAAATTATCATATTCAGGTAAAAGAAATGGGCCAGAAAAGTGAATGCAAACTTGGAATTTAATGAATGTGCTCCGAAAGGTACACTTTAACTTGATAATGTGGAGTAATGAAGAATGCCCAAAAATCCGCGCTGAAAAGAAAAAAGAATTATAAACAAAATAAGATGTTACCTACATCTAGCTAGGTAGGTCGAATTTCGAGTAAGAGATCAACCGCCGAACCCAACTCGGCACCGTTCGGGAAACTTCGAGATGTCTTCTCGTCCAAAATTCCTAAGTGCCTGAAGACTAAAGTATTCGAACAGTGTGTGTTGCCAGTGATGAATAATAGATCTGAAACATGGTCGATAACTATGGGCCTTATAGGAAGGCTCACGATCATTCAGCGGGCGATGGAGAAAGCTATGCTGGGAGTATCCAAATCACAAATTAGGAAATCCTTAAGAGAACCAGAGTCACCGATATATTCCAGCGAGTCGCGAAACTGAAGCAGAAATGATCGGGGCACATAGTTCGAAGAGCTGATAGTCATCGGGGTCCGAAGGTGCTGGAGTAGTGACCCCACACCTAAAAGCGCTGTGTTGGCAGACCTTCCTCTAGATTGACCAATGATATGTCATTGTCAAAAGAAATATCGGGACCCGGGAATCGAACCCGGATCCTCGTCATCCGCAGTCGAACATACTAATCGCTAGACCAACGAGGCAGTTATTTATACTATGGTACAATCGTTTTCACTAGCGCAGAGTTTGACAAACTTACTTCAAATTGCCTGTTCTGTTCAGGAAGCTTGTTAGTTCAACTTTTGCAGCCTCCGCTGAAACTACATTGTATATGATTTAAGCTCTCATTGCCGAGATTTTGTCTTGAAAAAACTGTATCAAATTAACTTTGGAACTTTTTTAGGAAAGCGCATTCGAGTGGCGCCTATTTGCAACTTCTTTTAATGATAATAACTTAAACTTAATTCTTCAAATTGGGTACCAGACAATTACCAAAAACGCACGGACGTGCTTTTTTAAATAGATGAATAGCGAGCAAACGAGCAGGCGGGTCACCTAATGTTAAGTGATTACCGCTGCCCATGAACACACAAGTGCACCAGAGGCACCACCAATGCGTTGTCGGCTTTTCAGGAATTTGTTGGTTGGCATTTAGGAAAGCCGTCTTTAGTTTGGTTTTAAAAATAATATGAAGACGAGCCCGGGCTAACATAATATAGGTCAGGACATGTCCTCAATAAAAAAAAATTGAAATTACAAATTCAAAAACCGCGACGTAAATGAATTCCGGCAAATGGTAGGTCAGAAGGTTTTACCTTTAACTTTTACGGAATGAGGATACTAACCGAATGTTTGCGAACGCTGCAAAGTGGTACTTTAGCAATTATTCATGTGACCTGCGATGTTTTTGATTATTACTATGGATGATCATATCTGAAATAAATGAATTTGAATTTGAATTTGAATTTGAATTTGAACCCCGCTTGCTGGCGATTAGTATAACTAATTGATTTTGTCTTGTGAATCTACTAGAAATATTTTCTTTTAATAATAACAATGTCCTCCCGAACGAACCCGGCCACAGCAGCCAATCTCCACACGGCTTAACCATCTGCGCGGGAGATATAATAGTGCACAAGTGTGTGTGCAAACATTCACACACATATTATTATCAACAGAAATATAGTGCATAATAAAATGTATATAGAATCTAATTGTGTCCGGTTGAGATGTAGAAGACGTTTTTGAACCTCCACCTTTGAAAATGTTTTGAATTTCTTTGCCACACCATAGATTTCAAGCGAATTAATTCTTCTTCTTCTTTATCAACTAATAGACGTCCACAGCTGGACAAAAGTCTCTTGTATGGACCTCCACAGGTCTCGGTCTTGCGCCGCCTCAATGCAGCGGCTCCCTGCGACTCGTTTTAAAAGCGAATTAATTGCAATCACAAAAATTTAACTACACGGAAAGAATCGAGATAATTGAATTGAACCCGCCGGAAATGCAGGAAACTTTAACGAAACGGGCGTCCGAATGTTTGCGAACCCCGCAAAAGGTTCAAAGTGGTCCTTTAGCAAATTATTCATGCGACCTGCGATTTCTGACCCCTGCTTCCGGGTGATTAGTCTAAAACTAATTGATTCTGCGGCCAGAGTCGGACACTCGATAACGGGGCCCTAGCAGCAAAAGTTAATGGATTGCCTCACCAAATGCGGTTTGCTATCCTCAAGCGATATCTAAATTGGCTGAAAGTTAAATTTGAAATGGGGTAAATGTAGATCACCAAACTATGAGCAACTAACCCATTTCAAAAATCAAATTAAGGAAATAACCATCGAGAAAACCCAATAGAGACGATACAGCATTGTAAAGTCGACATCTCCTGAGGATGCTCCCGTGTCGGGGCGAAACGTGCATTGAGAGTAGTATAAAAATCTTGTGTGGTGGTGCATGTGAGTGGTGGTGGCATTGCTTGCTTGGCAACTTGGCTTTTTTGCTTGGTTGGAAAGGTAAGCGGTGCTTGGCTTTTAACTGCATGTTTGACCATACAGATTTTTTCTATTGGCGGATTATAGCAAAATAACTCTAACCTTTTCTTGCTAATCATGAACTTCCGCAAAGTAACGCCTGATTCTATCCAATAAAACCCAATACGTATAGGATTTAGGAAGTACATATTATCAATGTTCTGTAGCCTATGCACGAACATTTTAACTTTCGAATTGTAAAGGTAAAGTTAACGCTAATGTAAAGCCTCAATAGCCCAACGGTTAAAGATATGGACTGAAAACTGAAAGGTCGCAGGTTCGAGCCCCACCAGTTGCAGTATTGTCGTACCCACTCCTAGCAAACGCTTTTTGCTTAATTGGAAGGGAGAGGAGATTATTAGTCAAGTTCATCTTAGCTGATATTCCTATTATATGATTCAAAAAACTTCAATAGACGACAATAAAATGGTTAACTTGGTTGTTTCTAAATTAGGCTATTGGATAGAATAAATCAAATACAAATAACGGTTACCTATCTACGATATCGATAATAGAATTGGTACTAACAATAAAGTTTAGTACAACAATAGCTGTTAATGTTCAAATCGCGTGGAGTCTAGCTAGGGAATAACCTACAGTCAAGGGTGTTCCAGCTCATATCGATAGTTCAAATTATTTAACGATGGTTACTATGAAAAATGAAGTACAATCTAATGCGTCAAAATCAAATCAATTTCAAAAATTATTTATTTATTTCAAGTAGGCCAAACTGTGGCTCTTGACAAGTCAAAACTCTACCACCGGTTTGGCACCGGTATGAGCTAACTCCTTTGCTTTCAGCCAAATCGGTTCATTCGTTGTGGCGTGAAGGATTAAAAAAAATACACAAACACACAAACTAACTTTCGCCTTTATAATATTAGTGTGATCATAATGATTTGTACTAAGGCAACAGGTTCATCAAGGGTTATACAACTGGGCATTGTCGCACAGATGAATATAGTGGAACAAGTATAAAATAATGTGGAGCAAAATAATGTGTGTAGGTTCTTTACATGCAGTGGGTACGCTCGATCGAACACAAAGGTCGAAAGCCGCCCGGGATCAGCGGCTAAAGGAAATTGTACAAAGGCCATGTTCCTACACTTGTAACTTGTGGAAGCCAAGTCCTGTTGAACGATGTTTCTCTGTTTTGTTAAATTTCTCTTTTGTCTGTGTTCACTGATTGGTGTGCACTCGATCATGATCATGCCATGATGACTGTCCCGCTTTGAGCGGGACAGTCCCACATTTGAGCAGTGTGTCCCGTTGCCCCCAAACAATATAAACAATATAAAATGTCCCGCTTTGGTTAACAGGTTCAGGTTTAGAAAGCAGATGTAGCTGAGAAGAGCCGACATGAAACTTAGAGAAATAAAACAAACCGATTAATCTTCCTTATCAACAGTCTATCTGTTGATAAGGAAGAATAATCGAAGTCTATCAAAGTGATCAATGTGGTACCAAGGATACTGGAGTGCGATGCGCTCGTTTCAAATTGTTAACTGAAATATTTCACAATGGTTTTGTCGAAAACTTTACAGAAAACCCGAACTAAAGCGCGTCCATCTTGAAATTCCCGAAACCGCTAATCGAGTTACAGTTTTATCCAAAGTGGGAAGTTTTGCAGCGCGCTCTTACTTGGCTAATACTTTCAAAAGAAAAGGCGATTAAGGCTGCTATCACATCCTTGATATTCTTGGTATTTTTTTTAGAAGGAAAATCACTCATACCATTCCATTAATGTCTCGTTCTGAAAATAGATTTCTTGTAGGTACATCCACACACCGTGATCTAGAGCCACTTGTATTGTGCAAGTGGTAATTTGATATCGCTATGCTTTCGGGGGCGAAGTCGTTATTTCCGGTCTATGGGATCGCAATATCTACCAGCTGTTTGAAGAAGACTTCTTGGTATATAGAAACTATTAGAATTTCAGTTAATATTTTCAACGCAATCGGGGTTTTTTTTTTGTTTTTTTTTTTTTAAATTTAAGTACTTATTTTGTTAAGTATTTGAAGTGAGTTTGTGATGAATTTTACAAAGCCGTTAAGCCAGTTACTGTTTCGTATAAAGTAAGTGGAAAGTTTTGTGTCGAGGACTATGTCTTGCTTCGGAAAGAAAATCTAATTAATAGTTGCGACTTGCGGGGGCGCCATCAACAAGTTTAACAACTCTATTACGCTAGACAAGTGACGATTCACGACTATACGTACTTACTACTTAGAAACCCTTGGTTTCTTCCACAGCAAAATAGTACATATATCAAAAATTTGTTTAGCACTATGGGAAGAAGCTGATTTTGAAGATTTTTTTTTACTGAATTCCAAAAAGGGAGGAAGTTCTCAATTCGTCGGAATTTTTTTAAGCTATTGCATAGCTTCTATCGCGGGTCTTGAGCGTGGAGACTGAAAATAACCTGACACGGGACTCCTCTCACCGCTAGATGGCGTTGATAAAAAATGCTATGCAATAGCTTTACCGCAGCAGTCCCCGAGTGCCACACGTCTTTTTTTTTTTTCTTTTTTTATGTATGTTCCCTGATGGGTGTCGGGTCGGGGGTGTTTTAAATTTTCAATTCACATTTGTTACAAATGTTATGACCTATTACATGTTACATTTTCGTTTGTAATTAATCAATATCCACATTTTAACATCACTAAAATACCCAATTCCCTCTGTCCGACTTCTTCAAACCAACACAATTTTCCGGGAGTCTTACATCTTTAAACCAATACAATTCTCCGGGATAAACTACTCTATAGTTACAAAGAAACATGACGCGATGTTAAATATTTGATCGTTTTAAGCCATCCCGCCGACAAAAGACAAACACCTCTCCCTTTGTGCTCGGCTTCCGGCGGAGCATATTTAAACTTAAAGCAAACATGTCGAGATGCTTCCAAAGCTTTGTGACACTCGAGGGCCCTTGTTCTGATGTTCCCAATGTACCTACAATCTACATCCTTCTCTACGCTTCTGCCAACGCGACAAAGCAACACACGGCAGATCTATGAATTAGGCTTCCATCCAAACCATCCAAAATCAAAATCAAAATTTATTTATTTCATGTAAGCCAACTTGTAGCTCTTATGACACGTCATAAATCTACCACCGGTTCGGAATGCAGATTCTGCTGAGAAGAGCCGGCAAGAAACTCAGCAGTTGCTCTTTTCAAAAAAAAAATTTTTTTTACAATAGGTAACAAAACTATGCTATGTATACAGTGCTTCCACAATGAAGTTTCAAAAATGCATACGTATGTATATACAATCCAACGCATGTTAAGACGGGCAGACAAAGCAGACCCATTCCCGTTGGTGGCACCCGTTCACGAGCAAATCTAAAATTAAGTCGAGTCATCTGAAATTTCTTACATGGTCTTCCATATTATATAGATATTTCCATTAGTAGCGACCCATCTCGGCAACACACGGGTAGCACTAATTTATCAATAACAAAAAAAAAAATTGTCAATCCGATCGCTACCCAACTTTACAGGATCATCCGCTGTGCTAATCTGAAGATCGCCCAAAAATTTCATCAAAATCGATCCAGCCGGTTTGGAGTCCATGGGGAACATCCGCACGTACACACATTCCGTCGACTCGGCGACGAGAACCAGTTTAACATGCGAAGAGACAGTGCTAAGCGGATGCTGTATAGATCTGTAAGCGATGATCTCAAATAAGGAGGCTGAAGGTTCATTTAATTTAACCATCTTCCCATAGCATCGCACTAGAGTAAAATACTTAAGTTTAATGTCGCCTCAAATGGCCGACGCAGAACACTCGCCCGGGAAAATAAAACGGTCTTAAATGATCTCTAAGAATCTTCGTTATAGTTATTCCATGAACTTAACTGCTCTTGTTACTGGCTGCACGTGTTCCTTTAAACACGATATTATCACCTGCTAACTGCTAATTACTATTCAAACTAATGTTTTAAATACGAAAGTAACCTCTGTCTCTCAGTCTGCTACCTCCTTAAATCGAAACGATGAAACCGATACGCGATGCTCGCCCGACTTCAATTAACGTGTCTCTCATGTTTCTCTGTGTTGCCTTCTGGTGATACATTAGGAACACGTTTATTGAAGTCGGGCGAGCATCGCGTATCGGTTTCATCGTTTCTATTTAAGCCGCCCGACTTCAACAAACTTGTACAAACTAAAATTATTTTTACACTCTGTAGTGGCGTTTGAAGTCGGTTTTTTGAAAATAATTTTTATGTTACAAAAAATTAAACTTGGGGAGGGACAAACAGGGAATGATAGTTATGGGAATTTTACTCCCTAATTTCGACAAACCTGAAGAATGTCGCGGGCAAAAGCTAGTTATGTTATAAAAGTTACAAAGGCGTGTGTATTACGCTTCTAAGGTTGCAATACACAACTATTCTGCACGCTTTTCAAGTCGTCTTTTAAGGGAGGTGGCCTGAAAGAGATTACTGAGAGCGATAAGACCGCCATGTTGCTTGCCCAATGAGAAGAAAAGAAACATCCCCAAACATTTCTGTTACATTTCATCCTTCTTTTGGATCATACAAAAGTAAATGGCCCGAGAGTCCGGACGAAATTTTGAGTGAGGGCTCGATAAGAACTGAAGTTAGGGCACGCGTGTGTGTTTAAAAATATTTATAAGATGACAAGTTAACATCCCTACTAATATCACACTGTTTGTGTGCATGAGCGTAGCGCGCGCGTGTGTGTGTGTGTGTGTGCGTGTGCGTGTGCGTGTGTGTGTGTGTGTGTGTGTGTGAGTGTGTGTGTATGTGTGTGAGTGTGTGTGTGAGTGTGTGTATGTTACTCCTTCACGCCACAACGAATGAACCGATTTGGTTGTTTGGAATGGAGATAGCTCATATGGGTATGGATTAATTAACACATAGACTATATTTTATCCTGGAAAATTAAATAGTAACCACGGGAATCAAAATACCTTTATCCATGCGGATGAAGTTGCGGACATCGGCTAGTTTAATGTAATTTAAAGATTGTCTCTGAGTGCGGCAATAAATGCTTTATCAGATAAGTATATGTAATTAAAAGTCTTTAGACCTGAACAAAATACTCATACGAGTTCATGGTTTCGTTGAACGTAAGATAAAACGGCCTAGAACGGCCGGTCAGCACAATTTTCTCTCCAATAGTTCTCGACCCTGCACACACGACTAACGCCCGCTCCTGATAAATGCCCAGTGTAGAATAATGGCGGCCGACTCGAAGCCGACAAAGGATGTGACAATATTCTATTTAAAATATGAAATAACTTTTTAAAACTGTTACTTTGTCTGACTACAAAGGAAATTTTAGATTGACATGTGCCTGGAGTTTCGTGCACGTGAATTTAGGTTTAAAAATTGTTTTTACAAAACCGACTTCAAACGCCACTACAAAGTATATCAATTGTGTCTATAAAATTTGAAGAGATCCCTCGATTTCTTCAGGATCCCATCATCAGATCCTGACTTGATGACAGTGGGACTACCTGGGAAGTATGCCATATCAAACAAAAAAAGAATTTTCCAAATAGGTCCAGGCGTGTTCGAGTAATCGGAATACATATGTATGTACATAAAAAAAAGATTCCGATGAATTTAGAACCTTCTCTTTTTTTGGAAGTCGGTTAAAAATCTTATTACGTTCCATTTTTCCTAATCTTAAGACTATGTAGAACAATAAGCTGTTGGTTTTCCTCGATAAATAAAATAAAAATTAAATAAATTGTCCATCCACCTTTAACGTTCTTTCATTTAACTGTATTAAACTGTGCAGATATCTAAAACTTTAAAATAGCGTTAGCTGGTTTTAATGAAATGGTATACCTACTACTTCAAGCTACGCTCAAGTAACTAGTAAAAACTTTAAAAAAATATGAAGATTTTGCGGAACTAGAAGTTATGAACTATTTATAGAGATTTTTTTAAGAATATTAGCCAAGCTGAATTTGAGTTATATTCTCCAATCCCCACCAAAAAAGCGAAAAGCTTGTGCTAGGAGTGGCTACGATAATAGTGCAACGGGTGATGCTCGAACTTACGACCTTTCAATTTTCAGCACCTTAACCGTTGAGCTATTGAGGGTTTAAATTGAGTTGCATAGAAATATGAAATTACATAAATTATTATAAATGCTTTTTTTTTTTTGAAAAGAGCAACTGCTGAGTTTCTTGCCGGCTCTTCTCAGCAGAATTTGCATTCCGGACCGGTGGTAGATTTATGACGTGTCATAAGAGCTACAAGTTAGCCTACATGAAATAAATAAATTTTGAATTTTGAATAATAATGGTTTAGAAAAAAAAAGTTTAGAGAAATCGCACGTTTTCTCTTGACTTGGTTTTAATAGCTGAAAGGTGAACAATTAATTAAGTGAGCGATGGTGACACAAGACGAGTCGAACCGTGCATTGTTCTGGAATGTTCTCGAATAACGTCAGGAACACATAATTTTCTGCTCGAGTAAAACAAACCGAGGTGTCTTGTGCATTGCGAAGTTGTCGAGACTTTAGTTGTTCGCCTAGTGTTCCCGTTTCTATACACTTTATGTATCTAAGTCGAGGTTTGGACGACCTCCATGGCGCGTGAAGGAAATTTCGTACTCTTTCAGAAAAACATATCGTCGGGGATAGTGCAAAACCGCGTATGTACCATTGGTAAAAACCGCGGATCTACACTAGTCACAGTTTTACAGGGGAAGTTTAAAACTTTATAAATTTCTTATTTCTACAGCTATTGGGCTAATTTTTACACAGAGAGTATTAATTCATGTGTTCTATGTATTGATAAAAAAATAGATATCTTTTAAAGCGATTAATTTAGTCGGTACGACACTTACGCGGTTTTGATATTTTGACCACAAACGTATGAAAATTGATTTTAAGGTACTAATGCTAGTTACGCGGATTTGTACTATCCCCGACGATATCCTTCCTTCCTATCCTTACTAATTTTAAACTATCAATTTACATTTAAAAAAATATCACTCATGACGGAACTTTCAATCCACAGCCAATGTCGGGCACCGCAACGAGTTTTAATTTTTTTTCTAGTTTCTAAGCTGTAGAGAACCTAATATTGCAATATTGACAAAACCAAAGTAGATATAGGTACTCCAATCAAGTAACATTTTTATAAGCAGTTCTAAAAGAGATGTGCAATCGCTAACGAGTAACGAGTCACAAAACAAATAGTTTTATATTTCGAACTCAACAATTTTGTTTCCAATAAGTTCAGACTATCCGTGAGAGGGTGTTAACGACCTGTAGTGACGTCACCTCTCACTCTATCTGGAGTGTCGCGAGCAAACGTCGCGTATGTTGTAAATCCATTCCATATTCAAATTGTCATGATTTCATAAAATGAATTCTGAATGTCATGAATGCATGGCGCCTGGTGGTCACCATATTAAATTTTGATTACTGTCATATCTTTAGTGACACTCCCAAGATTAACACTAATTGATTGACGTAAAAATCATCAAAATCGGCCCACGCGTTTGGTCTCTAGAGCACCACAAACATACATACATATGTTCTCACTTCAGAAGGTGGTCACTGAACATCAGCGTTGGGACACCTCGCACCCACAGCTTTGAAACTTAGCGGCTTCGCCAGTGTTAAGTCTGTGGGGCTATAGTAGCCCCAACACAAGCTGAGTGACTTACCTTTTGGTAGCGTTGCACTGCTGTACAAAGTAACGATATCTAATGCCTATCATAGCTGTGTTTTTAAATTTTGTATATTTTTGTGTTTATTGCTACCAATAAAGATATTTCTATTCTGTTATATTCTATTCTATAGATAGGTAAGTAACGGTTCAACTAGGTGAAGGTGAAACGTTTGTGGGAAACGCTCATTATTTTGGAGATAGTATAATACGTTTAATTTTTATGTAAGCTAAGGAAAAATCGATTATATTTATGCATAGTGTTGTGGAACGCGATCATGACGTGATAGCTAGTTCACGTAAATATTCGTACCGAGCGGCGATCAAACTGATATCGTAAATAGGTATTCTAAGTTATAGCCGATCATGACACTTTTAAGATATTAACCTTTATCGGTTTTAAATTGGCTTAGTACCGAAGCACTAGATATTCTTACTTAAAAAAAAAAATAGTCTTGCCTGGATTTTCCAGTTTTTAACTCGCAGACATTAGTATTTTAAGATTCCCGCGAAAACTCTTT
Organism: Hipparchia semele; assembly: GCA_933228805.2. Lineage (NCBI taxonomy): Eukaryota > Metazoa > Arthropoda > Insecta > Lepidoptera > Nymphalidae > Hipparchia > Hipparchia semele. The sequence goes on along the minus strand of OW121725.1, from coordinate 2,057,878 downwards.
GATTTATTGATTTATCGAAACAAAATAGTAGTAAACATGTTTAAAAAATTATATTGTACTAGTTGATGCCCACGGCTGTGCTCGCGTGGATTTAGTTTTTAAAAATCCCACCTATGTCACTCTGCCGGTCCTCAACTACACCCATGCAAAAAATCACGTCGCTCCGTTGCTTTGTTGCGGCGTGATTGAAGGACAAACCAACAAACAAACACACTTTCACATTTATAATATTAGTAAGGATATTGCACCATACTACCCTCATGAGGCATAAGGTGACATGACTCCTAACAACGAGGATTGCCTGGGAGAAATTGCTTTGTACCTAGTTTTAAGTTAGTATTAATATTGTATTGTTTTCTCTTAAATGTGCAACAAAGATTTTCAAGCTTCATAGCTTCATAGCTTTTTTCTTGCATAGCTTCTATCGCGGGCCAGCGTGGAGACCGAATCTAGAAATTCCGTAACGAAAATAACCTGACAAGGGACTCCTCTACGGTGAGCCGCTAGATGGCGTTGATAAAAAATGCTATGCAATAGTTTTACCGCGGCAGTCCCCGAGTGCCACACGTCTTTTTTTTCTATCTATCCATCTACATACAGTTTCATAGGTAAGTGAGGTTTGTAAAATTTATTTGCACCAGAAACTTCCTCGGCGTTCATAGTTTTCAAAACTAGATAAAAGTGACGGGTTGCGGAGTCGGCGGAATTTTTTCCAATAAACTGCAAGTCGGCACGCTCCGCGCTAACGACCCGCAGTGACAAACACTTCCCGGCGGAGTGTCGCCAACTCGCGGCATCGACGCCTAATGACGCGGAACTGTGACTGTGTACTATGTGACGCTTGTTCACTTATTTTGTACGCGCCTTCGTCCGGGAGGATTAAGGTTTTTTAATTCCCGCGGGAACTCTTTAATTTTCCGGGACAAAATGTAGCCTATGTAAGTATGGGTATGAGCTTCCACCATTCCAAATTTTAGTCAAATCGTTTCATTCGTTATGTCGTGAAGACTAATAAAAACACACACGCACACACACTCACACATACTAACTAGAAATTTTCTCTTTAATATTAGCTTGCTTAGTTTTTGTATGCGCCTTCGACCGCGTGGAGTTAGTTTTTTAAAAATCCCGCGGGAACCCTCTGTTTTTGGAGCCTGATCGCATGATATTGCGTAGAAAAAAAAATTATCTTTGGTTTAGTCTGGTCACTGATGGGGAACAAGGCCGTGTAATTTCGCATTTTACAATGCTGTGTAGGGACCTGTTAAGGCTACGAGTTGTAAAGTTCACCGACAAAAGTCCACTGTTGGACATAGGTTGCTTGGAATGGTCACCGCAGAATACGATTCTGTTCCGCCTACATCGGCGTCTTCCAGAGACTGAGACCGTCCGTACGTCGGTGGTTAGTAGCCAAGTAGTCCTACTAACTACCTTAATCTATGCTACAAATATCTCGAAAATTTCTCTTTCAAGTATCTGCCCATTTTTGATAAGAAAAAAGTGTCTCAGTGATATAATGGTTACACACTGGGCAGCCAATGGCGCGTGAGCGAATAGGGTCGTTATAACACACTCTGTGACAGCGTTTTATTATCCGAGGGTGACGCGACCCAAGGAAATGTTGTGGAAAATATGTGAACCGATCTATCGGTCAAATAATGGCCATACAATGATAAGTTCGAGAAGAATACGCATTACAAATGTGCTGACATATTGAGTCCCTGATGTCTTCTTTAATATAGAAAAGTTTCCTTTTACTCCAAGTAAGGAATAAAGATATCCCTACAAATTACAATTATTCTCTCCGCCGAGTTTGTCAGCTTATTTCTGAAAAACTACAGTAGGGGTTTTTATAATATGATTTTCCTCAATAAATAGCTTCATTATGCATATGGGTTTCGGTGTATTGCACACTAGAAGATACGACCATTGAAGTAGGTACATATACATAGTTCCTTTGAGGCAAAGTAAAGAGGCAAATTAGAATACTTCCAATTTCCTGTCAAGGGAAAAATGAATAGTCAGATCGAACTAATCTGCCTTCATCTACATGCGGATAGACTCTAAAATAGCCACCTAATTAAAAAGGCTCCTTTGTTATGCAGATCCACCGAATAATCGCGAGTACACGACTTCATAAAACCTTTCGAATGAAAATCGATGTCTTTTTTCCTTTTTCTATTTCCTGTATAGAGTAGGTTTGCTTTATTTGTCTTCAACTTTTTATTTTTATTCGATAACTAGCTGATGCCCACGATTTCGTCCACGTGCATTTAGTTTTTAAAATCCCGTGAGAATTCTTTGTATTACCGGGATAGAAAGTAGCTTAAGTCACTCTCCAGATCCTTAACGATAGCCACGCAAAAAATTACCTACATCGATCTATAATATAATGAAAAACCAGCGCACGTTCTCCTGGGATGCACAAGCGTGGCAGACCAACGCAAGAACCATCTAGGATCCCTAGCCTCACTTCGAGAAGTCCTTGGCAACCTGGACGGCCTACTAGGCTTAGCTTGGATGGCTGGAGAACATTGAAAGGATTGGTGCATCACACACAACAGACCATGACTGGTTTACGTTTGGAAACCAGCCCAGCAAGAAGAAAGAAAGAAGAAGCTCTATAATTACTAATAGTAAGAATAAAGTTCAACGGTAGAATAAGGCCGGTTTAAACCTTAAATTAACTCTTTACTAATAAATGTAAATGGAAAGTTTATTTGTGAAGGACAAACATATTTTTTTGGTTATTGCTGCAATTACGCTGCAACGTAGCAACGGAGTCACGTGACTTCTACAAAAGTAAAAATGTTGGACTATGTCAGCAATTTTATTGGCTCGACTACCGATGGCGTAAAAGCCTCTTAAAACTTAAAGTGCTACATTAATTTTTAACATTTTTGACTAAGAAACACTGTTGTCTAAATTGAAACTGTTAATTCCCACGGCGTTTTCATTTACCTCGCGTACGGCGCTTCTCTGTGAGTTTTCATAATGCTAATTTGTTTGCACAGACTTGAATAGGAGAGCTCCTGCAACCTTTTTAATAAAATTACCACAGTATTTCCAGGTATTTTTTTTAAAACGTGTGCAAGATTAGTGTACATTATGTTTTTAAACTCTTTATTTACAAATTACTGTTGGATGTTTTGAGTCTTATTATTTCTATTAAATTCATACTAAGTAGATTGTTACGTCCATTTTTACTTTCGTATTTTTAACTGAGCAACTTTTTACTTACATTATGGGTTTAATGCATTTAATCCCTACTTCTCTACTAATATTATATACCTATGCGAAAGTATGTTTGTTTATTGGTTTGTTCTTCAATCGCGCTGCAACAGAGCTATAGATCGACGTGATTTTTTGCATGGGTATTGTTGAGCACCAGAAGCGTTACGCATCTCATCAGGCAGTTAAAGTAAGCTTTTAAGTTAAGCTTAACTAGCAAGAAACAAGCAAAGTGGGTTGCACAAGCCAGTATTCGTAATGAAAAAATGAAATGAAAATATTCTTTATTGTACACCAAAGGATAACAGCTTACATGACTAATACATACATAAACAACACAGAGTAGGCGACCTTATCGCTAAAAAGCGATCTCTTCCAGGCAACCCATGGTAAAAGAAGGAGTACCTTCATGATTAAAGTAGAATTCCCCCACAAACTTATGAAGTGATTTATAGAAAGTTAAAACGTTAACTTGAACTAGATATTCGTCATACTTTAAGAAACATCTGTATACGAAGTCTTTAATAAAAGCTTATCTTTTGCTAAAAGATAAATTTTATAGTCTCCCCACATTTTTCTTGCTGATTTTCGTAGGGACCTTTTTTCGTTGAAACTTTTAATTTGTCTCTATTTACATCGAAACGCCGTAACAAAGGTCTGTCATAACATTTTATTAAAAAGAAACTTCGCTTATTTCCACACTCCATCTTGTATAATAGAGTTCCCGAACTTCTTGACGGTTTTCTCAAAACTGCAACTATTAATTACATTTTCTTTGAAAGCAACACTCAAGTTAGACTGCAATGCAAAAACTTCCCAACTGGATGTTCGTAACAGGATTAACGACTTTATAAAATCCATTGCGGTGTTACTTCAGAATCCCAACAAAGTTTTCGAGAGCATCTAGAAAATATTTAATTTGCATTTTAAAATATAAATAAGTTCACACTTTTGACCCCGCATTGGCTTCGGGCAGCTTGACCGCTTGACCGTGTCTTTTTATTTTGATTTGATTTCACCTGATGATAAGTGACAATGCAATCTAAGATGGTAGCGGAATAACTAGGAAAGGGTGCGTAAGTCATTTTGGCGGGTTTTAACATTTTTATACCATTCGATATTGTTGTTTGTAATAAAATCAATTTAAGTTTTTTTTGGTAGTTTAACTTAACTTTACTAAAGATTTTGACAGTTGACAGAACTCTTCATTGAATGGCATTAAAATGTTAAAACCCGCCACAATGACTTACGCACTGTTAGAACTTCACTGACGTTATTCGAAAATACTTTTTTAAGAAAAGTAAAATCGCAGGATTTGTATAAATTGAGTAAACCAACGCGAGAGGGAGCGGCGTCAAAAGCCCGCGAAAGCCGAATCAGCGATACGGCGATACCTATCAGCGGCTCGCAAATTGAGGGAAGAGATACCCTTAAATGCAGATGTCTGTGATAAAACCATTCCCATTTCATTTTGTCTCGCAAACCAACCGCTTAGTTACGGAACAAGTTTAGTTTTGGCGCTCCAATTTCTTTTATTTTCTTTACGTAAACGAAAGCTTAGATTTTATTAGATAGGTGAGCGCCAATTTCACCATAGCCGAGTAATGTTTCTCTGACGAATACATTTTGACTGATTTTCAATACAAAAACTGTCCGAATGACAAAATTACTCTTCAGTTAAACGTTACTCGGCAATCGTGAAACTTGTTGGTAGGTACATTTCACCAGCTAAACTTAAAAATCCTTTTTACAAAACCGACTTCAAACGCCACTACAAAGTAGGTATATCAATTATTGTGTCTATAAAATTTGAAAAATTCCCTTGATTTCTTGGATGGGACCACCTGGGAACTATTCCCTTTCAAACAAAAAAAAAAGATTTTTCCTAATCGGTCCAGGTGGTTTCGAGTAATCGGGGATCATACATAAAAAACAAAAATAATAAAAAATCCGACGAATTGAGAACTTCCTCCTTTTTTGGAATTCGGTCAAAACAGAATATATTAGTAGCTAAGTGGGTTAAACACTAGTAGCATCTTACTAAGTAAGTCGCGGTTACAAATCGCGGATAACTTGCTGGCTTTTGCCCACAACTTAATCCGCGTCGAATTCAGTTTTAAATATCGCGCGGGAGCCCTCTGTTTTTCTAGTAGCCTATACGGCACTTTCTTGATTCTCAACTATAGATACCCATGCAAAAATTACCATCAGAAGATCCTTTGCTCCGTGGCTGTGTGATTGAAGGACAAACCAACAAACAAACACCCTTTCACATTTATAATTTAGTAGAAACACACTTAAGCACACCTGAATTTCTCACGAGGAACCCTAAAGATGGGTGATCTAAGCTAGGTATGTACACATTTATCTATTAAGCTCTCGCTCATTAGTTTGCAGTTAAAAAGCCATTAATCGGCGGAATGAATGAAGGTGGCGAGACAAAGGGTGGTTGCGGCATTGATTGTCCCAGAGCGGTTGCTAATGAACTTGCAGCTGGAAGGGTGAGTGCGATAAATGGTATGGCCTGATTACCTATCTTGTATTTTACCAAGGAGGCATGAACTAGGATGGTAAAACCACAGGTAAGTACGGCATTGGTTGTTTCGGAGTAGCTCCTAACGAACTCGCATACAAAAGTGCGAGTGCTAGGTATAAGCCAGAGATTGATTCTAAGAAGGGTCTTTGGTTACGTGCGTGCGTGCGTGCGTGTGTGTGGCTGTCTGTCTGTCTGTCTGTGGCATCATAGCAGCCGAACGGATAAACCGATTTTGATTGTTTTTAAGCTATTGCATAGCTTCTATCGCGGGCCTTGAGCTTGGAGACCGAATCCAGAAATTCCGTAACGAAAATAACCTGACACGGGACTCCTCTCACCGCTAGATGGCGTTGATAAAAAATGCTATGCAGTAGCTTTACCGCGGCAGTCCTTGAGTGCCACACGTCTTTTTTTTTGTTTGAAAGGTGAATAATTCATGAGTGTTTCTTAGAAAGATGGCCGCCGCCACAAAATGGCGGATTACATATTTTTTCGCAACTCCCTCAATATGGGTATCAAATATATCAAATATCAAAGGGCTTGACTAGTAGAACACTATACACCATGACAAATTTCAAATCCAAGATGGCCGCCAACACAAAATGGCGAATTACATAATTTTATTTTTAAATTCACATGCCAGGGGTGTTTTAAATTTTCAATTTACACTTATGTGTAAAATCTAAATTGACGTCAAGTCTTGGGCATCAACTAGGTATACTGTCAATTTAGTTTAGAGATTGTGTACAACCGAATTAGCCACATTGATGGTTGCAAATCAAATTATCACCATCGGTCCAACGCGACCCCAAACGTTAATTGCACGGTCGAAAAATAATTACGGGGGACTGTGTTTACACAGGCGGAAAAACACACGACCGGGAAAATTTGTTCATTTCGTATTTTCATTTTATCAGATTTTAGATTATTCTTGAAAATTCGTTGAAGCGGTTTTTCAGTTTAAAAAAGTATAAATATTGAAAAAACGGTAATTTTAATAAAAATGCCCTTCCGACTGAATCCGGCCACGGTGGCCAATCTTCTCGGAGAGTAGCCATCTGCGCGGGAGATATTATAGTGCACAAGTGTTTGCGCAAACACAGGTGCACTCTCTATTCCCTCACTCGCATTTCACGACATCATTTATAACCTAAAATAAATAGTTTCATAACTTTGCTAACAAAAGATTTAGAAAGACTTTTTTTTTTCGTTTAGGGATCAGAGACCTTTTTTGAGTTGTCTCACTATTGATCTGGATGTGCGATATGTATAGTTCAAAGGGAATGTAATATATACGATCGGAATACTTAACGAATATGCTCGTAGCTCTTTCGATTTGAGAAGTGTGTTTGTTTAGGATTTGGCTGTTCAGGATAGTGTCCCCGACCCGTTTACATTAGCCACTGGCCGAAACCCGCCCACGACATCAACTTATTTTGTTGATTAGACGTTTGAAGTATTGTTTACGGAATGAGCAAAAGCCACACAAATTACCATATTATCGTATTTTTTTCAGTCTTCAAAACTTCTTTAGACTTCTTTATATTTTTAAGCTATTGCATAGCTTCTATCGCGGGCCAGCGTGGAGACCGAATCCAGAAATTCCGTAACGAAAATAACCTGACACGGGACTCCTCTCACCGCTAGATGGCGTTGATAAAAAATGCTATCCAATAGCTTTACCGCGGCAGTCCCCGAGTGCCACACGTGTTTTTTTATTATGCGATAGGCTCGCGCTTGATGACAATCAATGATGGAAAGCATCGATGAGGTCTAGGTTGGAGCGCGCTTGCCTAGAAAATGCCTATTCACTCTTGTCTTGAAGGTGCTCAGATTATACGTGGCCGGAAACACAGACGCTGGAAGTGCGTTCCATACCGTAGCCGTTCGTTTCAGAAAAGTTGAACTGAAGCGTTTCGTGCGAGTAGGTTGAATTATAGTTAGGGTTAGTAAGGATTGTACAAGTAACTATTGTTAGCGAAATATTGAAATAGTAAAGTACTTTAAAGTATTGAAGGTAGTTTGATAAAATCACGTAGGTAGTTTGATTAAATTGACGTAGGCGCACGTCTGGCGCGCCCGACTGACGCCGACTTGAACGGTATAAATAGCCAGCGTTTGACGATACGAATTCAGTCTCTTCCAGAGACTCATACGGCTATTGGATGCTCCCGCGTCTAGGTCGTTGTATTTGATTAAGGGATTGTGATAGCAATCGCGCCTTAGGGCCGATTTTTCAATCCTCAGATAAAAGTACCAACAGCTACCTAAAGAATAAAGTTATGAGACTCTTTATTCGTCTGATAAGCTATCTGACGGATTATCTGACGCTAACTTCAGGGAGATGAAACAGATATACAGATTAAACGAATGTTAGAACGGGATGGACTATTCTTTTGATTGCTGTCAGTGGCAAAAAAACAAGGGTCAGATTTATATTCTCTTAGCGTCAGGTTACGAGTTACGAGGTTGTTTGGCTGTGTGGTGTTTATTTGTAATACTTGTTTAGTTTTAAAATAAGTATAATGGAAAACAAAAAAGGGAGTGATCAGCGAATTTTAATAGTGCTGAGGTTCAGAAATAAAATGACAGACGCAGTTACAAACAAAGATAAAGAATCTGCATGGAAAAAAATTGAAAACTTCTTCAATTCATACGGAATTTCTAACGTTGAGCGCTCTTGGAAAACTTTAAAGTTATCTATAATATGAGGGCATTAAAAAAATACAAAAAAGAAATCCTCTGTCCAAAGATATTCATTTATTAATTAATAAATAATTGGATTAATATATTCATTTATTATTTCTTCCTCAATTGCCATGTCGTCAATGCTATCGAAAATTAAATTAAATACGCTTGTAAAGCACTAAAACTAACTTCAAACTTAGTAATGTCAACATCATTTGACTAATGGATATGGAATAAACGGTTATATTTGGCGGTCAAAGAGTCAAATAGATTTATTCTTCAGGCAAGTGAATTATTCGACGAATAAAACCTATCTGACTATTGAACAACTGATTTTTTTGCTATCTATCGAATAAAACTTATCCGTCTGTTTATCTGAGGATTGAAAAATCGGCCCTTAATCTAATAAATATTGATGGTTTAGATGAGTGTAATTGATTAAATAATACTTAGAGATGTTTGATAGTTACCCTCACGTTCAGATGGTGGTTTGTCTGACGTGTTGTGGTTAAATAGGTTAGATGTGAGGACAGGGGCCGTTATAGGGGCGGTTGGAGACGGCTTTAGGTAGGGTTTTGTGTTTATACTATGTGGTTATTTATCAATGCATACCCAAAAACCAGGGAACAAACAAAATAAACTATTATTCCGTTACCGGTTACATTTCGTGACTTCGAATAATGCAAATTAAGACAATTTCCAGAGTACACTGTCCGACCTATTTGTAACCAAATTTCTGCTCATTTCATTGTTATAATGATTCCGTTTATAGCAGCGCATTTTCGTGAATGCAATACGGTGTTTTACGTCATTAATTTACTGCCAATCAAACGTATTTACTTGGTTTATTCAGTGTTCCGAGTATAGATGATACTGTTAATTAGGTTTCGTGTGGTTGCTATAGGTACCTGCTTGTTTCTGCACGCGAATACTTTATTATTAAATCTTGTTACATACTATATTCATTTGTTAGTCCTACGATTAAGTGCAAGCACAAATAACTCCGTTTTTTTTCCAAATTCTAATTAACTGCATATAAACGAATGCATCTTCATCATTTTCAAAAGCGCACTTATCGCCTACCTTAGTTCAATTTTATTTTATTTTATTAAAGAGGCACACAAAACAGGTTGAAACTAAAAAGTGTACACAGCAAATACATACAGCTTAACAAGAACCAAGTAACAACCCCTAATATGTGTACACAGCATTAATTAATAAATTAACTAACAACAATTGTAACATGAAATTAGATAGATAGATAGGTAGATAGATAGATAAAAACTTTATTGCACACAAGAAAGATACAAAAGAGGTCAAATCAAACCAAATCGTAAATCCAACTAAAAGTTATGATCATCCACTGAAAAGTGCATAGATTCGATTCGAGTTCAAATATTTTAAGATTCCATATACCAAGGAAGTCGTTCATGCACCGCAGCCATTATTATGTGGTAGCATAATTCAGTCGAGTGCTTGCGTCCTCAATAACCTAATTTCTACGATGCCTATTAATTGTGTTGCGCATTGAATGCATAATAACATTGTTATGCTTGGAGTAAATTCTCGATTTACGACTATGAATACCAGGTATAGAGGTTGGTGCACTTTGCACAATTAATAATAATAATCTATAATTATATAAAAAGGCTTGTCCTGACTGACTGACTGACTGACGATCAACGCACAGCCTAAACCACTGAAGTTAGAAACTTGAAATTTTGACAGTAGGTTCCTTTTATGACGTAGGCGAGCACTAAGAAAGAATTTTTCGAAATTCGCCCCCCAAGGGGGTAAAAAGGGGGGTTAAAGTTTGTATGAAACTCCGTCATTTTTCGAGTTATACTCATGAAATTCGGTATTTAGGCTTTAAATTGAAAACAAAAAAGTACGTGTTTCACAGTTTTTAAAAATTCTACCCCCTAAGGGGTTAAATAGGGGTTGAATGTTTGTATAATAGTCCTTCGTTCTTCAAGTTATTTTTCAAGTTACGTTTATGAAACTTGATATTTTGGCTCTTGATTAAAAATAAAGAATTACGTATTTTACATTTTTTTTAAATTCTCCCCCCAAGGGGGTAAAAAGGGGGGTTAAAGTTTGTATGAAACTCCGTCATTTTTCAAGCTATACCCATAAAATTCGGTATTTAGGCTTTAAATTGAAAACAAAAAAGTAAGTGTTTCACACTTTTAAAAAATTCTACCCCCTAAGGGGTTAAATAGGGGTTGAATGTTTGTATGATAGTCCTTCGTTCTTCAAGTTATTTTTCAAGTTACGTTTATGAAACTTGATATTTTGGCTCTTGATCAAAAATAAAGAATTACGTATTTTACATATTTCGAAAATTCTCCCCCCAAGGGGGTAAAAAGGGGGGTTAAAGTTTGTATGAAACTCCGTTATTTTTCAAGCTATACCCATAAAATTTGGTACTTAGGCTTTAAATTGAAAACAAAAAAGTAGGTGTTTCACAGTTTTTAAAAATTCTACCCCCTAAGGGATTAAATAGGGGTTGAATGTTTGTATGATAGTCCTTCGTTCTTCAAGTTATTTTTCAAGTTATGTTTATGAAACTTGATATTTTGGCTCTTGATCAAAAATAAAGAATTACGTATTTTACATTTTTTGAAAATTCTCTCCCCAAGGGGGTAAAAAGGGGAGTTTCAATATTCATAGTTAAGACAGGACAACGTCTGTCGGGTCCGCTAGTTATTATTATATTCGACTTTGCACGTATACGGCTACCGATTTGGGTCATTCCCACTAGTTCAACTGATTAGTTCAACCGTCGAATTAGTGTGACTTTTAAGCTATTGCATAGCTTCTATCGCGGGCTTTGAGCGTGGAGACCGAATCCGGAAATTCCGTAACGAAAATAACCTGACACGGGACTACTCTCATCGCTAGATGGCTTTGATAAAAAATGCTATGCAATAGCTTTACCGCGGCAGTCCCCGAGTGCCACACGTCTTTTTATTTATTTCCTGTGATCGTAAGTTTCTTTTACACAAATTGGTATTTTTTATCAACGCCATCTAGCGGTGAGAGGAGTCCCGTGTCAGGTTATTTTCGTTACGGAATTTCTGGATTCGGTCTCCACGCTCAAGGCCCGCGATAGAAGCTATGCAATAGCTTAAAAAGCTTATAATATGTGGCTACACAAATTCATGTCATATTTTGTGTATTGGGAATTTATGTTGAACTATTAATAGACTTTGTATACTGTAGTTTCTAAATAATCGGTCTTGCAAATACTACAGTATTCCGTAGTATTCAGCCAAGTAAACAGCAGTATATAATGACCGTTTGCAGCAGAATGATCTGTTATTTGGATACAAATTGATCGAACGTTGGACGTGAAAATTTCCATCATTTGCATAATTTGTAGCTTGCGAGTAAAATTAAAGTGTGGCTTTCATGTTGCAATATTAAATTATGTAGGTCGGCACATGCTTATGTTTAAGCTGTGAATCGGTTCCCCATCACGTTATTTACTCTTAGTAAGGAAAAATAAAACATATTTTTCCTTACTTCTTGCTGGACTCGTCTCCAAAGTCGCCCTGGCTTAGCGTACATTTTTAACATGAATGAATGAAGGAATGAACGAATGAATGAAATATTCTTTATTGTGCACCAAAGAAGAAAAACAACATAACTATATAACTTTAAAAAAAAATTATGCGACCATTTCGCAAGCTTCTTCTGTCGATTAAAATAAAATTGCGTGAATCGGTCCAGAAACCCCGGAGTAATCGGTGGACAAACATAGAAAAAAAAGTTACCGGCTGAATTGATAACCTCCTCCTTTTTGGAAGTCGGTTAAAAATTAAATAAACAAAACCAGAGTACTTTAGGAGCCTTAGCGCTAAGCGATCTCTTCCAGGCAACCCTTGGTTGGAGGTAAGAAAATTAAAAAAAAAACACAGGTTAGGGTGTACACTAATTAGTAAATAAAAGAACATTAATATGCAAAGGAAAAATGCAACTATTCACCAACTACCAAGTAGATTCATCAAGATCAAGTGCCGTTTAACCGAGAAATAAAGGCCATGTGACAGTTTATGAATTGAAAATCTGCCAAAATAACACGCTCGGATACGACTTATTTTACGTTGATGAAATCGGCCCTTAAAATAAGAACAATATTTTACAAGGTGCTCAACTTTTACGAGTTTTAATACAAACATTTAAGGATTGGACGACATTCTCAAGCAGCTTTTACACACTGGCCGGTTCACCAACGAAAACACTATGCCAAGTACCGTAAAATGTCTGTTTCCAATAGGAATGTTTTATCGAAGTATTGGCACAGTCTTTGACAATCACTGCCGCCTGAGTGTTTGCTAAGCCGAAGCTCGCAAATGCTACTGATTGCTTATTTGTCGAACGACATTTTTATTTTATTGAAGCTGGGTTTATTCCGAATAGAAAAAAGAAACGTGGAAATATCGTTCGGTTCCCTGGACTGAAAAAGGCAAGTAATTGCTAATACGTTATCCACACTTTAACGTTATTAATACATTTTTAATCACAGATGGTGGAAATGTTTTTGCGCAGGCAGAAAAAAGAGAGGTGTTATAAGTTTTACGTGTGGATCTGTATATCTGTATGCATGCTGGTTCCTTCGTAGTTCCTTAACGAATGGACTGGTTTTAAGACGGTTTCTTCTATTTGAAAGCTAACGTAATCGAGATGGATTTTAGCTATAATTTATGAAGATATTCTCAAGAGGTTTTACAGACTTTCACTGGTGCAATTGATTTGAAAGGTGTACTGTTACTTCCGATTATTCCTTAGGCATGGTAATCAACAACTTACAGCAGAAATACTTAGTGTGTTTGGGCTCATTAAAATGGTCTCGAATCTCGATAAGTACTTAGGTGTAGATAAATTAATGATGATCGAGAATCAAGAATGATATTATGATGAAACTGGGCAACAGGATGTTAATTTATCGTACATACGAGTACATATCGTACATACCCAGTTGTATTCAAAAATTTAAAGAAACTGAAAACTGAAAGGTCGACGCTCCGTCCGTTGCATTATTGTACCCAATTAAAACCAAGTTTTTCTCTTACTTAATGGGGAGAGCAGAGGGGTGGGGGGCAAGTTCAGCTTGAAATCTCTTTGTAATGATTATAAATGTAAAAAAAAGAATTTTTACATTTATAATCACGCCACTACAAAGTTTGATATACTACTTTGTAGTAGCGTTTGAAGTCGGTTTTGTAAAAAGAATTTTTACGTTTAAATTATAAGAATACACCCTTATGTTCCCGTGGATACTTCGGACGTGTATAAAAGAGTTTTCGTTTCTATTTCCAATTATTGGGCTTTTATTGGTTTTTTCGTTTGAAAGCGAAGCTAGGTAAGCTATCTATCTCAATTTAGAATTTTTGGAGGATTTAAATCAGAGTAAACATAGCTATGTTGTGTGTTTTTAGTAATTCAATTATAGGCGGCTTTCATCCGACGATAACTGGCTTAGCGCAGCTAGAGTTTTGATACAGACACTAATTTTTTTTCCGATGAAAAGATTGTCCTTGACTAAGATCTTTCTTGATGGTAAGTTACGTTTCAGTCTATAGAAGATGTAAATATAAAAGTGGTGGATTTATGACGTGTCATAAGAGCTACAAATTGGCCTACATGAAATAAATAAATTTTGATTTTGATTTTGATTTTAGAAGCGGGTTTAATTAAACCTTAATCGATTCCTACATGGAAATAGTGCCAAAACACTGAGTCGCTTAGTGGCAAGTTATCGACCGTAGTATGACAACAAGCCAACACCAAAGTCTTCTACCAGACCAGAGGTAATTCAGAAATTACAAATTTCAAAGTTTTACCCGCCGGAAATCGAACCCACGACATGGTCATTAAGACTGCAGCGCTCACCATTGTGCCGGGGGCACCAAAAGATTACAAAAAAATAATCTTTGGTATTGGAACGAAGTTCCTTATCGCGCGTTGTGAAAGGGGGCTAGACGGAAAAAATTCTTACGAAAAGTTGTCACGACACTTTTTGCTATAGTTCTCTCTCATGTTTCTCTGTCTGTCTCTCTCTCTCTTATAGAAAGCAAGCCAGATATTTTCATTTCTATTTCGCATTGAACTTCGTTCCATCCGGGTGTCCCTTGACACCTCTCAAGTTTTTTGTACCCAATATTAACTACACCTATTTTCATACCTAACTCCCTTCTTATACTCGTAAGTAGACAAGGCTCTCAGATATTAGGTGGAAGCTGGTTTCCTCCACATCACATTGTAAACAGGATGGGTCTATTATAATTCACATTATTGTTAGACATCTGTTTAGTAGATGCCAGTAAAGTATGACCAGCGTTAATCTAGTTTAGAAAACACAAATCCCAAATACTCTAGCTGGAAACCGAACCCGGAACCTGCCTTTCATCGCACAGGACTACGTCAAAGAGGTCGTCAATTTATCTTCACGCTCTTAATGTATATTGATTACGATCTCAATGCAATGCGCTATTAATGGGCGTATCAAACGATAATTCATTGTACATTGCTATTATCGCTTTACCATCTTGTTATCTGACTACACGTATAAGTTCTTGCAATTCACGACGGCGCGTAGCTCATGGTTGTGTATATGTCGTATCTGTATAAATGTGAGCGAGAGCTTGCTCGTGCCTGACCGCTCTCACCTAGGCTCCTGACAGGCATACTTACGCAATTTGCATGTACACGACGTAACCACAAGTAAAGCTCACGCGCCCTCGTGAATTGTAAGAACTTACTTATTCAGTAGGCTTAATGGTCTAAGCCTACTTATCATCATCTCAACTGGTAGACGTCCATAGCTGGACATAGGTCTTTTGATATGATCGCCACAGAACACAATGCCGTGCCGCCTGTATCCAACGGCTTCCGAAGACTCTCCTGAGATCGTCTGTGAACACTTATTAATTTAGTTGAATGTTTTGGACTCTTGACTGTATTTTTTGCTACCATCACTCTATAGTCTGTACAAATATTCTGGAAAAATTCTGGTAAATAAATGATTTTATTTTTATGTAAAACTATTATCCTTAATTATTAAAAGTATATCTTTATTCCTAAACTTAAAATATAAATGTGGTATAAGTTCAAGCTTTTGATGTTATGGCGTTTTTGAAATAGACACAAGATAGTCGGGACAAAATCCAGGACAAAACTTAAGCTCGGTCTCTTAGAAATATGTATTTAAAAACCCATACATATATCGTATATTAACACTTGCGTAGTCGGTTAATTAAAGTTGTATGTTACAAGAAGCTTCGTTAAGGGCTCCTTACACAAATGGAGCACGTATGATACGGGAATCAGGCTGAATCAGGCAATATTGTTTGGAGGTAATGTCAAAATAATCTCAATGGCGACAGCGCAGGCAACAGGTGCGCGCGGGGCTGGAATGCTGAGTTACAGCCCAAGAGCTCACGGGTATTAACTCATACAAGTTTCACAGCGTTTGGCAAACGTTTTTCTATTTTTAAGCTATTGCATAGCTTCTATCGCGGGCTTTGAGCGTGGAGACCGAATCCAGAAATTCCGTAACGAAAATAACCTGACACGGGACTCCTCTACGGTGAGCCGCTAGATGGCGTTGATAAAAATGCTATGCAATAGCTTTACCGCGGCAGTCCCCGAGTGCCACACGTCTTTTTTTATTCAAATAAACTTTTTTAGTGCTTTCGAATCGTCAAATGAATCTACCTGGTAGGTTAACTTATCTCTAATCTGTTCCTACACATCATTTTGCCAGAACGCTAATTATTTATTATCATACTTTGTACTTTGTTACTTAACTTTATAAATGAGAAAGTTTGTTTGTGTGTTGGTTTATCCTTCGATCACGCATCAATAGAACAACGTATCAACTTGATTTTTTTGTATAAGATGTTTTTAAAACCTAGAGAATAACAAAGAATACTTTTTATGCCAGAAAATGAGGATTCCCGCTGGATTTTTGACCTCACTCAACATTTTCTTATTACGAGAGAAAACCCACCATCTCTCGTTCAATTTATAAAACGTTTTGTATGTAAATGTCCCATTCAAGTCAGGATTCATTAGACGACGTTTCATGTAAATAATTCCATGTATTCTGTTACAGCGTCGTACATCTAATGTGGGGAATTCATTCCTAATTAAATGATATCATCCTTTCAGTATTCATTGCGATTATGTTTTGTAAAATTTCATAGAGACGACGAAAAAGGTGCTCATTTCCTAGTAAAACTTATAATTACCCATTAAATACCTAATCTTTTTTATGTCAAGGTTTTTTCTTAGAAATTGTTTGAAGTATTAAGTTGAAATTCATACTGAACACAAATAAGAATCGTTATTTTAAAATGTAAATGAATTTACATTCATTTATGTTTTCATATTTTTTTTTGCATGGGTAGGTATAAGTATTATTATTTTGAAGACTTGGAGAGTGAAACAGGCTACTTTATATGCCGGAAAAATAGAGGATTCAGCACGGCGTTTTAAAAACTTAGTCAAATATTCAAAACCTAAATGCCCGCGAACGAAATAAAATTATTTCAAATTCATTTAATTTTGCGAAATACGAAATATACTACGAAGTTATTGGCATCATATAAGGCTATAATATAGGCTACGATTTTACAATGGCGCCTCTGCAAATCCAATATGGCTGCCATGTTAAAGGGAGACGAGCGAATTTAATTTAGAATATAATCTACAAATCACTGGCTTGCCGCAATTAGCAATATCAATATTCAGCAGGAGCTGCAATATTGTAAGTTAGCCTAACATCCGGCTAACACGGCCGATATCGCAGATCGGATTGCTAATGAATATTTCATACAATTAGACCACCGAGCGCTTAAATCCCTGTCGCCCTATATATAAATAAACAATTAATATTCTATTATTAATTTTTTTACTAGCTTTAAATACCCGTAAGTGGTTCGAAGAAAGGATGGTCGTTGGGGTCCCAAGGTACTGGAGTGGCGACCCCGCACTGCACCGCACCGGGAAGTGCTAGGTGGACCGACAACAGCAAACGAGTCGCAGGGGGCCGCTGGATACAGGCGGCGCAAGACCAAGAGCTATGGAAATACATGCAAGAAACCTTTGTTCAGCTGTGGACGTCTATCGGTAGATAAAGAAGAAGAATGTTTTTAAAAATCCAACGGGAACCATTTTGTTTTTCCGTAGTAAAAGTAGCCTATATCACTCTCTAGGTCCTCCCATTAGGGGTATGGGTTTGATTTACACAGCCATACCTCTTCCAAGTTCGCCTACTACCATCTTAGACTGGATCACCACTTACCATCAGGTGAGATCATAGACGAGGGTTATCTTTCTTATCATGATATTCTTGTCATGAAAAAAATATACGCAATTAAGTCGAAATCAAAGACACAGGAGATATTACAGTGCACAAGTATGTGCAGTGCTCGTGCACACTCTATTCCCTCACTCACATAGTCCGAAGGGTCAGCGATCAGACATAACTGGAGAGAGAATAAGGGCAAAATGAAAAACGAAGGGGTGGGAGCTCAATTTTAATTTACCACCTCTCTACCGCAAAGTCAAATAACACTGTAAATAACATTTTCCGCAACTCCGCAGTAAATAGGGTGCTTCATGATGGTTTATGAAAAAAAAAAGTCCCCTCGCATAAATTGGCGCACTCAGTTCCCCTTTCGCCTCTTTATGACCCCTGTCTTTATTTGTAGAAATGAACCTTGCAATAAAACAACGTCTTTCCTCCACGCTCCCTTTGTCTTAAACTCTCCTTTTCTTTTTCCTTGACGTTAATAAGTATGATACAATAAATTTAATGCAAATAACGTTTTGAAAAAATGTACTCCTTTGATAAAACTGCTTCTAAAGCGGCGTTTTAGCCTGGGTCATTTTGAAATTCTATGTTATGATTGTCCCCTAAATCGGGTCATTTTGGTCTAATGGAAAGTGAAGGCTTTCGGTGCTTCTACTTTTTGTAACATAAAGCTGTATTTAGGAAACATAAATTAAGACATGAACTCTCTTATATCCTAATCGCTAGTCAGTAATCGTTAAAATAAAAATATGTAATCCACCATTTTGTGGCGGCGGCCATCTTGGATCGATTTTCATCAAACATAGCTAAGATTAATTTACCTTTCAAACAAATAAAAAACAAAATCATCCGTTCGGGAGCTACGATGTCACAAACAGAAACACACACAGAGACGTCAAACTTATAACATCCCGTCGTTTTTGCGTCGGGGCCGGGGTTAAAAATAAAAAACCTATCTGCACCTTTTGCCTTTGTGTGACAACATCTGAATACAATGGAAGTTCCTTATAACATTATTGCTGTGCTATATATTTTGTCAGCAAGACTTACAAAATATACACAATTTTATAGCCCGTATCTTACGAGCCACATAGCACTGTCTATACACCACACACGAATAGTTTTCTAACTATAATGCAATTTGAGAACGGGGGAGACAGGTATGGGCGCCAAGTTTACACGCAAACAAACCAATAAAACTCGTCTACGGCAGAATTTGGGGAAGAAAACCATAATTTATCTCCCATCGAATAATAAATGTGACACCCTATGTTTCGAGTAGATAGAATAATCTTATGACGTGAGTTTGGTGCTGCAGGAACGGTTAAAGTATTTTTAAGCTATTGCATAGCTTCTATCGCGGGCCTTGAGCGTGGAGACCGAATCCAGAAATTCCGTAACGAAAATAACCTGACACGGGACTCCTCTTACCGCTAGATGGCGTTGATAAAAAATGCTATGCAATAGCTTTACCGCGGCAGTCCCCGAGTGCCACACGTCTTTTTTTTAAGCTGAACTTGTCTTATATTCTCCTCTCCCCTCCATACAAGCGATAAGCTTGCGCTAGGAGTGGGTACGACAATAGTGCAACGGGTGGGGTTCGAACCTGTGACCTTTCAGTTTTTAGTCCGCACATTTAATAACCGTTGAGCTATTGAGGCTCTAATATATTACAGTAATTACAGAAATTAAAGACAGTTAAAGTCTTCTACGTTCTGTAATTAAACCGGGATTAAAGAAAAAATACGCTTGTTTATTTCATACAACTAATGAATGAATGGTGTTATTTGCAATGGTAATTAAATCAGATTGATTAACTTCCAAACTAATTACGGACTAATCAGTTTATGTTTTATTTGCTGATTATATCATTATTGGATTCCTATGTTTATGGTTTATGGTAAATAATATAGCATAACAAGCTTTTGATTGAATGAACCGCCTAAACACCGACCGTTCACCGTTCACAAGTGATTTTGCCTCGGCCACGAAAGGTTCAGAGGTATCGTGCATCGTTCAGAAATCAGAAATGAACGATAAACGGTGCACCGTCTTTGGCACTTATAAATACGAAAGGCCGACTTTCAAAATTATAGTAATGGATAGAGGATAATGTAAATGCTGAGACGTGATTCGCGTAATACCTCTTGTTATTCGGGCAGGAAGCGGCGTTGTTTATGTATGAGGCCCTTTCAATTCATTTGGACGGTGTTCGCGGATCTCCGTCCTTTCCGGAGCATTCCGGGTCAGGTTCTGTATTGTATTACACTTACTTTATTTTTATATCAGTAATATCGTATTATAACATCGACATCAGGCGACCAAGACATGTGGAAGTCCATGCAAGAGACCTTTGTTCAACAGCAGTCTATATCAGTTTATATTTTATTCATCAAAAAGAGCAAGTTTCTGGCTAGTTTCTTCTCGGTTGGAGGTTGAAACGACTTTCCGAACCAGTGGTAGATTCACTGGACGATTCAAAAGAACTTTGTAAATTTTTATTTGAATAATATTTCTGACGACCTTCCTGGTGCATTGGTTAGAGAGGTCTCGGTGTCGATTCTCCGCGGGGGCAATTTGGGAATTTATAATTACTGAATTGTCTCTGATCTGGTCTGGTGGGTGGGACGCTTTGGCCGTGGCTAGCACTACCCTACCGTCAAAAATGTGCCGCCAAGCGATTTAGCGTGCCGGCACGATGGCGTGTTGAAACCGATTAGAGGTAAGGGTTGAATCTACACTGCCATACCCCTTCCAAGTTAGCCCGCTACCATCTTAGACTGCATCGTCATTTACCATCAGGTGAGATCGCAGTAAAGGACTACCGTGGAGTCGAATAAAAAAATATTCTTTCTATTCTGTCGACCGTCATTTGAGATTTGATAGCTTATTTTGATAGCGAACAGAGCTAGCAGGAACCGGCCATAATGTCCAGCGAATAAATAGACGTAGTTTATCCCCAAAGTCACGGCAAAATAATTCAAGCTTAGCGCGTCACAGCTTGCAGGGTATAGCCGGGTGTAGCCGGGTATAGCCGGCTACAGCGTAATTTGGTATCGCATGTGTCAACGCGTCAGGCGCGTTTGTCAGCCGCGCCGCGCCGCGTACACCACTCTATTCATTTGTCACCGCTAATACGACACCTACAACCCCTACAACCTACAAGCGTAGCGTATGCGCCAATTGGAATGAGATCTCTACTTTTCAACTTTCGAATAGTAAAGGTAAAGTTAACGCCAAAAAGAAAATTTGTGTGAAAACGACAGTAACGTTCCTGTCATTTTCATACATTGGCGTTAACTTCGCCTTTTCTATCACACTAATATTCGGCCGCCCTAAAAGCTTGTGTCCTACCCTAAAAGATAGAGAACTTTTTCCTAAGTAAGATAATGCTATGTAGGTATTTGGCCAAATGTGGGTGAGGAGGGCAATATTACAAAGGTGAAAGTTTGTGTGTGTGTCATCAATCATTAAAGCAACAAGACCTTACGCGGTTCATTATCACGCAGTGCGGCTATTACATGTTGCGGATTTGCATCGCATCGTACTTTTGTGTTTGTTTTACTTACTTTAATAATTAAATTACACACAAATAATTATGTTCCCGTCAGTGGAGGATGGCGGAAAAGCATTGAGATTAATAGATAGATTGTGAACATTGACGTCATCATTAATACCACAGTTTCATATATCCATGTAGAATACGAGACGCAAAGACGCAGCTTACGACTCTAGCATGTTACAGTTCTTTGTATATACGCCCTTTTCATCTCAGAATGATTCAGCGTAAATATAAGTGCATTAAGAAAACGTCGGATAAAGCGCCATCCATCATAAAAAGCGCAAACGATTTACATCATCCGTTCAATCAACTAATAAAAACAACATTTTTTGACGTGCATAATTCTAGACTTGTTTATTTTTACTTATACTGGCTTTTAATGCACGACTCACACGTTGCGGAGCGAAGTGGGTAAAACAGATGAAAGGAAAAAAATAAAAAAATAAATTATGATAAAGTAGAGATAAGAAGAAAATTTGCCTTCAGTGAGATGAGTTGTGTCAACGTGATTTTTTTTTATAAGAAGCCAAGCTGAAGTTGACCTTATCCTCCTATCCCCTCCAAATAAGCGAAAGCTTGTGCTTGGAGTGGGTACGACAATAGTGCAATGGCTGGGGTTCGAACCTGCGACCTTTCAGTTTTAGTCCGCACCTTTGACCGTTGAGCTATTGAGGTTATGATTTTTATGAGTAGGTATATACCTGAGGACCTGGAGATCGACACAGCTTAGTTGTATCCCGGAAAAACAAAGTGTTCCAGCGGGGTTTTCAAAATTATAACAAATCCCACCACCACCATTGTTACTCACTTCTTACCAGCTCTTTCAGAAATTTTTCTACTGAATAGGTACTAGTACAGACAAGCGCTATGATGATATACATAGATAGACAAAACGGTCAAACTTATTATAGATCCTTTACAAGTCGGGGGTTAAAACAGAAAATATGTCAATGCGTCGATTTTTATAAACCTACATCGGAACGTGTGAACCGCACATAAAACGTAGGTATATTTGCATGCTTATAATGTATTTGAGTTAGATAAAAGATGTTTTGATCAAAAAGTAGTTCATATTATATTATGTTGAATATACGACATTTAATAACAAAAATAATAATAGTAAACAATTTTAGTCGTTTGTATTGAAAATTGATTTCGAAATTAAACTTTTAATTATAGGTTATTGGGGAATGAGGTTTCGGTTAGAATTTAATAACTAGTGGTTCGCCCCGAACTGAGACCTCGCGATATCCCATAATTCCCAAAAGTTTTAATTATATATTGTAATAATTAACTTTTAACATTAGACGCAATAAAAAAAATAATAGTTGACATAAAACTGTTTTACTGACACAGCGCCATCTATAGTGAAGCATTATAGTGAAGCTATTAGCTTCACAATAATGCTAATAGATGGCGCATTAACATTAAATAATTTCGTTTCTTTATAACATTTATCTAATTTTAGTATTTGTTGTTCAAGTACAGGATATAACTGAATTTTCAACCAAGTTTCACGTTCTAATATTCAGTAATTCTTGACATATGGCTCAAATTAAAATCTCCACTTTGAAACCCCCCCATTTGGTCAATTTTTAGGGAAAAATTAAAAAAAATATATTTTTGTACTCTGTTCAAAGTCGTCTTTAAAAAGATATATCGCAAGTCTATGTAGAGCAACAAACAAGATTTTACTTCAAATACGCTTCTATGAGAGCCCCCCTGAAATAAAGCTTTTTATATTTTTTTATACAATGTTCGGCTGAAGGCCATCAGTTTACATATTATATTTAAATTTGAAGTAATTACGTTCAGTAATTCAGAAGTTATAGGGCTCTGACAGACATTTAGACGAACACACTTCTCTGTCTAGTAGGCAAGCGCCCTAGTTGACTCAGAGAACTTCGCTTCGCTCGTTCAATAAATAGTTAGAATTTAATTAAATAAATAATTAGAACTTCCGCGCAATAGAACAACGACTATTCCTAAAGGCGAATTGTTTCCATGACTTTCATTAATTTTATTCACGCTTTATTTAAGTCAAGCTTAAGTACTACTTGAGTCATAATAGCTAAAATAATGACTATTCAAAAAAAAATTGGCTATGCTCTAGCATAGACTGGGTAACCTTGAGTTATTGGTCTGTATTTAAGCAAATGTCGTAGCCACTCTACGGTCTACAAAACCGTAGATGTCGTAGCTACTCTACGGTCTACAAAACCGTAGAATTCGTAGCTACTCTACGGTCTACAAAACCGTAGAATTCGTAGCTACTCTACGGTCTACAAAACCGTAGATGTCTACACAGGTATCTACAGTTTTGTGGACTTAAATACCGCCTGAGTATAATGAATTCTTCGCTACGCTCAGGATTCAAAATAATACCCTCGAGGAGCAAACTTTGGCCCCATGTAACACAAATAACTATTAACAGTGTGGACTAATTTAATGAATCGTAAGTTACCTGTTATTGCACTAGGGCGGGAGAAAGCAGGTAGAAGAGCGAAGTTAACACACAAACAAGCCAATAAAATTCGTCTGCAAAATATTTGGGGATGGAAACAATTATTTATCTTTCATCTGATATATGTGACGCCGCGCCGTGGTAAAATGTCTCCCACAGTTACTTTATCTTATTAGTCTAGTTTGAGTTTCTTGATTCTACTTCCCGGTGTAAGATCCGTTGGAATGGTTTGCATAGAGACGGTTAGAGATTAAATTTAGAACATCATCAGGTAGAGATTGCTCTGTTAGCAATAAGGCCGCCTTTGCATGCGTAGTTTTAAGATGTATTCAATTTTGTTTCTTTCTTGTGTGCAATAAAGTTTTTATCTATCTATCTTTCACTAACATGAGTTTGACAGAATTTTTACAAGGTTGATTAATATAATCTAGATAGAGCAGAATCCATTAGGGTTGTTTTATTTCATTTTTGACCTTTTTGGGACCCCTATTGTTTGTCGATATAAGAACCCACTACAATTCTTGTTACTAATATTATAAATGCCAGTGTGTGGGGATGGATGGATGAATGTTTGTTTCTCCTTCCCCCAAAACACACTCGACGTACGTTTCGCTCCGACACCAGAGCATCGTCAGGAGAGGTTGACTCCACAATGTACAATTGCAAAGTCAATTGTGGGAGCGTAAGATACGTCGAGTGTGTTTTAGTTTGTACGACTTTATGTGGGACTACGTGTTGGCGTTGTGTTTTTCCGATGTTTCTTCTATTCTGGAGAAACGACGGTGTACAGCGCGGGCTGCGCGCATTGCCATATAAATTTTTTCCGTTGGCGGATTCCAGCAAAATATTTTTTTTTTCGAAAATTCGACCCATTACCCTAATCGGTTTCTACACGCCATCGTGCCGGAACGCTAAATCGCTTGGCGGCACTTGGTCTTTGACGGTAGGGTGATAACTAACCACGGCCAAAGCCTCCCACCATACAAATTGTTTTTATTTTTTCTTAATATTATTTTTCTTTTAGTATTATCCTGGAATTCGGCAAATAAACGCCTGCTTCTATCCAACAATTGTTCCACCTAATATGTTTTGTGGGCAGCTGAAAATACCAAATAACAGATTGTGCTACTAAGTGACTAATAGCAATCCCATAAAACAGGGAACATTGATGCAGGTGCGAGTGGAAATTGCTTAATAGTTCACTTACGATTCTCATAAATTATGCTTCTGTACGGGGGAGGGTACGGGGAGAGAGGCGTCGTTAAAACCCGACCGTCCAGTAAATCTTACGGTTTACGATCCTACAAAAATTGGGGGCACCACAGTGGGGGGAGACAAAGGAAATGTGGTTGGAGTGTTAACAGTTTTATCTCCCTTTAAAAAGGTTTTAAAATTACTTTGTGTGTGTGAGGATTTTACGGAGTGCAGTGTAATGTCTCGTAACGTCCAACCGCAAGATCAAGATAGCCTTAATAGCCGGACGGTTAAAGGTGCGGACTGAAAACTGAAAGGTCGCAGGTTCGAATCCCACCCGTTGCAATATTGTCGTACTCCTAGCTCAAGCTTTTCGCTTATTTAGAGGGGATAAAAAGATATTAGCAATGAAGATATTAGCTTGGCTAATGTTCTTTTTAATATTAACAACTTCAGCTTGGCTAATGTTCTTAAAAAAGAAAACACTTTGCCTCTGGGTCCACCCTTACCCATTCTCTTTTATATCATTAGTTTTCCTTCAGCAGTCGGATAAAAATCCTGGTACTGTTTTGCTCATTTCCTCAGCTTCTATTTTTTTTTAAAAGAATATTAGCCAAGCTGAACTTTACTTATATTCTCCTCTCCCGTCCAAGTAAGTGAAAAGTTTGTGCTAGGAGTGGGTATGACAATAGTGCAACGGGTGGGTTTCATTCTGCGACCTTTCAGTTTTCAGTCCGCACCTTTAACCGTTGTGCTATTCAGGCTTCTATAGGCTGCTCTTTTAAAAATGTTCCAGAGAGGAATGTCATCTGGCCCCATATATATAGCGCTGGAGGAGTGAGGACACGCGAGCCGCCCGGGGGACCTCATTATGAAGCGCTAAGTCGGGGCTCGGAGGGCATTTTAACACAAAGGATTAACTGGGCCGTAAACGGTGTATGTTTACTGCCTGCACGAGGGGCAATAAGGATGCCATTTTCTTTGAGGATATAGATCTGGGGACCTATCGCATTGTTATCCCAAGAAAATTCCTACCATTATATGAATAATAGGTAGGGGCACGACCTTCTGCAAAATGGAGACGTGGAGAGAGTTTTCTAAGAATCCTATGCACTTGCTTAATTCCTACTCGATAAAACTGATGGCATACTCGGTTCATCGCTGTCGCCTTAAGAGGTCTCGGATTCGATTCCCGGCAGGAACAATTCGGAAAATAATTTTTGAAATTTCTGTTCTTGTCTGGTCGCAAATTTTGGTCGTGGCTGGTTTCCATCGTTATAGTCATCGATGGTTATGGTACAGCACGATAGCGTGTAGAAAAGTGATTAGGAAAGCTGATTAGGAGTGCAAATTACCTGCTACCATTTTAGACGTCGTCGTCACTTACCATCAGGTGAATATTATCATCGAATTAAAAAATATTATATTATCCATATATTTTATATCCATATAGAACGGTTATCATTTCTGCTAAGGATGTTTTGTTGGAAGGACGTGTTTTATATAACATACCTGCAAAATGAAATTAAAACGCAACTGTGTAATGACAAAATAATGTCAGTAATGGCTAATTGCTGACAGCACGGCGTGAGGCAACAGGTGCGCGGAGCCTGAATGCTCTGCAATAGTCTAAGAGCTAATGGTTTTTTGCTAATGGCAATTTAATGCTCTAATTTTCTTAACTAATTATATAATAATTGTATTAAAGTAAATATTTATTTGGAAAAATATGGTACAAGAAAGGTGGTAAAATATTATGTAAAACACAAATATTTTGCCATTACCGACCCGACGTCCAAATATTACTTAACTTAGTACAGTATCTACTGAAAAAACACTAAAGAACTAAAAGTATTCAATGAAAGACTTCCTTTAGCATTAAGGAAATCTATCACTGTATGTATAATATGTTTTTAATATGAACTACGAACGATTATTTATTTATTTATATCCGTGAGCTATTCAAACAACGTCATAAAAACCAATGCACGAAATGAATGTCCAAAGGCTGTCTATGTTAATTACGTTGTCATTCAGCGGTGTAACGCAGCCAGTGTTCTGGACACATTGCCTCGTTGGATGCTAATTCTGAAATCTTATTTGTATTTTTAACTTTATATTCGCTAAAAAATTAATCCTTTGTACAATTTGAAATTTAATGCATTCAGCATTCATTTGGATATGGAAGACTAAAGTCTAACTGTCATTTTCTGTAATGCCCCGAATGTCCGTGGTAGATTTTAGTGATTAGTTTTCTTGTAATAAAAATCCTGTACATAGCGCATAGTGTTTTCTATAACTATGAAGTTGGATTTTAAATCTTAACGAAACACATTTCACGGATATTGTACACTTGTACAGGTTACCAATAAGAAGCCACCGGCTCTTGGTTATGTTAAACGTTTTATATGTAAACGTTCTATTCAAATTAGATTTCATTAGTTGGCATTTAACTCGACTAACTACAATTGAGTACTCATAACTTTAATGGTTCAAAATCATTAATTAATTTATAAGTAGCAAACTCCCTAATTAGTAGTAATTGAAAATGCACTTTCTGCGTATTAAACATTCTGCGTATTGAACATTCTGCGTATTGAACATTTTGCGTCGCGACGTCGTAGGGAATGCCTACATCATAATAGCTACGTGTAGGCCTTTCAGCCCGATCTGCCCAGTGGTTTAAGCTGTGCGTTGATAGATCAGTCAATCAGTCACCTTTTCTTTTTATATATTTACGAGTAGATTAAAGATTAAAACAACTTTTTCGTACCTAGTACATAATTTTTTATTTAAACAAATTATAATTTTTTCCGTTGACTAAATGGTGTCTTTCATATTTTCTCACTTCTAATCTTCACCCGTTGCACTGTTGTCGTACCCACTCCTAGCACAAATTTTCTGCTTATCTGGAGGAGAGAGGAGGATATGAATCAACTTCAGCTTGGCTTATTAGTCATTTAAGAATATTTTCTTAAAAATTAGAAACATGCATTGGATTGTGTGTACCTACGAATGCATTTTTGAAGCTTCATTGTGGAAGCACTGTATACATAGCATAGTTTTGTTATCTATTGTAAAAAAAAAACGTGTGGCACTCGGGGACTGCCGCGGTAAAGCTATTGCATAGCATAAAAATGCGCCATCTAGCCGGCTCACCGTAGAGGAGTCCCGTGTCAGGTTATTTTCGTTACGGAATTTCTGGATTCGGTCTCCACGCTGGCCCGCGATAAAAGCTATGCAATAGCTTAAAAATTTTTTTTTTGAAGAGAGCAACTACTTCCGAACCGGTGGTAGATTTATGACGTGTCATAAGAGCTACAAGTTGGCCTACATGAAATAAAATAATTTTGAATTTGAATTTGAACTATAGTATAAGCGTGTATAGTCGTTCCCGAGTGAAGTGGTGGTATGGACTATACTATTGTATAGGCGGGTATACGCTCCCGGCAGTTGCCACCAGCACAATCGCTCATATTAATTATCCAGCAGTGAATAGAATGCGCACAAAAGGCATTAACCGTGCAGATAATTATGTCTTCGCGGAGGCGGGCGCCTTTGTCAGGGCTAACACACATTTCATGACCTTCGCAATTTATAAGTTAAGTGCCTTACAGAGATAAAACCTTAGTGCAGGTTGGTAGTTGGCACTAGCGCAACCTGATTCTGACTTTTTAGGGTTCTTTACCCAAAAGGTACCAACGGAACCCTATTACTAAACCTGCGCCGTTCATCAGTATGTCACTCGCAAGTTGCTGGCGCGCGTGCCTCTTTCATTTTTCCGTTCTATGTTAACATATTTCTGTGGTGTAATCTCAAGCGCAAGAAACCGTAAATTCGGCTAAATAAATCGAAGAAAGCGATACCAATCACCGAACTCGCGAAGGTTTGAGGGCGAAATCCATTTAAATGTAGATTGTCCGCGGTAATACTTCCATTTGTTCAGCCGCGAAGCTGCTCGCTGAGGGAAAACGATTCCAGCCTGCAAAACGTTTTATTACCTTTTTTTGTTAACGCAATTTTTATTTAAGGTGAGTGCCAGGTTTTATTTTATCAATACACTAGCTGGTGCCTACGACTTCGTCCGCGTGGATTTAGTTTTCAAAAATCCCGCGGGAATTCTTTGATTTTCTTGAACCTGAACCGCCGAATTTCATGCTGGTTCTTCTCGGTTGGAACGGGATTCCAGTGGTAGTTTAATTTGACGATTTGAAATCAGTTTGTAAATGTTTATCTGAATAAAAAATGATTCTATTCTATTTTATTCTATTTCCGAGGTAAAAGTTGAGGAGCTGGAGCACCCTCCAGCCCTATACCCATACAAAAAATCACGTTAATCCGTTACTCCGTGATTGAAGGACAAACCAATAAAAACGCTTTCGCATTTATAAGATTAGCAAAGAAGTAAGGATATGTAGTAATTCCGCTTCGAAGCTCGACAGATGGACGTATTCGCTTGAAGGTTTTTTACCATCTCTACTCACGCTTGTACTCTTTGACTGGTTAAGCGGATACAACCGATAGATTAACCGTAATAAGTTTAAAATTGTTCCCAGATTCCAAGTCCTAGATAATACGCAAATACGTAGGGAACGTACTGGGAGCCCATATAACAAAATATCTCTTGCTCGCTGCAATGTAGCAAATCGGCTTAGCTGACGGGAGCCGTGCATTCAAATGCTCGGTTGAGTAAGACAGGTGCGAGGGGCTGATAGCGCGCTGTTTGCGCATCATCGGCTTCTGAGCATCTTTGCATCCTTGCGATGGCTTAGCCTGTAACTTGTGGTTGTTGTATGCGATAATTACGCATATTAAACGTTGGCCATACTGCCGTCAAAGAATCTGGTGTTCTGTGGCTATCTGTGAAACGGAGTGATAGTACCTAATCAAGTTTGTTAATTTGTTAATCGGGAAATTAAATAGAATAAATATAAAATGGCTATTTAATTGAAAACATCTTAAACCATCTCATGTCTGTCATGAAACTAATTTCATGCCACTAATTTCGCAGTGCAAATTCGGCTTTACGGAGCATGAGATACAGCAATTTGACAGACAGAAGAAGATTGACGGACGGAGAGCGGAGGCTTATAATAGTTATAGGGTCCCATTGGTTACCCTTCGCGTATGGAACCCTAAAAAAGAAGTAGCTTCTCAAGTCGTGGCGTATATATATTTTTTCTTTATTTCATCGAAATTTCGGTTTACACGTGGTCAAGATAAGTATGTCACATCGAAGAAGGGCAGGCTTAAGGCGAGGTCTGTCCGTGACAAGAAATATAATGCCCTTTGAACGAGTGCCACGTACACATTTCTTACATACGCTTCTCTGTCCCTTTGTAGGGCCTTTCTATGACTACATCGCCCCAATAACATAGGATACGAAATTTCTTTCACAAAATACCCACGATAAACTAGTAGATATAATAGGATTGGCTTACTATTGATAACGCGCGTAAAGTAAGCAATATTTATAGAATAGGGGTCGATTCGCACTTATCAGCATCGATTCGTATTCGGGTAAATAGTTGACTATCGCTAACTTCAATTCAATTCTTATGTTTGCTAGTTATGTTAGCTGGCAAATCAAATATTTTGGCAATATTTTATCCAATCTGCCAAGCATTTGATAGAGTCTTATGGCTATGCTGAAGCCTACTTTGTTTTAGGTTAATCGATGCGGCAATCACATCGATAGGTAAACAGAATTGGTGCGTTTGCATGCAATACTACGAGTAGATAATTACGCGGGAACTCTTTAATTTTCTGGGATAAAATGTGACCTACCTGTTAATCTTAGGTATGAGCTAATTCCATTCTACGTCTAATTGGTTCATTCGTTGTGGCGTGAAAGAGTAACAAACAAACACACACACATACAAACTTTGGTCTTTATAATATTAGTGTGATTATTTTACATAAATCTAATTCAATAGATCAAATTGCGAATCAACGCTGACAAATGTGGTTTCACCCTAATGGTACGCAGTAAAGACTCTTTCGTCCAAAGGAAGGAAAAGAAATTGAGAAAAGGGACGCAACCTGTGTTGACAGTTGACACATCGACCCCGCGTCATATCAGGGAGACAGGAGATCGCACCGGAATGCGCAGTGTATGTAGACCCGCCCACTAGGTGCACAGACGATCTCAGGCGAGTCACTAGCAGCGCTGGATACAGCCGGCGCAAGATCCTGTTCTGGAGCCTCCAGCATTAAACGTATTTAGGTTGAGATGATGATGGCTGACATTTGTATTAACTCCCAGCAAAAAACACATCTCGTGTTACAAGTTTGACGTATGTATCTTTATCTATTTATCTGTTTATCTGTGTGTCTGTCTGTTCCCTCATAGCTCTCCATAGCATACATACATAAATGCTCTATTTGGTATCTTGATTTTTTTAGGAGCAAAATAAATGATCTAGTGAAATTGATTCTGCATTAAAAAGCTTAACATAATAATATTAAAAAAATCTTTTTAACCGACTTCCAAAAAGGAGGAGGTTATCAATTCGGCCGGTATCTTTTTAAAAAGCCGACTTCACTATACCTAATTTGTAATGGCGTTGGAAGTCGGGTTTTTAAAAAGTTTTTTTTTTTAATTATTTATGTTATTCAACAAACACCCCTTAAATTTGTCATTTGTGTAAGCCCAGTTGTAACAACCGGAATCAATTACCCATGATGCAAATAAGAGACAAGTTTTTCCAATCTGCTTCCGAACAAGGCCAAGTTTCCGTGAATTAATAAGCAGACACTAGATTTCAATTTAATGTAACAAGTTTCTTGGAGTGCTATTTACTTCTTAGTTTCTTCTTGCTTTGTGATGCTGGCGATAAATAAATTAGAAGTCTTTCATAATTACGTGGCTTCGCTCACGTTAAGTTTCAGTTTTCAAACCCCTATTTTACCCCTGCGAATTTTAAAGGACAGAATTCGTCCCGTTACAATCTATCAGTCTGTAGTATCGTAGCTCTTGAACGGATGAACTAATTTTGATTTAGTTTTTTTGTTTGGTAAATTAGTCGGGAGTGTCCTTAGATGTTTGATGAAAAGCGATCCAAGATGGCCGCCGCCACAAAATGGCGGATTACATATTTTTATTTTAACGATTACTGACTAGCGATTAAGTGATTAGATAGATAGATCAACGATGTTGACTTTTTAAATTTAATATTTTATTCCGTCGTGGGTTAAAAACACCATTACTTACTTACTTACTCCACTGGCTCAGTAACCCAAAGAGGATCCTGGCCTCAAACACCAGAAGCTGCCACTCATGCCTTTCCTACGCCGCTTCACGCTAATCGGATGTATTGAGAGCTTTATGTCACTTCGTCCACCCAGCGATACGAGGATCGTCCAAAGGAAAAACACTATTAAAATGTTGAAAAGTCTTCGTACATCAATGCTGCCATACACATAAGGTACAACATTCTATTAAGCTAACTAGAGTCTAGTAGCAAAAAGCTGAAGGTGGATGTTCTATTCAACCACCGCCCTGCTACAAGTTAAAGAAACTCAATTCAATTTGCAGGCTCCCTGAGGATTCTTAGAATTTTAATCCGGGACGACGACTTTGTACTGCGTGGATTTAGTTTTCAAAAATCCCGCGGGAATTCTTTGATTTTCTTGAACCTGAACCGCCGAGTTTCGGGCTGGTTCTTCTCGGTTGGAACGGCATTCCGAAGCAGTGATAGTATAATTTGACGAATTAATGAAATTTACTTAGAAACGGTATTCAAGCGGTCAAGCTAACGAAACAAAAACCACACCCGAAATCATTCCGACAACCGGGTAATAAAAATTTCGATAAACCAGTTAGGAAATTGATCTAGAAACTGTTGTACTCTTTGACTGGTTAAGCGGATACAACCGATAGCTTAACCGTAATAAGTTTAAAATTGTTCCCAGATTCCAAGTTCTAGATAATACGCAAATACGTAGGGAACGTACTGGGAGCCCATATAACAAAATATCTCTTGCTCGCTGCAATGTAGCAAATCGGCTTAGCTGACGGGAGCCGTGCATTCAAATGCTCGGTTGAGTAAGACAGGTGCGAGGGGCTGATAGCGCGCTGTTTGCGCATCATCGGCTTCTGAGCATCTTTGCATCCTTGTGATGGCTTAGCCTGTAACTTGTGGTTGTTGTATGCGATAATTACGCATATTAAACGTTGGCAATACTACTGTCAAAGAATCCGGTGTTCTGTGGCTATCTGTGAAACGACCTACCTACTAAAGAAAATATTTCTGCTATACTGTACTTACTGTGTACTACTTGTGTACTTTGAAACTGTGGAACCAACTTCCTGCGACGGTGTTTCCACTGAATTACAACATGGGGTTATTCAAGGGGCGGACCAACAAATTCCTGAAAGGCCGGCAACGCATTGGTGGTGTCTCTGGTGCTACAAGTGTTCATGGGCGGCGGTAATCACTTAACATCAGGTGACCCGCCTGCTCGTTTGCTCGCTAAAAATATTAAAAAAAAAAAAAAAAAAAAAAATACCCCTTCCAAGTTAGCCCGCCATTACCGTTACCATCTTAGACTGCATCGTCACTTACCATCAGATGAGATAGAAAAAAAAAATTCTTCTCTGAAAATTTCAATGGTCTACCTATTACGGATCATGAGATACAGCAATTTGACAGACAGACAGACGAACGGATGGACGGACGGAGAGCGGAGGCCTAGTTATAGGATCCCATTGGTTACCCTTCGCGTATGGAACCCTAAAAAAGAAGTAGCTTCTCAAGTCGTGGCGTATATACATTTTTTCTTTATTTCATCGAAATTTCGGTTTACACGTGGTCAAGATAAGTATGTCACATCGAAGAAGGGCAGGCTTAAGGCGAGGTCTGTCCGTGACAAGAAATATAATGCCCTTTGAACGAGTGCCACGTACACATTTCTTACATACGCTTCTCTGTCCCTTTGTAGGGCCTTTCTATGACTACATCGCCCCAATAACATAGGATACGAAATTTCTTTCACAAAATACCCACGATAAACTAGTAGATTTAATAGGATTGGCTTACTATTGATAACGCGCGTAAAGTAAGCAATATTTATAGAATACGGGTCGATTCGTACTTATCAGCATCGATTCGTATTCGGGTAAAAAGTTGACTATCGCTAACTTTAATTCAATATATCGCTAACTTCAATTCAATTATAATGTTTGCTAGGAATGTGACAGATCCTATATTTTGGTAATATTTTATCCAATCTGCCAAGCATTTGATAGAGTCTTATGAGCATGGTATGCTGAAGCGGTAATCACATCGATGGGTAAAAAGAATTAGTGCGTTTGCATGCAATACTACGAGTAGATGATGGCCGCGACTTTGTCCACGTGGATTAAGTTTTTTTCCCGCGGAAACTCTTTAATTTTCCGGTATAAAATATGAGCTAATTCCATTCCAAATTTTTACATATTACTCAAATTCAATAGATCAAATTGCGAATCAACGCTGACAAATGTGGTTTCACCCTAATGGTACGCAGTAAAGACTCCTTCGTCTAAAGGAAGAAAAAGAAATTGAGAAAAGGGACGCAACCTGTGTTGACAGTTACCACATCGACCCCGCGTCATATCAGGGAGACAGGAGATCGCACCGGGATGCTCAGTGTGTGTAGACCCACCCACTAGGTGGACGGACGATCTCAGGCAAGTCGCTAGCAGCCGCTGGATACAGCCGGCGCAAGATCCTGTTCTGGAGCCTCCAGCAGTAAACGTATGTAGGTTGAGATGATGGCTGACTTTTTATTAACCCCTAACAAAAAAGAAGGGTGTTATAAGTTTGACGTAATCATTTATCTTTGTATCTGTTTATCTGTGTTTGTTTGTTCCAACATAGCTCTCCATAGCATACATGATACATTATGTTTTTCTACTCAGCATCTTTATTTTTTTTAGGAGCAAAATAAATGATCTAGTAAATTGATCCTACATTAAAAAGCTTAAAATAGTAATATATATTTTTTTTTAAACCGACTTCACTATACCTACTTTGTAATGGCGTTGGAAGTCGGGTTTTTAAAAAGATTTTTTTTTAAATTATTTATTTTATTCAACAAACACCCCTTAAATTCGTCATTTGTGTAAGCCCAGTTGTAACAACCGGAATCAATTACCCATGATGCAAATAAGAGACAAGTTTTTCCAATCTGCTTCCGAACAAGGCCAAGTTTCCGTGAATTAATAAGCAGACACTAGATTTCAATTTAATGTAACAAGTTTCTTGGAGTGCTATTTACTTCTTAGTTTCTTCTTGCTTTGTGATGCTGGCGATAAATAAATTAGAAGTCTTTCATAATTACGTGGCTTCGCTCACGTTAAGTTCCAGTTTTCAAACCCCTATTTTACCCCTGCGAATTTTAAAGGACAGAATTCATCCCGTTACAATCTGTCAGTCTGTAGTATCGTAGCTCTTGAACGGATGAACTAATTTTGATTTAGTTTTTTTGTTTGGACGGTAAATTAGTCGGGAGTGTCCTTAGCTGTTTGATGAAAATCGATCCAAGATGGCCGCCGCCACAAAATGGCGGATTACATATTTTTATTTTAATGATTACTGACTAGCGATTAGGTGATTAGATAGATGGATCAACAATGTTGATTTTTTAAATTTAATATTTTATTCCGTCGTGGGTTAAAAACACCATTACTTACTTACTCTGCTGGCTCAGTAACCCAAAGAGGATCTTGGCCTCAAACATCAGAAGCTGCCACTCATGCCTGTCCTGCGCCGCTTCACGCTAATCGGATGTATTGAGAGCTTTATGTCACTTCGTCCACCCAGCGATACGAGGATCGTCCAAAGGAAAAACACTATTAAAATGTTGAAAAGTCTTCGTACATCAATGCTGCCATACACATAAGGTACAACATTCGATTAAGCTAACTAGAGTCTAGCAGCAAAAAGCTGAAGGTGGATGTTCTATTCAACCACCGCCCTGCTACAAGTTAAAGAAACTCAATTCAATTTGCAGGCTCCCTGAAGATTCTTAGAATTTTAATCCGGGACGACGACTTTGTACTGCGTGGTTTTTGTAGACTTACCCCTATTAACTTGAGCATGGAATCGAATGGTTTAGGTACTGAGGTAGATAGGTATTTGAACAATCGTAATTTTTCAAAATTTTAATATATTTTTGAGGCATTACTTCTTTTTTAAAGGAAATCAGCCACGCTGAACTTGACTAAGATTCTCCTCTCCCATCCAAACGATCTTAAAACTTCCAAAAAATAAAATAAAGCTTCGTTCATCTAATGTGGGAAATTCATTAATTTAAATGTTATCATTCTTTCGGTATTCATTGCGAACAAGATTTGTAACGTTTCCTACAGACAACGTAAACTAAGAGTTCTTAGTATAAAACCATGTAAATAATCAATTTTTTTAATCGGAACCCTTTACAGGATCATTTTGTTGTCCGTCCGTCTGTTTGTTAATGAACTTTTTCTCAAAAACGGCTTGAGGTTCTATGTTGAAATTTTCACCACATTAAAAGACCTTTGTATTCAGTATTTTTAACTTAGTACCTCAAAAAAGAGCCATCACAAATATGAAGAAAAAGTAATCCTATAAGGGTTCCGTTTTTTCGGATCTCTAAAAAGGACATAATAGGTATCGTACATAACACCCAGGAGGGTAATAGCAGTAAACCATCGAAAATTGTTATCGTTCTCCGTAATGTCATGTATAATTAAGTTTTAGTGGTACGGGATGTCCCAAAGCCGTTGAACGGAATAAAGTAGTTAAATAAAATAGGGTTCGGCGGGAAGCAAGGTGAGCGGGAAGTTTGGCAGGTTGACGGTAGAGCTGTACAAAATGGCTCACTGATACAAAAGACACATTATATCTTTTGGGTCAAAGAGCCGTGACTATTTTTGTTTAACTATTAAGTTAGGTTAGGACAAATAGATAGTAAAGATATCTGATAATGAAATACGAGTAGAGTTGCACACCCATCCTGAAATTAGGTAATTTCATGATATAGAATTTCAAATGAATTAATAGAAATAGTTTCTACATTCTTAACTGCTTCCTTATGTAAATACATTGTTCAAATGATATAAATTTTGTTCACAGGGAAACCAATTTTGAAATACACATACGTACATTCGTAAATATTGTATAAACACATAATATCTCTAGCATCCAGAGCATTGTAATAAAAATCATATTATTTTTAAGATAACGCATTCAGATATATTATTCTAAGCACTGCACATCTAATCTAGGTGGTGATAATTTCACGCTTCTTTACTTTTCCAATTTTGAGACCCTTATGGGTCATGATTATGGTTATAGGGTTGTGATTAATCGACTCTAAGCAGACATTGGAAGACAAATTACCAGTATTTCTCTTTACTGTATGAACTATGAATGATATAAGTCGCAAACAGAAAATATATTTATAAAATTTATTAAACAGTAACTGATATAGTTCATTTATATCTTTCATTCGTTTACTGCACTTGTCTACTGTAAAGTTTAGCAGGTTGACGATAAATCGGGAATTTATGTAGGCGCCACCGTCACGGTATGGACTACGGACGACCGTCGCGAAAGTTTGCGTGGCTCCGCAATGAAACTTTACACAAGAAAAATATGGAAACTTGTGAAGAAATAACTTTGTTTCCATAATGCGAGATATTTTATAGAACGGAAGGCGAATTCTTGCAGACATGCCAGAGACATTTTTAATGAAAATTACTTTCATACATTTTTCATACAATTAGCCGCACTCGGCTAAAACGTTCGAGCGTTTTAAGTAGATTAAATTTAGTCGTACGGAATAACAGAATACCTACCGTTTAAAGTAAGTGAACTTAAAATAATTGATCTAACTAATATTAAATTGCATTTATATTACAAATAAATAAAATTAAAGTGTCTGTCTGTGATTTCAAAATAATTTAAATGTTAAAGTATAAAATGCTCATTTACACCCACGGTTACAAAAACCCGTTTTGTTATTTTCCTCGGCCTATCTATGTGTTCAAGCTAAACTATGAAATGAAAACTTACTATTAATCAGATTGTGTGATCACTATTCTTTTTTATTTGCTAACATTTACTTCAATTTAGAGAAAAGTAAAGATCTCATCAAAATCGATTCATTAGGACTCTTTTCTCTTTACAGCTATTCTTTATTTCGGTATATTGAAGTGGGTTTAATTTATTATACCTAGCTTGTATACTTGGAAAAAAATGATTTCTACGGGATATAAAAAATATACGTGTACTAAGTCACGTGCAAAAGCTAGTAGCAGTCTTTGAACTGATTCGAAATCGATACAACATAAACTTCCTAGTAGGTATGTCATCGGGAACGCGATCCATCGCTCTTGATAATCTTATCGCCTAGATTTGTGGTTACATCCATTTGATTGACTAATTATGGTAATTAATTAGGTTTAGTGATGATCTATGAAGAGAACTAAAGCGATTGTAGAGATCTATTGGTACAAAAGGTAAAAGGGCTTACAACAATTTAACCTAGCCTCTTCTACACTGACCTCTATAATTAATCCATCATTAACACTGGATTCTCTGTCTATATACAAATGACAGCTTATTCACTGACCTCTATATTTAATCTATGATTAACATTGGACTCGCTGTCCTTATACAAATGACAGCCTAAATTATGGATCAATTTGTAGCGCCACTTTTGACATAGATTGTCTCTGGAACTATAATATTGCAAATGGCTCACCTTTTATAATTAATTTATGGAATCATAGAGGTCCTACCTATTACTTCCAGAGACACTCGTATAGCTGTTTAGTGCTTAAAGCGCCAAAATGGCGTCAATCAAGTAGCTCCAAAAAATAAATTACAGCAGCAAGTCCAGTGTTAATCGCAGATTAAATATAAAGGTCAGTGGCTCAAATATGGATCGATTTGAAGCGCCGACATACGAGTGTGTCTGGAACTAATAATATTGCAAATGGCGCACCGACCTTTATAATTACCTAATCTATAAAATCATAGATTACTTACAGAGGTCTGTATAATAATTTTATATATTTTTTTCCTTTTTTGACAAGATAATTGTCTTTAAATTAGTGGTAGACTGAATAAAGGAAGCGGGCATTATTGTTTAAGAAGAGTTCATATTCTTAAATGTATCCAATATGTAAGACAAAATACACATATTGTTCATATTTCCCACAACCCTTTGTTGCAGTGTAGAGGTATTTTATTGGTGTCATAAATTCTTGATCAAATTGAAGACACGGCACGTCATGTCAACAAAATGTATGAAAATCGGATCCAACAGAATTCAATTTGATGCAGACATTTTAAGACAACTCTTTCATAGATAAAATGTGAACTTCTAAAATTGTTCTTAGCACGCACTAGCGTTAGTTCATTTTAAGGTTTGCTACTAAAACACTTAATATCTATACTTATAATAAAACTGGAGGATGCTTTATTATCCATACTGAGCCCAAAACAATTTTTTTTTTAATTTTTAATCTGTCTGTCTTGTGTGCGTATGACGCGAAAACTTATGAACGAATTTGAATGAAATTGGATATAGTGGTAGCTGATACTCCGGGTCAATGTATAGGATACTTTTTATCCTGATAAACAATAAGGTTTATCCGGGATAAGGGATAAAAGTTTTTGTTGATTTTGCTCCATATCTTCGTCAAATCTAAACCGAATTTGATAATTCCTTTTTATTGTAAATTGCGTACTATTAGAAATTTTTGGCCAATTTTGGTGAAGATCTACTAAATATTATCGGAGATAGAGGACATAGCTTCTCGCGGATAGTAACAAGTCACTCTAAACTTTTTCCAAGCGGACGAAGTCGGGGAAATCAGCTAGTATATAATAACATCCATCATTATTTACTATCATGCTTTTGCTCGCGGCTTCACTCACATTAGGTTTGATTTTCATATAAATTTCAAAGCACTATTTTACTTTTTTTGGCTTTGCTATTATCGGGAAAAAATTAATAAGAGTTTTTCTCTATAGTACGTTTATCTCACGAAGATACGGGTGCTTTACTTGTGGTTACCTCATGTCTTCGTCGTCTATATGCACATTGCGTAAGTGTGCGTGCCTGTCAGGAGCCTAGGTGGGAGCAAGCTCTCGCTCACACTTATACAGATACGACACACACACAACCGTGAGCTACGCGCCGTCGTGAATTGAAAAAACTATACCTACCAAGAATTCACAGCGTCAAGCCATTGGTGAAATCGTGTCACAATTTCGTAAAGGAACTCCGCTCGGATGGATCGAAGTGAGGCGAGCTGGCATTCAATACATCCGAATATCCTTTTCAGATTGACGCTACACAAAGCGTATTGTTGTTAACGAGAGCCTTCTGCTATCTGCGACAGACCTTTCGTGCGCATTGTCTTGCTTTGTAACAGGTTCTTTCTGCATTTTAGAATCCTGTGTATTCGTTTTATTTTTTACCATCTGTTGCCCGCGACTTCGTGGATTTAGTTTTTAAAATCCCTCGGGAACTCTTTGTTAGCAGTAGTACTCACGCTGTAGTAGGCTATGTCACTCTACAGGCCCTCAAGTATGCCAATGCAAAACATCACGTTTTTGCGGCGTGCCGCGGAAATTGAAGGATAATAATAATTTGTTTGTAACAAACAAATTATTCACTTTCGCATTTATGTAATCAATCCGTAATACAAAAAAAGACGTGTGGCACTCGGGGACTGCCGCGGTAAAGCTATTGCATAGCATTTTTTATCAACGCCATCTAGCGGTGAGAGGAGTCCCGTGTCAAGTTATTTTCGTTACGGAATTTCTGGATTCGGTCTCCACGCTCAAGGCCCGCGATAGAAGCTATGCAATAGCTTAAAAAACAATCTCTAAACAAACCATTTTTTACGCATTGATTTTTTTTGTGATTTTCTTACCTTTTCAAAAAAATATTCATCGAAATCAGTCAATCTGTTCTTGAGATAATTTTCAAAAAGCTGTTCCATAAAAAATGTATGAGAAAATGAATTTTCTTCATATATTTTTTTCGTGAATTCGTTCGATGTTTGAATAATTATTCTGCTATTCGGGGCGGAGACAAATCAAACAGATTAATCGGTTCTTGTTTGTTTGTTTGTTCTTGAGTTATAACTAACCCTACTATATACATACCCGATTTATTTAGATATTCACCGAAACATAATTATAGTTTCAGATGTAATAGGATAGTTTTATATCAATAAAATTTTTAGTTTATGTAACTTAATTTAGATTATTTCGTGATCGGGAAGGGATCACAACATTGAGGAGTACGATGTGCATATAATATGAGGTATCTCAAAGGCACTCTATGGGAATTCTCTGGTGTTAAAACGATCCAATATCCCTTAGAAATTCGATCCATACAACTATTGTTGTACCGGCATCCATTTCAGCTCGCTCTGTTTGTGTCACGAGCATCTCTATTGACAATCGACATTGTTTTTGATTTGCAATCGCTCGCCTGTGAATTGAGCCATCCGGATAGATTTTCATTTGAATACGATTGTGATTGTACTGGATACAGTACAATCACAATCGTATTCGAATGATAATTCATCATTATCATGAACAACCCATTAACGTCACAACGCTTGCCCAATGCGAATCGTTAGACTTGACACACCTTTGAGAACATTATGACGAACTCTCAGACTTGCAGGTTTCCTCAAGATGTTTTCTTTGCGAAGCTCCGAAAAGTCAGAGGTGCCCAGGAACCTGCGACCCCTGAGTAAGAGACCGCAGTCGTAATCGCTAGGCTATGACTGCTATGTAACTTTGGCCAAAATGATAAAACCTCAGGATTTTGAACTGAATTTCTGAATTTCTTTATTGATTTTTTTCTTTACATTTTTGGTATATGTAGTTCTTTTATTTCACGAGGGCGCGTGGCTCATGGTTGTGTGTGTGTGTCGTATCTATATAAGTGACCTAGGCTCCTGACAGGCACATACACTTACGCAATGTGCATGTACACGACGTAACCACAAGTAAAGGTCACGCGCCCTCATGAATTGCAAGAACTATAATCGTATGAATTCCCGTCAACAACATGCTAATGTTAACAGTATGTCTGCAGCTCTGAGTATGATATGATTTCACTTTTGTTGGCAGTCCCCATGACTGTCCACATTTTTTTTTAATCTATTTTATTAAGCTATTGCATAGCTTCTATCGCGGGCCAGCGTGGAGACCGAATCCAGAAATTCCGTAACGAAAATAACCTGACACGGGACTCCTCTACGGTGAGCCGCTAGATGGCGTTGCTAAAAAATGCTATGCAATAGCTTTACCGCGGCAGTCCCCGAGTGCCACACGTCTTTTTTTTACTCTCGATTGTATACGGCTGAGCCGATAGGCTGGTAAGTATATATAGTCATTGAATTATTATGTACTAAGGTTGTGATATAGTCTCCCTACTAGCTCAAAAGATACGGCAAAATGCAACAAAAGTGACATTTGTTTGAAAGTGTGAAAAAATTAATTTGCAAAAATCTTAAACGTGCACATAAGAACGAATACGGTTGGTATATTCCAATGGATCATTCTTCTGGAGGCGGCGAGGTGTCTGCGTGATGGATGGCGCGTCGCTGGGGGCTCGGTACAGTTGACGACGCGGCGATATGTTGCAGCTAACTTGTTAATACTGCGCAGAATACCAGAAAACCCAGGCGATCGTGACTAAGCGAGCGCAACCTCGTGCGAAACGCGACAGATGCTAGCGTATTGCGCGGAATAGGAGTGTAAGCACCAAATACATTATGTATTCCAATAACTCGTAAGATATTTATTTCAAAAAATGGCTCTATAGGCTCTTAATAATATGTATAGACATTTTATATGAAAATTTTGACTCTGTAATACCACATTGAAAATAAATGCAAATATGTTTCTACTCAGTATCGTCTCTTGGAAATAATTTTGTTCCTATTTTCTTTTAGATAATTAAAACCTAAATCTTGTGCTAAAAATAAAATTTGCTTCTGAAGACTTACCATTACACATGCTCTTAAATCTAACATCCTTAATAATCTTAGTAATATCCTGTTTCATATTCAAGGAGACGCCTACCAACCACCTGTTTGGCGCAGGAAGAGGGCTTCATCTCTAAGGAAGAGATTTCTTCCAGAAGTGCTCAAATGTGAGAACATGCAGAAGTAAGTACTCGTGCTTTAAAAAGTGGCATTGTAGTTAGTAGTATAGTGTAGTAGTTATAAAATTATTATCTATGAAAAAAAAGTTACTATCAAATCTTTGACCCAGCTTCTTAACTGGATCAAAGATTACACTGCGTGACACGGTTTCGGTACCCGAAAAACTGATTGCCATTTTAGTTTTCTATTAGTCATAGTATGTAGACAGTGCATATCTTTTGTTTCTATCACGTCTAGTTTTTGAGGTACACACCGTTAAATTTTTTCATACCCTCATTTTTCCCATACAAGTTAACTTTACCGTTATTGACAAAATATGTTCATTTCACATTGGTACCTTTGTAATTAATTGGTTAAGAGTGTATTCCTATGATTTTTAAAATAAATACTGGAAAAAGTAGTCACCGCCAGCGCAGAAATTAAAAAAAACAAGTATTGGTAGCGTGTGTGGTTACGTCACATTCTTAAGTCTCAAGAAAAAAGAATGTTTGAAGGAAATCGAGGAAAAGCGAAGGATTTTTTATATTTAAATATTGCGTAACTTATTTTCTTCGAAATTAAGTTACGCAATATTAAAAATAAGGGCACATTAACGTAAAACCAACGATTAAAAAACCAAATGACAAAGATTTATGTACATGGAAATAATTAAAAGCTGTGATAGAAGGTTGCACAGGAAGGTTGTTAAGGTACTCTCAAAGCTGAAAACGTGAAACTCTTGGTGAATTGTTTGTTAAAAAAATATAAAAAGATTGGTTGCTGGATGACATTAAAAATTCATTTTTTCCATATGCATTTCTCTTTTTATTCCATAAATCTTAAATTTGTGGGTGTTGAACCAGTGGATCGGCTTACCCAGGATGTAAGGAGGCTTAAAGAATGGTTTCAAGGTGCTTAGGATACATGTATGTTAGGAGATGACTGCTGACGTTTAACGCAAGAAAATACTTTCTAACATAAAGCGAAAAGTTAAATATATTTCATTTTTTGTGTATTAATATAATACTTTTTATCGTCTATTTTATATTTTAATGTGTGCAAATATATTAAGAATAA
Organism: Hipparchia semele; assembly: GCA_933228805.2. NCBI lineage: Eukaryota > Metazoa > Arthropoda > Insecta > Lepidoptera > Nymphalidae > Hipparchia > Hipparchia semele. Next base: position 2,013,647 of record OW121725.1, on the reverse strand, counting down.
GTTTTACTCGAATTATTGATGATTTAATAATAAAATGTGTATATGTATTTAATTTTTAATTTCAGTACTAGTAAATTGTTTATTACCATGTACCTAAAAAACAAGACGTGATAGAGAAAAACTAAGTATGCATTCTTATTAAGCAATGTGTATGAATACATAAACAGGAAAAATTGAAATGGGTACTCAATTTTTTTCGAAATTTGTTGCGCAGTGTTATCTGCTTTTGAGAGTGAGTGAATAGAGTGCACCTATGCACTAGGTATTCGAACGTTTCCTGCGTAATAGTCTAATCTTTAATAATCTTAGCCATAATTCAGTCGGACAGGGCGAACTTCACTATTTACATTTTATTTTTTATTAACTTCTTTACGGTCTCCAAAGTACGGTCACTTACATTCACTCAAAAATAAAACCTAGACACCTTATAAAATAACAGATTTAACACTCCGACTACAACGTATACACGATATTGCGATGAAACGAAATGCATTAATATTCAGCCGACTCATAACGAAATCTACGTTTTCAATCCATCACACAAAATACACACGTATGAATATATCGCACCCATCTATGGCGACGATGTACCGATACGAGATTTATCTTTTAAAATTTTATCGCATCAGTGTAAAAATCGCAATGACCTACAATTTTGTGTAGATTCGTTCAGTGGTTAAGGGGTTTTTTCTAAAGAATGTTAGCCAAGCTGTGTGTACTACAATAAGGTGGACTCTTCAGACCTTTCAGTTTTCAGCCTGCACCTTAATTGTTGGGCTATTGAGGCTTTTAATTCGGTAGAAGTTTTAAATCATAGAGTCACGTACCTATTTATAAGGCCGCCTTTGCATGCGTAGTTTTAAGTTTTATTAATTTTTGTTTCTTTCTGGTGTGCAATAAAGTTTTTATCTATCTATCTATCTATCTATCTATCTATTTATATAAATAAATAAAAAACCCGATCAAGTGCGAGTTGGAACCGCACATGAAGGGTTCCGTACCATTACCAATCCTAACAGCGATTGTTAAGATCGAGCAAAAAACGCCGAAAAAATCACATTTCTTGTACGGGGAACCCCCTTTATTTTTTGTAGTATTTTATTTTTATTATTTGTTATTGCTGCAATAGATATATACATTCTATGAAAATTTCAAGGATCTACCTATTACGGATCATGAGATACAGCCCGTTGACAGACGGACGCACGCGTTTTTTTTTAATATTTAGACTAGCGGTTGACTGCGATTTCACCTGATGGTAAGTGAAGATACAGCCTAAGATGGCGCGCGCTTGCCATGAAGATGCCTATTCACTCTTGATTTAAAGACACCCATATTATAGCTAGTTGGTAAAACGGAAATCCTTTGGGCACACACACCCACATAGCCCTACAATAACATCCTTAAGCCTTAATATGTGTGCTTAATGTTCCTATCCAACGACAAAATCGCATTTGTGTAGAGGAAGCTTTAAACACGGACGGAATTTCGAATTTTCATGTTGTTTATCAAAAGCCATTACAGAAATAGCCAGCGCAGTTGACAGTGTTGACATAAAATCGGAATATTATGTAAATATAACTTGCAAGAGCCGCTGTCGGTTTATAAACTGCTGCGGTCAGAGATCCGATGGGCTTCCATTTAAAATAATAATCGAGCTGTATAATATCGGTAGATTGCCCGTACAGTCTATACCTGCTGTAAAACAGCCCGGACTGTAAATGTTTTGGCATGCAAATAGCTGGTGATCAACTTGGATGTGAGTATTCGAATCAATGACAATATTATTTTAACCGAATTCCTTTTATATTAATCAGAGAAGAATAGGCAGGCAACTCGGTTCCGGGAAAACAAAATGGAAATAGATATTACCAAAGACTGAGACAATCTACATTTAAATGGATTCTCTCAATCCTAACACAAGTTCGGTGATAGGTGTAGACGAATTCGATTTATTTCGCTGATTCCCATTTCCGTGGGCAATAGGTATGAAAGTTCCGATATCGGTATTTTGTAAGCGAAGTTTCTAATGAAATCCGCCTAGCGTGGTAACCACTTTCGGGCGGAACCTTTTGCAGGAAAACTGTTCACTACAGTGGATTAATTTTCAACAATATTACCAAGGCAATGTTGTGGTTTGACTACCGAGACCTTAGTGTAACTTTTCCACTCAGAGACATGAGCGTGGATAAACTCATCTTGATTTGACGTCCCTGCTTTCCTACTATTAAAATGCGAAAGTTTGTTATCCTGTCCTGAAATCACTAAAAAGAAGTATTTTTTGCATAGATATAGTTAAGGGTCTGGTCAGTGACATAGGCTAATTTTTATCGGAAAAACAAAGCGTTTCTACGGGATTTTAAAAAAATATCTCAGGATACTGCATTTCTTCAGAACCCTGTGTAATTTTTCAAGATATGCCTACTTCATAATAACTGTATGTATGCCCAGCCCGATCCGTCCAGTGATTTTAGCTGTGCGTTGATAGATCCATCAGTCAGTCAGTCAGTCACCTTTTCCTTTTATATATTTAGACTAGCTTTTGCCCCCGCGACTTCGTCCGCGTGGAATTAGGTTTTGGGGTGGAATTTTCAAAAACTGTGACATACGTACTTCTTTATTTTTAACTTTAAGCTCAAATACCAACTTTGATGGAAACAGCTTGAAAAATGACGGAGTTTCATATAAATTTCCATCCCCTATTTAAACCCCTTAGGGGTGGAATTTCCAATAATCCTTTCTTAGTGTGCGCCTATGTCATAAAAGGAACCAACTGTAAAAATTTCAAGTTTCTAACTTCAGTAGTTTAGGCTGTGCGTTGATATCTCAGTCAGTCAGTCAGGACTTTGAATTTTATATATTTAGATAACCTTACCCTATCCAGTTGAGATGCAACCTACGTTAGACAATAGTTCCGATTTCAAAGTCGTAGACAAACAGCGCCCGTGAGTGCAGGTGAGAGAGCAGTCAAGGCTATAATGCAAAAAACGGCTAGATTGAGCTCGTTTTTTCACCGCAGAGCAAATAATAAAGGCTTCGTGTGGTGAATGATAGCTGCCACGAAAGGAAGCGGAAGTCTCCGCCTCCGAGACGCCATTATCTGCACGGTTAATGCCTTTTGTGCGCACTGTATTCACTGAGGAATAATTAATATCGCGCCGTGGATGTGCTGATGGCATGCCTGCCTCGAGTACACTATTTACTCTGTTTAGACGTTATAAACTACGTCGTTATAGCAAACAATTCGGTCGCACGTATAACTCACTAAACCCACAGACTCATTTGGTAGGTACTGCAGTACTGTTCTCTTCTCAATCATTTATTCTTGACAATGTAAGAGCGGGGTCCTCTCCGCACGTCCGTATCCTTCGACCATTTAGCCGAGACAAGCCTTTACGCAGATTTAGTACTGAATAATATATTCTGCCACTTTCTGCGGGAGGTGAGGTAACCACGTACAGCCTACGTACAGCACACATTTACTCACTTCCGCACACTCTTGTAAAAAACTTAATGTCTTTATTAACGCACACTAACTCAAAAGCTATCACACTTACAAGCTGACACGTACGTTTGTACATGTACTTCGGCAGAGGGGAATGCGTGCGCTTGCCAAGTCCTGGCTGAATCGTTCAAGTAAGTATCTCAATCGGGGCTACGAGCCTTGAGACATAGCTTCCTTATCCGGGTATAGGTGCAGGAAAGAACGCTTCCCCGATAACGTTCTTTAAGCTGAGGCGCTTAATCACCATCATGGTTTACAAATCCTGGACCGCTCTGGCTGCAGGCAGTTTTTAGTACTTCGCAGAAGCAGCAGATCGACAAAGTGGCCATACTAATTACACCCCTTTTTTAGCGTCGGAGGCTGAAATTAGAAAAGACAAACAAGCGCTATGAACATTTTGACAATTTCTCTCGAACGAGCAAGAAAACCGGTCGGTAATTTCGTTCAACTTAAGAGGCTCATTACTAATAAAATAACTTGGGCCATCGCGTAATTACTTCGGATGAAATTGAGTTGCGCTCCGCATTTTAGTTTTTAAAGTAAAATATGAAAATTTCGTAAAAGCTCCGGGCCCACGCCGCGAAGTAATAAAATTAATGCGAACTTAGTAATAAAGTCAGTGCCGTAATATTTTGTGTCAACATTTTAAAAGCCTTTAGCTTTACCAGTAAATGCCTGCCTGCGACCTCGGCAACGTGATAGCGACCGATATTAGTATAGCCTATCTAAACCAAATTCTACAATTTAAATCACCACTTCATATCACTTTTATTGCATAGATCGCGGAAGTGAAGCCATGGGTAAAAACTTATCTAAATATATAAAAGGAAAAGGTGACTGATTGACTAAACCGACTGAGTAATTAATTAAATCTTTTTAAATATATAAAAAGAAAAGTTGGCTGACTGATCTATCAACGCCTTCAGCGCATAGCTCCAACCACTGGCTGAATGGTACGCAGATAGCTTTTATGATGCAGGCATCCGGTAAGAAAGGATTTTTGAAAATTCAATCCTGTAGGGGGTAAAATAAGGCCTTAAAATTATGAAAATCGAACCTAACGTGAGTGAAGCCGCGGGTTAAAGCTAGTTTTAAATAAATATTTTGTTTATTTGTATGTATATGTATTCAGTGAAATTAAGTTAGTGTCTAAGTTGTGCCCCACATGACTTAGTTGTTCCGACGCTTCTTCTGCTTGACGCCTTTTGTCTTTAATGCTCAAATGGTGGAGGCACCGAGACAACCTAATCTAGGTATACCTATTGGGTGGTGTGTGGCACAATTCATAAAATAAAGGTTTCTTTCTTTCTAATAAATATCTTTCTAAGGGAGGCCACATACGATCAAATTTGCCGCCAAATCGGCTAGATTTGACGGCAAATTTGATCGTATATGGCCTTCCTAAAAGCGTTAAGATTCCTAATGAGATCCGCCGGTAGGTGCCTACCTGCAAAAGAATGAACTATCAAGCAGCCGTCACGTACAGGAGCTCTAGCCGTAAAATAGTTATTACAGCTCAGCTCGTCTCTGAAAATAGCTGTTATTACGTGGGCAATTGTAGTATGGGCGCTCTAAAGCTCCCACGTAGCTTTTAATAGAATTCAATATGCGCGTTGGAACTGGAAGTACGTATTTTAATTAATTATACATATGAAATATTATCTTAGATTGTAAACATAAAATAAGTCTTACGAGTATCTAAGCGTTTTCATATTTTGACAGTATTTCAGTCAGTATTGACAATCTGACAAAATATCACGCTCGGACGTCACTTATTTTACATTGTTGAAATCAGCCCTTCGTAGATAAACATAAACAGAATATAGGGTAAAAGTGGGAGAGACGCCATGTGAGGTGAGACGCCATACCTTTGGTAATTCAGTGAGGGAGAAATAGATAGATATATTTCTCACTATTTTTAATTACCCATAGACGATTCCTTCGCAACGTGTCAGTTCTTATTCGATTGCCCTCGAGTGTGACATGTGTTTGACGAAAAGTTTATTTCATCGCGTGAATTTTTTCGACGAAAATTTTGAGTCGCTGCGGTTTTGATGAGTGTTAAATGTGAAAAAAAGACGCCGTAAGGTAAGATTTGGTTTTATTGTATTATTTTGTTTATTATTTACTTATTTTAATTAGATTTCGCCATGTAACTAAATATCTTTCGTATTTTATATCTACATGGCATCTCTCCCATAAAATGAGGAGAGATGCCGCCTTTTGCAAAAGTGTATGTGTAGGATATTTTCTTTTTTACTAACTACCTATTTTTATTGGTTATAGAATGCCAAGAAAATACGTGAAGAAGCATACATTGGCCAGAGGGCAGTGGATTGAGGAAAACTTAATTCTGCCCATGAAAAAAGTGAAAAATTGTGAAATATCGAAAAATGGTGAAATATCGAAAAATGAAGCTCAAAGACTTTATGGAATACCGATTCGCACCTTGAGCAGACGTCTCAAGACTGGTGATACCAAAAAGGCTGGACTAGGTCCTCAAGATATTTATTACTATACTATATGGCATCTCTCCCACACTTTGTGGAAGAGACGGCCTGCTGTGTACTTACAATTTTTATTTTTCGTTTCTTTTTATGTTAATTCTAAAATTACTTAATTACAATTGTAATACTTAATACTAATGTACCTTTCGAATAAAAAATAAATGGTTGGCTTAAAATGATTTTTTCTATTTTTTTCATAATTTCAACAAAAAGTATGGCGTCTCTCCCACTTTTACCCTACTTCATCCGTAGCTCTGTTGCAGCGTTATTGAAGGACAAACCAACAAACAAACACACTTTCACATATATCAACAAGGATTTAACATTAATTTAGATTTAAATTTATTTTATAAATTATTATTTAGTTTAAATTTCACTCATACGTAATTACTGTATTTAACAAAATATATTTGAAAATATATCACACTAAAATAATAACAAAAGCGAAAGTTTGTATGTCACGCCACAACGAATGAACCTATGAAATAGAGATAGCACATACCCAGGATTAACACATAGGCTACAGCATTTTATTCCGGAAAATTAAAGAGTTCCCGCGGGGATTAAAAACCTAAATGCACGCGGATGAAGTCGCGGGCATCGTCTAGTTCAATATAAAATCAGCAACGTTGTATTGCATTACTAATGTGATCTCTACTCTCTAGAATGTTGTGGATACATTTACGTAAAATCGTCGTGAATGCGAAGCAATGATTTCTATGTATATACCAAGCGATGAACTTCTATGTATATACAAAGCAAAGCAATGACTTCTATGTATATACCAAGCGATGAACGGCCCCGTGAAGGCTGGCAGTGATTTTGTATTAGCCGTGCTCCGTGTTCCGTGCCCCGTGCTCTGAGCTGACGCATCAAAGGCTAATATCGATCATGTGCCATTTAATGATACACATGCTAACAGGCTTTTCGTAATTAAGGCACACGTACCTATTTACATCGTGTGTCCTATGTTTTCAAGGAAACTAAATGCGATGGATTTCACATTTGCCATTTGCCAATTCGAATGGTCGCGAGAACGGATAGGGATTATTTCAGTTTCACGATTTTCACCTATGACAGAACGGTTACGGTGCAGTTTTTTTTATTTATTTATTTCTTCTTCTTAATCGCATCGCTCGCGAAACCCTCATGACTGCGGGTCGTGACCCTCGCATTACATTATTCTATGTCTATGTGTATTTATGTATTTATTTATTTCTCTTCTATTTTCTTAAGATAAGAACCTTACCTTCTTCAACCGACAGACATAGGTCTCCTGCATGGGCCTCCACAGGCCTCGGTCTTGCGCCGCCTGAATCCAGCAGCTCCCTGCGACTATATAAAAAATCATCCGCGCACATTCAAAGGTATAAAAGACTTTCCCTTGTTTGTTCAAAACGAGACCAAGTATACTCTAAAGAGAGTTAAAGCATACCATTGCCAAGCAAAGTTTAATTAACGTTAGTTAATTACTGTAGTACTTAGATCACGTTGGCCCGCCTTTCTAGTATTTCCTGAGTGGATTAATTATTATTATTTAGTAGCCATTAAAAACATCTGCTCGAGAACTAACGGTTTAATGGGGAATTAAATCCATGAGGTAACAATGACGATGGATTTTAACTAGTATACGTTTATCAATTTGTGAATTAGGTAATTTTTTTTAATCGATGACAAGATAGTCCTTGAGTGCGATCTCACCTGATAGTAAGTGACGATGCAGTCTAAAATGGTAGCGGACTAGCTTGAAAGGGGTATGACAGTGTACATTCAACCCATACCCCTAATCGGTTTCTACTCGCCATCGTGCCGGAACGCTAAATCGCTTGGCGGCACGTCTTTGACGGTAGGGTGATAACTAGCCACGGCCAAAGCCTCCCACCAGACAATGTTATATGTATTCATAGCTCGCACCGTACAAAACAAAATTTCGATTTGTATTGTAACTTTGGCCTGCGACTTTGACCACATGGCTTTAGATTTTTGAAATTCCATAGGAATCCTTTGGTCTCCCAGGGTAAAAAGGAGCCTAGATCTCTCATTGTAAAATCTACTCCATGACTGTTAGTCCTATGAAAATCTAGATTGTAAGTATTTGTTTTGATAAATTACATCAATCGCTTTGACGCATTCGACGCTTAACGTCCATGCTTCATCAGCTAAAATATTATGTCCTTACACCTTTAACACCGTGAAAACATTACAAGTTTCGTATCACACTTTTGCGCAAGCATTGAAACTTTTCCCAGAAACCTAACTTTCATCCTGAAAGGATGTAAAAACGGAGTATCCACTGAAACAAGCGTAAACTTGAGCACTTTTTATTATTATTAGCCATCTTTTAAAGAATGCTGCAGGATACAAAGGCATTTTAGCACAGTTTCATAGTCACATAATACCTAACTAGTGGTTCGCCCCGAACTGAGACCTCGCGATATCCCATAATTCCCAAAAGTTTTAATTATTTATTGTAATAATTAACTTTTAACATTAGACGCAATAAAAAAAATAATAGTTGACCTAAAACTGTTTTACTGACACAGCGCCATCTATTAGCATTATTGTGAAGCTATTAGCATTTAAAATTAAATAAATTCGTTTCTTTATAACATTTATCTAATTTTAGTATTTGTTGTTCAAGTACAGGATATAACTGAATTTTCAACCAAGTTTCACGTTCTAATATTCAGTAATTCTGAAGTTATAGGGCTCTGACAGACATTTGGACGTACACACTTCTCTGTCTAGTAGGCAAGCGCATTAGTTGACTCAGAGAACTCGCTTCGCTCGTTCAAAAAATTCAGTGCAACTTTCTTTATCAAGTGACAGAAGTCCACGGCGTTCCCATCGCCACAATGATTAGCCTACCATGCGGAAGATACTATAGTGCACAAATGTGTGCTCAAATACGGAAATACAGGTGTACTCTCTATTCCCTCACTCTCATAGCCTGATGGAACGATACAGATATAAGGCGTGAAACACCACCTACTTCCTAACTCCTCGAAAAAAGAAGAGAAGTGGTTGTGTTTTTCTACCTATATATATCGATATCTCCGTGAGTTTTAAACCGATTTGTGTGAATCCATTTTTAATCGATACAAAAACTTTACGAGATGGTCCCATAAAAACTTCGGGTTCCAACTCCTCAATCCTGATGCTGCAGAGGTGCTGCCCACCTAAACTGAGGGGATTTAGGAACTGTTGATTATGAATAGTTATTGGAGGTACCGAGTAAAGACTACATCGTTAAATTTCAGGACCCGACTCCTCAATCCAGTCCCCTGATTCTGTAACTCAGTGCCTATCAAAAAATTAAAACCACTGACATATATTTTTTAGCCATTGAAGATGTAGATTAGTAAACCTTCAATGGATAAAAAATATATGTCAGTGGCTTTCATTTTTTGATAGGCACTGAGTTACAGAATCAGGTCCCAGATGCTACAAGGGTCCTGCCCACCTTAACTGCATGGATTTAGGAACTGTTGCTTGTTAATTGAAGACGCGGACGAAGTGGCCGGCGTCCGCTAGTTTATAATATTAGTAGGATTGAATATTGTATGCAATCCGATATACTCGGTCTATGCTTGCAGAGCTAGGTAAACGGTATGCTTAAGGCGATTACATGTAAACCCACTCGCAGAGGGATGTTGTTCGGGGGAGCACCTGCTGCGTGCGCTGAACCATTTGCTATGGTTTATGCAACCGTTATTAACCACCGTCGATATTGGCATTAATTAATTATTAATCTAGTACACAATCTAGGAATATGTACGCAATCTCATCTAACTTCCCACTCATATTATAAACAAATTAGCTGATGCCCGCGACTTCTTTTGGATTTAGTTTTTAAATCCTGCGGATGTCTTCGATTTTCCGGAATAAAATATAGCCTATATTATATGTCACTTTTCAGATCCTCAATTATTCCAATGGAATAAAATCACGTCGGTCCGTTGCTGCGTGATTGAAGAACAAACAAACAAACCCCCTTTCAGCGTATTTCAATACAAATAAATTTAAGTTATTTTTCGTAAACATAAATATTAACTATACAAACACGACATCGTAAGCATATATTCTTTAAAAAAATAGGGTTCACAACCACCTAAACATAGGTACTTCTGTATTTATAATTTTGTAAGAATAAACAAGTATCATTCATTAAGGTTCAGCTCCGAAGGTCTCAAATCTCAGGGCTGAGTTCAGGCTGAGTTCAGATCTGTAGCTGAAATAAATATGGCGAAGCCGCTGAAACTCTGGAATAACTACGTCGTTGTACGACAAAAGCGAAACTTGCGCGGGTCAAGCCGCGAGTATCAACTAGTTTGAGAAGTATTACTTTAAATACCTATTCCATTTCTTTTTCATGAATAAAGTCGTCTCATTGCAGTAATGTATTCAATCTACGAACGGTTCTGTCGCCGGAGATGTAATTTGTATTGCAGCGAACTTTGTGATAACCCCTATGAGGTTGATGGACTCCTGGTACCTATGTGTTTATTTTAACCCATATAATTAACCATTTAAAGTAAAAAAAGATTCTTAGGCATTCTGTACATAACTGATATTCCCCTTTATTTTATTCCCGGGGTTGAATTTTCAAAAAACGGTCGTGGGTTCGATCCGGGTTGCTTCAACCGTGGGAAAAGCTGCAGGTCTGAAAGTTCTGAATAATATTTCCGAGGATGTGTGAAGTCTGACAACAAAGTCTCTGTGAATTGCCAGACACTAATTACCTAAATTTTATTTCTTGTATTCGCATAGATAAAAAAAACAATCATTAACCCTTTAATACCGTGATAAAATTGTTTTTCGTAATTTCGAAATTCAATGAAGCCGATCGGACCCATTTGCATAACAAAGAAAAGTTTTTAATTAAAAGGGCTAAAGTCCAAAAGCCGCTCACAGACGAGGGTAGACCTGCTTGAATTTGGCACTTCAACCACTTCACTTTACTCTTTACGAGGAAATCGTAAGGTATTTTATTTGTTCTCTTCTAAAAGCATGTCAATATTATGTTAAATATTAACATTATTTCGCATTTTCCTCACACTTATCAAAGGCCTCATAGAGTTATCTTTTCAAAAATTCCGCGGGAACCCTCTGTTTTCCGAGATAAGCGCGTGATACACATGCTAGTGGATGGCATGCTAGGTGCTAGTAAGGTAGCACACCAGATACTGGCAGAATCTCAGCACGTGATATACATGCTAGTGAATGATATGCCAGTTTCTAAAAAATTAAAAACGTTCTACTTGGGTACGTAACGTTTCTAAAAGTTCACAAAGTGAGTAATATATTAGGCAAAAAAAACAACAAAAACAAGCACAAAAATTAAAAATACACGTACGTTTACGTTTCACGTACTTGTAGCTGGCAAGTGGCAATACGAATCTCCCATCCCGCTTCCCCTCAAGGGAAAAAATCAAACGGCTTGCGATCTACTCGTATGCTTTGTACTGGCACGTGAATTACTGGCAGAATTTTGATACACATGCGAGTAGCTCATTTTCGCTTGTGACTGGCATGCTTTTGTGCGAGTAATAAGCATGTGTATTACGCACTATATAAACTCACTCACTCTCCAAGTCCTTAACTATACCCATGCAAAAAATCACATCCATCCGTAGCCACGTTGCCGCGTGATTGAAAGCTTTTACAAACAAACACACTTTCGCATTTATATTAGTAAAGGATATAGGACGTTATGACAAAAGAACATCGTAAACAAGAAACGACAATCCTTTATAGTCGCTTTATATCTTTGGATAAAGAGAACTGTCATAAAGTGGACTCGAAGAAGGCTCACGTATGACTCTAGCTGAGTAGTCTAATTTATAAGAGGAACTTTTACGTCAGTTTCAAGCCTCAATAGCCCAACGGTTAAGTGAAAACTGAAATAATCGAAAAACCGTTGCACTATTGCCGTACCCACTCCTAGCACAAGCTTTCAGCTTATTTGGAGGAGAGAGGAGGATGTTAGTCAACTTCAGCTTGGCTAATATTCATTTTAAAATAAAAAGACGTGTGGCACTCGGGGACTGCCGCGGTAAAGCTATTGCATAGCATTTTTTATCAACACCATCTAGCGGCTCACCGTAGAGGAGTCCCGTGTCGGGTTATTTTCGTTACGGAATTTCTGGATTCGGTCTCCACGCTGGCCCACGATAGAAGCTATGCAATAGCTTAATAAATAAGTTTCATTCTTCACCGGTTGTAGTATTACCGTAACCACTTCTAAAACAAATTTTATGCCTAATTTACTGGGGAAAGGAGAGTAATATTAGTTTACTATAACTAAACTTTAAAACTAGGGTTCCGTACCTTGAATGTAAAACTAAATCTCTTCTGCATGGGACCGCATAACTGTTTATACAAGTATGTTAAAAATATATAAAATTGGATATAATATTTTAAGTCTGCAACATTTTTTACGGTTTTGCTGGGAATCCGTAAAAATATAAAAATCATTATAAAATTCACGAGTTAAAAAATTAAGAATTTTACAAGTTTTCGTCATAAAGTTCGTAGAGTAGACTTATAAAAATGCAGATGAAGTTACAGTTACCACCTACTATCCTCGCACATAGGTATATTAAGAATTCTTTTGTCACAGCGTCCAATTTACGTCTTATCTCTGAAAGCACTCGAACACTCTGCCATTTTCCATTTAGCTTAATAAAACCTTATAAATGACTAACAAAAAGCTCCATTCTGTTTTTAAAATGGAATTTTAAAAATAGAGTCAGTCCATTATTTAAATAGAGTTGGTTGATTCAGTCTAAACAAAAGTTTTCAAAACTTCTGAACGTATTTTCGAAGTAAACTATACTAACTTATCGACACAATCTTTATCTGTGTATATCTTTTTATATCTATACAAATGAAAAAGATTGCAGTGTCTATTATTTTAAAATTATAGATAACTAGACGATAGACGATGCCCGCGACTTCGTCCGCGTGGATTAAGTTTTTTAATTACCGCGGGAACTCTTTAATTTTCCGGGATAAAACGTAGCTTACATGTATTAATGCTGGCTATGCGTTGTGGCGTGAAGGAATAACAAGCACACACGCACACACGCGCCCACGCGCGCACACACTCATACGCACACACACGCACGCACACACCTATGAAATTTTCTCCTTCCAAAAATCACTCAACGCGCCTTAAGAAGTTTTCAGTGTATTATATTATTGTATTCTTGGCTTGTACGTAACAGTTATTTTTTTAACTTGTTGGTATCCACAAATGAACAAAAACACCGGCTAAGTGCGAGTCGGGCCCACCCACGAAGGGTTCCGTACCATAGTACAAGATTTACGACCAGCTACTATGTTATATCAAATGAATTTAGGACAGCGCCATCTTTGTATATAGCTTGGCACTACATCGTAAAATAGCTCAGATAGAAACATGTAAGAAAATAAAACACGTTTTTAGTAGGGGGCTCCCCTGTTTTATTTTTTGAGATTAAGGGAGCCTCCTTTAAGTTTTCATTTATTTTTATTATTTGTTGTTATAGCTGCAATAAAAATAAACATTCTGTGACAACTGTCTACCTATTACGGATCATGATGCCCGCTGACCGCTGACAGATAGACGGACGGAGGGACAGCGAAGACTTGGTAATAGGGTCCCGCAGGTTACCTTTCGGGTACGGAACCCTAAAAAGTTGCTCACCCCTATATAAACCACAGCACTAATAGCAATATTATGGATGTATGGAAGTAAAACATCATTTGATTTAAAGATAAAATTTTACGATAGAGCATAAATTTCAGACGAAGATATTTTCGTTTGATTAAGTACCAATATCTCTTATGCAGGTGATAACATCAAAAATGGCGAAACTTCTGTGATTTATATCACCAATTCTTATCAGGCGCTGTTTAAGTCAAAATGCAAACTTAAGTTTTTGAACAATTTTTGCAAATAAGAGTGATTTTGGATCATTTATAAACCAATCTTAAGTCTGTCCAGTCTTGGATCTACAGAAGTTATTAATTTCTACTCTTGTAGGATGAAAATTATCCCATGGTCGTCTCCAGAATGCTAGCTGTCTTTACGACAAGTTTGAGTCAGCAAATTTTTTTTTTCTTTATAAAAAAAATTAGCCAAGCTGAACTTGACTTATATTCTCCTCTCCCCTCCAAATAAGCGAAAAGCTTGTGCTAGGAGTGGGTGCGACAATAGTACAAAGGTTGGGGCTCGAACCTGCAACCTTTCAGTTTTCAGTCCGCACCTTTAACCGTTGGGCTATTGAGGCTTTTTTGGGAATTGGATGAATAATACGCATATAAATCGTCAGGAAAACTTATCCGGGATGAAAAGTTTTTTTTATGAATAAAAAGGAAGGCTACTCTTCCTTTTTAAGGCCACAAGCTGCCTTACTAAAGCTCATGCCGCCTTTTGTCTACTACCCTCATTTTTCTCCATTCTCTCAGTCCTTTCTGTCCGTTCTCGTTCCTTCCACTACTCTTACTTTTGTAAATTGTATTCTCCACTTCAACTATAAAGCAGAAGTGAGTGATACATAACTGATATTTTTTATTAAGGGTATTATTTGCTTCGTTTCCAAACTTTACCGATTGCGAGTTGTAACTCTTCACCTCCAGCTACAGATTTAGGTATATTGAATTTGGAACAAAGGGACACGGGCGCAAGTATATTGGCCAAATGAATTGAAAGGCCTTCATACATAAAACAAAAGCGCCGTCCTTCCCCTGTTACACCGGGTATTACTGAATCACGACGCAACGTTTACATTTCCTTTAATATTGGCCACAGTGAGACTCTTGCGTTTTATTTCCTTAAACACTAGTAAGTTAAAGCCGTGATAGCCCAGTGGTTAGGAATATCCTATTGGGTGGGTCACGGCAAAACTCACGCTGAAATCTAAGAGCGTGTTCAGATTCAGTTCAGACTTAAGATAAGAGGTTGACAAATAAGAGGTTGACAAAGAGAGGGAGACAAATGTGCTCTGATATTAATCTGTTTCATTTTTACTCTATCTTGAGTCTGAGCTGAGTGAGAGTGCGGTCTATAGATTTTAGCCTTAGAGGTTCTCTGACTTTTCGGAGTTGTGTTTTTAAGGGAGGCCAAATACGATCAAGTTTGCATGATGCTTAGGGATTCGAAAAAAGAATCGATACTACTCAGTATAACATACCAAATCCCAAATACCAAACGTATCGATACTGAGTAGTATCGATACCTAAGAAAACCTACCTTTTGATTCGCTACCTAAGAAAGCTCTCGAAAGCTACAACTTTCGGGAGCGGGTCCAACTCCCACTCAACAGTTTTTTTTTAATTCTGTGGGAACTATTTGATTTTCCGGCGTAAAGAAATATATATCCGTCTCTTATATCACGGCTCTAATAATATAAACATTTACGTCCAATTGTAATTAAGTACATAGAGTAGGTACTCGGTATTATTTCCTATTAAAAAGCTAACTTTAGTTTAGACATTTATACATAACAGTTTCTTGAATCAATAACATAGATACAGTCAACCACGCAATAGAAATACTAGCACAGGGTTTTAGCCTTTATGACATGGTAATAAGAAAATGTGCAGCCATGGGGTTGGGTGTACTTGGGTGAATTGTGCGGGAAAGGTAAGGATTCCGCTTCTCCGCCAATATGTTTCAATTTAAGCTAAGCCGCTTGTCGATACGGGCTTCTGCGGAATACCTTCAGACTGCGAGTTACAACTGGATCCAAGAAATAAAAGAAAATGTAAATGCCGTTTCCGCGTTTAATGTTTAGAATTTTCTCTCCGTCCGCGCCGTATTCCGCATTGCTGAGGTTCTTACCCCTACCATTAATTACATAAACACGTTATTTTGTGATATTATTCACAGTATCCAGTGACTCGTCTTAAATCGTCGGTCCACCTAGTGGGGAGTCTACCAATACTGCGCTTTCCGGCACGAGGTCTTATAATGATCGTAAGTTCTTCGAACTTCGAACTATGCGCCCTGCATATCAGTACTGCCCTGTCCATAAAGTCAAAAGAATTCTTAAGTTTATATTATTAAAATCGACTTCAAACGCCACTACAAAGTAGGTATATCAATTGTGCCTATAAAAATTGAAGAGTTAAATCGATTTCTCCAGGATCTCATCATCAGATCCTGACCTGATGACAATGGAACCACCTGGGAAGTATACCCTTTCAAACAAAAAAAGAATTTTCCAAATCGGTTGAGTAATCGGGGAGCATACATAAAAAAAAAAGATTCCGACCATTTGAGAACCTCCTCCTTTTTTGGAAGTCGGTTAAAAATATATCAACAAACACGCCAATCCAACATAGTCAAGTGAGTCAAGTGACTAGTAAACTTATGGGAAAAGTAGAAAATACAAGTAAACAGTTCGACGGGCGCGGGCGGGCGCGGGCGCGGGCGGGCGGGCGGGCGCGGGCGGGGGAAATGTGTTTGCGAGTCGCAAATGCTGCTGATTGCCTGTGTATTGAACAAGGTTTGTGTTTTCTTAAGGCTTGGCTTACAATGTTACAGGAAACAAGATTTTTCTGTTGGAAAAAACTTGATATATGACATTTTTGACGATCTCTCTGGCGCAGTGGTAAGCGCTGTGGTCTTATAACGGGTTCGATTTCCAGCAGGCCAATTTGGGAATTTATAAATTGTCTCTGATCTGGTCTAACGGGGTGCATTGCTATACCCCTTCCAAGTTAGCCCGCTACCATCTTAAACTGCATCGTCAGCGACCATCAGGTGAAATCGCAGTCAAGGACTTATCATCGATTAAAATATACATACATCTTAAATATATAAAAGGAAAAGGTGACTGACTGATAAATTGATTGACTGACTGACTGATCTCAAACCACTGGACGGATCAAGCTGAAATTTGGCATACAGATAGCTACTCGTATTATGACGTAGGTATCGGCTAAGAAAGGATTTTTGAAAATTCAACCCAACCTCTAACGGGAAAAAATGAGGATTTGAAAAATCAAAATTAACGTGAACGAAGCTGCAGGAAAAAGCTAGTATATTATCAAAATAATTTGAGTAACACAGAAAGCCTTAAATTCGTTCAAACACCTATATGTATCTGGGTCGACGAGCCGAGGCGTGAAATGCTCACCGTACCGGATACACGATACCAATGATTCATCGAAGGCATCGTAGCAAAGTAATTGAAAATAAAACCCGCCAAGTGCAAGTCAGAGCTCCGCAGTGAGGGTTCCGTACCTTGGAAGAAACGTGAAAAGATTTAAATGAATAAATGAACATTTATTCTTATAAACTTTTAATCTTTGTCAGACAAATTTTGAGTCACCAAAATAGTGATAGGCAATTGAGAAATGCAAATAGGCTCGTAATTCCTCGACTAGCCCTCAAAAAAGTCTGGAAGTCCTTTATGGGAATGGGCGTGACGTTCTATTATAAAATTTCACAGTCGATTTTAGACTTGCCTATACACAACTTTAAGAAATCAATTAAGGGCATATTATTTCCCCCTACCCTATTTTTTTTTTTATTTCACATGTCGTGGGTGTTTTAAATTTTCAATTTACACCTGTGAATAGAATAACTGCTGATTTTTTTGCGGGCTCTTCTCAGCAGAATCTGAATCCGAACCGATAGTAGAGTCTTGACTTATCATAAGAGCCACAAGTTGTCCTAAATGCAATAAAAAAAATGAATTTTCACGTTATCCCAGCAACCGTGACCAAAGTTGTCAAGCGTGACCGATGGAGAAGAAGGAGAAGAAGTTGAATCATCAATCGCAGTGCTGTCAAGAGCATAATAAGACTTTTGTGAAAGATAACAAACTGTAACAGTCCGCAGACAAAAGCTTTCGCTCCGTACTTTCATAATTTGCTCACTTTTCTTTTTAAATCTGAATGGCCGCTATCTCGACGCTCCACTCCTAGTTTCAAGCTTTTATTCTATTCAGGATCCAATTTCAGAGGCGTCTTGATTTCATGTTTTCCTTTTTTTTTTTGGAAAAAAACTGGAACCTGCGAATGCTTATTTGAGCCCTTTTGTGCTTTCAAGTTTTCTTTTTTAAACAAAATGCAATAGCTGTAACCATTAATTGGACTGCTATTTATTTTTATGTTGCAATAAGTTGTAGACTCTTATTCTATAGACCAAAACACTATCATTCAAAAGTTGTTCGTAAAATTAATGAACTACTTAGGTAGTTAGTTGTAGGTATCTTATCTTTGAAAGAAAAATAATAACAAAAAAAAAAACAAAAACTTGAGAGGTGTCAAGGGACACCCGGATGGAACGAAGTTCAATGCGAAATAGAAATGAAAATATCTGGCTTGCTTTCTATAAGAGAGAGAGAGACAGACAGAGAAACATGCGACGCCTATAGCAAAAAGTGTCGTGACAACTTTTCGTAAGAATTTTTTCCGTCTAGCCCCCTTTCACAACGCGCGATAAGGAACTTCGTTCCAGAATCAAAATCGTTCCATCCAATGACAAAAGTTCATCAGTCTATCTATAGCCACGACATCGACGAAAATGTGTTCAATTTTTTGGTTTGTCCTTCAATCACGCAACAGCAACAGAGCAGCGGGTCGACGTGAGTTTTTGCGTGATTATAGTTGAAGACTTGAAATGTTGAAGACGTAGGTCACCTTTTGTCCCGGAAAAATAGAGGGACGCGAATATTTCATCTGAAGTCAAGGGTAAAAGTGTCATTAATAAAACGAAACGAAGCAATGCTAATAAAGTCTAAGTAGGTATCCTCTACCGAGCTACAAAGGGTCTAAAAAGTATAATATAACCCACACAGCGATGAGTTACGAGCGAAGGACGCGTGATACAGTGAAAAGAGATTCCTTATGTCAAGCATAGACTAAAGGAAAGCACAGACGCCGTTCATAAAAGTGATGCCAGTAAATTGCAAGGCCACAGCTTTAGGATGTGTAATATTCGAAAGCACTTTGTAAAAGTTTACTTGAATTAAAAATTATTCTATTCTATTATCAAATAGCTAATGCCCGCGACTTCGTTCGCGTGGATTAAAGTTTTCTAGTTCCCGCGGGAACTCTCTTATTTTGCGGAATACAATGTTGCTTTTATGTTTTTCCAGCCTATAATCTATCTAAATCTAGCTAAATCGGTTCAGTCGTTGCGACATGATTGAGTTAAAAAACATCCATCCATCTATGCATCCAGCACACATTCAAAATATTAGAAGATAAACACGATTAAAGATATTTAGCATACTCGTATGCTGACAAACGGTATGACGTTCTCTTATGCCATCATGCCCCCTCTCCACCGCCGCACTTTACCTCCTTTTGTGGCGTGGCGTGATGTTTCAGGGTTGTTTTACATCCGACAAGCGTCCCGTAACGACACTTTTTATAGTTCTGGAGTAAAACAGCAAAGAACCCTTATAGTATCGCCAAGTCCGTCTATATGTTCGCAGCGACTGTTGTTGGTACTATAAAACTGTTATTTCGTAAAGTTAAGTATACACATTAACCATTCCTACAAAGTTGTGCAGTAATATTTTTATAAAAACTTTTTATATGTTTACATCGATAAAGTGGGGATGGTGCTTTACTGGGAAAGTTACCCTGACGTCTCCATTATTTTCCTTTAGTCTATGTTATCGCCATTGTTTAGGAGGATATTATCTCAGCGTGGATGAAACTTTTTATTTACGACTTTAATGTCGTATACGGGGCCTTCTCATCCCTACTTAATATTGTTCTCGAAACGTATTGTTACTGTGATGTTGTAGCTATAACAATAACTTTACTGTTCTGTACCTAATATTAAAAAACATTTTTTTTATAAAATTTAATTAAATCCTACCTATTACCTAAATTCAAATTCAAATTCAAAATTAATCTATTTCATGTAGGCTAACTTATAGCTCTTATGACACGACATAAATCTACCACCCGTTCGGAATTCAGATTCTGCTGAGAAGAGCCGGTAAGAAACCCAGCAGTTGCTCTTTTAAAAAAAAATTTTTTTTTTTTTACAAAGCTATGCTATGTATACAGTGCCTCCACAATAAAGCTTCAAAAATGCAAAAATGCATACGTAGGTAGGTACACCAATCCAACGCACGTCAAGACGGGCAGCCAAAGCAGACCCATTCCTGTTGGCGGCACCCGTTCACGATCATGACGCATGATCCAGCCATTGCTTCGCTCAACCATATTTGAGGGAACATAACTAGTACTAGAAAACCTAGTACTAGTTACGCGTACCACACTACTAGCAAAGACGTGCTGGATTAAAAAATTAAAAATTCCTTCCAAGTTAGCCCGCTTTCATCTAAACCTACATCTTTACCAGATGATGAGACCAGATGATAGTGAGGAAGCTTTAGAAGTATCACAATGGTCAGTACATCGAATCAATACATAATCAGTAACGGTATCAATCAACCAATTCATAGATACATTAGTATGAATTGGTTGATTGATACCGTAATTATAGTAATACTTAGTAACAGTATCAAACAATCAATACACAAACAATCAGTAGCAGTAAATCCTTCGGATTTTGTCTTGTTGACTTTTCTCAGAGACATTAAGCAGCTAATGCCTTACAAACAAAAAATATATCTTCTTCCCAATGATATTATTTATGTGTTTCCTAAGAAGAAAATTCAACCACGTACCCAATGCTATTGGAATGATGTAGTCATAGAAAAAATCTTACAAAGGGACAGAGAAACGTACTCGTAAGGATACGTGGCTGTCGTTCAAGGGATGTACCCTATCCACTAAGCTTTCCCGTCACGGACGGACGTCGATCAACCATATTGGCCGAACACAACGAACCGATGCAAATTTCGTCCCCATCTCGCAGAATAAATAATAGTAAGTAATACGTAGAATTTTAGCTACGTGTGCGATCTAATCATAGGCTAAGAGGGCCCGTACACGGTCAAACATGTTTGTCAAACACGTAAAATTTTTATGTCTACGTTTTAAGCTATTGCATAGCTTCTATCGCGGGCCTTAAGCGTGGAGACCGAATCCAGAAATTCCGTAACGAAAATAACCTGACACGGGACTCCGCTCACCGCTAGATGGCGTTGATAAAAAATTCTATGCAATAGCTTTACCGCGGCAGTCCCCGAGTGCCACACGTCTTTTTTTGTTACGGTTTTGTTTGAACAAGGTCATCAAACCAGCGCACACGATCAAACTCCATCCATTTCTGTTTGCCAAACACGTAGTTTGTTTGACAAACACGACCACAGACTAACAAATAATTTGACAAACACGTAAAAATGTTACGTGTTTGACAAACACGTTTGACCGTGTACGGGCCCTCTTAGTGACTGTGGTTCAGGGGCCCAAGCGCTTGCTACACCTTATAAAGCTACGTTCACACGCTTGGCAAGTTTCGACAAGTATCCACAAACACAAGCGTGTGATTTGGCTTGGCTTGCGTGAGCTTGTCGCCGATCCGGGCTAATGTCGGTTTTTGAAAACAGATCAAAAGAAGCTTGCGGCAAGCGTTTGCCATGTATTTACATATTGGTGCGTGTTTTGTGTAGCTCATGAGCTCGCGCCGAACGGGTGTTTCTACGCTGCGCTATATACGACGGCGTATCGATCATCGTTGGTCAAACGACAAACGCAATAGCCGACACAACTTCAACGTTTGCATCTTCCATCACTTCCAGGTTTTTCTGCACAGTTTGCCTGTCCGTAACACACTCGCAAGCGTGTAAATGGCATCCAAGCGTTTGTAAAGGCTTGGAGCTTGTGGATGTTTGTCAAGCCTCAGCACGCATATAAACGTAACATAAGAGTAAAAGCTGTAATGAGTCTATGAATACATAATAAAACCAAAAGTTTATTTATCACTACTGGTAGTAGGATTGGTAGTACCACGGGCAATAAATGGTATGGAGGAGACCCTTTTTTATTAATTTGTTTTTATAGCGGCAATAGAACTACACATTCTGTGAAAATTTCAAGTACTTATCTAAACTTATTTACGGTTCATAAGATGCAGTCCACTCACAGACGGACGGACGGAGAGATGAGGCTTACTAATAGGGTCCCATTGGCACACTTTGCGTACGGAACCCACAATATATTATCGAGATCAAGGACAAGGAAACATGTAGGCGGTATTATTTCAGAAAATTACAGAGTTCTTTTTACAAAGCCTAATTCTATAAGTCTATGTGAACTGCTGTGAACTTCGACCATTTAGCCAGGACTTGGCAAGCGCACGCATTCCCCTCTGCCGAAGTACATGTACAAACGTACGGTTCAGCTTGTAAGTGTGACAGCTTTTGAGTTAGTGTGCGTTCATAGAGACATTAAGTATTTACAAGCGTGTGCGGAAGTGAGTAAATGTGTGATGTACGTGATAACCTCACCTCCTGCAGAAAGTGGCAGAATATATTCAGTAGTAAAACTGCGTAAAGGCAAGGCTGCGAAACGACTATACATAGCTTTAAACTTTGTAGGTACATCGGACAGAAGTAAACAAACAAAAAGCTTCACAGTCTGTTCGTTCCGTATCCGTACTTCATAATTTGCCCACTTTTCTCTTTAAATTTATTTTTATCGTCCCCCTCTTTAGAGGAGCCGCTGTCTGTTGGCCGCTTCACTCTTGCTTTACGCTTTTTATTCTATTCAGAATTGAACAGCATTTCCGTCTTTAGTATTGCTTTTATACCTGTTACCTTTCTTTCGTTTTTTAAATGCGAAAACAATAATAATTATAAAAGGTGATTATTTCTAACAGGGGCTCTTTATAGGACTACTGCTACCACTACTCGTTAATCCTATAAATGCGAAAGTAAGGATGGATGGATGGATGTTTATTATTTGATGGCTGAAATTGAGCACAGAGATAGTAGGCCTTCTTTTTATCCCGGAAAAAAGATAGTTCCCGCGGGAATTAAAAAAAGAAGTGTGGCACTCGGGGACTGCCGCGGTAAAGCTATTGCATAGCATTTTTTATCAACGCCATCTAGCGGCTCACCGTAGAGGAGTCCCGTGTCAGGTTATTTTCGTTACGGAATTTCTGGATTCGGTCTCCACGCTGGCCCGCGGTAGAAGCTATTCAATAGCTTAAAAACTTTAATCTGATGGTAAGTTACGATACTGCCTAAGATGGTAGCGGGCTAACTTGGAAGGGGTATGGCAGTGTACTCATACCCCTAATCGGTTTCTTGGCGGCACGTCTTTGACGGTAAGGTGGTAGCCATGGCCAAAGCCTCCCACCAGACTTAAAGCTATTTAATTTCTTAAAATGCATATGACTCTGAAGAGATGCGTGCTGGGATCGAATCCTTTACCTTCCGAAAGGGCCGAAATTTTAACCACTGGACTACCATCACTTACTAAATTTTATTTAGTTGAAACTAGTTAATTTCCATACTAAAGAACAGTATACAGTAGTAAGTACAGACCCAAGTAATAGTTAGGGTAACTAAGTAGTAAAATAGAATTTAGTAATTTCCAAACATTTGTTTTTGAACGTACACAATTTTCTATCAGCGAAATGTTCCGCGTATATCGATGATTCATCGAAATTGCATCGTTATTGAAAAAATATATTAGAGTCGCATGACGTATTGGCTGAGTATTGGGGCCGGGATAAATGTGTATCCGGCAAAATTGGAATCTATTCCCGCTGACATTTCGCGCTGCCAATTTATGATTCTGATTATTATTAAGTAATGCGTTAGGTGGTTTATTTAGGTAATTTTAACCGCCGACAAAAGAGGGGGGGGGGGGGGGGGTTATAAGTTTGACTTCACCCGAGTCTGCCACGTTGCAGAGCAAATACATTTCCTGGAACAGTATCGCGCTCTAATCACACAGCTGGGTCGGCCAGGGGTCGGCCAGGGGTCGGCGTCCACGGAAATTGTCCGCCCGACCCGATCCGCCGACCCATCACGCTTCCCGCTTGCCATTGTCATCTCGCAGCTATCGCGAGCAGACATATCATGCGACATAATACCATAGACATAATTTAGCGAAATAAATGTATTCGTAAGTCGTTTGGATTTTGACGACCTCCCTGGCACAGTGGTGAGCGCTGTGGTCTTATAACTGTGTGGTCTCGGGTTCGATTCCCGGCGGAGACAATTTGGGAATTTACAATTTCTGAATTGTCTCTGGTCTGGTCTGGTGGGAGCCTTTGGCCGTGGCTAGTTACCACCTTACCGTCAGATGTGCCGCTAAGCGATTTAGCGTTCCGGCACGATGGCGAGTAGAAACCGATTAGGGATATAGGTTGAATGTATGAATGTACACTGCCATAATGTTTCCAAGTTAGCCCGCTAGATTGCATCATCACTTACTATCAGGTGAGATTGCAGTCAAGGACTAAAACTAACTAACTAACTAAGGACTGTCATCGAATAACAACAATTGAACTAAAGGACATCATCCATTTTGGGCTTAATCTGAAAGTGCCGGCCAAAAAAAAATTTTGATGTATTTCGTTAGAACTTGTCCCCCTAAACATTTTTTATTATGACACCCAAGCTGTAGAACCATTGACCTTGGTTTTATTTAAGTTTAAAAATCTGTATTTTTTCCTACCAAATGAAATGTTTCTAATAATAATAATAAAAACTGGAGTACCCAGCAGTCTGTTCTACCTCTCAGCAGCCGAGCCCGGCTGACCTCATCGCCTTTTGGCGAAGAGTGTGGTCAAGAGAGATGGAAGATGAGAGATGGATGGATGGATTCTTGAGGAGGGCTCTTGGATTGCGGCGGTAGAGGAAGCATGTGCCTCAATATAGCCGATGAACCCAGTCGCCATCTCTCCAGAGGATGTAATTGGTGCGGTGCGCCGGGCCGCGAACTGGAAAAGTCCTGGATGGATGTTGGACTGCATCACTTCTGGTTTTTCGTTCTGCCATGCTATCTGGCTAAACAATTCCAAGAAGCTCTCGAACAAAGGGCACTCCCGAGCCTTTTCACCAACGGAATCACTCATTTAGCTCCAAAGTCCACCGATGCCGCTGACAAGTACCGCCCCATCACATATCTTACTAGCATCTATAAGACATTGACATCCGTTTTGAGCCTAAAGATTTCCCGTCATGTAGGCGAGAATAGTATAATGTCTCGGGCTCAGAACGGATGTCGGTATAATAGTCGCGGTACTAAGAAGCACCTTCTCATCGACTTCGTCGCGAGCCAACTGGTCAAACTAACTTGCCGGAATTTCCCCACAGCCTGGATTAACAATGCATGAAGGCATTCGACTCGGTGCCCCATTCATGGTTCTTGAGGATCCTTGAGCTGTACAAAGTCGATAGTACAGTTCGAAACTTCCTCGGAGAATGTATGGGGCAATGGAGCACGATCCTTTGTCTTCATGATGAGCGGTTGACAGCTGCCGTTGATCGGATAAGGATACGGTGGAGTATCTTCCAGGGCGATTGTCTGAGTCTACATTGGTTTGTCTCTCTTAATGAGCCTCACGTGGATAAAGAAGCGTCCGTGCAATGGTTGCGTTTCGTTGACCTCTTAGGGAAACCGAAGGTACAAGATCAGGTAGTTAAGACGCGGAACTACCGAAAGTACATCCTAAAGGATGGCACTATCAACATTTGTTGAGCTTGTCGCCATCCCAGTGAGTCACTTAGGCATGTGCAATCGGGATTTTCGGCTCTTGCTAACACTGAGTATTTCCACAGGCACAACCAAGCAGCCAAAATCCTTCACCAAGAGCTTGAAGCTCTGAAGTACGGTTTCCTGGATGAAAGACTATAAGTACACACCGGTGCCAAAACTTAAGCGTGATGGGGTACGGCTCTACTGGGACCGGACTATCATCACGGACAAGATGATTCTGGTTAATAAGCTTGATATCTTGCTGATGGATCGGGCACAGTCGAGGGTGTTTTTAGTGGCCATTACCATCGAACATGGCGAAAACCTTGTGAGAGTGGAGACAGAGAAAAACGAAAGTATCTAGATCTGGCTCACGAGGTTTGCGGCATGTGGCAAGTGGAGTCCACTGAAACCATACCAATCATCATTTCTGCAAATGAGTTGATCCCAGTCAGCCTTAATCACCATCTGAGATGGTGTTTCATCCATTCCTCCATCTGGGGTTCCGTGGTAGTTCCAACCAAGATGCACAATGTGGTATTTTTAGGTGTGTGGTCAGGATTGGATAGGGAGCACTTAACAAAACTCCAAAAAAGTAAAAAAATTGCCTTAGAAACTCTTCATATATTCGAAAAAATACAGATTTTTAAACTTAAATAAAACCAAGGTCAATGGTTCTACAGCTTTGGTGTCATAATAAAAAATGTTTAGGGGGACAAGTTCTAACGAAATACAGCAAAATTTTTTTTTGGCCGGCACTTTCAGATTTAGCCCAAAAGTGTATGGATCGTGGAGGATCTCCTTTAAATTATAAATAGGTACCCAAAGATGAGATTTATAAAGGAAAAGTACTTTTTTATTGCGAGATAAAGCCTGTCTTCGGCTATTTAAGAGTTTACAGATCTTTGCTATACGTCCAACCAGCGATACCTAGGTAATGTATGGCTGCTTGGTATGGCTGGTTGAATAATGCTCCAACAGCGGTCCCTTTTCCTATTGGACAACCAAAGATGCTCTCCAAATTTTTTTTTAAGCTACTGCATTGCTTCTATCGCGGGCCTTGAGCGTGGATACCGAATCCAGAAATTCCATAACGATAATAACCTGACACGGAACTCCTCTCACCGCTAGATGGCGTTGATAAAAAATGTTATGCAATAGCTTTACCGCGGCAGTCCCCGAGTGCCACACGTCTTTTTTATTACGAGAATGGTTTACTCTTGACAACGATCAATCAATGGAAAACAGTGATGAGGTGCATTTTCTAGATTGTCCAGTAGATATAGGTACCTACTACCTATTCACTCTTGACTTAAAGGTCTCAAATCATACATGTCAGTAAACACGGACGCTGAAGAGCGTACTACACCGTAGCGGTTCGTCTCAGAAACGTTCAATTAAAGCGTTTCGCACGAATAGATTGGATTTCAACCACTTAAGGATACCAAAGCTCAGGACTTCTTGTAGCTCTGTGGTGGAACAGGGAAAGAGGAACAGGAAACCGTCCAGGGTATAACTCACCGGGACTTAACGAAAGGCACATGGCGAGCGGAACGTAAAATTTCCGATTACAATCCCTGCAGCCTCCAGCTGCGAGTCTCTCGGTCTTGACAAACATCGCAATAACAGTTATAACTCACATGTCAACTCGAAAAGGCCTCGTTACCGCCTCGGCTATCACCTCGCCGTCAACAAGCTGTGTGATTGTCTAAAAATGATTGCCACAGTCAGTGGCGTAACTATACCGTTTGAGGCCCATGGCAAATTCATAGGATGGGGCCCTCCCTCCCCCAATATAAAGGAGCTCAACCAATGAGATAGGCCCTTCAGGTTGGAGGCCCGTGGCATTTTGCCGTCTTGCCACCCTATAGTTACGCCACTGGCCACAGTGTGACGATTGTAATCGCCTCTGATTGGCCGATACTCACTCGCTATTGGCTATAATACATTGTTGCTGAAAGAAGGGGATAAGCTCCAATCATCTCAATTGAGACTAAGCTAGGCGATCACTAATTGACGGCTAGACGTCACCGGTAGGATGACTTGGCGTTAATCAACTGAGTCAATCGCGATCCTTAAGGATAAATCCTTAAGTATGCGACAAGTCACTTTTACTAAATCGAGCTGTAATATACTTCCTGTCAGTAGTCAGCTTTTACCCTTGAGGCCAGACGAGGTTGTTGTGGTTGCTATAGTTTTGGTGAGAATTTCATTTAAAGAACACTAAATGGCGGCTTTGAAGCCTCAATAGCCCAACGGTTAAAGTTGCGGATTGAAAACTGAAAGGTCGCAGGTTCGAACTCCACCCGTTGCACTATTGTCGTACCCCCTTCTAGCACAACCTTTTCCGCTTATTTGGAGGGGATAGGAGGATATTAGTCAACTTCAGCTTGGCTAATATTCTTTCGTTTCCGAGTTGACGTGTGTGCTACAACCTTTACGGTCCCTCCAGCCTCCAGCTGCGAGTCCCTCGGTCTTGACAAACACCGCAATAAAGGGGCGGCCGCGCGCGCGGGGCGTTTGGAAAACCATTTACAAGGTTTATCGGCGCTATGGAAATAATAACCGGCGCCGTTATCCGCCTAAACGATCTCATTCCAAATTATTGTTATCCCCCAGACATTCATTTTTATTAAGCATTTTTTTTATCGATGACAGATACAACCTTGACTACGACCCACCTGCAAAATACATATCTATTTATATCCTTGTTATATTCATATCTACTAATATTAAAAATGCGAAAGTGTCTGTCTGTTTATTATCTTTTCACGGCTCATTTGCTCAACCAATCTTGATGAAAGTTCTGTACAGAGATAACTAGAGGTAGATATGATAGCTTGTAGGTACATATGTATTTCTTTATTTTCGGGATTAAATAATCGCAATTATCAAAACTTTAACTAGAAAAGGGAAAGCGTACTTTTTTAAATGGGCATATATTGCTCTTAAAAAAAAATAATGTTAGGTACTTACGCAAAAAATCAAAAAATAAAGTAAAGTTTAGCCGAAAATGATAAATAAAAGGATAGATTTTGTTCGACAGGAGGATAATGAAACGAAAATAAAAATGACGGAGAGGGATGCAATAGGTAAACTGGCCCTGACTGACTGACTCTAAACTGATGCAAAATTTTTATCATTCCCATACCTCTATAAAATAGACCCAAATCATGGTCTAATTCAACTAAATTGTATTCAACGCAAGGCAATAAAGGCGCATCCGAGACAAAGCCCGTTGGATGCGGGAAACGCCGAAACGGGCGAAGTCAATGAAAACCTGAGAGACTTATGAAATTTCGGTAAAAGCCTTTGTCCCCGCCCTGCCAGTTGCCACTCTCAGTTATCACCCATTGTTGGACAGTTACCGTACGATGGCCATCGCCATTTCACGCAAATAGAAAGTTACGTTTCCATCTACTAACGTTGGTAACTATTTTTCGTAACCAGCTACGAAATAAGAAAAATACTTCGTCTTTTCGTAACAGGTTATTAATCAAGTATATTTTATCCAGGTTCATACCACCAGTTATGTCTGATTCATAGGAGTTTGATGTACTATTTTGGCTCTATCACTAACGACAGGTTTGCACAGAATCGTTGGTCATAAGAGGCACAAAATAGTTTTCTGTGGCGATCCTTGCACGAGAGCTACGTCCAGCTTTCGACCCAGTGAACGGTCGAATCGAATCGACAACGATAAAACTACATTTACATAGGAATGTAAGAGAATATCGAAGACAATCACATTTAGTGCAAATTAATTAAGTTTGAATCTAAGTCTAGATATTTGTTTCCATAACTACGTATTTTACTATTCTTATTTTTTATTTGGGATAAAATCCAAAAATCACCCTTAAATATTATAGGTAACATTTAAATAATAACAAAAAGAAGTGTTTAAATCACTAAAAAAACCTTTGTCTTTACCACCGAGCGGTATAATTATATCCCCAATGAAGTTCGTTCTTTTCTAAATACGTTTTCCGTTCCATTCTATTTCGGCAATTCATTCCGAAGTTGCCCATTCACGATTGTTTTTGTCGGCATTCAGGTGCCTTTTGCTGAATAGCAGCCCCCGACAGCAATTAACTTGCCGCTCATTAGCAGACTGCTCTCATTCGACTCTCGTAACTCTGTTTCATGAACACCGAATTAACTCTCTATTACATGTTACCTTGTTTGGCTTTGAAGTTTCTATCGATCTGAAGATTCCGAAGAACCGACTTCCAAGAAAGGAGGAGGTTCTCAATTCGTCGAAATCTTTTTTTTATGCATGTTCCCCGATTACACGAAGACTTTGGAAAAATCTTTTTTGTTTGAAAGGGTATACTTCCCGGGTGGTCCCATTGTCATCAGGTCAGGATCTGATGATGGCATCCTGAAGAAATCGAAGGAACTCTTCATAAGTGATATACTTTGTAGTGGCGTTTGAAGTCGGTTTTGCAATAAAAAGACTTTTTACGTTTATATTATGTTGGTATAAAACATAGCCTATGTCACCTAGGCCATCATAACCTTGCTTCTGTTATTTCTGATCATAACGAATCGTACATTCCTAAATAATCACATACATATAAACATAGACTGCTGAAATCACAAACCTTCTTTTTCAAAATTCGAAATTATTTACTTATCTATTTCAGGTAGGCCAATCTGTGGCTCTTATGACACGTCAAGACTACCGCCCGTCGGAAAGCAGATTCTGCTGAGAAGAGCCATAATGATCGGTATAAATGAATGGAATAAATCCTTTAAATCACATTCAGCGTTAGTATTCAGCTAATTTTGTGTGCTGAGGAATATTACCTACCGAAAGGTTGGGGTTTGCATCGACTCAGCGGCGTGGAATCAAACAATTACCTTTTGTTAAGTCGCCATTGAAGACGAGGTCGTTAATTATGCTGAACCATCCCTTTGCCGTCTCAATTACAACACAAGCGATCATTCCGCGCTAAAATAATTTTTAACAAATGAATTAATTGTAATAACTAGTGGTTCGCCCCGAACTGAGACCTCGCGATATCCCATAATTCCCAAAAGTTTTAATTATTTATTGTAATAATTAACTTTTAACATTAGACGCAATAAAAAAAATAATAGTTGACATAAAACTGTTTTACTGACACAGCGCCATCTATTAGCATTATTGTGAAGCTATTAGCATTTAAAATTAAATAAATTCGTTTCTTTATAACATTTATCTAATTTTAGTATTTGTTGTTCAAGTACAGGATATAACTGAATTTTCAACCAAGTTTCACGTTCTAATATTCAGTAATTCTGAAGTTATAGGGCTCTGACAGACATTTGGACGTACACACTTCTCTGTCTAGTAGGCAAGCGCATTAGTTGACTCAGAGAACTCGCTTCGCTCGTTCAATTAACAATAACTTCTGAAATTAAAACTAATTTGGTTTTACTTAATGAATATCATGTGATTTCTGAATAAAACTAATTTAAACTAGTGGTAGATTTATATGTATTTGAAACACACTAAAGAAAACGGTGTTTCGAAGGTCCAATATTTGTGTTTGTACTTTTAAATAAGAAACCGCATAAAGAAGTCACTTTAATCAAATGAATGGACGAAAGATGCTGAGTGTGGACTACCTACCTATCTATAAATAGCTTTTAAAAACATAGATTTAGAAAGAAATAGACTTGCTTCTTGTCATAGGTTTCCTACATGAGTGATGCAAAATTCACAACCTTGTTCACCCGTTCACAAGTGCGTTCTATAATAAAATCAAGAAGAAACTACATTTGTTACTACTAGAGATGCGGCAGTATATGACAACTTATATCTTGAGGTTTTTATTGTGATATTGTAAAGTGTAATAAAAACATTATAATTATGATAAAAAAATTACATGGGTATGCATTGTATATACATTGCACACCCTTCTAAGTCCAATATTATTGTGACAGGCAACTACGGAAACCTTTATTTTTGATGACAATATAGCCCTCGACTGCGATCTCACCTGATGGTAAGTGACGATGCAGTCTAAGAGTGTAGAGTGCTAACTTGGAAGGGGTATAGCAGTGTAAATTCAACCCATACCCCTAATCGGTTTTTACACGCATCCTATACTGCACAGAGCACGTGGCCTGACAAGCGAATTACCGTTTATTTAATTTTCCATATAAACGGAAAACATTAAGTATTTATTCCTATTAATACTATACGTACAATTAGTTATGCATAGAAACCCACTTAACACACGGTCTACGGATTTGTATGTCTACGTTGGAAACCTTTTAATGCATCCTTTTACCATCTTCTTAGGAAAAGGCTCGGGTAAACGAATTTCTGTGCAAATACAAGCGCTCGGCGGCTGCGGTGCCTTAGCCTGTATATAATTTGCATTACGTGCTTACATTAAAATGTATTGCGTCTCCTTTAGATCAGCACTTTCCTAATAAGTAAGTATTCAATATACCTAACTGTGGCATAAGTTTATTTTATTTTTAACCGACGACAAAAAAGGTGATTCTCAATTCGTCGCGTACCTATATATTTTTTTATGTGTGACCACGCATAACTTTTCATAGAACCGTCCGATTTTGATTATTCTTTTTTTAATGGATAGCGGCTACCTCAAAGTTGGTCCCATCAAAATTTTTATTATTCTTATACAAAAAAGAAACAATAACTCAATATTAGTTAGATGAAATGGACAACGGCGAAGCTTATTTACAACCCCAAAGATTTTCATCTTTGAATTCATCAAGATTTTCTTCTGAAAAAATATTGGTTTCTTTCAATTTTTATCAAAATAAGTATTACACTTACACTTGAAGGCCGAAAATATTTTAACTCAGGGATATTTTTTTAATAGGGATCGAATTGGTTTTTTGGTTTGTCCTTCAATCACGCAAGAATGGATTGAACTTATTTCATGAGTACCTATGTATAGCGTATATAGTGGGGCACCTGGAGAATAACATACGGACATACTTACTGGGTTAGAATTAGTATGAGATTTAATTATTGGATCGATCGTTTTCGTATTCGGTGACACTAGCGTCAAATTAAAATGAACCTTAAGTTTATTGACTTAAAGTCACAAATTCAGTGCAACCGATTTTAATTTGGAGCGTATCCGTATTCGTAAACGTATAAGATTGCTTACACGAAATTAAGCTCTAATTTAATTGTTATGGTTTAATTTACTTTGACGCTAATGTTATCGAATGCGAATACGATCAATCGACTTAAATCTTATACTAACCCTACACACCCTAAAATGTACATACCTACCTAACTACGAATAGATGCAGACGGTTATCACAAAAATTGCAGTGCCATTCGCTGGAAGAATTATATTACATTTGTATGACATATTGGCACAAAATTGTACCCGAGGACATTCCGTGATCAAATTGGAATCTATTCGCGCTGACATTTTCATCTGCCCTAACTGTAATTTATGTTTTTGATTACTCAGCCATATTTCATTCCCGTAGGTAATAGGTAGGTACCTACTATACAACGCGTGCAATTTGGATTAGATTTAAAACATAGCAGGTAAGTAGGTACCTACCTTCTTTAAACTTCGTAGGTACCTATTCACATAAAGGCAGAATTAAATTTTAGATCCTATACTTACTAATGCTAATAATATTACGCCTCCAAAAAATCTAAAAGCTGTTTGTGTGGATGGGCGTAACGATCTATAATTGAATTAGACATTGCCTTTACACAATTTAATTTCGAAAATTGCTTGCGCTCGACGACAATCATGCCTAAAAAGCAATGATGACGTCTAGGCGTGCTTGCCTAGAAGATGTGTATCCGCTCTTGCGTTGAAGGTTGGTACCTTAGCTTGAAGTAACCTCTTGAAAGAGGCGATGCCGTGAGGAGTTGATAAGTGAGGGCAAATCAAAGAAGACTGCGTTTCGTAGTTTAATAAATATTCAATTCAATCATTTTTTTTGTCAACCAATGGAGTGAAATAACTTCTCACCCTGAAATGCATAATGAAAGATTAGAAAGCATTGGCGTTAACTGGTATTAAAAGTTTTAGCTTAAACTAAACTTGTGCAAAGCAATCGCGAAGTTGTTAGCGTCAGTCAGCCACAGCGGTGATGCAAGTAGAGACGTCAGACGTCAGGCTATCAATTCCGCGATCCTTTTATTTGCATCACGTCGCGAGCAAACCGCAACCAGCTTGCTTCTAATTACCTACTGCAGTTATATGTATATCTAGTACTTAACTGTATTTATAGGTACTGACTGCATTTTTTTAGCTGGTTACTGCATTTTTAGTCTGCAAAAATAGAAGTTGGAGTGTGGAGACCATCTTTAATTTTAACTTTTTTTATTTGTTGTTATACATAAAACGGAATAGAAATACACATTCTGTGAAAATTTCAAGTAGCAAGGTATCTATTACTGCTCATAAGATAGGTACAACTTTGGATACAACCTGAGGATACAACCCGCTGACAGACAGACGGATGGACCTTTGATTAAAAACTCTCAGGGATGGACGAACAGCGACGACAATATAGTACGGAGTACCTAATAGGATCCCGTTGGCGCCTTATGGGAATGGAATCTTAAATAAAAATCACTTCAAATAAAATTATTGTTTGCAATTTTTCGAGATTGTGAAATCTTGAATTACAAATTACGTGCAGAAAGCGACATCTCGTGCAATCTTGTAGAACTTGAAAATGAAATGACAAACCATAGTCCAAAATCATAGACTTAAACGCAAGAGAACCAAACTGAATGGACACACCAGCTGCTTCATGTTAGTTCTCTTATAACATATAGATGGCAGTAGTAATTAGTACGAGAAAGGTAATGGGGTCTTTAAATAAGAGCAAGCAAGAACGCAAATCAAAATCATTTGTCGCAATACAGCAAAAATTGAGGAGGTGTTTTACGTTTTACTGCAATCGTGTTGTAATAATTATAATAAAAAATTATGGATAGAATTTTTGAGGACAATAATGATGTGTCTGCTATATTTTTTGACTTGGACAATACTTTAATTCAAACGAGAAAGGGCGATAGCAAGGCTTGCAATAAGGTACGTATTAATTTTTTCTTCAATTTTTGATTTTGACATTGCCACGGTCATGGGAAGTGCGCGCGCTGTCATTTACCTACGTCGTTGAAATTTTCGTTTCACTTGCACGTTTCTTCAGCGTTCACGTTCCAGTGTGGGATATAAATAGGACTTTCATAGTTGGAGAACGTGAGCTCGACGTCCAGATTTAGATATTTTGGAACAGAACTCGCGCTAATTATAAACGTGATGTAGACACTGTTTCGCTCGATCTCGCTTTTCGCCCTCAGTAGAGTGCGATCTACTGCGTTTTGTGTGCACACCGAGTGTTTCAGTGGAATATTACGATGGGTGACATATCGGAGCCGATAAAGAAATGCATACTCATCTTGAAGTCTGCGAAAAGTGACACGGAAAAGTTCGCCGCGTTGTTCATGGTGACGAAACTAGTCAAGGGCAAGGATTGCAACACTGCTGCCAAGAAGGCTTTGTTCGAAGCTATAGGATTTAAGTTTTTGAAGAAGTTACTTACTGGGAACAACGTAGAAGATGACTGCCCGCCGTCTGTATACAAGTCAGTGGCTTTGTCTATCCTCACTTGCTTCTGCAATGAGCCAGAACTGGCAACCCACCCTGAAATGCTGGCCAATATACCAGTATTCCTGGATATTGTGCAGACATCTGACAATGAAGATTATGATGACAACTTGATTATCATCAGTGAGGCATACACATGCTTGCAATGTATTGCCGAGCAGGAAGCTGGACAAAAAGCCCTTATTGAAGTTGGTGCCATCACTAAAATGTCGGAAATTTACTCGCATCAAAGTTTTCAAACCGACGAAGCACTCAATATTCTTGTTAAGTTAGTAAGTCGTTATGGACCTGCAGCATGGGGAAATGATCCGACACCATTCCATGCTTTAGTGAATAAGATTTCACTAGATTTTGCCACTGACCAATCTGAAAGAAAATTTGAATTGGCTACTATACTAAGTGCTTTATTATACAGTTGTAATAAAACCACTGTCATCCCAGGATCAGGAGACGAAACCTGGCCATTGAGTATATACAAGGCTTTATATGATATTTTGACAAGTAAAATTGGCAAGAATCAAAGAGATCCTGCATTGAAACTTGCAGCTAACATCATTGAGCTGTTAGGAGTTGAATGGACTTTCAATGATGAAGAAAACCCAAAGAAATTTTTCCTTTTACTTCTACAGCTATGTGCTATTGAAGTCAGAATGCAACTTGAAGACAGGAGTTTTAAGCAAGCTTTTGCAAATGCCGAGCTAGTTACTGCTTGCTTTATAGTTCTAGAACTTTCTATCAATTATATGGGTCAGGATCAGCTGGACTTGGAACAAAAAGAAAAACAGTCAGTGTACACAAGTCTCAAAGGAGCTTTCAATGCTGTAGTATCAATATTGACCAAAGTATCCAACGACAAAAACAGAGACAAACTTCCTGATGCTGAAAAAGTATTCATATGTGCGATGGTGAGAGTTCTAGTTGCATGGATCGCCCAAGAAACCACGGCAATGAGGGAGCAAATCTACGCTTTACTCCCCTTTATTTTTACGTTGGCAAATGATTCTTTCCATGCTTACAGATCAAGGAAATTAACAGAGAAAAATAAATTGGAAGGTGAGCCAATGGATTTGGATGCACCTTTAATGGGACAAATTGACTTGCTGAGATTAATGTTGCCGGCGCTTTGCCATTTAGTTGTTGAAGATAAAGCAAGAGAGATTGTTATGAATCTTAAACAGGAGGATATTTTATATGAAGCAATGAATTTCCATTGGTCCATAGTTCATTTTAAGAAGCCTCCAATTCCTAAATCAGAAAGGGGAAAAGCTAGAACTCAGCCTGAACCAGAGTTAGACCCAAAAGTTTTAGAAGACATGAAGGATTCCAGAGCTGCTATGGTCAGCTTGTGCAACATATTTATGAACTTGACAGTTCTGGAGCCAAAAATAGTTGAAAACAGCATGCTGTTCAATACACTACTCAAATTCACATTCAACAACTTGCCAGAGTTAAAAAATATCCCTGAAAATCTTGTCCTACATGGCCATTTGGCTGTACTCGGTTTACTATTACTCAAACAGCAAGCGAGTAAAGTCAAAAAGAACGACTTTTCCATATGTAGATACATTCAATCGACTATTCGATTCCTTTGGGATGCATACAACGTTGACGAGTCAAATGACCCAACTGCATTAGTCGTGTCTATGACTTACAAGGAACATTGGAGTGAAATCGCTGATCTATGGTTTTTGGGTATGCAAACATTGAGCGGTGTCTTGACTACTATTCCATGGATATCAGAGTTCGCCATAGAAAGTGGCTGGGCACATGGCATCGCAGAAATGTTGACAAAAGTCAAGATTGGCACTTTACCACCGAACGTTAAGTCAGCATTCGAAGACTTCCTGTGTAGACTAGTAGATTCAAATGAAAGTGCTGCCCCTGTGCTTAAAAAAGGAGGAGCCTTGAAAATGTGCAGAAATCACAGGTTGATGGATTTGGGCAAGAAACTATTCGGAGATTAAAATTACCTTACATATTAAAAACCTTGAGTTTTTTACTTTTGTACTAATTTCTTTTTTTTTTTTGACTGAAAGTACTTACATATTTAAGTTTCTTAAATAATTACATTACATTTTTCTGCATCTCTGTAAATATTTATAAAATTTTATTTTAAGTTTTTAAAATGTTGCCGTCTAATCTAATAATGCCTATTATTCTGTTGGAAAATATGAAACATAATACATGGTGTTGCATTAATTATGTTGTTTGATTTTTTCTGAGTTAATTTAGGTTTCAAAGAATGTTTCTTACATTAAATTTACCCTTAGTAGGGTAGTAAGTGGACAATTTCCTCCTTTCTAATATCTAGGTCCACCGTTTTAGGCTGTTAGGTTCTTATGTTTTAATTAAACAAATATACATATACACAAACCTCTAAATTAAAGTGCCACAACTAAAAGTAGCATGGCATTTCTGTAGAGTAGAATTGTGTATACTTATCCTTAGTACACACATATAAGTAACTACTATTATATATTTTTTTCAAATATAAGTAACTACTTGAGAACTTAATCAAAACACTGAACCTAGATAAGATTTGTATTTACCTACTCATAAAAATGTGTTCTTGATTGATATTTTTTTTATTCGATGACAAGATAGTCCTTGACTGCTATCTCACCTGATGCTAAGTGACGATGCAGTCTAAGATGGTAGCAGGCTAACTTGGAAGGGGTATGACAGTGTACATTCAACCCGTACCCCTAAGACCTTTAAGATTATAATAAAAATAAATATCCTGAAGGCAACAGCTACCACCACTCACTCTCACTCACTCTATTCAGTTTATTGCCCATGTTACTACAAATCCAGTACTATTGACCAAATATTACTTCAATAATAAATAATAGGTAGAACAAAACGTTCTACGCATTAAAACCTACATAAAACAAATAATTCTGAGTCAATTACGCCATATTGGCTGAACTGATTTTGATGCAATTTTACACAAAAATTAACTTAGGTACCTATCTACCTACATTTTTCAAAAAATAAAAAACACGGGTAGTCATGATGAAAACCGACATAAGTGAAAACATGTCATGCATACTCATAGCTGCAGATTGTTGACATTAGCATGTGGGTAATGCTAGAAGGATAAAACCAGGGTAATGCGAACTCATCAGATTTTCCCCTAACAAACAACACTCAACAACATTTTAATAGGTACAATGAAGGCATTGTACAGTCTGTTGATTTAAACTTTATACCTTCTCGGAACATCGTCTGTTTCGATGCACAGAATACAATAATAATATTATTTTTATATTTTTTGCGAGGAAACGAGCAGGCGGGTCACCTGATGTTGAGTGATTACCAATGCGTTGCCGGCTTTTTAGGAATTTGTTGGTCCGCCCCTTGAATAACCCCATGTTGTACCTAATTTAGTGGGAACACCGTCGCAGGAAGTTGGTTCCACAGTTATTAGGTATCAGCAGGACAATTTCAGTTGACTGTAAGTAGGTACCTGCGCGAACCTAGACTAGTTGCTAACTTCCGAGACGTCATAAAGTTTGAATTGCACTGTATAGGTACCTACTTACCTACGAGGCTGCGTACCTACCTACTTCTAAGACGTGAAGTCATAACTCGAATTGAACCACTAGTGAAATTATTAGTATCTACATTAGTTAAGAGTATCGTCTTACAAAACGCGATGCTGTGCCAAAGAACAGGTGAGCGCACTGAATCCGACGAGGAGCGTTGACCCCGGACTATTCCTGGACCGGACAGATGGACATTTCCTTATTGCATATTATACGCAGCTAAATATTTCATACGGCACGCGTCTCGATTGCTACCCGTATCATTTCGTAGAATGCAAATGCGTATAAAGCCTGTTGGGAGGCTGTGTCTAAAACCAGTGAGCAAAAGTCGTTTTTGCTCACTCAGCGAGAAAAAGTTTTGAACTTTTCGTGAGACAACACTTTTTCTCACCGAGTGAGCAAAAAAGACTTGCTCACTGGTTTTAGACAGCAAAGGCGCCCTTTTTGAACTATTTATTTATTCTGTACTACATTATAATCTTAAAAACTAACTACTACTACTAGTGAGGTGAAAAGTTGAATATATCACACGATAGCAAAGTTTTTGTTGACGCTTTTTGAGCTAGTGAGGTGAAAAGGTACTATTAGTCGTTTCATTAAGTACATGAATCATGAATTTCTTTTTTTTTTTGCAGCTCGTAGATGTTTTAGTGCACCAGTATGGTTTGCCCCGGGAGGCCGCCGCTGAGAGCGCGGCCTCTTTCCTCCGGGCCTTCCGGGCCCGGCCGGATGACGACAGCTACGCGTTGGAAGAGTGGCCCACGCACCTTTGGAAGCACTCGCTGCCCAAAAACTATAGGCATATTGCCAGTACGTATTAAATTCTTATAGCTGGTAACTGCGCCCAACCGCGATATTAATAAGCCTTCGACCATTTAGCCGGGACGTTTACGCAGATTTAGTACTGAATATATTCTGCCACTTTCTGCGGTGAGGTGGGGTAATCACGTACAGCACACATTTACTCACTTCCGCACACTCTTGTAAATACTTAATGTCTCTATGAACACACCCAAACTCAAAAGCTGTCACACTTACAAGCTGAACCGTACGTTTGTACATGTACATACTTCGGCAGAGGGGAATGCGTGCGCTTGCCACGTCCCGGCTAAATGGTCGAAGTAATAAGCTATCTAATCCAAAAACTAGGTACCTAAGTAAGTTTAATCTAGGAAAATTTAATCCAGACGGATAAGCAATTAGCGTGTGATATTATATTTATTTACATTACATATTTGAGTTATGAGTAGATATAAACAATAATAAAATCCTACTAATATTACGTATATAAAGGCGAAATTTGTATTTCAATCCACGCGGACGAAGTCGCGGGCATCATCTAGTACCTAATAAATAAGCTTGGCAATTTTGTCTTTCTCAAAAAACCCTGTAGGTAATTTCTTTCGTGTCACATTAATATATATGTATAATTTGGTACCTACTTACCTACTTTTAGTGTATAAATAAATTCGTTCTTGGAGTCGATCCATTTGAATGACTCTACCAGATTTAATGTTTCTCGACTTTGTCTCTGTTTACTAAAATAATAATATACGTTGTAACTTGTAGGTACCTAGTATTAAATACTAGCTGATGCCCGCAACTTTGTCCGCGTGAACCGCTCTCTACATAAATAGTAACGTATTTCTTAGTTCTTCTGGATCTTATAGTACGGTTCTAAAAAGTCTGTAAGTCGTTCATTGTAGGAATAATGAAATTCCGTTCAAACTTAGACTTGCCTTTGCACTTCAAAGATCTATTAAATGTATGCTCGTAAATAACCGATCAAATGCTAGTCGCATACAAAGAAAAAAACACGTTTCTAGGAGGGGAGCCCCCTTAATTTTTTAATTTATTTCTATTATTTGTTATAGCGGCAACAGAAATTCACATTTTCTAAAAATTTAACTATCTACCTTGTACCTATCACTATTTAAAAATGTTAATGTAGGTACAATACTTGTTTAATAACATACCTATTTGAGTAGTTCAGGATATAGAAAAAGGTCAAGGCTTATTTACTAAATAGTATATAATACCTATCAGGAAAACTACATAAATGGCTGTTTTTAACCACAGTCGACGTACAAAAATATTAGGCAGGTATTTCCAATACATAACAAAATAATTTTCCTTTTGCAAAATATGTAGATCGTCACGTCGACGTTTTTCAATAGGCTTTGTTTACACGTACTGCGGTTTTGCAAAAATTGCGTAATTTTGCGTAACTAGCTGCTTTTGCCCCCGCGACTTCGTCCGCATGGAATTAGATTTTGGAATGGAATTTTCGAAAACTGTGACTCACGTACCTACCTATTTATTTTTAATCAAAAGACAAAATACCGATTTTCATAGATAGGTATAACTTGAAAAATGACGGAATTTCATGCAAACATTCATCCTCTATTAAATGAATTATGAAATACGTATTTCTTCATTTTTAATTGAAAGCCCAAATACCAAGTTTCACGCATAACTTAAAAAATATCGGACTTCATACAAACTTTAAACCTTTATTTTGGAATTTCAAAAAATCCTTTCTTAGTGGGTGCCTACATCATAAAAAACCTATTATCAAAATTTCAAGCTTTTAACTCCAGTGGTTTAGGCTATGCATTGATATATAAGTCAATCAGTCAGTCTATATACAGATTACGAGATCGTTGTACACTTACGTCATAGTTTTAAGGCTGGAAATTAGTTTCATGATACACACTACAATACTCGGTGTCTATGACAGGTTGACTATATTTGTTTCGGAAAGTAAATTCTTCAAAAAGTCGACGAAATAATAATGTTCACACAGGATATTTATAGCCTGATGGAAAACATTTAACTTTTAAAGGATGTAGGTACTTTGGATGGGGAGTTTTTATTCGAAACGTAATATAGACGTTCACAACTGGACATAGTCCTCTTGCATAAGCTACCATACGCCTCGGTCTTGTGCCGCCTATATCCAGCTGATGTTGTGGAACCATGTATTGAGTGCGAAGTTGGTAATTAATCTCTAATTAACACACTTTGTATTGTTTCAGAAAATATATCAACCGAATGGTTAAAATTAAGGTTTCATTATTTAGCATTGACACCAGACGTAATACATCTATTAGAAACGTTGAGGTATGTGTACATCTAGTACAATATCAGTTTTATATTATGCAGAAATATTTATTTACTTCCTTGAATTTTACATTTCACGCGTCTCTTTAAAATATTTAAGAAAATATTTCTCCATGATGTAATAAAAAAAATTATTTTAAGCGAGGCAATTTCTTTGTGGACTTAAATGTTTTATTTCTTAGTTTGAAAGCTAATAATAATAACAAAGTGATTGCCTTTCATATTATACATGAAAAAGATGTTTTAAGATTTTTTTGACACGGTTAAAGTACAAAACATTAATTGTTCGGCCTGCTGGCAAATCGTCAAATATAGATACTCGAAATGTAATCTTAGAACAACTTTATTGCCATCTGCATGGTGTTATGTGGTGAATCGAAGAGTCCATCTCAATGAATACATTCTCAAAATTCTCACTTTCACGGTCATTTCTAATTTTGAGTTCGCTTTTCAGATACCATTCTTCACTCATTGGATTATTATGCATGCCACATAATACTGTGTACGAGTTACAATGTTTAGATCTACTGAATTTTTATGAAACTGTCATGTCATGAAAGTCAGCCCCAAAGTTTTGTAGAGGTAAAAACAAACGAGTAAAGTAAAAAAACGAAAACGTTACAAAGCGCTAAAAAAACCAATCTTGTGAAGAAGATTGAGAAGAAAGTTACGTTGTTGTCGCGAAGTTTATCTCTGCGAATGTGTTTGGGCTGGCTTGAAACGCATGTTTGCTAATAAAATGACTTGTTTTTCAACAGTTCAGTTGTTGCTCAAGGAGTGACTAAACTCTGGGCGCCGCGTGCGCAACACGTAGGTTTGAATTGTATTTATAATATATGAGGGAGTGCACCGAGAAGGTAATAAAAGTTGCCTCAAAAATTTTAATAAGTATGAACTATGGAGATAATTTTGACCGTTAAATTGAAATGAGTAACGAGTAATACAGCACAAAAACTAAGAGTGTAGTGTACGAGTATGTATCATCTCATACACAGAATATACCACAAACGAGGGTAGTTTCAAAAATTGTTTCTGTACTCAGTGCAGAGGTGCGCTCATTAGTCATTTGAAAGTGAAGCGGACAAGTCGCGTGGTGCGTATCATAATACCTATACTAAAAAATTAATTATTCCGAAAATAAATTCCATATATTTTTCCAACATTGATTAATAGATGTTTTACTGAAAAATGTAGTATATTAATCTGTATCCAATATTGTTAAAAATATCTCCATTTTATATTATTATAATATGTATGTTATGTTGACCAGAATTGCTATTTACAAAAAAGATTTTCATA
Organism: Hipparchia semele; assembly: GCA_933228805.2. Classification (NCBI taxonomy): domain Eukaryota; kingdom Metazoa; phylum Arthropoda; class Insecta; order Lepidoptera; family Nymphalidae; genus Hipparchia; species Hipparchia semele. The sequence goes on along the minus strand of OW121725.1, from coordinate 1,970,461 downwards.
CATAGTCAACTTGACATTAGTTATTAAGTTTATTTACGTATAATTTATACTTCGCTTAAATAAATTATATGTGAATTGGTTTTATAATCAGGCCTATTTAATGGAATGTTCTCGCACGATTAATGAGTAAGTAAGTAAACAAAGCAAAATACAATCGAAAAATATTGTCCAACTAACACAGATTGTGTGTGCGAGGTCATTTTTTTCTTGTACAGGTGACATTACGTAAGTTGATTCCTGACTAGCAATAGTAGGTAATATAAAGTCTGAGAATTTCTCAGAAGCTTATATGACGATATTGCGTACATAGATTTTGTTATCTTTTTATTTTGTTTCTTCAATCCATTGACGCCTGCGATCATATTAACAAAGTCATTGTCATGTACCACGTAAATCATTTTATGGTTCCTTAATAAAATGATAAAAGAATCCTTATGGTATATTGTAACTATCACTATTGCTTATTTGAATATCTACTGCGGTTATCGATGGAAAGAGGCCCAAATGGAGGCTACCCACATTCCACATTGAAACTTAATAAGTTAAGTCATTTGCACAAAAAAAAATAGAATTTAATTTTCTTCTAAGCCGTATAGTTTTTGACTTATCAAAAAAACTCAAAAATATATCACAGGAAAAATAACACAATGTCTTTACCCTAGGATACGTGAGGTGGTAAAATAATTTAACTAAATAACTGTTTAATACGTTTCCTTCCAAGGTACGGAGTCCTTAGTTAGCGAGGCTGACTCACTCTTGGACGGTTTTATTTCATAAATAAAGTTTATTAAAAAAAAACGTCAAAACAAGTGATAATGTAGCGATACCCTATGACGCAACTCGTTATCAAACAATTAAACGTGCTATAAAGGTCAGATGTCAACTTAAGTGACGACACCTTGAGTCACATGCTGATTGTCAGCATGTCCACCTCCTGGCAATAAAGGGCCGTGGCTACATGTGGTACAGGGAGGATTATCTGCTCGGTCTGATCACGAACGGGCCCTCACGAGCCCAGTGGCAGAAGATTGAACGCCTCGGTCTGAGGAAGTACTTCGACTGTGTGCTGGTGTCCGGGGACCTGCCCTGGGAGAAGCCAGACCAGAACATCTTTCTGGAGGCCTGCAAGCTCTTGGGTGTAGAAGCGAGGACTTGCATCATGGTTGGAGACAAGTTAGAAACTGATATTAAGGTAAAAACAATTTTCAAATGTATTGTCTGGGTCTGCGGAAGTACTTCGACTGTGTGCTGGTGTCCGGGGACCTGCCCTGGGAGAAGCCAGACCAGAACATCTTTCTGGAGGCCTGCAAGCTCTTGGGTGTAGAAGCGAGGACTTGCATCATGGTTGGAGACAAGTTAGAAACTGATATTAAGGTAAAAACAATTTTCAAATGTATTGTCTGGGTCTGCGGAAGTACTTCGACTGTGTGCTGGTGTCCGGGGACCTGCCCTGGGAGAAGCCAGACCAGAACATCTTTCTGGAGGCCTGCAAGCTCTTGGGTGTAGAAGCGAGGACTTGCATCATGGTTGGAGACAAGTTAGAAACTGATATTAAGGTAAAAACAATTTTCAAATGTATTGTCTGGGTCTGCGGAAGTACTTCGACTGTGTGCTGGTGTCTGGGAGAAGCCAGACCAGAACATCTTTCTGGAGGCCTGCAAGCTCTTGGATGTAGAAGCGAGGACTTGCATCAAGGTTGGGAACAAACTGGAAAGAAATATGAGGAAAACATGTTTCCTTCCGATTTTTAAGCTATTGCATAGCTTCTATCGTGGGCCAGCGTGGAGACCGAATCCAGAAATTCCGTAACGAAAATAACCTGACACGGAACTCCTCTACGGTGAGCCGCTAGATGGCGCATTTGTTTTCAACGCCATCTAGCGGTGAGCCGCTAGATGGCGTTGATAAAAAATGCTATAGCTTTACCGCGGCAGTCCCCGAGTGCCACACGTCTTTTTTTAACCGACTAACTTACACTGGTGGTCGAAGGTATCTCAAAAGCTTCCATCGGCCTCACTTGTGACTCAATTTGCGGAAATATCCGGTTTTTTAATACATATCAAAAATTGTGGAGCCGGAGGAAATTCAACTCACATCTTATAGGAATCATTCCTTGAGTGTAAAGTCAACGGCAAACTCAGGGCCATGAAATTTTATGATACGTATTTAAAATGTTATTTAGAGTAGACACTTAATTACGCGGCCGATTAATATTGACAATGACATACATACCCAGTTGTATTTTCGTCAAACACTGTCCCAGATAGGTAGGTAAGGGCTTAATTGTTCATCTTAATATAACACAAGGTCCGAATATCTCTGGCAATTGGTATCTTTATCTAACCATTATCAATATAATCTTCTAAAATGCAACAAAATACTGTTTCGGCACTGATCAAAATTCAAAATTTTAAAAATAAATATAGACCAACTTGTGGCTCTCGCAACAAGTCAAGACTACCACCGGTTCGGCGCTGATGTTATCTCTGCTAATGCCTTTTTACAGCGCTTCCGATGCTGCTGAGACTTGCATTTTCAATACTGCTATAAAATGCGTCTTGCAGCTTTTGCGCTAGCTGCAATCTTGCCATACAACTAAACTTTAAGTATAAAAGTAATAAGATTATTATTGGTTTACAGGGCGGAAAAGAAGCCGAACTAGGCGGCACAGTATGGATTCCACTGCAGTATGACGAAATGGAATCCGATTTACCCGATTTCACGATCCAGTACGTGACAGAATTACCAGAGGTCCTAACGAACTCGCCGAAGTTGAAGAGATCCGCGCAAACGACGAAAGTGTGTTGACAATGGGAACGTTTTTAATAAGTACCAGTAGGTACTTAGTAGAGTATGATAGCCTTGGTGGCTACAGAATAATCGGAAGGTATCCTTGAGGGTTGGGAACCTCGCGAACTACGCAGCCGTGGCCAAGATTGGTCATTGTCTTCGTCGAAACCTTGGTCATAGAAGCTCATCACCCAAGCGGACACAAAATACACAATGTTAGGTCGTAATTGGCCAGTTGGTCGTGACGGCCAAATGCGCAATGCGTATTGGGTTACAATACGTGTATTGCGACGTAATGCGTGAAAAGCTAATGCATAGATTAATATATTCGATACCTCCCACGTAAGTTGTTGTATCCCCAAAACGCTTACGTGACGCGTTAACTGTTGTAAAGGTCAAGCCGTCATTTTAATAACGATACAACTTTGTACATCTTGAAAGTATGTTAAAGAATGCTGTTTTTTTTTTAAACGAACACATAAAATAGATAAAAACAAATGATAAGTGCAACAATCCTAAAATGCCAATTTTGTGGGATACAACAACTTACGTGGGAGGTGTCGATATTGTCGTCGCTCGCGATGAGTTATCCACACCTTCGCAGTATAGCTACGTTCTTTTTAATCAGTCAATGCGGAATAATATTGCGTGTTTGGCATATACTATATTTGTTCTTTGTCCCTTGCTATTGTTCTATATTATGTTGACTGTATTGGGCAACTATAATTTTTATCTGAAAAAACATACAAAAATCATTTTTGTACCTAACTAAAATTAGTGCAAATTAATTATTTATTATTATTAGCAATTTAAATTCGCCAAAGCCTAATTGCGTACATAAATTATTACTGTTAGGCTTTCTTTTTAGTTTTGACGATATTGAACTGTGATTGCCAATTTGGCCAAACTTTGGCCTATAACTTGAGCTCAAAATTGCCATTTTCTTATGACAAATTTCAATTAGAAATATTTTTATATTAAGTTGGTAGATATACATATAATGTGTGAACTAATTTTGGCAATGTAACTTTTTTAATTTAACTTTTCTTAATAATAATCAATATCTATTAAGCGTTACATATAGGTAATAGATACTATTTTCTGTACAAGGTTAAGACAGCAGCTATGTCCAAATTCCTACTACCATGTAGATTTTTTATTAATTTCATTTTATAAATGGTGCTAATTTAGTAGTAGTAAGTACAGAAAACTGACACCTAAAAGTGCATTCCTTTTAACAGTTTTCTTTGCTGAAGTCTATAACTATCTTAACTTACATTATTGTAATAATTTTATGTTGTGAAGTTCTAAAGGTTGTTAGTGATTGTTTACCACATGCATACAAATTGTAAATAATGTTTATTGTGACAACAAAACGCGATGCCTTGGACCTGCCAAGTTTATTTATAAACTGTTTATGTGTTAATGCATTCCTTCCAATATTTTAAACACACTTGAAATAATTTACGATTGTCATTATATTTTTGTCAACATGACCGTTTTATACCGCGTTATATTTTGAATGTGGTGAAAAACCAAAAATCTTTTCATACCGCATTGCCTGTGATCTTAAATAATTGAATCAATGCTTAAAGTTTCTACTTAAAAAAATTACATATAAGTATATAGAGAGATATAAAATTGTATACTTAATTAAATGACTTGAGACAGCACTAAAATGAGACGCAAATATATCTCATAACTTATCTTATGTGTATCTTATATCTTATCTTGAGACAGCATTAATACGAAAAACAAATATCTCATTTTAAATCTGTCTTGAGTTTAAGTAGAATGAGAGCAGTCTAATGCATACTATGACTTAGCTTGGATTTAAGATAGAGTTAAAACGAGATACAAATATGCTCTGACATAAATCTGTCTCGTTTTAACTTTCCCTCCTCCAAGTGGTGTAAAGGCAAATCGCAGCACTGATTTGTTTGAAAATTATTACTATACGTTGAATGAATGAATGAATGAAATACACTTCACTAAGCACCATGTAAAAAAAACTGAAACACAATACCTTAGCCGTGTGATATCGTCCTAAAGTTTTTTTTTTTCAAACAAGTTAAAAAGCTACCCAGATTATTTAGTACAAAACTGATTTTACAGTACAAAGTCTTTGCATTATTGATTGACTGTTATCTTGAAAAGGGCTAAATAGTAATTTATGTTTATATTTCGAGAGATTCATTTAAATTTTTATTTCATTTAAATGATTATATTATTTATTAGTTTAGAACTTACGTATGTTCATTAAAAATTGCAAAGTCACCACTGCCTGAATAAAGTTCAATGTTCTCTTGTGTAACGAAGCGTTACAATTGTTATAATTTTTAATTTATTATTAATGTATATACATTCGTTTTAACTTAGTTTTATTAACATTACTTGAATATGTATACGAAAACTATGGTATTTTATATTTCATAGCGCTCGAATTCGTTTACGGTTTTGTATCGCGAGCCAGGGCATTGACCCCTGAGTCGTTGCACACGGCACGGACAGCCTATTGTTCGAGAGTCGAGACGCGCGCGCATCGTTCACCTTCGAGTGACATTCACGTCCCGAACCGTGCTAGGCGTCGGACGTGTTGCTTGATTGGTGTGTTCCCCGAACGTTTTAGTTCGTAGCACGTTCGTAGTTTTCTGTTAATTATTTAGAAGGTTCCTAAACCTGGAGTCCTCCCGTTCTAGGGTAAGTTTTGAATGGCACCTTAGGGCGCGAACAAGCCAAGGATGCCTCACTGCGATACCTCGCGGTCGCGGTTTAGCTCGCTACCTCGATGCTACCTCCATGTAAAACAAATGTATGCAAACAGACGAGCGCGAACATGCCGAAGGATACCTCACTGCGATACATCGCGGTTCACATCGATGTTTACCTCGATGCCTACGCGAAAACAAAATATTTTGTTTTTACATCGCGGTCGACTGCAAGCATCGATGTGCCCGGGCTTGTGATTGGTCGAATCTCAAGGACTCCCACCGTCGTTTACTTTAGGCCTCGAATACATTTTAATTTAATAAAATAAATACAAAGTTGGTATAGCGTTTCAAATATTAATTATATGATGTATTATTTTATGAATTTTTTATAAATTATGGTTTTCAAAGCTCTATAAGATTTGTGCCAATAAACTTAGAATAAAAATTATTATAATAGACTTAGGTACTTGTTTAGAAAATTATTCATTAAAATAAATATTATATTATATTAGCACAACTCTTTTATAACTAAACTACTCGTAAAATTGGTACATATTATTATAATATTATTATTCATTATGGTTCATTTTTTATTTTAATTAAATAATGGAAAAGGAGGCGCTATGTAATAGATTTAATTTTTAATATTCCTGCCCTGTGGGATAAGCGGCACAAAAACCACCACAACAGATTTACGATCTCCCTGGCGTAGTGGTGAGTGCTGTGGTCTTATAACTGGGAGGACTCGGGTTCGATTCCCGGCGGGGGCAATTTAGGAATTTATAATTTCTAAATTGTCTCTGATCCAGACCAGGCCAGCCTGGTGGGAGGCTTTGGCTGTGGCTAGTTACCACCCTAACGTCAAAGACGTGCCGCCAAGCGATTTAGCGTTCCGGCACGATGGCGTATAGAAACCGATTAGGGTTGAATTTACACTGCTATACCGCTTCCAAGTTAGCCCGCTACCATCTTAGATTGCATCGTCACTTACCATCAGGTGAGATGGCAGTCAAGGGCTATCTTGTCATCGAATAAAAAAATATATATTTTAGCCAAGGAATGGAAGAATATTACTTTAGCGTTTAGTGAGCATTTGAACTAAGCATCCAGGTGCGACTGAACCGGCATGTTCGCACCGTTAAATAGTTACAACACGTAGTTTCTACATATTGTTACGAGTACATTAAATCATTGTTTTATTTCGCATTCCATAGCTTTTGTTCTAACTTTCCATTTTTTTTATAGCTATTTGCGCAGCGTGTTGGTAATAATTATTGTACTATATTATAATTTCTTTTTGACAAACCTCTTTTCAATATTTAGATTTTTCTTTGAGTTTTATTGCATAAAGTTTGTCTTTAATTGTATATTTTTGCCTTCAGCTTTTCTTCTGCATTTTCATTGTCTCATAACTCCGTTCTGAGTTCTAACCACATCGGCAATGCTATCCACGCTTATGAGTACGTCCCTGTTTGACTAGTGCCAGGGTTGGGCTCAGAACGGAATTTGATATTACCAGACAATAACATCGGTCGGTATATCAATTCCAGGATCACGGCTCCGCTTAAATCTTTCACCGCTGCATCACCACCACCATCACCATCTCGGCTAGGTCACCAGATCGCGACGGTCGACGTTCCTGTGCGCATTAGCTCGGGCGTCACTACGTCTGCGGGTCCGCGTGCCAGCCATCACCCCCCAGCGACTTCGAGGCCCCCACCAACACCTGGGCCTCTTAACCAGGGGAGTACGATTATTAACTACTACCTAGGTCAGGACCGGATCTTGGTAACTCCACGACCCAATAAATTTGTGTACCTACCTTGAGCTAGCCGCGGTAATAAAACTGTGCCGTTACCTTTGGACCAAATAAATACTTTTGTTACCGTGGGCCTATCTTTTATTTTACCCCCGGTAGTCCCGGACACTTGTTTTCGGTAAAATCGATATTTACTAATTTCATCTTAGGTCAGGTGTCTTTTTTTATCGGTGTTTGCATGGATATGGATAATTTGGTACAAGTTTATCGTGAAATTAGATGTCGCGCGCTAGTTTCCCGTAAAATCGATTGACTTAAAGCGTGCGCTTTTAACGTCAGTCTATTTTATATTTCACTCAGTAATGTAACCAGGGTTTACCTACATATTATTTCAAAGTAGTTTGTGTGTGTGCGTATGTGCGTGCGTGCGTGTTATTTTGTTCAAATCTTATATAAATTCAAATGCCTACGCATAATCTTAATGTAACCGATCTAACTTTTTGTGCGTGCTAATCTCAAAACTAAGGATTTTCACTACTGGATAGTCTGATTTTTCGAACTGGTAAAGTTGTAAAATTTATCAAAGATTTATTTTTGCCGACTTAACATCATCTTTTAACCAATTTAAACTTATACATGTAAAAATTTTCGCAAAATCGAGACTTGTATGGGTGAAAACCGTATGGAATACTCTACAGTACTTTTTAAAAATTAGCACACACAAACAGAAAAGCTCGGCGGAAGAACATTGTTTTGTTAATTCGCAAACAAAATGTTAAATTACTTAGAATTAGTTCGATAAAACTTTTGACAAGTTATTTTTAATTCAAGTACCTCATGAAAAAATGAATTCAGTGATATTCTGTTCCTTATTAAAACTACGCGATTTTTACCTATTGTGAAAAATACTTCACGCTTTACTTCAGCTTTAAATAGAAGATTTATGTTAAAAGAACTGTATATAACTATCATAAGAAATGTCGACTTTAAGAATTAGAAGTAAGTTTGATTAGAAAAAAAATCTTTTAGTTATGACTATTTATGACTTATGTTGTGGACTTATGAATTTTGTGTTAACGTGTTGAAAGTTTTATTTTTTATATTCCTTTAATATTGTGCTCGTATGAGTGCAATTATAGAGATTTATTTTTATACTTAGACTAGATACTTTCATGTATTTTTTAGCCAGATTTAATAGAATCTGTAATTAATACCATTAAAATACTGCTATTGCTTTTATAAGCGTGTCCATAGACAAAATTACCCCCATATACCCCTCTATAGCTTCGGCTCTGTATGTAGATGATAGTTCTTAAAAGGTAGATTCTATTAAACCTGGCTTTATTAAATCTTATTATCTTAGATCTTCTGAACAGACTGGGTGATGTGATAAAATATAGGATAATAGACGTGTTCTAACGTAAAACTAACCTACTCTAAAAAAATCATTAAAAATACCTTTTCAAAATGGACGTGGAAAAAATTACCAACTTTATTTACAATGCAATAGAAGTAACTTCGTAATACAAAGTTGTTTTTTTCCACCTCAAATAAAGCTGGTAATTTTTTCCACGTTCATTTTAAACAAAGGTGTACATACGTACTTGTACATATTTCTACTTATTATATTATGTACCTATTATAAATAAAAAAATTATTATAAGTAAGGGCCAGTATATGTGGTGTAACTGCCTGAGTGTCATAGTTTGGATTTACAAAACCTAAAGGGCAGGGTTGCCTTTTTTCAATTTAGTCTGTGTAAAAACCTAGTGTAGGTATAGATGCATTAATTAATCCTTGTTATATGCTATTCCGATTATAGGTACCTATACGTAGTTTCTTGGAACTAAACTGAAACTTTTTTGGTTCTAATTTAAAACTTTAGACAGGCTGAAATGGAGTGGTACTTGGAGATGGAGAGTACTTTCGCAAATTGTGTACAGATAGTTATTATGATTTTGGAAAGCTCTTTATGATTTGTGCCAATAAACTTAGAATAAGAATTGTTATAATATTATTTTTGCATGCCAATACCCGGCAAATTGTAGAACCTTTATATTCTGTATCACCAATATACACTATGCAAATAAAGAATTTTGATTTGATATAAAACAATCCGGTTCAAATAATAAATAAATTTATTCTGTACCCCGATAAATGCACTATGCATAGAAAATTAGCTAGGTACAGTTTAGGTGCTAATTTGTTAATGTATAAAAGAAATTTATTGGGTGTTGTGATTAGATTAGTTCTGTAACATTTGTAAATCTATGTTTTTGATGTAAAGCTACCTACTTAAGATGTAGAAGTTAATTTTAAGTTTTATATTATTAAAATTGTCTGTTTTGTTCGAATACATGTTCTTTTCTTGAATTTTTATACTGTTTTATTTTTAGTTTTAGTAACTGCTTGAATAGTATTCGAACTATGTTAATAGGTATGTAGTTCATAGAACTGATGGTTGTTGAGGTCCCGAGGTTCTGGTGTGGCAACCCCGACCCAAAAAAAAGAAGTGTTTGCAAACTTTATATTTTACTAGATGATGCCCGCGACTTCGTCCGCGTGGATAAAGGTTTTTTGATTCCCGCGGGAACTCTTTAATTTTCCGGGATAGGAAAAAGTAGCCTAGTTTTAATCCTGAGAATGAGCTATCTCCATTCCAAATTTCAGCCAAATCGGTTCATACGTTGTGGCGTAACGGAGTAACAAACATACACATACAAACTTTCGGCTTTATAATATTGGTGTGAATTAATGTGATACCATAGACAGTTTCTGGGTCTATCTGCCTCAGCTTAGGACCTTAGGTTTTAGCAAGTACTAACGCTGAAATCTATAGAGCATGCTTTGACTCAGCTCAGACTCAAGGTAGAGGTTAAAACGAGACACAAATATGTTCTAACATAAATCTGTCTCATTTTAACTCTGTCTTGAGTCTGACTGAGAGTGTGGTCTACAGATTTCAGCCCTAGAGCCTCCTACAACACTGGCTACTATCATTGCTACACCAAAAATGATCAAAAGAGGAATGTTAGGTATAATCTATTAGTTTATTTACATAATATTCTAATCTAAATAGGTACATTTTTATGACATTACGCGGTTCGCAACATTTTGGCTTCTCTTTTCTCTTGCAATAGTTTCTTTTGTTCCTCCACAGTAGCTTTCCGTTGGTTAAGAAATTCACCATATTCCTGAAAACAAGGAATTTTAAAAGGATTATTTCCTCAACGAATCAAACTGCTTACCATCTTATTTTACAACCACTGTTAATTTTTGAAGAGGAAATAATTAGATTTTCTCCATAAAACATTCCTAACTTGAATGAGTTTATATTATACAAGCAGATGCCCACGACTTCATCCACTCCTTCAATTCATATATATGGGATAGTAGACGTAAGGAGAATCTTAATTAATGCTTTTTAAACTGTCAAAAGTTATCATCCATAGCTCATACCTTTGGATCAAGTTCCTTTACAACTTCAATACCACATGTTCTGGCTGTAGCTATAAGCATTGTGCAGATCTCTTTCAAGGGTTTCCATTCCAAGGTTGGGTCTTGAGACTTTATTTTGGCTATTTCATATAAATGTTTCAATGTAATTTTGCCACTAGTTTCTCTTACTGAAAGAAAAGTTTATTTAATCAACTTTGTTAAAGAATTTAATTAATATAATAAAGTGAGGTTTATATTGGAAAACGGCAGCAAAGTTACAATTTATTTCTTTTTATGACATTCGGAAATTTATATTTACTTACAGGTTTTTAGGAAATATTAGAACTTTGGCCCAAAAATTTGTCATTGGATTTATATTTTGTAACAACTTTGGGATAAAGAGGATACTTAGGAGGATATAACATCTGTGCTAGGATTTGTTGAAATATCTTAAATAGCTTGGGACAGAGTTACTTTCACAATTTATAGTCTGAAAGAAAATCCTGCCTGCTATTTAAAAATGCTGTTTAAAATTACATAAAAATATTACTACAAATTTGAATTTATGTAATAACCTGGTTCCATAGCCCCTCGATTGATCCCAGCAGCTTGTTTCAAGAAGTATGATGCAGGGGGTTGATGTATGACAAGCTGGTACGACCTGTCAGGGTTCACTTTCACTCGGGTCGGCAAAGGAATACCAGGCTTTATGTTTGCGGTGCGCTCATTAAAGTCCTTGCAGAACGCTGCTACGTTGATGTTTCGCTGAAATAAATACCAATCCTATATTGTGTCGTGTCGTGAAAAGTTTTGTTTTACCCCTGGCGGATTCGAATTTTCTACAGATCACTGACAATATTACTAACAATTCGGAGAGTTTCATATTGGAATAGAAGAGATAACCTGCTCAAATATTAGTATTTTGCCTAAATGGCAACTTAGTTTGCAGTGACAAAACTTTATTGGAATAATTACTAATGGAGATTGCTTTATACCTGACCAAGCATAGGACCCAGAGGTGGCCCAGGCGCAGCCATTCCGGCAGGAATATCAGTTCTTAACTTCGACGAATGGTCTATTTTGTCGGCCACTTTTTTCATAGATTTCAATCGAGCTACTGATTTAGACATTTCTCTAGAAGGTAAATCAGAGGTAAAAAACTAAATTATTCACTATGTTTTTCAGCAATCGTAGTCGGTTATAATTTTAATTGAACAACTTGGAAAATTTCCGAAATAAATTAAAAAAACCAACCTAACCTAAAACTTAATTGACATATTGACAATTGACATTTGTTTTTTTAATTGATTTATCGTCTCGGGAACAGATAATTAATATTTTTTCTCATTGCGAGTTTGTAACTTATATTTTGAGGATTCACCAATTTTTATAGCTACCTACTCTGAATTTACCAATTTTTATAGCTACTCTGAATACAGCTGCGTTTAATATATTAGTAGTACCTAGGGTGACCTACCCAATTGCTAGCACTGCACCAGTTTATTCGCACCTTGGCAAAAAACATTAAAATATAAGTTTCTGATTGTGGTTTTTAAATTTTCAGATTAAAAATATTTAGGGGAATTCATATTTTTCACAATCGCAAACTTTCTTATCTGGAATGTTTTAAAATGACGTCAGTATCGTAGTTGAAAGATATCGTTCTGGAGTTCCCGAAGATTTTCGACCATTTTGACTGATCGACGTTAAGGGTCAGTACTTACTTAATTATGATTTAACTGTAGTTTTATCTGAGTTTTAATAATATAATAGTTTTCAATTGATTTTCTAAGTATTATCAGTTACTAATTCAAAAAGTAAATGAAACTTTCCCGTTATTTCATTGCAAAACAAGGGGTGTCAGTATCTGGTTACAAAATTTGGAGATTCTCCTGTTTATCAACATTCCGAACCGATTCGATTCCCTAGCAGACTGGGAGTCTGTAGACGATTTTAACAAGTGTGTGTAAACTGTCCATATTGTGGAGTCTAAATTCTTTAAGACTCATCATACGAAAAGGACCAAGAAGTTCTCTGACCTTACTCTCAAACTGATGGAAGACAGACAAGAGACGAGACTTCAGTTGTCAGCAGACGCGGATGCCTACTGGTAAGTTAATAGGCAGATCTCTAAGGCAAGAACTCGCGACCTGCGGGCCTTGAATACCAAGTGTAAAGATTCTAGTGGAACAGAAGTTCCATTCCAAAGTGTCCGTGAGAGATCTATCTATCGGACAGAGCCAGCCGACGCGGTTGAAAACTGACGAATGCTGTCACGTTTCTTCTCCACCTGAGGTATGGAGAGAGATTGAGAAGTTCTATGGGCAGTTATATATCACGAAACAAAAATCATTCAGCGGACGATGGACAGAGCTATGCTCGGAGTATCCCTGCGAGATCATATCAGAAATGAGGATATCCGTAAGAGAACCAAAGTCACGGACATAGCTCAGCGAAATTGAAGTGGAAATGGGCGGGCATATAGTTCGAAGAGCTGATGGTCGATGGGATCCCATGGTGCTGGAGTAGCGACCCCGTACCGGGAAGCTAGGTGGACCGACGACATCAAACGAGTCGCAGGGAGCCGCTGGATTCAGGTGGTGTAAGAGCGAGGCCTGTGGAAGTCCATGCAAGAGACCTTTGTCCAGCAGTGGACGTCTATCGTTTGATAAAGACTATGTTTTTTTTTTCTTATTAAATATATTTCATAATAAAATCTATACTTTTAAAGCCTTAGGTAGGTAGCCTAGCCTTTTATTTCCCTTAAACCCTATTAGAATCTGAGTGTTGATAATTGGATAATTTTGTGCCCATAACTGGTAACAAATGTGCAAATAATTGGGAACTGGGTCATTTTTCAATCTTATTTAAAATTCTAGTTGATTTAAACAAAAATATTTCAATATCTTCTTTAATTATATATTTTATTAAACAAGTAACCTTATGACTACAGTGATTTATAGGATTTGGTTAAATTTTTATTTAAAAAACATATTTGAAGTTAGATAAACTCTTAAAGTGCCCATAATTGGGTCTGCCACCCTATATAAAGAATTAGGTGGGTACCTACCATAAAGAATAGGTAGGAAGTAGGTACCTATAGGTGTAGTAGGTAGGTATCTACCCGATGAAAACCAATTTGGTTAGATCACGGTTAGATCCTTGTGATTTGTAGGTACCCAGAGCTCCACTTAAAAAAAAAGTCTATGAATTAATTTTTATTTATTAGTCTGCACTCTTCTCTGGGACTCTGGGGCTAATGTCATTCGTGAACGTGAATTATTGTAAATGTAAATTGCACCCGTCGTATTTTTAAAGAAAAGTAGACATTAAAACGTAATAAATTACTAATAATGCTTTTAAATTTCGCTCTCTTATTGTCCTATTAACTGTACGTTTTTAATAAATCGATATACAAGGTTTAAAAGTTTTTGTATTATGAAAATACCTGTACCATTGTGCACTGTGAAGAATATGATTTGTAAATAGTGTGTACTGTGTAGTTAGCTAAACGTATCCAATATGTGGTCTTTTTTCTCGCGGGATCCTACTAAGGACTTCCCTTACGAAGTGGGAGACCCAGTACCAGGGTTGGAGGATAGAAGTGTGTGGACTTTGCACAAAGGGAAGAAAAGAGGTACACAAGACGAAGTATCGATATTTTTATTCGACGTGAATAAAAATTCGGAAACACTATTCGATATAGCGAAAGCATCGTTGAAGAAACTAAAGACTATGAGGCACCCAAGCCTTTTACATTATTTAGATAGCTGTGAAACTGAAAAATTTTTATATGTAGCCACAGAATATGTTGAGCCTTTAGCCATACACATAGAGAATATGACACTGGAGGGGCAGCAGCGGGATTTGTTCCTCGCGTGGGGGATATTCCAAATCACTGTAAGTCTATTTTATCAACTAACAAGTGAGCTTATGTTGCCGCAAAAACATTTTATTAAGATGACTCATATCAGAAATTGTGGTTAATTCATATTAGAGATTAAATATAACAGATACACATCTCTAAACTAAATTGATAGGTCTGCCGCCCTATAGCTAGTGTTGTTAACTACCAAAAGACTAGAATTGAAAAAGCGGGCATTAATAAAAAAATTATGAATTAGAAAAGAAAGAATGGGTAGTAATTTTTGACACAAAGCACATCTTTTGTGACTGTTGAAAGTTTTCTAACAAACAATTTCTGTTAATATATATCTTCTTCTTAATAATATATAGCTAATAAAAAATTATGTGTACATATGGAAGGAGACCTGTGCGCCTTTTAATGGATGGCGATGGTTTGAGTTGATTGAAGTAAGTTACTTGAAGTTGACTAATATTCTACTGTCCCCTCCAAATAAGCGAAAAGCTTGTATTAGGAGTGGGTACAAAAATAGTGCAATGGTGGGATTGGATCCTGTCACCATACAGTTTTCAGTTCACACCATTTAACCATTCCGTTAATTAACCATAATGTTTAACCATTGGGCTATTGAGACTAATTTTAAATAAAATTTCTTGAGTTAAAATTCTCATTAAAGTGTAACCTTTTGGTTTCAGAGGGCTCTATCATTCTTTAACAATGATGGCAACATGAAACATAACAATGTGTGCCTATACTCAGTGTTTGTCACCCTCGCGGGGGAGTGGAAGCTGGGTGGGTTTGAGTTCCTCGCTGCGCACGGACAAGACACCAGCAACCCTTTACCTATTAAGATATTACCCGCACTAGAGATATACGATCCGCCTGAAAAGAAGGATCCTAGCAAATTGAAGTCTATCACTAAATGGTAAAATTAATTTTCTATAAATACTTCTTACCCTAGAAATAGTGACAACATTTTGGATAAAAGCAGATGCTACTTTGAGAAATTCCATGGTATACTTTTTTTTAACCCCCAACAGAAAAAAGGGGTCTTTTAAATTTGATGTTGGTATCTGTGTGTCAGATCAGATTTCAAGGATAAAAATAAAAAATAATGTAACCCAATTACGGAAAGGGTCTAGCCGGTTAAGCATGGGAAAGCTGCACCAGCGTGTAATGAAGAGTTCTTACCCTGTGATTATTGTACTCTATCTAAAACATCTTTATGCTTAATTTCAGACTTCTACCCCTGATAGTTAGGGAGTAATCGGGGTGGCAACCCTTATCGTTAAATTTGATTTTTTCCGAAACTATTGGAGGTATCTTAATGAAACTGAAACTGTATATATATGTCTATGAGTTACATATTATATATTTATTTCAGAATTTTCCCATTTTGAAAAATGGTAAAAAACGAGAAGTAAAATTTTTGGGGGTGATTTTTTATACTAATCCGCGAAGTGAACATTTTGAAAAAAAGTACAGTTGTTTTGTTTATTAGTTAGCTATTATATGTAAAAATTGCAAAAATATCGAATTGGTGGGATATAGTGAAAAAAATTAAATTCATAATATATTCAATCAATCAATCGTTCAGTGCAATCCGAATCAATTAATTAATATCTGTTCAATGCTTAATTTTTTATTTAATTTTTATTATTTATTAGTTATTTTAATTTTTTAATGTATTTAAATTTTTTTATAATTTAATTTTTTTTTTAAATTTTTTTTTTTAATTTTTTTAACTTTTTTTTTTTTTTTTAAATTACATATATGAATAAGAATTGTTTAGAATCAAAGCTTAATTAATCCTCGTCACTATTTCCTTCAATAGTTGTTACAATAGTATCATCAAATATGGAGGTCAATATTTCAGCTGGCTTTAAAATTTTTGATTTATGTCGGCCATGTGATAAATAATAAATAACTGCTGCAATATGAACACAACAGCCACGGTCCTATTGCCATTTGCGCAATCGCACACATAATTTTGAATACTTTTTTGGTTATAAAAGTATTTATTTGGAGTCTATACATGGCATTATTAGGCAAGAATATCATTTATTACACAACATTATACACAGACATATAATGTAGCAACATTGAATATAAAGCAAACCAAAATGGTTATAAAAGTATTCAAAATTATGTGTGCAATTGCGCAAATGGCAATAGGACCGTGGGCTGTTGTGCTCATATTGCAGCAGTTATTTATTATTTATCACATGGCCGATATAAATCAAAAATTTTAAAGCCAGCTGAAATATTGACCTCCATATTTGATGATACTGTTGTAACAACTATTGAAGGAAATAGTGACGAGGATTAATTAAGCTTTGATTCTAAACAATTCTTATTCATATATGTAATTTAAAAAAAAAAAATTGAAAAAAAATTAAAAAAAAAATTAAATTATAAAAAAATTTAAATATTAATTAAATACATTAAAAAATTAAAATAACTAATAAATAATAAAAGTTAAATAAAAAATTAAGCATTGAACAGATATTAATTAATTGATTCTGATTGCACTGAACGATTGATTATTGAATATATTATGAATTTAATTTTTTTCACTATATCCCACCAATTCGATATTTTTGCAATTTTTACATATAATAGCTAACTAATAAACAAAACAACTGTACTTTTTTTCAAAATGTTCACTTCGCGGATTAGTATAAAAAATCACCCCCAAAAATTTTACTTCTCGTTTTTTACCATTTTTCAAAATGGGAAAATTCTGAAATAAATATATAATATGTAACTCATAGACATATATATACAGTTTCAGTTTCATTAAGATACCTCCAATAGTTTCGGAAAAAATCAAATTTAACGATAAGGGTTGCCACCCCGATTACTCCCTAACTATCAGGGGTAGAAGTCTGAAATTAAGCATAAAGATGTTTTAGATAGAGTACAATAATCACAGGGTAAGAACTCTTCATTACACGCTGGTGCAGCTTTCCCATGCTTAACCGGCTAGACCCTTTGGATGTAAAATCTGTCATATTGATTGTGTTTGTAAAAAATATATAAAAAAATATATCCCTGGACCAACATTGCAAATTCTGAATGACTGATGTCATTCATCAAAAAGCTTTGTAATTTTTTTTGTTTATGGTGGAACATTCACAAATAATCACATACATCAACAGCCCCTATGTAAATGATTGAAATTCAAAAATGTCAAATTTTTGTTATTAGCTTAATTGGCTTCTATTATGATAGATTTTACGTAAAGTAACAACGTTGAAAGATTAGTTCAATAAACCTGATAGTGTACAACATGACAACTAACAAGTTGAAATTGGTTCTAATTTGGGTCAGTGTCATTGGCCTAATGGAGCTGATATTTCTACGTATGTATGTGGCAAATTGATTCAACAATTTTAATTAAATATACATTATAGTTTCTGTTTTCTCTCACCACTACACCACAAAATCCTGCGAGATCTACATACTTCTTGATAAATGAAACTGTATAAGTTATTTATGTAGTATTTTTATTTGATTTAAAAGGGAAAACATAAAATTCAATTCTTAGCAACTGTCTACTTGTTCTTAATATAAGTGTGAGCATTGCGCCTGAGCATCTTCCGCTAGATTTGCAAAGTTATGCCGCGATCGGCTCGACTGTTGGCCACCCGCGACCTAGAGTATCATCAATTCAACGTTTCTGATAAGAACCGCTAAGGTGTGGAACACTCTTCCAGCGTCTGTGTTTCCTGCCACTTATAACTTGAGTACCTTCAAGGCAAGAGTGAATGAGCATTTTATAGGCAAGAGCAAGCCTATTTCGGATTAAAAAAAAAAAAACTTGTCCACAGTTCATCAGACATGTGGGGCCTAGGCTGCCTGATCTGGGAGGCGTTTAACGGCCCGCTGTCCAACCAGCCTGCGCTCAAGGCCGTGGACAAGATTCCCAAACAACTCTGTACGCTGTACTGCGAGCTGGTCAGCGCCAACCCTGCGTCTAGACCGAACCCCGCTGATATTATTACAAGGTAAGGTCTCAATTTCAATGAGGAGTATTATTGTTATGATATCACATCCTTAGGGTAAAAACATGCTAAAGATGCCTCACTGCAATATCTCGTGGTTTAACTCGCTACCTCGATGTCACCTCCATTTAAAACAAATGTATGCAAACAGACGAGCACAAACTTGTTGAAGGATACATCGCGGTACAGTGAGGCATGGCATCATTGGCATGTTTTTACCCTTATAATCCTTACTAATATTATAAATGCGAAAATGTGTTTGTATGTTGGTTTGTCCTTCCATCTCGCGGCAACAAAAGCAACGGATTGACGTGATTTTTTGCATAGTTGAGGACCGGGAGAGAGCTGTTTTTTATCCAGGAAAATCAATGAGTCAACATATATGTATTTTGTAGTGGAACAGCATTCGAGTCGTAGATTCACTTGACAATTCAAAAGTGATTTTTTCTGGGTTGTGCCACACATAACTTAGTTGTTCCAACGCTTCTTCTGCTTGACGACTTTTGTCTTTAATGCTCAAGTGATGGAGGTGCCGGGACAACCAAATCTAGATAACCTAATCTAGGTATACCTGTTGGGTGATGTGTGGCACAATTTATAAAATAAACGTTTCTTTCTTTTTTATTTGTAAAAGTTTTGAATAAAAATCCTTTCTATTCTACAGATGTCGAAAACTTGGGGGCTACTTCAAAAACGATCTCATAGACACGATGCTCTTCCTGGAAGAGATCCAGATCAAGGACAAAGTGGAGAAGGCCAAGTTCTTCTCCACGCTCAGTAGCTACCTCGACAGCTTCCCGGAGGCTGTGTGTGTGCACAAGATCCTGCCTCAGCTGCTGACGGCTTTTCATTACGGGGACGCCGGATCCGCGGTTCTAGCACCTATGTTTAAGGTGAGAACCATTAAACTATAAGGCTTAGAATGGAAGTTTCTAACAAAATTCCAAATGTGGGCTCAAAACAAGCAATGAATGAGTGAGTGCCATGTAATTATTTTCTGTACTGATACTGGTAATTACGTTTTTGATGGTTATTGTGATGAATAACCATCAAAAACGTACACACTTTCACATCTCAATAGGTCATTTTTTTAAATATCTAGATGATGCCCGCGACTTCGTACGCGTGGATAAAGGTTTTTTGATTCCCGCGGGAACTCTGTAATTTTCCGGGATAAAAAGTATAATATTAGTGTGAAGTGTGATGTGATAGTGTGATGTGATCTGATGTGATGTGATAGTGTGATTGTCTGTCACTTCGGCGTACTATCGCGACGATACTGCGTCTAAAATGGCTTATCACCGCGTCGACTGAGATAAGCCATTGTCGATGTGAACTAAAATTCCACTCTTGTTTTGCCATAGTGTTGACATAAAATAATGAATATGGATTTCGCGTGTTCGCGTTTCTACCCTTCACTGGCCTGGGCCCCTTCCGGCCACAGATTTTCGCTCGAATGATTCCTCATTTATAATACTAGTAAGAAAGAAGGATAATGGATTGTTCGCCAACGGGAATGGGTCTGCTTTGTGTCTACCCATGTTAACATGTGTTAGGTTGTGGTAGGTGTGCATTTTTGAAACTTCTGTGTGGAAACATTGTGTGCATAGCCTAGTTTTTTTTAACAATTGTAAAAAAAAAAATTTTTTGAAAAGAGCAACTGCTGAGTTTCTTGCCGGCTCTTCTCAGCAGAATCTGCATTCCGAACCGGTGGTAGATTTGTGACGTTTCATAGGTGCTACAAGTTGGCCTACATGAAATAAATAAATTTTGACTTTGATTTTGATTTCACCTAGGGACTAAACAACCCCATTTTAACGAGATTTTTAAGCTATAGAGTAGAGAATAAATGGGTTTTAAACCCGAGTTAAACACTCTCCTATTTATTAACGATACGATAATGTTAGTCATCATCTTCCAGCTAGGCAAGCTGCTGAGCGAGGAGGACTACCAGAAGCAGATCGTGCCTTGTGTGGTAAAGCTGTTTGCGTCCAACGACCGCACCACGCGCTCGCGGCTGCTGCAGCAGCTCGACCAGTTCATACTGCACCTGCACAACTCCACCGTGAGAAACACTCTGTCAATACCTCCACATCCACGCCCCACGCCCACTGCTGGCCATAGGTCTCTTATGTGGCTTTCCACAGGCCTCTGGCAATTTCTGCCCAAAACCATAGCAAAAATCTATTTTGCTCACTCGGTGAGGAAAAGTGTTTTGAGTTAAGAATTATAACGTATGTTAGTATTTCTAATTTTATTAGCCGACTAGACGATGCCCGCGACTTCGTACGCGTGGATAAAGTTTTTTTGATTCCCGCGGGAACTCTGTAATTTTCCGGAATAAAAAGTAGCCTATGTTTTAATCCTGGGTATGAGCTATCTCCATTTCAAATTTCAGCCAAATCGGTTCATTCGTTGTGGCGTGAAGGAGTAACAAACATACACACACACACACACACATACAAACTTTCGGCTTTATAATATTAGTGTGAAGTGTGATGAAACATTCGGAACGTTTACGTGCGTCGGTCTCGCGCCGCCTGTATCAATGGGCTTTCTGAGACTCGTCTGATGTCGTTGGTTCACCAACATGACTATTATTCCCCCATTCCCTCCTAATAAACATAAAGCTTATATTAGAGTCGTACGACAGTAACCAACGGGTGGAGATTGAACCGTTGACTTTCCAACTTACAGTCCTTTAACCGTTGGGGTATCGAGGCTAACTTCGGTTTCAGGTGAACGAGCAAATATTCCCCCAAGTGGTGCACGGGTTCCTGGACACGAACGCCATCATCAGGGAGCAGACGGTCAAGTCGATAGTGCACCTGGCGCCCAAGCTCAACTACAACAACATCAACGTGGAGGTGCTGCGGCACTTCGCGCGCCTGCAGTCCAAGGACGACCAGGGGGGAATCAGGTAGGGATATGGGCAATCACCTACACGTACACATCATTACGCAATACCGGAACAAACATGATGAAGTTGAAACTTTACTAAAACGAAATCAGTAATAAAAAAACAAATGATTAAAAACAAATGCTCTTGTGCATGCACAAAGCATACAGCATTTTGCTGAGTTGGGACCTTTTTCCGGGTTGTGCCACACATGACTAAGTTGTTCCGGCAATTCTTCTGCTTGTCGACTTTTGTCTTTAATGTTCAAGTGGCGGAGGCGCCGGGACAACCTAATCTAGGTATACCTATTGGGTGATATGTGGCAGAATTCATAAAATAAACGTTTCTTTCTATTCTCTTTTTCTTTTTCACAGAACGAACACAACGGTCTGCTTGGGCAAAATAGCCGCACACTTGCACCCGCAAATACGGCAAAAAGTGTTGGTGTCGGCGTTCGTGCGCGCCACGCGCGACGCCTTCCCGCCCGCGCGCCAGGCCGGCGTGCTGGCGCTGGCCGCCACGCAGCAGTACTTCCTGCTGGCCGAGGTGGCCAACAGGGTGCTGCCGGCGCTGTGCCCGTTAACCGCGGACCCCGAGAAGCAGGTATAGTATACTCAAACACTCACGTATAAAGTAGTCCGTATATACCTATGCACACTCCAGGCACACATAATGTGTGTTACGCAACCGACGTGCTATCCGACCCGTGGTCCTAGCACGACTGACTTAATGACTCAATGGCGCCTGTATTTATAACATGTTTCCTCCAATATTCACAGACTACCCTCTGTATGCTACAGCAGGTACAGTTTTTTTATTCGGTGACAAGATAGTCCTTGACTGCGATTTCACCTGATGGTAAGTGATGACAGTTAACTGCCTCGTTGGTGTAGTGGTTAGCAAGTTCGACTACAGATGACGGGGTCCCGGGTTCGATTTCCGGATCGGGTCAAAAATGTATTGGTTTTTCTGTTAAGAAATTTTCAGTTCTAGCCCGGAGTTAGGAACTCGGTGGTGAGTCACCCCCGTGCCTCGGCGAGCACGTAAAGCCGTCGGTCTATCTAATAGTTATTCTGCTATTCGGAACAGAGACAAATAGAACAAACCAAAAACCATGAAAATCGATTCATCCGTTCTAGAGTTAGTAAGTGTTCGAACAAACTCGACTTTGTTTTATATATTAAGAAGATTTATACTTGATCTAATTTTGGACTAAAATGTTGTTTCAGGTTCGGGACGCAGCATTCAGAACGATAAAAGGTTTTCTCGGAAAACTTGAAAAAGTTTCCGAAGATCCCAGTCTAAAAGAAGGAATGGGTAAGTTTGTCTTTTAATCTCGTCGAGCAAGTTAGGAGCATTAATAGTTAGTTTCGTTTTTGCTCCTTTTACTAGTACATTGGGTACTGACACCAGTAAAAATTCGAATAGCAATATCACACATTTAGCCATCCATTTGGAATTTGGATGATGCTCCCTATGCAGTATTTCCTTACTCATTTATACCTTTAATATGAGTAACATTTCGTTTGTGCCGGGCCTGGGTTTTTTCGATTATTGTCCTTTCGGCCAAATCGGTTTATTCCTCGTGGTGTGAAGGAGTAACGAACACACACACTTGTACACGCACGCACGCACTCACTTGTCGGATAAAACAAAACAATGAATAGAATAGAATAGAAATATTTTTTATTCAAATAAACTTTTAAAAGTGCTTTTGAATCGTCGATGAATCTACCACTGCTTCAGAAGAAGCCAGCAATAAACTCGGCGGTTGCTCTTTTCAAAAAAAATTTTTGTACAATAAGTAACAAAACTATGCTATGTATACAGTGTTTCCACAATGAAGTTTCAAAAATGCAAACCAATCCAATACATGTTAAGACAGGCAGAGCCATACCCGTTGGTGGCACCCGTTCACGAGCATAACGCATGATCCGGCCGTTGCTTCGCTCAACCATATTTGAAGGAACGTAACAACCCGTACCACACGACAACACCACAGAATTATTTAAAGAGAGCATGACATACTGATATATGGTTGATGGAATATGGTCAAATATGGTTGAGCGAAGCAATGGCTGTATCATGCGTCATGCTCGTGAACGGGTGCCGCCAACGGGAATGGGTCTGCTTTGTGTCTACCCATGTTAACATGTGTTAGGTTGTGGTAGGTGTACCATTTTTGAAACTTCCGTGTGCAAACACGCCTAGCCTAGCCTAGCATAGCCTAGTTTTTTTTAACAATTGTAAAAAATATTTTTTGAAAAGAGCAACTGCTGAGTTTCTTGCCGGCTCTTCTCAGCAAAATCTGCATTCCGAACCGGTGGTAGATTTTTGACGTTTCATAGGAGCTGCAAGTTGGCCTACATGAAATAAATAAATTTTGATTTGATTTGATTTACTTAGTTAATGTTGATAATGTTCCAGAGGCGGACGTGCACACGGCGACGCCGTCGCTGAGCAACGCGGCGGCCACGTGGGCGGGCTGGGCGGTCACGGCGGTCACGGCCAAGTTCTACCGCTCGCACTCCGACACGGCGCGCGTGCAGCACGCGCCCAAGTCCGTGCTGTCCAAGCCCGGCTCGCTCGGTAACCGCGCCGCTCGCACGCACACACACACACGCACACACACACACACACACACACACGCGCGCGCGCGCACACCTCATACACAACCTCAAAAAACTAAAAAAAGACGTGTGGCACTCGGGGACTGCCGCGGTAAAGCTATTGCATAGCATTTTTTATCAACGCCATCTAGCGGTGAGAGGAGTCCCGTGTCAGGTTATTTTCGTTACAGAATTTCTAAATTCGGTCTCCATGCTCAAGGCCCGCGATAGAAGCAATGCAATAGCTTAAAAAAAATGTCAGAGTCACGAAGAGATTGATAAAAAATTCTAACGTTGAGTGACTCAGAATCATCTCTATCTCTAATAACTCTATTTTTAATCTATGATTAGCACTGCTGCTTTTTTTTTTTTACCTACTTGATTGACGCCATTTTGGATTAGATTGACGCCATCTTGGCGTTGTAAGCGTAGATATGAGTGTCTCTGGAACTAATAATATTGCGACCGGGGGCCCAAGTCTGCTATTGCAATTGTAGTTCAATTGTCTATCAATGACATGACAATTGTTATTTTTAGCAATTGTCATGTCATTGATAGACAATTGAACCCCTGGGCCCCAAGTCAAATTGCTAAAAGTAGCAATTGGGATGTCATTGATAGACAATGTAACTACAATTGCAATAGCAGACTTGGGCCCCTGCTTACCGTTTTTTTCTAAATTGTTTTCCAGAGCAGCCGTCGTCGAGCAGTATGTCGACGACTACGTCATCGGTAACGTCGATGACGTCACTGGAACACAGCGAGTCCGCGTCGGACTACGACCCGGAGCACTGGGACATGACGGCGTGGGGAGAGATCGACTCCAGTGCCGGTATGAACCCTTACTAATATTATAAATGCGACAGTGTGTTTGTTCTTCAATCACGCAGCAATGGAGTGATGGAATGACAACGAACTAGTCGATGCCCGCGACTTCGTCCGCGTGAATTAAGGTATTTTAATTCCCGCGAGGCTCTTATTTTCGGGGATATTAATAGGATAGGATTAATATACGGGTGCCACCAACAAAAATGGGTCTGCTTTTGCCTGCCTGTCTTAACATGCATTGGATTGTTTTGCATTTTGTAACGCAACACATAGCATAGTTTTGTTATCCATTGTAAAAAAAATTTTTTTTTTTTTTGAAAAGAGCAACCGCCGAGTTTATTGCTGGCTCTTCTTGGCAGGAACGGCATTCCGAACCAGTGGTAGATTCATTGACGATTCAAAAGTACTTGTAAAAGTTTATTTGAATAAAAAATATTTCTATTCTATTCTATTCTAAAAATGGGATGGTTCGTCTAAATTTGTCACCCGCACCATCATTGTCTATCGTCTGCGCCGCACCATGTTACCCGTACGGACTACAGCTCGTTCACTAAATGTGTTGGCGTGCACTGTGCAGGTACGACGGCGGCCAGCGCGAAGTCGCCGGGCAGCAGCGGCAGCGCGCACGCCACGCCCGGCCTGGCCGCGCTGTGCGAGGACGAGTGGGACAACGAGGAGTGGGGCACGCTGCAGGAACAGCCGGTACGTGTATAAACGGTTTTAATTGACCGAGCGAAGCGAGGTCTCTGAGTCTACTTGTGTGAATTTGCACTTGTCCGGTCAGAGTGGAGATTTTAATTTGAGCCATATGTCAAGAATGACTGAACATTAGAACTTGAAACTTGGTTGTACATTCAGTTATATCCTGTACTTGAACAACAAATACTAAAATTAGATAAATATTATAAAGAAACGAAATTATTTAATGCTAATAGATTGTTCAGGATTGTTTTACTATTCACTCACTAGATGGCGCCAGTAGGACCTTGTAACTCGCTATCTCCTAATGACGCTCGGTTCATATACTGAATTTGTATTTTTTTTTTTAATAAAACTATTTCGAAGTATTGTGCGCTGTATCGGTAAGACAGTTTTGCCCCCAGTTGTTAAAACTTAAAAGTTAAATTAAAATTAAAACTTTCTTTTGGGAATTATGGGATACCGTGAGGTCTCAGTTCGGGGCGAACCACTAGTTATAAAGATGTGATCCCACAGGCGGCCGAAGCGGAACTGGCGAGTCCGTCGGAGACGTGGAACAACTCGTCGTGGGTGGAGCCGAACGTCAACAGCGCGAACGCGACCGTGGTCCGCGGCACGCTGCACCGGCCCGCCGCGCACCAGAACAGCAACGACTCGCTCGGCGGCTGGGAGGACGGCGAGTTCGAGCCCATCGAGGAGAACGCTGACGGTACTGTGAACATGTTCCACAGGCGGCCGAAGCGGAACTGGCGAGGCCGTCGGAGACGTGGAACAACTCGTCGTGGGTGGAGCCGAACGTCAACAGCGCGAACGCGACCGTGGTCCGCGGCACGCTGCACCGGCCCGCCGCGCACCAGAACAGCAACGACTCGCTCGGCGGCTGGGAGGACGGCGAGTTCGAGCCCATCGAGGAGAACGCTGACGGTACTGTGAACATGTTCCACAGGCGGCCGAAGCGGAACTGGCGAGGCCGTCGGAGACGTGGAACAACTCGTCGTGGGTGGAGCCGAACGTCAACAGCGCGAACGCGACCGTGGTCCGCGGCACGCTGCACCGGCCCGCCGCGCACCAGAACAGCAACGACTCGCTCGGCGGCTGGGAGGACGGCGAGTTCGAGCCCATCGAGGAGAACGCTGACGGTACTGTGAACATGTTCCACAGGCGGCCGAAGCGGAACTGGCGAGGCCGTCGGAGACGTGGAACAACTCGTCGTGGGTGGAGCCGAACGTCAACAGCGCGAACGCGACCGTGGTCCGCGGCACGCTGCACCGGCCCGCCGCGCACCAGAACAGCAACGACTCGCTCGGCGGCTGGGAGGACGGCGAGTTCGAGCCCATCGAGGAGAACGCTGACGGTACTGTGAACATGTTCCACAGGCGGCCGAAGCGGAACTGGCGAGGCCGTCGGAGACGTGGAACAACTCGTCGTGGGTGGAGCCGAACGTCAACAGCGCGAACGCGACCGTGGTCCGCGGCACGCTGCACCGGCCCGCCGCGCACCAGAACAGCAACGACTCGCTCGGCGGCTGGGAGGACGGCGAGTTCGAGCCCATCGAGGAGAACGCTGACGGTACTGTGAACATGTTCCACAGGCGGCCGAAGCGGAACTGGCGAGGCCGTCGGAGACGTGGAACAACTCGTCGTGGGTGGAGCCGAACGTCAACAGCGCGAACGCGACCGTGGTCCGCGGCACGCTGCACCGGCCCGCCGCGCACCAGAACAGCAACGACTCGCTCGGCGGCTGGGAGGACGGCGAGTTCGAGCCCATCGAGGAGAACGCTGACGGTACTGTGAACATGTTCCACAGGCGGCCGAAGCGGAACTGGCGAGGCCGTCGGAGACGTGGAACAACTCGTCGTGGGTGGAGCCGAACGTCAACAGCGCGAACGCGACCGTGGTCCGCGGCACGCTGCACCGGCCCGCCGCGCACCAGAACAGCAACGACTCGCTCGGCGGCTGGGAGGACGGCGAGTTCGAGCCCATCGAGGAGAACGCTGACGGTACTGTGAACATGTTCCACAGGCGGCCGAAGCGGAACTGGCGAGGCCGTCGGAGACGTGGAACAACTCGTCGTGGGTGGAGCCGAACGTCAACAGCGCGAACGCGACCGTGGTCCGCGGCACGCTGCACCGGCCCGCCGCGCACCAGAACAGCAACGACTCGCTCGGCGGCTGGGAGGACGGCGAGTTCGAGCCCATCGAGGAGAACGCTGACGGTACTGTGAACATGTTCCACAGGCGGCCGAAGCGGAACTGGCGAGGCCGTCGGAGACGTGGAACAACTCGTCGTGGGTGGAGCCGAACGTCAACAGCGCGAACGCGACCGTGGTCCGCGGCACGCTGCACCGGCCCGCCGCGCACCAGAACAGCAACGACTCGCTCGGCGGCTGGGAGGACGGCGAGTTCGAGCCCATCGAGGAGAACGCTGACGGTACTGTGAACATGTTCCACAGGCGGCCGAAGCGGAACTGGCGAGGCCGTCGGAGACGTGGAACAACTCGTCGTGGGTGGAGCCGAACGTCAACAGCGCGAACGCGACCGTGGTCCGCGGCACGCTGCACCGGCCCGCCGCGCACCAGAACAGCAACGACTCGCTCGGCGGCTGGGAGGACGGCGAGTTCGAGCCCATCGAGGAGAACGCTGACGGTACTGTGAACATGTTCCACAGGCGGCCGAAGCGGAACTGGCGAGGCCGTCGGAGACGTGGAACAACTCGTCGTGGGTGGAGCCGAACGTCAACAGCGCGAACGCGACCGTGGTCCGCGGCACGCTGCACCGGCCCGCCGCGCACCAGAACAGCAACGACTCGCTCGGCGGCTGGGAGGACGGCGAGTTCGAGCCCATCGAGGAGAACGCTGACGGTACTGTGAACATGTTCCACAGGCGGCCGAAGCGGAACTGGCGAGGCCGTCGGAGACGTGGAACAACTCGTCGTGGGTGGAGCCGAACGTCAACAGCGCGAACGCGACCGTGGTCCGCGGCACGCTGCACCGGCCCGCCGCGCACCAGAACAGCAACGACTCGCTCGGCGGCTGGGAGGACGGCGAGTTCGAGCCCATCGAGGAGAACGCTGACGGTACTGTGAACATGTTCCACAGGCGGCCGAAGCGGAACTGGCGAGGCCGTCGGAGACGTGGAACAACTCGTCGTGGGTGGAGCCGAACGTCAACAGCGCGAACGCGACCGTGGTCCGCGGCACGCTGCACCGGCCCGCCGCGCACCAGAACAGCAACGACTCGCTCGGCGGCTGGGAGGACGGCGAGTTCGAGCCCATCGAGGAGAACGCTGACGGTACTGTGAACATGTTCCACAGGCGGCCGAAGCGGAACTGGCGAGGCCGTCGGAGACGTGGAACAACTCGTCGAGGGTGGAGCCGAACAGCACGACTTGACATTAGACCATGTTGTGACACTCTCTGTTACGTACTACTGACATGTGGAATCTGTGACTGGTCTATGCTCAATATAATATATCGACTACTTTCCTCCTGGTCCAGTGAGCTAATGAAACATTCCCGCTCGCCAACCATTTGAACAAACGAAGTATAGGTGATTAGCACCGGCAGTTCATTTGCTCAAATGGTTCGCACGCTTTGTAAAGCCGACACAAAGCTGCCATCGGTTCATTCCAAAAGGCGGTGCGACTTCTTCAAAGACTCGGGACATACTGTACATTTCACCTAGTGCAAAATACCCTGTACCTGTACTGCAAACATAATATTGAACATTTCACTTAGTGCAAAATACCCTGTACCTGTACTGCAAACATATTGAACATATTTCAAATCATAACAAATATACATAACACATATTAATTTATAATATTAATATGGTATCGTTTACAGAAAATAATGCATCCAAAATGGAGGAGTTGCGTCGTAAGCGTGAAGAGAGAAAGATGCAACGCCAGAGAGAGATGGAAGCGCGACGCAACGCGCGCGGGCAGGGACCCATGAAGCTAGGCACCAAGATCGCCGCCCCCCCGCCCTTCTAGGCTCTACCCCCCCTCTCCCCTACCACTTTACACCCACCTTAAGTTTTACTATGTGATTGCTAAGCATTGATATAAAAAAATCTTAGATAAACATTGCGGCTAATTCTATTGTACACAATCCCCAAAATAGATTAACAGATATAAATCTCGTAATTCATAATTTCCCCGGCAGAAAAGGATAGCACTAGATTTGAATTTGAATTGAGTATTTGACTGCTGTCAAAATGAGGATATTCATTAATTACAATCGAAAATGTAACATGTAAGAATAATATTTGTAAAAACAGAATAAATCGGTCAAAAAACAAATAAGTTGTAAGCTGTTTTACTGCGACTGTATCATCCGTCTCTTTCCAAAACGAAGTTTTGTATCGAGAGTGTATGGAGTTACTGAAACGTGACGTCATGTTGCACTAGCGCTCTCTTTTTCTAACAGGATACTTAAAAGTTCCATAGACTAGTTAAGATATTAAAAAAAAAAGAAAAATGACATTGTTAATACAATGTCGTTTTTCTTTTTTTTTTTAAGTATATAAAAAAAAGTCAAATACAAAATTAGCCACATTGTTGTACCGCCCCTTGGGTTACCTATGTCGTCCAATTTTGAAAAGTGGCTCGCTGCGCTTGCGTTATTTTTAATTGTTCATTCTGTTGAAAATGTTTGGCAAATTTTCACAAGTACTACTAAGTAAATACTTGACTGTTTTGAGGCAGTTATAAAATTGTGGTATGTCTTTGATTTTTATATCAATGTAAAGAATCTAATTTTTTGAATGGAATTATTCTTCACATTTGTTTTCCACGATAGTTTTTCGAAAATTTCGAACTCGAATTATCTAATGAGTCCACATAGACTATGCGTAATGTATTTATCACAGTTTAACTAATTTTTAGCGCTAATAAAATGTCAAAAAATTAGATAATTGGACCAAAATGTAACGTTATATTATATAGCTTGCGCGTATTATAGAATTTTTAATAACCCTGCTTTTTATATAAGATGGATAGCTTTTTTTTTTGTGTATATTTTGTGAAATTTAGTTTTTGTCTTTGTAGCATGGTGTGGGTGGTCAATAGAATGTTAGTTATTTTGTGTCATATTGTTGCCATCATAAAGTTCAAATTAAGAAAACAGATTTTCTGAAAAAATATAATAATAGTCTTGATAACATTTTATGGTATGAATTTGAACCTTATGTTTACAGCAATATGGTACAAAATAATCTAAGTTCTTTTGACCTACGAAAAATTTAGTCATACAAAATTTAATTTTTTTAGTAATTTAGTATTTTTTGATTAGGACAAAAAAATACCAATGATACAAAATTTTAATAGATATTTATATAATACTTTGTTTGTAATTTGTAATATTAATAAAGTGTTCTACACTAAAAAATTTTGAAAGTATTGAATTCGTTTTCAAAATTTTACTTAGAAATTTCTTTTTAAATGTAGGTATTATATTAAGCAATAATGTATGATCTCTTTTTTTAAAAGAGCTCCATTGAAATATGGGGCTTTATAAAGCAGACCCGTAACTGCATTGTTTCACGGCTGGATGTCATTGACATCTACGAATAAGTATGCCGTGGTGTAAAGTTCAAAGCACTCAGGGCGCGATTTCCAAATCGCAAAGCTCCGCAATTATTATGTAGTTAAAAACGTATTGTATTAGGTAGGTACGTCGAAGTTAAAACAATGTTTTGTACCTATATAGTTTTATGTGATAAATACATTATAAATCCTATTCTCTCTTAATACATTCCCGAACTTATTCCTACCAGCTTTTTGCATATTTAGAACGTAGCTTAACCGGAACAATCCAAAAATGGCGAATCTATACAGGGACATATTCAGAAAAAAATTGAGGGGGGTTATCGATCTGTCGCTACAAGAGCACAATAAATTCAGACAGTCACCACAATTGGACGCACATATGCAAAAAAGAGTCAACCCACACAACTTATCAATTGAAAAGTTAACTTTATTCCTTTACAATATGTATGTATTTAATTTGACAAAGGTTTGTGGGTTGAAACGTTATTGCGTATGTGCGTCCAGTTGAGATAAAAGTTACGATTTTTGCTCGTCTAAACATAGTGTTACCCTATTCACAATGGTGTCTACTGAAAAGGATAGCATTACGTCTAGACCTGTACATTAGCAACACAGTCTGGATTATCTGAAAATGATTGTTTCAATGTGTGAATTCACGCAGCAAGAGCGCCATAAATTCAATCAAAGCAAACGGAGTATCTGCATTTTTTCTTTGCCCATTTATAAAAAGGACATTAACAAAATTACTTTTCAATAATTACATGAATATTTAACGGATTGCAATTTATATCGAACTGAATCTGCGCCGTGTTTGAAAGCTTTCTTTTAACATTATTTTGTCGTTGCGTTATGTATGATTCCGGTTGAGCTACTCGGATATTTATGAAGATGCGTAATATTTCATTTTTCAGCCTGAAGTAATATTGAGTATTTCATACTTTTACAGTAGTAGGTATTCGCAACTAAATTAATATTTATGTACCTATTCAAGTCGTAAGGAATACTCGATGGGACTTTTAAAACCATGCCTTGAATATTTGCAACCGTAAATCTACGGCTTTACGTGATGTGATACGGTACATGTAGAGGGCCTTGTCGCCAATCACTGCAAGTCGTGGCCCGATACATGTCATGTATTTTCCTCTGCCGCTTATGGCATCGCTGATCTCGAGTTCGACAAAGCCGTGGCCCTACGGCGTATGGAGTAATGAAGCATATCGATTACAAGACATGTGACGTTACCTTCGTCTAAGTTCTCGTCTTTACTCTAATTAATAAATAATTGAAGATATTATTATTATTTAAATTATACATTTCCAATGCTTATGAAAATTTATTAAATTAAATTATATATAATTTTCAATAAATGCCTTTTTATTCTTCTCCATCTAACTACGTCATAATAATTATTATATAAACACTAGCTGTTGCCCGCGACTTCGTTCGCGTGGATTGAGATTTTGTGATTCTCGCGGGAACTCTGTTATTTTCCGGGATAAAAAGTAGCCTATGTGTATACTATAAATAATCTATCTCTGTGCCAAACAGCCAAATCGGTTGAGTCGTTGCGACGTGATTGAGTAACAAACATCCACACTT
Organism: Hipparchia semele; assembly: GCA_933228805.2. Lineage (NCBI taxonomy): Eukaryota > Metazoa > Arthropoda > Insecta > Lepidoptera > Nymphalidae > Hipparchia > Hipparchia semele. The sequence continues at coordinate 1,937,709 of OW121725.1, read as the reverse complement.
TCACATATAGTAGGATATTAGAGTGGACTGAAGCAAAACTGTGTTTGTATGAAAACTCGAGTTTACTCATGCTTGCGGCAGAATGTTGATTGCTGAATTCCTCAAACCATTGGTTAAATGGCTTAAAAGTTGCATTCTTCCAATTTAATCTTTTTCATTATTTATTTTTATTCAAAGGAAAATTTTTAAATGAAACTTAATATTCTGGTGAGAAATATTTTATTCAATAATAATTTTAGTACCATAATGATGTAATGTATAATCTATTAAGTACTCTGAATCAAGCTAAGTTATTCACGAATATATAAAAGCAAAACTATAAAAATATTAAGCTAAAGTACAACATTTAAACAGCAAAATAATCTCATATTAAAAAAACATGGCAATATTAGGGCCGTAATGAAAAATATAGTATTAGAAGGTTATCCGTCTGAGACATGAAAAAAATCTAGGTTGCTTACTGTTTTATGAAGAATTTGTACAAATATTTTGTAATTTTCATACTTAAAACTTACGGAGGGGGGTTCGAATCCCCCTGATGCCTACCTGGCTACGGCCCTGAATTATAATACATATAAACAATCTTATAAACTAAACACAATATCATGTGCTGGGAACCCAAATCAATTGATTACCCCATCAAATACAATATTTTACAATCGATTCAATTTAATTATGCTCATCTTTTCCCTTAACATCCCGTCTGGGGTTATAAACAAATAAAAATATAGAAAACTACAACATTACAGCGAAATAGTAAAAATGGTGGAAATTCTTCAAGAAATGTCGGAGAAATAGATTATCAAAGTTAGCGTATTTTAGCGTGGACTAGTGACGTGTAAGGGATGTGACGTCACCGTACCATATTCCAACAGCGAGTGTCGTACTATTTTAAAATTAGGTCTCACTTTTATATTTTTAAGCTATTGCATAGCTTCTATCGCGGGCCTTGAGAGTGGAGACCGAATCCAGAAATTCCGTAACGAAAATAACCTGACACGGGACTCCTCTCACCGCTAGATGGCGTTGATAAAAAATGCTATGCAATAGCTTTACCGCGGCAGTCCCCGAGTGCCACACGTCTTTTTTTTTCCAAAAATTTTTGTGTTTCATTTTGCTTATATTTTTATTCACATATTTCACAGAGAAGTTTACCGAGATTTTAGTTTAAAACGAGCTAAGGGAAATAAAAATTGATCGTAAAATACAGTCTTTGATGGATAAATCAATCGACCCTGCAAAACTGTAACGACACAAATACCAAGCGGATATCACAACAAACCAATAGACAAAAATGTACACACGTTTTAAAACAAATATTTGATTATTATTAAAAATTCACATTTAATGATGAAATATGCGTTTCAAGCTTTAAAAAACCTGATACAGTGACCGATTGAAGGTATCTCGCCGAAACCGATTAATCGGCTGTCGCTACAACCTTCGGCCAAAGCTGAAGTTTCCGTTCAAAAATAATAACACTGAAATAATATCTTTGTTTTGATTTGGTTATTTACTGGAGATCCCCTGCCCGTTGCCTCTGCCATCGCCTTCTTACGTACGTAACATCGTCAATTTCTAGAAACTTCCAGCTTCGGCCAAAAACTTCGGTCTATTTTAGCCGAAACCGAAGGTGGCTAAAGCCGAACTGTCGTGACATTACAATATACTGTATCTAAAAAACAAGCATTTTTCAGAAATCACGATTTTTTTTTTTGAACATTATATTTTACGAGATACAGTGTATTTGCATTTGTAGCTTCTTATTATTTTTCAGACTTAATTGAAATATTTAAATGCCATTACGTAAACATGTGCAAGGAACTCATTTATCGCTGTTACGATAAAACACTGTATGTAAAGATACAGTGCATTGACGTAGCACGACAGCGAAGCCGAAGCTCGGTCGGATACTAAAGACGGCGGTGGTCATGGGCGTAGTGGGGTCGAGGCTACGAATAAATAATAAGTAAGGAAGTCTAATTCAGAACAAACTCCAATCAAAAAATGGCCCTACTTCAAACCAAAACGACGTATGATTCAAAATACGAATCACACGAATCACTTCTGAGATTACACATAGACATGCTTGGTGCTTGGTTCAAAGTCAGAACGAAAGCAATGATTGGTTCGCGCACGTGCTGCTATGTTTGCTATGGCAGCTGAGCCATTGGACGATGTTATGAAAATTTGACGTGCAAGAAAAATTACCAACTTTTGACGTGCTATTTTTGTTCATAATCCCCGCCTCTAAGGGCTTAATTTTAATCTCCACCCACTTTGGCGCAATTTTTGTTGGGGTCATTTTTTTAACGCAGTTAGACTTCCTTACTTATTATTTATTCGTAGAGTCGAGATACCTAATAGTTTGAAACACATATGATACGGTACATGCACTACGATGAGGATCTGTTGCCCGCGGTGGGTGGTGGTGGTAGAGGGTCGCCGCGACGCCGCCGGTGCTGTGCGCGCTTACAGTTTGGAACGCAGGTCGGATGTCCCAGCGGCTAATTGTCAGGAGGGCTCCTCGAAACTGGAAACGAAAAACAATCTTTTCACCTTACTAGCTCAAAAAGGCCCCTTTGCTTTCTAAAACCAGTGAGCAAAAGTTGTTTTTGTTCACTCAATGAGAAAAAGTGTTGTCTCAAGAAAAGTTCAACACTTTTTCTCACTGAGTGAGCAAAAACCACTTTTGCGCACTGGTTTTAGTCAGCAAAGGCGCCCCTTGTGAACTAGTGAGCTGAAAAGTTATATGTATCACACGATAGCAGTTTTTGTTTCTTGTGCCTTGGAAACCCTCACTACACTCAGGATCCTAACTGATGCTGCAGGGGTACTACCCCTCTAAACTGTGAGAATTTAGAAACTGTTGATTATGAATAGCTACTGTAAGTACCAAGTAAAGACTACATCGTTAATTCCAGGATCCAACTCCTCAACCCTGATGCTGCAGGGGTTCTGCCCATCTAAACTGTGGGGATTTGATTGTGAATTGAAGAAGCGGACGAAGTCGTGGGCGTCCGCAATCAGTAGCAAGTCTGTCGATAGGTTCGATACTATCGATAGTATTATCACGTGCAAATAGTATCGATAGAACTATCGATTATATGACTGATTTTCGAGGTCAACTATCGATAGCGCAACTATCGATAGATCTGCAACACTAGTACTGACCGCATGTTCATGGCGTTGGAGTTGCCGGGCTCCAGCTTGTAGCCGAGGCCGGTGTAGAACTTCACGAGGTGGTCCTTGCAGTCCAGCGACATCTTGTAGCAGCCCAGCGCCTGCGCCAGCAGCGACACCGTCACCACGATCCTGTCATATACAATTTGTCATTCATTTCAAATTCAGATTCATAATTTATTTATTTCATGTAGGCCAACTTGTAGCTCTTTTGACACGTCATAAATCTACCACCGGTTCGGAAAGCAGATTCTGCTGAGAGGAGCCGGCAAGAAACTCAGCAGTTGCTCTTTTTAAAAAAAAGATTGCAAGATTTTTTCACCTCACGAGCTCAAAAAGAGCGCCTTTGCTATCTAAAACCAGTGAGCAAAAGACGTTTTTGCTCACTCGTTGAGAAAAAGTGTTGTCTCAAGAAAAGTACAACACTTTTTCTCACTCAACCGATAGACGTCCACCGCTGGACAAAGGTCTCTTGCATGGACCTCCACAGGCGTCGGTCTTGCGCCGCCTGAATCCAGCGGCTCCCTGCGACTCGTTTGATCCACCTAGTGGGGGGTCTGCCAACACTGCGCTTCCCGGTGCGGGGTCGTCACTCCAGCACCTTGGGACCCCATCGACCATCAGCTCTTCGAACTATATGCCCCGCCCATTTCCACTTTAGTTTCGCGACTCACTGAGCTATGTCGGTGACTTAAGCACAGCGCTCACCACGGGGTTGTCTAGGGTATATTTTATTTATTTTATTTTATTCGATGACAAGGTAGTCCCTGACTGCGATCTCACCTGATGGTGAGTGACGATGCAGCCTAAGATGGTAGCTGGCTAACTTGGAAGGGGTATGGCAGTGTACATTCAACCCATACCCCTAATAGGTTTCTAATCTGGAATGATACTTACAACTTTCCTAATTGTTTTCCTCTGTATGTATCATTCACAACGACATCTTCCAGTCGGCCGCGCTGAAAACAAGCGAAATCACAAGTTAAATCATCAGCCTTAGGTGTAGAGGAGGTACCCAGTTTTTTTCGGACCTTGAGCGTGGAGACCGAATCCAGAAATTCCGTAACGAAAATAACCTGACACGGGACTCCTCTCACCGCTAGATGGCGTTGATAAAAAATGCTATGCAATAGCTTTACCGCGGCAGTCCCCGAGTGCCACACGTCTTTTTTTTTTTTTCAAAATTATATTATACAACTTTGTAGGCAACACAAGCAGAAACACAAGCAGAAACACTGGTTGGGACATACCACTGAGCAGTTGTGTATGAACTTCTGTTCGATCGTGAGGGTGGCCGCGCCGATGATCTTCGAGATGCGCTTGTCTTCTATCACTGTGACGTAATATCCGCCGGACGCCTTCATTTGCGTGAAACGTTCTGAAATTTTTTAAAGTAACAAGTCGCTCATCCAATAGATTAAAGACGTAACTTTAAGCCTCAATAGCCCAACGGTTAAAAATGCAGACTGAAAACTGAATGGTCGCAGGGTCGAATCCCACCCGTTGCACTATTGTCGTACCCACTCCTAGCACAAGCTTTTATTTATTTAATATTTATCAAAGAGGCACCGTTTTTTCGCTTATTTGGAGTGGAAAAGAGGATATTAGCCAACCTCAGCTAATATTCTTTAAAAAAAATTAATTGCAAAAACTTGAAACTGACTTTTTGATGTTATAAGCGTTAATAGTAAATGTTCTATCCAAGGAAAAAAAACCTAGACCTAAAATTTAAGTCAAAAATTTTACAAAAAAAAATTTCGTCATGGTATTTTTTAAAGGGTTATAGTAGCATTTTAAATTTTAAACTCATATTAGCAGTTTTATCTATTATACTATCTATACAAATCTATGCACGTCACTTGTCGGTTTCTTATAAAGCGCTTTAAATACTAATAAAACAATAAGTGATAACCAATTATAACATCATAAGAGTCACATTTATTACTTATCAGAACATCGTAGACGGAATCAACTATTTGAATTACAATTATTAATTAACAACATCCATTATCTGATTATGTAGTTAATCTGAATGTTGCAGAAATTAGAATTAGGTGGAATAATTAACAGCATAAGTTCTTGTTTATGCACTAATTAGTAATAATTTGAGAAATTGCAAACTGTGGTATGCAGTTTTACGAAATTTTGAGTGGCTTAACTATGATATTTTATAACTGCTGAATTTCTTGCCGGCTCTTCTCAGCAGAATCAGTGTTCCAAACCGGTGGTAGATTTTCAACTTGTCATTTAAGATAAATGATGTTTAAATAAAACAGCCACAGTTGACAGCAACCAAGTTAGCCTGCTATCATCTTAGACTGCGTTGACACTAGTGTTAGTGAACAAGTCAAGGTCTTAAAAAATATATCTTGTTGAAGAGAGTAAATTATTATAAAAAAATTTATGCCTTAGCAGATTCTACCTAGGTGGAAATTAATACAGTATTGAAACTATAAATTGTATTCAATAAAATGTAAAGTCATCACTATTTTATATTCAGATTCATAAAAAAAGAAGGTCATTACTATGCATTACGTACACGCGACATATTTCACATAATTGGCTCTGAACAGGAAGAAAACCAGTTTAAAATTATAATAAGTTTACACCCATACTAGTTTGGAAGGTCACAGCTTTATAATGTCAAACAACCTTTATAAAATTCTAGGCATTCTTTAAGTTATAATATGTATTCTGTAAGCGAGCCTTCTGCAAGCCTTGCAAATTGCCAATTTTCAGTAGTGGAACTTGGGACTTGGGACACGGGGCATCGAATTTCATGGTTTTTATTAATTAAAAAAAAAAATTATTACCAAAGAGAATCCAATGATACAATTTGTTTTTTCATTGGTCTCCACACTAGGGAAAACCTGTGTTGTGAAGACTTATAAATATTAACGATTACTTTAAAAATTTAATCAGAGAACTACGTGGGAACTAGAGAAATACCTCAATCAAATATGTTATAATATAATAATATAAATATCTGAATATGTAATTTGTATAATTATAATATAAACTTAACAATTCTTTTTACAAAACCGACTTCAAACGTCATTACAAATTTTATCAATTGTAACTACAAAATTTGAAGAGTTCCCTCGATTTCTTCAGATAAAGAATCAATTTGTTATAACTATGTATTATGGGGAAAAATTTGTATCACCGTCCCCTGAGAATAAAATGGTAATTGCCATAATGCACTATTCAACTCCTTAGGGGTTGCAAGGCCTTAGTGCATTATACCATTTTAATGGTTGTCGAAGTTGGTTTATCTATTCTTTGTAACTATAATATCAATGTATGATGTCCAAGATATCTATTTATTGTTATATCAATGATACTTTTAGTTTGCATCAGTTTGTATAATTATGTCAGTCGCTATTAAACTATTTACGAAGACACCCGCATTTTATTTGATAGTTCTATTGATAGTGAACCTTATTACATTGAAGATAATGGTTATAACGAACCGGATTTAGAAAGAACTATAAAAGAAGCGACTCGAAGTTCGAGAACAAAAGGCAACCTTTCGCAGGTAAATTTTTGATTGAAGATTGCATTCGCAAACAATATTATTAGATTACCGCGTAGATATTTACCTAATTGAAGTACATTTTGTAAATTGATTGTTATTTCTCGGATTATAAAGAATGACCACACCTACTTTTGAACAAAGTGGATATTTATCTACGCTAGAAGATGTGGCTAACATGTTACAAAGGGCACAGATTAGTATGAAAAAATGCCCTAAACAAAGATTAACTGAAGGTTATGTTAAAGCGAGAATAAAGTCTATAGAAGATTATTGGGACATATTTAAACAAACACATACCAATCTGACGAGATGCACACCGAGGGAACAGAGGGGAGTTTTGCCTTACTTTTTGAACGAAGAGTTTTATAAGTTTGAAGAGTTATACTTAGGCTTGCACGCGGATCTGACCGACCTATTATCGAAATCACAAATAATTACAAATACTTCATTTTCATCGAACACATCTCAGGATAGTCCGATGTCGTTAGTTAAACTACCGCGAATAGTACTCCCTACGTTTTCGGGAAAATACGAAGATTGGCCCTCTTACCAGGATTTGTTTGTAGCGCTTGTCCACAATACTTCGATGAGCGATGTGCAAAAGTTACACTATCTAAAGACTAGCGTTAGAGGAGATGCAGAAACACTATTACAAAACATAAAGATTACTGAAACGAATTATGCACGGGCATGGGAATTAATGAAAACACGATTCGGTAATAAAAGGATGATTGCAAATTCATTATTCTCAAGATTATTTGGCCAAAAGAAAGCAAGTAGCCAGTCAGCGATGCAAATAAAAGCAATACTTGATACGACGATGGAATGTTTGAGTAGTCTAAAAAATTTGAAAATAATCACTGATTCTTGGGATCCAATAATCATATTTTTGGTAAGTCAAAAATTGGATACAGAGTCATTGAAAGACTGGGAAGAACAGGCCTACAGAGAGAGTTGTGAAGATATGCCAACGTGGGACGAGATGAAGAAATTTCTCGAATTTAGGTTTAGAACATTGGAACTCATCTCGCCTACAGCAACCACCTCATCACGAGAAAGGCAAGTGACCCACAAATCATTCCACGTCACCATCGAAGAACCCAAAAGTAATAAATTTCAGTCTGCTCATTTCTCGGCGAAAAGGTCACGAGTCTGTGCTTATTGCAAGGCTCGTGAGCATTATATTCAAAACTGTAAGGATTTTATTCAGTTACCGGTAGAAGAACGTCACTGCTTTGTAAAGAACAATAGCATGTGTTTCAACTGCTTTTTACCTAATCACCGAGTTTACGAGAACTTATGCAAAGGAACCTGCAGAATTTGTCGAAGAAGACATCACTCTCTTTTACACCAAACGAAACAAGAAGAGGAGAGATTAGAAGAAACACACTCAGAGTACAAAATCACAACCACGCACTTGTCAAGAGGACAACCTGATAGTAACGTCATCTTAGCCACAGCACAAGTGAAAATTAAGGCCAGGGATGGAAAGAAATGTACACTTCGTGCGCTTATTGATCAAGGGTCTGAAATTTCGTTTATATCTGCTGGAGCAGCAGAAACTTTGGGTTTGTCGAGAACCAATATTAATGCAGTAATCTCCGGAGTGCGAGAAGAGAGACAGATAAGGAGCAAACATTCTGTTGATCTGTCAATTACTTCGCGACTTAATGAAGGTAAAGACATCCAAGTGAAGGCTTACGTATTAAAGACACTCTCTACAATATTACCCTCGAAGCATATCGCTACGAACTGGACAGAATTTGAAACATTACAGTTGGCGGACCCTACCTGTTTTACACCAGGTGGTGTCGATATTTTGCTCGGCGCCGATGTCTTTGCTAAAATTATAGAAGATGGTTTGATAAAGACACCTGACGGTGTAATAGCACAAAAAACATGTTTGGGGTGGATTGTTTCAGGTCAACCACAATACGAGTCTGATAAAGATCTTAATCTTGAGACTTCTTAGGAAAAGAAAAGAAGATTCATGAAAGCAGAGCAATTAATTAAAAAAGAAAGATAGTGAAGATACAGTTCATACATCTAAGAGAAGTAACATCATAGAAAAGAGCTTAATTTTTATTGAGAACGAGAATTAAAGGAAATATGAAAAAGTTTTGATTACATAGGCTACACATAGGTCACGGTGGGCGGAGTTATATAAAACTATCGTTTTGGTGGGCGGTATGTCGAAGTTGGTTTATCTATTCTTTGTAACTATAATATCAATGTATGATGTCCAAGATATCTATTTATTGTTATATCAATGATACTTTTAGTTTGCATCAGTTTGTATAATTATGTCAGTCGCTATTAAACTATTTACGAAGACACCCGCATTTTATTTGATAGTTCTATTGATAGTGAACCTTATTACATTGAAGAATGGTAAATTAAAATGGTATAATGCACTATACACTTTACACAATACACTTTAATTTAATTAAAACAACTTTTCAACTCTAATGTAAATTAAAGTTAGAAATAACATGTAGAAAATACTTACCATCAAATTGTTTCCTAGTGATATTGCCCGTACTAGTTAACTGACTGAGCAGTTGCAGGAAACCTTTATCAAAATCTGCTCGTTGCAATGGCCTCACCACCATCCAGTCCTCACCGGGCTGGGCAGCGCTTATCTGAGGACTGAACTTGGCTGGGCTCCGTCTGAAGTCCAGCTTTTGAAGAATGTCTGGTTGGTAGAGGTACTCCGAGTTAGCTTCCTAGAATTATTTTGAGAATTTAGACCCAGAAATTGTTAAATTAATTACTGCTTTAGTAGTAGTTTTCCTTATTCTTGGGGATTGCAAAATATACACAGGGACCCACTGGATTCAAGCGTCACAAGACTAAGGCCTGTGGAAGTCCATGTAAGAGACCTTTGTCCAGTAGTGGACGTCTATCGGTTGATAAAGAAGAAGACATATATATATTGCTAGGGATTTTCTTAGGTTAATAATGCAGTGGGATCCCAATACATACAAATAATTGTGAATTTAGTTGATCTCAAAGTAGATTTTAAGTTTTATAACTTCAAGTATGTGAGTTATTGTTTAAATTAAAATATAATATTCCATCATTTGGGCCCTCTTCAAAAGCCTGGGCCAAGTCTGGCAAAAGTTCTGGTTGTGTGTATAACATAACTAAAAAATATATTATATATAACTTTTTTACAAGTCATTATTTTTTCTATAATTTATTGGAATTATTTACTTACATAATTGCAAATAGTCTCAAGGAATGAGTGCATTATACTAACACTATAAAAGGAGTAACTACTAAGTATTCTCTTTCAATTAAAGCTTAGGAAGTTTTAAGTAAAACATTAAATTAAAATAAAAAAGACACTGTACATACCTCATTACTGTGGCGTTTCTCCAAACCCATGTTGTATTTATATAAGGGAATGTATGAAGAATAAACAGAATGCTACCTACAGCACTACTATTCCATTATTACTTGAAGAACCATAGAACAGCGGTGGCCATAAGTGCCTCACTGCATTAACTTTTGTTCGCGTGGCAAACTAGGAATAGGAAATAACTAAATGGAATGTCGCGGTCAAACTCAGCTAATTCATTGGTTGTCTCGAGAGTTTGATTGTGAAATAAAGCTATTGGCCGGCTCACAACCAAAAGTGAAAGTAGGTAGTCCGGTGAAGTGATTGAAGTCAAATAGTACGTCAATTATCAAGGTGCTGGTTATAGCAATGTACCTATGGTATATTTTAAGAAAATCTCAATAAGCGTTAATAAAGAATTGAATGGTGGGTCCGTGGTGGGTCTTTCAAATGAATTCTTAAAAAACTATTAAACACAGAACACTAATACTCCTAACCGTAGAGAGAGAAGACATAGAGTCAGTGACGATTTCTTTCTCACTCACACTAAAAAGAGAGCAGAAATAAAGTTATTAATGTGATAAACAGAGACGCAGCTACCCAATTTTTTGTCCCTCATCGTGTAACCAGTTTTTTTCAAGGTCGACACACTTTTGTGCGAAACAAACTGACAGTTAATAAGAAAATTTAGTATCTATGTGTGTTGCCAGCTTTAGGTACCTATACAATGTCCCGATTTTCCCTATCCTACTTATATTATAAATGTGAAAGTTTGAATGTATGTATGGCCATCCATACATACATCCAATGAAATTTGGCACGGAGATAGGTTTTTTTAGTAATGTCCTCTGACATACCGTAACGACGGGTTACTTTGGCTACTTTTTCAATTTTTTTTTTAATTTTTGTTGAAACAAAATAAAGTCGTGATGGAAGAAATGAATATTATGAGAAAAGAAAAGAAAGATGATGGATACTAGAATATAATATATGTCGGCGATGATTAAAGTGTATTCAGTTAGATAGTGTCGGTTTCTGTTCTGAATCATCCTGAAGTTTCGTTCGAATGTCCAACGACCAGTCGAGAACTGTTGGCGATCTTAAGAATTATTTTATTTACAAAGTTCTTAATTTTTAAAGCCATTTTTAAATAGCTAGAGGCAGACTTTTAATGTTTTTTTTAAATAATTATTAACTTAAACTATGAAGAGGCAGTTTTATACGACTGCCTGAAAAAAGGAATATACTGTTAATTTCATTAATGATGATTTTGATGACTAAATATACAATTTTTGTTGCTTTTAATTCAATAGCATTACTCGATCGAAGGAAAATTTTAACTGTTCATTAAAAATTATTTTGTGTAACATTCTTACTAGTAACGAAAAAAAATTTTCCTTTGTGTTACATACATCTTTTTTCAAAGTGACTCACATATGCTAAATTTCTATTCGGCATTTCAATATTTTTTTTAAGGAGCAAATAATTATCTAGTGAATTGGTCCTATGAAACTACATTAAAAAACTTTAGTATAAAAAAAATATTTTTAAAAAACCGACTTACGTGTACAAACTAAAATTATTTTATACTTTTAAGTGGTGGTTGAATAAATTTAATTTTTAATTTGGTAAATTCTTTATTGCACACAATATTAAGATATATGTAAAAAATAGAAGCTTACCCTAATAGGTATGTCTCTCCCAGACAACCTTATATGTGTAGGTATGTTATTTAAAAAATAAAACAGTTCAGCATCTGTTTTGTCGTTTTATTTAAAAATCCTGGGAAGAATTTTCCATCTAATTTGGGGTACTAGGGGAGTGCAGTTATTGTGGCAACATTAAACTCGAACTTGTCATGTGACGTCATCGTTACGTCATGTTATCTCTATTTCAGTCGCGATTACACAGTACCTTGGTCTATTGCCTTCTCTGTCTACGCTCCTAACGGAGAAGAATGCAAACTCCATAGTAAAAAACACGAGACAGTTCACACTAGCGCCATCTAGAATTAGCCCTCGGCAACTCTTACGGCGGGAGAATTCAAATATGGAAATATACCTACATATTCAAATTAATTTTCTAGATAAGATATTTTGACTCGAAAGAAAACTTGATACCTACATATTTTTGAATAGGTATCAAGTTTTCTTTCGAGTCAAAATACCTTATCTTTATGCTTTTACTTAGGATTAAAAAAAAACCTTTTTTTTGTTCTAACTTCACATTTATTTATGTGTAATGATGTTTTTTCTTTCGAGTGCAGTGGCTTCTTTCACAGCATTCTGATGTCGCATTCTATATTCACTGTATAATTTCTCCTGCAGAGACGATGAAGAGTAGTCTTGTTCAGGAAAAATGTACTGAGCCCATAGTTCACATCTGAAATGAAACAAGTTTTAACTTTAGTACTACAACTATATACCATCAAATCAGAAATGAGAAGATCCGTAGAACCAAAGTCGCCGCAGGAGCCGCTGATTCAGGCGGCGCAAAATCGAAGTGGACCAAAGTGTGAAAGTCCATGCAAGAGACCTTTGTGCAGCAGTGGACGTCTATCAGTTGATAAAGAAGATATAAAAGAAAGCATTTTTACTACCCTATTGGTAACTTATACACTTTCTATAGAATGTGCTATTGTGCTAGTTAATAGTTTTTTCCTAATAGAATCTGTAATGTGTGGGACATAGTTGGTACAATGTTACTATACAACTTAGTTCATAAGAAAACTATAGATGCGAATCTTTCTTCTTCTTCTTCTTCTTCAACTAATGGACGTCCACTGCTGGACATAAGTCTCCTGCATGGACCTCCACAAGCCTCGGTCTTGCGCCGCCTGAATCCAGCGGCTCCCTGCGACTCGCTTGATGTCGTCTGTCCACCTAGAATCTTTATCCTTTTGATATTATTACCTACTCTAAACTCTAAATATCAAAAGATATTTGTTTTGTAAAAGGATAATATAAGAATGAGTTTTAACATAGGTAGGTTAGGTTAGGTTAGGCAGGCATGCTAGAACTTAGGTAGAAATACTTACCACAAAAGATTTCATACAGCAGGTTAAGGGAATCGAAACAATTTAATGTTGTCTTCGGCCGGCAAGCAGCTACATTTAAAACATTTTGTCTTGATTTCTTTCTCAGCCATTTTAAAAAAACAAACGCTAGACTTGTCCGTATGAAACAGTCAATACGAATTGCACTGCACTTTTAAACACATTTAAACGTGATTACATACTCAGTGATATAAATAATTCGACGGAAAAGTATAAAGAAATGTAAGAAATTAATTAATTGTTACAAAACAATACAGAAGACGCCATGTTGAAAACAAAATAATCATAGACTAGGGAGAAACTAGAGTACTCATACGGCATCGATACTTCTTATTCGATACTAACTAGGAATAGGTATGTAATAGAACCTGTAACCTGAATACTCGTTTAACAATTATACGTGGTAGGTGATGTAGTAAGGTACCTAGTTATTCTTATTTATGTCACGTATCTGATGTTATTTATGTAATTAGAATGTTAATTATTATTATAGAGTAAAGTTAGCTACTTACAAATTAATAAAAAATAAAACAAAAGATTTAGCTTTGTTAAGTAAAGGTAGGAAAGTTTGTAGTAGTTTGTACCTATTTAAGTTGCATACATATTAGCATTTTTGTTTTGGTGGGTACCTACTATGGATTAACTATAACTAAATAATATTATTATTAACTAAGTTAGAGTAAGAATTTGGTGAAGTAAACAACAGGGTACTCACACATTCTTTTTGGTAATACATGGGTATACAACGTATACAATAATATATAATGGAGACTAAGCAAATTGCTTTGTAGTATTAAAATAATTATAAATGACCAATAGCTAAGGAAATACTTTTGTAAGGGTCGTATATGATTTCAGGTTTGACACGCATGTACCTACCTACTTAAAAGAGATTTCATAAAGGTATTCACTAACATTTTTAGGTTAAAGTACCAATGCAGGCATTGTAAATTAAAATAAATAAAAATAAAAGTTTTCTGATCTAAGTACAGGCCTACTACTAAGTAGGTACCTAGCCTAGGTTTATTTGAAATGCCATTTGTTCAAAAGTAGACTAATAGGCACGCCATAGCATTAACTGGTAATAGAGTATTCATATTTAAAAGAAGCAACCCTTACGTAGTGCGAAGGGATAAGTGTTAAGTGATAGAAACAGAGACAAATTCTAGATAAATATGACGGTAGGTAATAAGCACTGTGTCGACCTGAATTGCACTTGTAAGGTACCAAGAGTCGCTGTTTATTTAAATGATTTTCCGGAGTTAATTTTCTGTAATTTTAGTACTATTAGGTATTCTCTGATATATGTAGTATCGAATGTGGTATCGATTCTTTCATTCGATATAGTGTCAGTACTACTATCGAAGGAAGAGTGGTATCGTTTTCACCCCTAGCTATGACGCGTTAGAAAAGTTAGTATTGCAATGCTCAAAAATTGAACAATATTATTAGAATGTTTAGGCAATGGCAATTTGCGCCCCCGTAGGTATAAAATTCGCCCCATACATAGTTTACCCCCCCTGCTATTAAATTAATAAATACAAATAAGACAAACATGAAATTTATGTCACTGTCAAAATGACATTGACCTTGCCATAAAGACAGTTTCATTCGTAGACAGTCTGTCTACGGTTGCATTTCATTGTAGGTAGTCTGTAGGTACGTTTCACAAACATATAGGTAATATATGTTTGTGGTACGTTTTGTGGTACGTTTACACCACAGACCGGTATAAAAACTGTGATAAAAACTGAATACCAATCCTCACTCATTATAAATGCGAAAAGTGTGCTTGTTCGTTTGTTGGTTTGTCCTTCAATCACGCTACAACAAAGCAATGAATCGACGTGATTTTCTGTATGGTTGACATAAGCTAGGTAGTTAGGTACCTACCTACGTGGTACCTACCATCGACGCATGACAAGCTTCTTGCGCATGGGTATGGTACACAGATAAGCATTGACATCTGAACATGTCAGCCACAGACAAACAATGATTTCTGAACATGCCAGATGTCAATGTTTGTCTCACAGATTAGGTGGTTTGTCTGTACTCTGTGGCTGCTAGCCGCGGTTTGTCGATTAATTCGAATTTCAATTTCTTTGAACAGCCGGGAAAACTTGTAAAAAATAACTTTGGACGTGCTTTGGACTTTCTATGGACAAACGGTAAGTTTTAAAGAATAAAAAAGTATTATGATTTTATATTTCAAAGTTTTATTCATTAACTACACCATAGTATCATTTTCAATATTTACCGACTGGTTGAGTTTATAATGCCTTAGTCGGTCGAACCCTAACAAGGTTCTTGAGTAATGACCACTCACCAGAAAGTGCAACATAGGTTACTCCCTCCTAGGAAGGACACAAGCGGCACTATGTTCTATATCAAGAGACCTATGTTCTTAATTACTTACACCAATTGGTGGTAACTGCAACTTCAAAATAAAAAGGCATAGGTACAATGCAAATGCTTATGTTCTCTATAGAAAATAATTTGTTAGGTACCTACTTATAAAGTATTTCATTTAATAATTTTCTACAAAATTTTAATGAAAGAAATTCCAAATTCTCCATCCTGAGATTCTGACCATAATCCGTAGGATTTTGGAGCAGTGAATTATAAATTGTAGGTAAGTAAGTATTAAGTAAAGTCATCATCATTGAACTCCATATCCTAACTTCTTTACCCGCAAATGACCATTGCTAGCTGTTGACCTTCCAAGGTACTTACTGTCAATTTATTGTGTACCTTTTGTCAGTGTAGGTTCCAAGTTCCAATTAAATTTAAACTTGACAATGAACTTCAGGTCCTGCTTTCAACTCCTCAATAATTCTGAGACTTAAATTTGAAAAAAGAAATTATAATGATTGCCTGAATATAAGAGACTGAACTTATTAAAACTGATGCAATACTCGCCTGGCTTCAACAAAATATATGTGCATAAACTAAAATTATTTAGATGTATTGACCATCATGTAATTTGTAAAATAAAAAGAATTATTGTTATTTTTGTAGAGCCATTTTATTTATATAAGTAGGTATATATTTATATAAAATATCAAGTCATGAGTTTCAAAATAAAATGTTAGTTTTCAGAAAGATATAGTATGTTTAGGTACATATTGTGTTGTAGTTAAATTGACATTTTTTTCTTTGTTATAATATTCAGTCAAAGCTTAAAACTCTTAGAAGTAAAACAGGTTTCACAGAACTATGGATTCCACCTCTAACTTGATCCTATCAGTTTTCTTCCAGCAGATTTCTGGACAGGTTTTCTGAATTTTAGTAGCCGTTTTTGTTGCAAATACCTGTAATAAAAGATACTTTCATTTAAATCAGCTCATTAGTTTTATTGAGAAGATCTTTAGCAAATCTTTAAAAATTGTTTGCTTTTCTACCCCTAGTAAATCTTAAGGTAGAATATGGTTAAAATGAACTATGCAAATAAATAAAATTGCAGTGTTTGTCTGTGGCTGTGACAACTGCTTTGTAATTAACTCATAGTTCACTTGATTTTTGGACAGCCTGAACTTTTTGAGATTTTCATACGTTGTTGGAGAATACAAGTGAAGGTTACATTTTATCAGGGATATATTTTAGGATTTGTAAAAATATTTAAAATCTGTCGATATAAAATTTTAATAAGGGAGAATGCCGCTTAACTAGGTAATCTTGTCATAGAAATATCATAGTTTTGATATCTATTTTCAGAAAAACTAATTGTATCATTATCTGCGCGGACCAAGTCAACTGCGTCAATTTATTTTTTGTACAATAAAGAAATTATCCTCACCTCTCAATTTTCATTTTTACGCGCAGCCATCTACGGTCTCAATCTTCGTCTTACATCATTAGTCTTCATCACAGCCTTTGGGGTCAACATTTGCTTCACGGCCTTCGGTTACTATCTTTGCCCTTGGTAGGTATTCACTTATTCAGTCTTCATCTTCGCCCTCGGTTTTTATTTTCTTCTTTGTTCTTAAATGATGTTTTCATCTTAGTCATCGGTCTTCTACTGAGCCCACAGTTTTCAGTTTTCATCTTCACCCTCGGTCACCAATCTTTTCGGTCTTCGGTCTTCATCTTCGTCCTAGGCCTTCATTCTTTATCTTTGTCCTTGGTCTTCAATTTTCATCTTCATCCTCTGCCTTTGATCTTCATTTTCGTTCTCGGTCTTCGGTCTTCATCTTCGCCCTCGGTCTTCGGTCTTCATCTTTGCCTTCGGTCTTCATCTTTGCTCTCAGTCTTCATCTTCGCCCTCGGTCTTCATCTTCGCCCTCGGTCTTCAACTTCGCCCTCAGTCTTCGGTCTTCATTTTCACCCTCGGTCTTCAGTCTTCTTCTTCGGCCTCGGTCTTCAGTCTTCATCTTCGCCATCGGTCTTCGGTCTTCATCTTCGCCCTCGGTCTTCGGTCTTCATGTTCACCCTCGGTCTTCATCTTCGCCCTTGGTTTTCAGTCTTCATCTTCCCCCTAGGTCTTCAGTCTTCATCTTTGCCCTCGGTCTTCAGTCTTTATTTTCGCCTGCGGTCTTCAGTCTTCATCTTCAGTCTTCGGTCTTCATCTTCGCCATTGGTCTTCGGTCTAAATCTTCGCCATTGGTCTTCGGTCTTCATATTTGCCCTCGGTCTTCGGTCTTCATCTTCACCCACGATCTTCGGTCTTCATCTTCGCCATTGGTCTTCGGTCTTCATCTTGACCCTCGGTCTTCGGTCTTCATCTTCGCCATCAGTCTTCAGTTTTCATCTTCGCCATCAGTCTTCGGTCTTCGTCTTCGCCATCAGTCTTCAGTCTTCATCTTCGGCCTCGGTCTCCAGTCTTCATCTTCGCCCTCGGTCTTCGGTCTTCATCTTCACCCTCGGTCTTCATCTTCGCCCGCGGTCTTCAGTCTTCGGTCTTCATCTTCACCCACGATCTTTGGTCTTCATCTTCACCCTCGGTCTTCTTTCTTCATCTTCACCCTCGGTCTTCCGTCTTCATCTTCACCCTCGGTCTCCAGTCTTCTTCCTCGCCCTCCGTCTTCATCTTCACCTTTGGTCTTCGGTCTTCATCTTCGCCCTTGGTCTTCATCTTCACCCTCGGTCTTCATCTTCGCCCTCGGTCTTGATCTTCGCCCTCGGTTTTCAGTCTTCATCTTCGCCCTAGGTCTTCAGTCTTCATCTTTGCCCTCGGTCTTCAGTCTTCATTTTCGCCCGCGGTCTTCAGTCTTCATCTTCAGTCTTCGGTCTTCATCTTCACCCACAATCTTCGGTCTTCATCTTCGCCATTGGTCTTCGGTCTTCATATTTGCTCTCGGTCTTCGGTCTTCATCTTCACCCTCGGTCTTCGGTCTTCATCTTGACCCTCGGTCTTCGGTCTTCATCTTCGCCATCAGTCTTCAGTTTTCATCTTCGCCATCAGTCTTCGGTCTTCGTCTTCGCCATCAGTCTTCAGTCTTCATCTTCGGCCTCGGTCTCCAGTCTTCATCTTCGCCCTCGGTCTTCGGTCTTCATCTTCACCCTCGGTCTTCATCTTCGCCCGCGGTCTTCAGTCTTGATCTTCAGTCTTCGGTCTTCATCTTCACCCACGATCTTCGGTCTTCATCTTCACCATTGGTCTTCGGTCTTCATCTTCGCTATTGGTCTTCGGTCTTCATCTTCGCCCTCGATCTTCGGTCTTCATCTTCACCCTCGGTCTTCTTTCTTCATCTTCACCCTCGGTCTTCCATCTTCATCTTCGCCCTCAGTCTCCAGTCTTCTTCCTCGCTCTCGGTCTTCATCTTCACCCTTGGTCTTCGGTCTTCATCTTCGCCCTTGGTCTTCGGTCTTCATCTTCACCCTCGGTCTTCATCTTCGCCCTCGGTCTTGATCTTCGCCCTCGGTTTTCAGTCTTCATCTTCGCCCTAGGTCTTCAGTCTTCATCTTTGCCCTCGGTCTTCAGTCGTCATTTTCGCCCGCGGTCTTCAGTCTTCATCTTCATCTTCAGTCTTCGGTCTTCATCTTCACCCACGATCTTCGGTCTTCATCTTCGCCATTGGTCTTCAGTCTTCATCTTCGCCATTGGTCTTCGGTCTTCATCTTCGCCCTCGGTCTTTGGTCTTCATCTTCACCGTCGGTCTTCTTTCTTCATCTTCGCCCTCGGTCTTGAGTCTTCATCTTCGCCCTCGGTCTCCAGTCTTCTTCCTCGCCCTCGGTCTTCGGTCTTCATCTTCACCCTTGGTCTTCGGTCTTCATCTTCGCCATCGGTCTTCGGTCTTCATCTTCGCTATCGGTCTTCGGTCTTCATCTTCGCCCTCGTTCTTCGGTCTTCATCTTCACGCTCAGTCTTCGGTCTTCATCTTCACCCTCGGTCTTCGGTTTTCATCTTCGCCATCGGTCTTCGGTCATCATCTTCGCCCTCGGTCTTCGGTCTTCATCTTTGCCCTCGGTCTTCAATCTTCAGTCTTCATCTTCGCCCTCGGCCTTCAGTCTTCATCTTCAGTCTTCGGTCTCCATCCTCACCTTCGTTCTTCATCTTCACCCTTGATCTTCGGTCTTCATCTTCGCTATTGGTCTTCGGTCTTCATCTTCGCCTTCGGTCTTCATATTCACCCTCGGTTTTCGGTCTTCATCTTCGCCCTCGGTTTTCGGTCTTCATCTTCGCCCTCGGTCTTCAGTCTTCATCTTCGCCCTCGGTCTTCAGTCTTCATCCTCACCTTCGTTCTTCATCTTCACCCTTGATCTTCGGTCTTCATCTTCGCTATTGGTCTTCGGTCTTCATCTTCGCCTTCGGTCTTCATATTCACCCTCGGTTTTCGGTCTTCATCTTCACCCTCGGTTTTCGGTCTTCTTCTTCGCCTTTGGTCTCCAGTCTTTATCATCACCCTCGGTCTCCAACCTTAGTCATCGTCGCCATCGGTCATCACCGTTGTCTTCGGTTTAAGTCATTAAGATTATCAACATCATCTTCGATACAGGTGTTAGGTCTTCATCTTCGCCCTCGATCCGTGGTCATCATTTTCGTCAGGTCCAGTTTTGACCGTCGATCGCAGTATTTCCTAAGCATTTTAACTACTAGGTCCGTTTCCCTCAAAGCTACGCTAGTTCTCGTTTTTTACCTCTGTGGTCCCAGTCTTTATCGCAGTTGATGTGCTGTAGTGATACATTAGTGATAATTAATTCGTCAACTTACAATTTCGTTAGTCCTAGTGACTGTCTCTTCGTCGCCGTCGGTTCCCGACTTCATTGCCGCCGTCTTCTTCGTCGGCACTGGTCCGCACCTTCATCGCCGCTGGTCCATATTTTCATCGTCGTTTGGCTTCGTCTTGATCACCGTTGGTCCTCTTCCTCAACGTCGCTGGTCTCTGTCTCCTTCGTCACTTAGTCAGATCTTGGTCGCTGTTGAAATTAAAATTTCCGTTTGATTTTTGGCTGTTGTATGTTTTTAAGAAACGTTTGAAATACAGTTTTCAAAGTATTAGAAGTAATTTAATCGTCAACTTACCATTTCTTGCCGCTGGTTCCAACTTCATCTCCATTGGTCGTCATCTTCGTCGCTGCTGATCCCGTCTCCATCGCTGCTGCTCCCCGTCTTCAGCCACTGCTCCCGTCTCCATCGACCCTGGTCCCCTTCTTCTTTGCCGCTGGTCTTCTTTCTTCAACGCCGTTGGTTCCGTTTCGTTTGCCGCTTGTCCAAGTCTTCTTCATCACCTCTGGTCCCGTCTTCGTCGCCACTGGTCCCGTCTCTATCACCGCTGGTCACGTCTTCATTGCCGCTGCTCCTGGTTTTCATCGTCGCTGGTCCCGTCTCCATTGCCGCTGGTCCCGTCCCTATCGCTGTCAGTCCCGTCTCCATCGCCGCTGGTCCCCTTTTTCTTCGCTGCTGCTGATCCAAGTCTTCTTCATTGCCGTAGGTCCCGTCTCCATCGCCGCTGGTCCCGTCTCCGTTGCTGCTTACCCCGCATTCTTCATTGCCGCTGGTCCTGTTTTCATTGCCGTTGACTCCGTCTCTATAGCTGCTGGTGTCCTTTTTTTTTATAGTCGCTGTGAAATTAAAATTTCTAATTGATGATTTTGAAACATGTAATAGCCAACTATTACATGTTTTAACATTTGGAAAAAATACTGCACTGGTTACAATGAAATTTGATTTTTTTTGGCATTCTTACTAATATTATAAATCTGAAAGTGTTTGTTGGTGTATTAGTTGGTCCATTAATCACGCCGTAGCAGAGCTGAGAATCGATGTGATTGTTTGCATAGGTATGGTTGAGAACTTGGAGAATTACACGGGCTGTTTTTCTTTTTAATCTTTTAAAGGTTTTTTCGTATCTGTCATATCTTTCATACCAGCCTTATCGTTTTTGCCGGAAAATAAAAAAGTTCCCACGGATTTTTAAAATAGAATCCAAGCGGACGAATTTGCGAGCATCTGCTATTTAAAAATAGTTAAGTCGTCAACTTACAGTTTTCATTGCCGCTGGTTTCCGTCTTCATTGCCGCTAGTGCTCGCTTTCAATGTCGCCGGTCTCGTCTTCATCACCGCTGGTCTGGTCTTCATCGCCGCTGGTCCCGTCTTCAACGCCGCTGGTCCCGACTTCAACGCCGCTGGTCCCGACTTCAACGCCGCTGGTCCCGTCTTCAACGCCGCTGGTCCCATCTTCAACGCCGCTAGTCCCATCTCCGTCCCCGCTGGGCCACATCCTCATCAACGCTGGTCCCGTATTCATCGCCGCTGGTCCGGTCTTTATCGTCGCTGGTACCGTCTTCATCACCGCTGGTCCCGTCTTCACCGCCGCTAGTCCCGTCTTGATCGCCGCTGGTCCCATCTCCGTCCCCGCTGGTCTCCATCTTCATTGTCGCAGGTCTCGTCTTCTTTGGGTCTGGTCCCGTCTCTATCACTGCTAGTCCCGTTTTTATAGCTGCTAGTCCCGTTTTCATAGCTGCTGGTCCCGTCTTCATTGCCGCTTCCCTCAGTCTTATAGCCGCTTGATGTGGTTCCTGTTGTAATTAAAATATCCGTTTAATTTAGCTGCTGTATATTTCTATTCAGGCGGTGCAAGACCGAGGCCTGTGGAAATCCATGCTAGATACTATGTCCAGCAGTAGACATCTATCAGTTGATTAAGAAGAAGAAGAAGATATTTCTATGAAAAGCTTTTAAACCAATTTTAAAATAAGTTCATGCTTTAACGGAAGATTAACTAATAATTTTAATAACTTACAATTTCCTTTACTCTGGATTTCGGTCTTCTTTATTGTGCTGATCCCCAGTTTAGACTTCACCGTTGGCTCCCGATTTTATCTTCGTCGCTTGTCCCCGACTTCATCACCGCTAGTGCGAGTCTCCGTTGACGCAGTTCCCATCTTTTTCGTTTTCGAGAATCTAAAGTATTGTAATTACTCAAAAGAGAGTTTGAAAACTTGACTTCCATCTATTATATATATTTTGCACTATTGTCATTATTGTACTTGTTTGCTCATTTCTTATTTGTTAGACATTATTAACATCTTTCAAGTTTATCATTTCTCAATTATTTTGCAGTCTAGATCTAGTCAATTTGCCTCATGTATTTAAATACTTTTTCCTCACTCATTTTCATTTTGTTCCTGTAATGAGAATCTGTGGACAACACCTACTAATGTTTTACCTTTTGCTTTTTTATCTTCAACCATATCATTTTCACATTCTTTTATATCTTAGTTCAATTACAAAAGTGACTAATTCTGCCTCATTAATTACACACATATTACTCTGGGAAATATATCTAGGAAAATTATGTAAAATGGACAACTTAAGAAAATTTACAATATCTTTAGTCTTAAACACATATTAAAATATAAGATTGAAGTTCTAATTTTTTACCGTAAATTGGGTTAGTTTTGAACAAACAAAAAGCAATATCGAACTTACATTGACCTGAATCTGAAAGAAAATAATATTGATAGGTGCTCTTAAACATATAAGTTATAACGCTTACTCTACGCTTACCTACGGAATCTGAAATGAATGTTATTGTTCTGGGAAATGGCATTATTTTTATATTTATAAAAATAAAAACTTACAAATTTTCCTGGACCTAAAAGAAAGCCGTTAATAATTCAATACACAGACAAACATTATATGCAAATACATATTATATAGGTACATACATATTTCTTAACGGCTCAGATAATATTTATTCGTAACTAAAGAAAAATTTTATTTAATTTTAATTACTCTGTAGTCAGATTAATACTCGCAAGTCGCAGATTACAATACAAATTATTATTATTATTTCAAATCGAATTTCATACCTCAAGGTTAGATTATAATAACCTCACAAGTCGCAGTGTTTTATTATTTTCCAGTAGGTACCGATGCTGAAATCATACCATTGCTTTTCTTCGAAATATCCAAAAGTACCCTTGTCACCTGTAAAGGAGCTATTAATTGCTTACTAAGCTTATCTTACCATAGTCCTGTGACATAGACGTACTTTAGTGCTTTATTCTGTCTCATAAAGGTGCTTTGAGAGACAATGTTTATTATTTTATAGGTATTCCTGTTGACTTTGACGTTCAGTCCAACTTAATTTCAAACTTGATGTTTCATTAATAGGTACCTATCTCAATTTAATGATGTCGACGTTTAAAGTCTGTGGAAAATAAAATCCTTCTTTTTGCTTAGACACTTACTTGATCTCGATATCTTAATAACTCATTTCTTCATTGTTGTTTTGCCGAATAAGAATTGACAAAGTATCTTTTAATCCTGTAAAAATGTTGGTTTTGCTTGTGATTCTTTACCTTTTTGATGGTGACACTTGTGACATTGACGGGCGACATTGATTTAAGCCTTCACTTCAGTATATTTGCATTTCAAAATTTCAAACCTTATATGATACCTTTTCAATAGGGGTACTCATTTTTGAAACCTGCAAAAACTGTATATCGTTTGTGGTTATCTTACCATTTTAAGATTGTTGCCATTGTCGTATGATGCGTATGATGCTGGTGCTCTACACTTTGAATATCACTTTTCTGTAATTCAAAATTTTGCCCTCTAGTCCTTAATTGACCGTGACACCTGTAAAAGATTATTTAGATGCCGATTGTTGTCATCTCACCAACTCAATTATGCTGTTATGATCTGACACGCTTTCCTTTGAATGTCGTTTTTTCGATAGTTAAACTTTCGTCCTCTAGTTCTTATTTAACAGTAACACCTGTAAGAGATCAGTTAGATGCTGAATTGTTGTCATCTCACCAGGTCGATTATGCTATTTGCTCTGCCACGCTTTCCTTTGAATATCACTTTTCTATAATTCAAAATTTTGTCCTCTAGTCCTTAATTGAACGTGACACCTGTAAAAGATCATTCAGATGCCGATTGTTGTCATCTCCACTAACTCAATTATGCTGTTATGATCTACCACGCTTTCCTTAGAATATAGTTTTTTCGGTAGTTTAACTTTCGTCCTCTAGTTCTTATTTAACAGTAACACCTGTAAGAGATCAGTTAGATGCTGAATTGTTGTCATCTCGCTAAATCGATTGTGCTGCTTGATTTGCCACGCTTTCCTTAGAATATGGTTTTTTCGGTAGTTTAACTTTCGTCCTCTAGTTCTTATTTAACAGTAACACCTGTAAGAGATCAGTTAGATGCTGAATTGTTGTCATCTCACCAAGCCGATTGTTCTGTTTGATCTGCCACGCTTTCCTTTGAATATCGCTTTTCGATAGTTTAAATTTCGTCCTCTAGTTCTTATTTGACAGTAACACCTGTAAGAGATCAGTTAGATGCTGAATTGTTGTCATCTCACCAAGCCGATTGTTCTGTTTAATCTGCCACGCTTTCCTTTGAATATCGCTTTTCGATAGTTTAAATTTTGTCCTCTAGTTCTCATTTGACATTAACACCTGTAAGAAATCATTAGATGCTGAATTGTTGTCATCTCACCAAGCCGATTGTTCTGTTTAATCTGCCACGATTTCCTTTGAATATCGCTTTTCGATAGTTTAAATTTCGTCCTCTAGTTCTCATTTGACATTAACACCTGTAAGAGATCATTAGATGCTGAATTGTTGTCATCTCACCAAGCCGATTGATCTGTTTAATCTGCCACGATTTCCTTTGAATATCGCTTTTCGATAGTTTAAATTTCGTCTTCTAGTTCTTATTTGAGAGTAACACCTGTAAGAGATTAGTTAGATGCTGAACTGTTGTCATCTCACCAAGTCGATTATGCTATTTGCTCTGCCACGCTTTCCTTTGAATATCACTTTTCTGTAATTCAAAATTTTGTCTTCTAGTCCTTAATTGACCGTGACACCTGTAAAAGATCATTCAGATGCCGATTGTTGTCATCTCATCAAGCCGATTGTTCTGTTTAATCTGCCACGATTTCCTTTGAATATCGCTTTTCGATAGTTTAAATTTCGTCCTCTAGTTCTTATTTGACAGTAACACCTGTAAGAGATCAGTTAGATGCTGAACTGTTGTCATCTCACCAAGTCGATTATGCTATTTGCTCTGCCACGCTTTCCTTTGAATATCACTTTTCTGTAATTCAAAATTTTGTCCTCTAGTCCTTAATTGACCGTGACACCTGTAAAAGATCATTCAGATGCCGATTGTTGTCATCTCCTCCAACTCAATTATGCTGTTATGATCTGCCACGCTTTCCTTTGAATATCGTTTTTTCGGTAGTTTAACTTTCGTCTTCTAGTTCTTATTTAACAGTAACACCTGTAAGAGATCACTTATATGCTGAATTGTTGTCATCTCACCAAATCGATTGTGCTGCTTGATTTGCCACGCTTTCCTTAGAATATCGTTTTTTCGGTAGTTTAACTTTCGTCCTCGGTCCTCTAGTTCTCATTTGACATTAACACCTGTAAGAGATCATTAGATGCTGAATTGTGGTCATCTCACCAACTCGATTGTGCTGTTTGATTTACCACGCTTTCTTTTGAATATACTTTCAGGTAATCATGCCCTCTAGTCCTTAATTGACCGTGACACCAGTAAAAAACATTTATATGCCGACTGTTGTCATCTCAACAACTATCCGTTGAATATAACTATTTCGGCAGTCAATGTGTATTTCGTCTTGTTCTTATTTGACAAAGGCACCTGTAAGAAATCATTTAGATGTTGAAGTGTTGTCATCTCACCAACTCGACTGTGCTGTTCTAATCTGCCACGCTTTCCTTTGAATATCGCTATTTCGGTAGTCTAAATATTTCGTCATCTAATTCTTATTTGATAATAACACCTGTAAGAGATCATTTAGATTCTGACTTGTTGTCATCTCACCAACTCGATTTTGTTGTTTGATCTACCACGCTTTCCTTTGAATATCGCTTGTCGGTAATCCAAAATTTTGTCCTCTATTCCTTATTTAACTGTGGCACCTGTAAAAGATCATTTAGATGCGGACTCGTTGTCATCTCATCAACTCCATTGTGCTGTTCTAATAAGAGATCTTTTAGTATCTTACTTGTTATCATATCACCAACTCACTTGCATTGCAACAACACCAAATATCGCTATTTCAGTAATTTATGTTTCAACACTTGATTTGTCCATGACACCTGTAAGAAATCATGTCATCTCACCCTCTAGATTGTGTTGTGCTGATCTGCCACGCTTTAGTTTCTTTAGAATATCGCTATATCGGTAAGTCCAACCTCTTGTTGTCAGCTGAACGTGACACCTGTGAAAGATTCTTTAATTGCTTACTTATTGTAACCTCACCAACTCGATTGTGCTGTTCTGATCGACGCGCTGTCCTTTGAATATCGCTATTTCGGTAGTCTTAGTCTAGTTTGTCCTCTTAGTACTTATTTGACTGTGACATCTGTAAAAGGTTACTTAGATGCTGACTTGGTGTCATCTCACCAATTCAATTGTGATGTTCTGGTCTACCACACTTTCCTTTTAAAATTGTTATTTCAGTAGCTTTTCGTCACTTATTTAACCGTGATATCTGTAAAAGATCATGTCATCTCACCATCTGGAACGTGCTGTTTGTTTTGTAAATCAAGCACTGAGTTGCATGCGTGAGACTGAATGCAGAACTGTGAGGGCTTGCATGCACGGAGATGATTTGCACGCTATAGACAGGAAAGCAGGTAGACAGCCAGGCACGGAGACCTTGAAACGCCACGCCGTAGACAGGAAGGCAGGCGAGCCGGCAGCCTTAGTCGTTCTGCACGGTGGAGACTGGAAGACAGGCGAGCGGGCAGGCACGAAAATCTTGAGACGCTCTGCACGCTGTACATAGGAAGGCAAGCAGCCAGACCTGAGGACTTAGTATCGCATTGTGCGCTAAAGAAGCATTGGCTGGAAAGCGCTTTGCACGCTGAAGACGTAGACTGGTGGGCTGGCATGGCGACGTAGACTGGTGGGCTGGCATGGCCTCGAACAGGTGCAATTTGTCAGGATGAAGACTGGTGTGCAGTTGAAGAATGCCTGACTATCCGTTGTTCTAATTTTATCTGTAAAAAATAAATTTGTTGTTCTGCGACAATAATTGCTTAGCGCCTAAAACACAAAGCAGTAACTTAGAAGCACAAAATTTATAATTATTGAATTTGACACATTGCAATAAGGGTAATTTAAAAGCTGGCGAAGTGAAGGCTGAGAGGCTGTTCGACCCGGCACGTAGACATCGATGGCGTTCAGGCTGGCAGGTAGTTCGATCCGGCACTCAGACCTCACGGCGCGAAGGCTGGTAGGCTAGGAGGTAGTTTTACCCGACTTGAAGACCCGGCATGTGGACCGCGAGGCGAGAAGGCTGACAGGTAGTTAAAGCATGCAGGCAGTTCGACCCGGCACGTAGATCTCGAAGCGCGAAGGCTAGGAGGTGGTTTGACACGACCCGTAGACCTCGAAGCGCGACGGCTGGCAGGCTGGAAGGCATTTTAACCCGGCACGTAGACCTCGAATGTCGAGACGACAAGGCTGGCAGATTGGGAGGCAGTTCGGCCCGGCCCGTAGACCTCGAGACGCGATGGCTGGCAGGCCGGCTGGCAGTTCGCCCCGGCACGTAGACCTCTAGACGCGAAGGTTAGCTGGCTGGGAGGCAGTTCGGCCCCGCCCGTAGACCTCGGGACACGATGGCTGGCAGGCTCGGAGGCAGTTTGACTTGGCCCGTAGACATCGAGGCGCGAAGGCTAGCAGGCCGGCTGACAGTTCGCCCCGGCACGTAGACCTCGACACGCGAAGCTTGGCAGGCTGGGAGGCAGTTCGGCCCGGCCCTTAGACCTCGAGACGCGATGGCTGGCAGGCTCGGAGGCAGTTTGACCGGCACGTAGACCTCGTGGCGCGAAGGCTGGAAAGCCGGGAGGCAGTTTGGCCCGGCCTGTAGACCTCGAGACGCGATGGCTAGGAGGCTCAAAGGCAGTTTGACCCGGCACGTAGACCTCGTGGCTTGAAGGCTGGCAGGCTCGGAGGCAGTTTGACCCGGCACGTAGACCTCGTGGCGCGAAGGCTGGTAAGCCAGGAGGCAGTTTGACTCGGCCCGTAGACTTCGAGGCGCGAAGGCTGGGCTGGCAATTCGCCCCGGCACGTAGACCTCGAGACGCGAAGGTTGACAGGCTGGGAGGCAGTTCGGCCCGGCCCTTAGACCTCGAGACGCGATGGCTGGCAGGCTCGGAGGCAGTTTGACCGGCACGTAGACCTCGTGGCGCGAAGGCTGGAAAGCCGGGAGGCAGTTTGGCCCGGCCTGTAGACCTCGAGACGCGATGGCTAGCAGGCTCAAAGGCAGTTTGACCCGGCACGTAGACCTCGTGGCTTGAAGGCTGGCAGGCTCGGAGGCAGTTTGACCCGGCACGTAGACCTCGTGGCGCGAAGGCTGGTAAGCCAGGAGGCAGTTTGACTCGGCCCGTAGACTTCGAGGCGCGAAGGCTGGGCTGGCAATTCGCCCCGGCACGTAGACCTCGAGACGCGAAGGTTGACAGGCTGGGAGGCAGTTCGGCCCGGCCCGTAGACCTGGAGACGCGATGGCTGGCAGGCTCGGAGGCAGTTTGACCCGGCACGTAGACCTCGTGTCGCGAAGGCTGGCAAGCCGGGAGGCAGTTTGACCGGCCTGTAGACCTCGAGACGCCAAGGCTGGCAGGCTCGGAGGCCGTTCAACCTGGACCGTAGACCTCGAGGCGCGAAGGCTGGCTGGCTGGGAGGCAGTTCGGCCCGGCACGTAGACCTCGTGGCGCGAAGGCTGGCAGGCCGGCTGGCAGTTCGGCCCGGCCCGTAGACGTCGAGGCGCGAAGGCTGGCAAGCCGGCTGGCAGTTTGCCCCGGCACGTAGACCTCGAGACGCGAAGGTTGGCTGGCTGGGAGGCAGTTCGGCCCGGCCCGTAGACCTCGAGGCGCGAAGGCTGGCAAGCCGGGAGGCAGTTTGACCGGCCTGTCGACCTCGAGACGCCAAGGCTGGCAGGCTCGGAGGCCGTTCGACCTGGACCGTAGACCTCGAGGCGCGAAGGCTGGCTGGCTGGGAGGCAGTTCGGCCCGGCACGTAGACCTCGTGGCGCGAAGGCTGGCAGGCCGGCTGGCAGTTCGGCCCGGCCCGTAGACGTCGAGGCGCGAAGGCTGGCAGGCCGGCTGGCTGTTCGCCCCGGCACGTAGACCTCGAGACGCAAAGGTTGACAGGCTGGGAGGCAGTTCGGCCCGGCACGTGGACCTCGTGGCGCGAAGGCTGGCAGGCTCGGAGGCAGTTAGACCCGGCACGTAGACCTCGTGGCGCGAAGGCTGGCAAGCCGGGAGGCAGTTCGGCCCGGCCTGTAGACGTCGAGGCGCGAAGGCTGGCAGGCCGGCTGGCAGCTCGCCCCGGCACGTAGGCCTCGAGGCGCGAAGGCTAGCAGGCCGGCTGGCAGTTCGGCCCGGCCCGTAGACATCGAGGCGTGAAGGCTGGCAGTTCGCCCCGGCACGTAGACCTCGTGGCGCGACGGCTGGCAAGCCGGGAGGCAGTTCGGCCCGGCCTGTAGACGTCGAGGCGCGAAGACTGGCAAGCCGGCTGGCAGTTCGCCCCGGCACTTAGACCTCGAGACGCGAAGGTTGACAGGCTGGGAGGCAGTTCAGCCCGGCCCGTAGACCTCGAGACACGATGGCTGGCAGGCTCGGAGGCAGTTTGACCCGGCACGTAGACCTCGTGGCGCGAAGGCTGGCAAGCTGGGAGGCAGTTTGACCGGCCTGTAGACCTCGAGACGCCAAGGCTGGCAGTTTGGACCCGGCCCGTAAACCTCGAGACGCGAAGGTTGGCAGGCTGGGAGGCAGTTCAGTCCGGCCCGTAGACCTCGAGACGCGAAGGTTGGCAGGCTGGGAGGCAGTTCGGTCCGGCCCGTAGACCTCGAGACTCGATGGTTGGCAGGCTCGAAGGCAGTTTGACCCGGCACGTGGACCTCGTGGCGCGAAGGCTGGCAGGCTCGGAGGCAGTTAGACCCGGCACGTAGACCTCGTGGCGCGAAGGCTGGCAAGCCGGCTGGCAGTTCGCCCCGGCACGTAGACCTCGAGACGCGAAGGTTGACAGGCTGGGAGGCAGTTCGGCCCGGCCCGTAGACCTCGAGACACGATGGCTGGCAGGCTCGGAGGCAGTTTGACCCGGCACGTAGACCTCGTGGCGCGAAGGCTGGCAAGCTGGGAGGTAGTTTGACCGGCCTGTAGACCTCGGGACGCCAAGGCTGGCAGGCTCGGAGGCCGTTCGACCCGGACCGTAGACTTCGAGGCGCGAAGGCTGGCAGTTTGGACCCGGCCCGTAGACCTCGAGACGCGAAGGTTGGCAGGCTGGGAGGCAGTTCGGTCCGGCCCGTAGACCTCGAGACGCGATGGCTGGCAGGCTCGAAGGCAGTTTGACCCGGCACGTGGACCTCGTGGCGCGAAGGCTGGCAGGCTCGGAGGCAGTTAGACCCGGCACGTAGACCTCGTGGCGCGAAGGCTGGCAGTTTGGACCCGGCCCGTAGACCTCGAGACGCGAAGGTTGGCAGGCTGGGAGGCAGTTCGGTCCGGCCCGTAGACCTCGAGACACGATGGCTGGCAGGCTCGGAGGCAGTTTGACCCGGCACGTAGACCTCGTGGCGCGAAGGCTGGCAAGCTGGGAGGTAGTTTGACCGGCCTGTAGACCTCGGGACGCCAAGGCTGGCAGGCTCGGAGGCCGTTCGACCCGGACCGTAGACTTCGAGGCGCGAAGGCTGGCAGTTTGGACCCGGCCCGTAGACCTCGAGACGCGAAGGTTGGCAGGCTGGGAGGCAGTTCGGTCCGGCCCGTAGACCTCGACACGCGAAGGTTGACAGGCTGGGAGGCAGTTCGGCCCGGCCCGTAGACCTCGAGACACGATGGCTGGCAGGCTCGGAGGCAGTTTGACCCGGCACGTAGACCTCGTGGCGCGACGGCTGGCAAGCCGGCTGGCAGTTCGGCCCGGCCCGTAGACATCGAGGCGTGAAGGCTGGCAGTTCGCCCCGGCACGTAGACCTCGTGGCGCGACGGCTGGCAAGCCGGGAGGCAGTTTGGCCCGGCCTATAGACGTCGAGGCGCGAAGACTGGCAGGCCGGCTGGCAGCTCGCCCCGGCACGTAGGCCTCGAGGCGCGAAGGCTGGCAGGCCGGCTGGCAGTTCGGCCCGGCCCGTAGACGTCGAGGCGTGAAGGCTGGCAGGCCGGCTGGCAGTTCGCCCCGGCACGTAGACCTCGAGACGCGATGGCTGGCAGGCTCGGAGGCAGTTTGACCCGGCACGTAGACCTTGTGGCGCGAAGGCTGGCAAGCCGGGAGGCAGTTTGACCGGCCTGTAGACCTCGAGACGCCAAGGCTGGCAGGCTCGGAGGCCGTTCGACCCGGACCGTAGACCTCGTGGCGCGAAGGCTGGCAGTTTGGACCCGGCCCGTAGACCTCGAGACGCGAAGGTTGGCAGGCTGGGAGGCAGTTCGTCCCGGCCCGTAGACCTCGAGACGCGATGGCTGGCAGGCTCGGAGGCAGTTTGACCCGGCACGTAGACGTCGTGGCGCGAAGGCTGGCAAGCCGGGAGGCAGTTTGACCGGCCTGTAGACCTCGAGACGCCAAGGCTGGCAGGCTCGGAGGCCGTTCGACCCGGACCGTAGACCTCGAGTGGCGAAGGCTGGCAATTTGGACCCGGCCCGTAGACCTTGAGACGCGATGGCTGGCAGGCTCGGAGGCAGTTTGACCCGGCACGTAGACCTCGTGGCGCGAAGGCTGGCAAGCCGGGAGGCAGTTTGACCGGCCTGTAGACCTCGAGACGCCAAGGCTGGCAGGCTCGGAGGCAGTTCGACTCGGCCCGTAGACCTCGAGACGCGAAGACTGGCAGGGCTGGGAGGAAGTTCGTCCCGGCCCTCCCGTAGAACCTCGAGAAGACAAGGCTGGCAGGTTGGGAGGCAGTTCAAACCGGCCCTTAGACCTCGAGGCGCGAAGGCTGGCTGGCCGGGAGGCAGTTTGACCCGGCACGTAGACCTCGAGGCGTGAAGGCTGGCAGACTGGGAGACAATTTGACCCGGCACGTAGACCTCGAGGCGCGAAGGCTGGCTGGCCGGGAGGCAGTTTGATCCGGCACGTAGACCTCCAGGCGCAATGCTGGCAGGCCGGAAGGCAGTTTGACCCGGCACGTAGTCTTCGAAGCACGGAGGCTGGCAGGCAGTTCAACCCAGCCCGCAAACCACGAGGCGCGAAGGTTTGCAGGCGGCGAGGCAGTTCACCCCGGCACGCAGACATCGAAGCGCGCAGTCTAGCTGGCCGCGAGGTAGTTTACCCCGGCTCATAGACCTCGAAGCACACAGGCTGGCGGGTAGGTAAGCAGCTATCTGATACGTAGTCCTCTAAGCTTCTAAGCGTGGTCTCGATATCTCTAAAAAATATTCAATTCATTGTTGTCAAATCGGTAAAAGAAATTGTAATTGTCAATGTTCAGAAAGAGAGTATCTTTATAAGTTTATATCTCTGAATCTCTCTGTTCCCTCGTAGCTCCCTAACCAATGGATTGATTTTGTTGCGGTCTTTGCTTGAAAGCTAACGTGATCGATATGGATCTTTGTGAAAATCTGCTCAGGCGTTTTAAGATCATCAGCTCATTTCCTAATTGATTAAATTAACACCCTTTCACGGTTGCGATAGATAATAAATTTAGTGTACTGTTATTTCGAATTATTTTCAAGACACGGTAACCCTGAGCTGATATTGCAGCATCAAGTAATCTTCGGGATACCCAACTCCTCAGCAACTAACAGCAGATATAGTGTCATTGACTAGGTGTGAAATAAATTATAATCGAAGATCGAGAAAAATCTGATGATGGACCAGAAAACCGGGTAACAGGATGTCAGGTATATCTTACGTAGTTTTAAGTGTCGGGGATGTTAAAATTTTCAATTTACATGTGTTTTAAATCTAATTTGCTTACGTGCTTACATGTACGGATGAGTAGACTGTTGAACGCAGGACACTCGCCCTGAAGTGGTCGACTCGAAGTCTTGTCTGGTCTCGAGATACGCTGCACTTCGGAGAAGAGAAGACTTGCAGGCTGGGATGCAGTTAAATCCGGAACGACGTCGGCAGACTGAGAAGCTCCCGTGCAAGCCGGGAGAGCACCTCTCATCAGCATGAAGTTACCCAAGCGAGACACACGCACGGGTCTAGCAGGCAGCTCACCATGCACCGCATGGGTAGGGTAAGACACTTGCTCGGGATCTGCAGGTACCTTTACAGGTATGAAGTCGGGAGAGCGGGTAGTCTGCAAAGAAGTGCCACGCAGCTCTTCTGATCTTGGAATCGACAGGATGAAGACGCCTGCATGGCATGCGCAGTTCTCGGGACTGGCAGGCAGAGCACCTCTCCCGAGCTCGAAGTTGGCAAGTTGAGACACCCGCATGGGTCTAGCAGACAGCTTGCCAAGCACGCAGTCTGCAGGCTGAGACGATTGGCCGGGACTGGTGGCCAACGCAGCTCATGAGTTGGTGCCCATCAGTAGGTTGAGAATCCTGCAGATAATTGGCATGCAGATCTTCCATGCCCACATTCGGCAGGGCGAGGCGCCTGTACAAGACTGACAGGCAGCGCAGTCCTCCCGTACAGGAAAACGAAACTAGCAGGAAGCTGTCTCGTGTACGAAATCGGCAGGATGATTTCTGAAATTTATCTCTAACATGCGCTACGCGCAATAGATCTTTGTTAAGTAGCCTACAGACAGTCTGTTAAGTCAGTCAACGCATAGCATACGCACCAGCCTTGAAGACATTTTCATATTCATCGATTTAAACCGATCTTGATGAAAATCAAATTTTAAAGTTTATAAAGCTCTTCTAAATCGGTTCTATGATTTCTGTTATGTTTGTAAGGTATAATCATTCCCAAAATTCTGAAACTTAAAGTTCCAGGGAATTGTTTTACAAACAATTATACTTACGAACATGGAAGTACAAAAAATCAAACGATCCTCTCCACCTTTCCCTCATTATATGGATTGCATAATTTGCTGCAAAAATCCTAGCTATTTTAAATACCTTTCAGTTTTATTTGCCTGCGAAAAAATTCGTAGACAATTTTATTCACACACCACATCACATTTGCAGATTCCCCTCAGCTTTGAAACTGTGTATCTTCTTAACTTGAGATCCTCGATTCAAAGTCAGAGCCAGTCCCGTACTTACTTTTGACACTCAAAAATTCATGGCTCGCTTCTATGTTATGAACATTTATTTTGATATATTTTTGGCATGCTTCGGAAGATTTGGTGTGAATAGTAATCGTGTTTTCATTCTATCATAGCAGTATTTGGATTTTTTCCCCCGACACCATCATAGGAAAATTTAAGTCAGCAAGGGCGCTTAGCATTCTTCATTTGTTGAATTTAATTCATTCGATGTAGACACGTGTAGACTTCATTATGGTATGTATATAATTATAGTATTTCTTTAAGAGATTCCATAGAAGATTCGCAAACAGGCAACTAGCTAAACACACACACAAATATAGATTCAAAAGAAAATTTTGCGCTATCAAATCAAAGTAGAGCTTATGCAATTCTAATATACAACATACAGTCTCAATATTTAAATTCATTATACCTGCCAGTTCATAGAAAGTGATGCTACTTTTGTTATTAGAAAGAGTTTTTAGGTAACTATAACTATGTAAGCTATTTATAACAACTAAAAAGACATACATTCGCATTCCTTTTTATATCTTTCATACAACGTCTAAAAATTATTGTACTTTGATTCGATAGAAATATTCTCCGCCTTATATTTTGTCGCCGCGTTTAACTACCCTAAAATAGTATTGGAATTAGCTTTCAAGAGTAAATGGAATAGATTTTCGTTCGACTTTGATTCAATCATTATAAACATCACAAACATTATTATTGGCAGACTCCTCTGCTATTGGCACTATTAAATATACAATTCAAACAATAATGCCACATAACAATCGGCCAATAGTAACGTCCTGATGAATATTAACCAGACTGATGCGATATGCTTTCGATTGCGAGATTCTTTAGTGCGCTTGCGCATTCTAGTAATCGCTTTCAGTCTGGCTATAATAGCTTTGTTTAGCTCCTATATGATTCTTCTTAAATTGATTTTTATATATTAACGTACCTCGTATTGATGTCTCTGTTTCTCATTCTTAGGAATCGGATCATATGAAGTGGTTGATAGTGTGAAGTGGCATTTTGTCGTTCATCGTACGCATAGATTCAAAGATTCATTATTCTGGCCTATAATAATTAGATGTACCTTTGATATCGTGATAATTTGCATTCCCTCGGAATAACTTTACTGTTGGATCAAGCGGAGATTACAGGAGATGATGGAGTTGATGAATCTTTATTATCAATTTTGGTTGAATGAATTAGATGAGCTATCAGGTATCTGTTAAGATCGTAATCGATTCTTGTAGAGTTGGAAGTAGGTTCATTATAAATGAATATATTATAATTCTCGTCCTCAAACGCATATATGTGGTCATCTAAAAATAAAAAAATCGTAGATAATTTATGTAGGTTCACAAGTTAGGAAATCAATTTGAAAGTTCTTTCAAATGAATTAAAAAAAAATTGGATAATTATTACCTTTTAAAATTATTATCCTTCAGTAGTTGGTTACATATAAATAAAAAGTATATTTTATATGAACCCCCCTTTGTTTCACTAGTTTCAAATGATTTGATAAATAAGTACATAAATGATTCGACGTATGAAATTGGATCAACTTAATATTCTTCTGTTGTAACATACCCTTGTAATAAGCTTTTTAAAATTAACTGAACACCTGAAAATGCTGAAAGGGTAGCCTGATTCTTCTATTTCTTTTAATCACTCAATCAATTCTTCATTGTATTTTCAAATAATTTTAGGTCGCTAACGATTTCGATATAATTTTATAATTTCATATTTGGTACCCATGTTGCCATTATATACATAGTTTAGGGATCCTTTAGAAAAGATTTGTGGAAATATAATTATACTATCCGAGAACAACTAAAAGCTTTTCTTATATACTTTCTTAACAGGATATTAGTTCTTTGGAAAGCTATTTCGAGATTCTTATTTCCAATTCGTTTTTGATACAATTTAAATTTTTGATAAACCAAGGTTTCATTGACATAAATAAGTTCTTTTGATATTACAGCTTTTTGATAATGATATTTTATATTTTTTACTTTTAATAATTTTGCTTCTAAGAGCCATTTAATTTTGCTGTTTTGGAATATATAATCTGAAAACCTGAATATCGATTAGAGGATGCACGCCTTGAAAGGCGAGTGAATAAGCAGTAATTGTATTGAAATGTGGTTCTAGCAAGATTTTATCTCTACGTTATCCAATTACAATAATAATTGATAACTAAAATTCTGATAAATATGCAACGATTTCTAATAGTCATTCTTAAGGCCATTTTCATATCAAAGGTCACTTACCTCCCATCCCGACCCGATTTTCTTTACCTCGGACTTGGGCGTTGGGAGTATCTTGTATTCTATCACGAACTTAAGATGTTTTAACGAGATTTTAGTTTCTGAATTATTTCACGATCCGTCTAATTTTTGCGAGGATTGATGAATGTCGAAACTTGAATAAGGCACCGTGGCAACACTTCTCCCGAAGGTTTCCACTTAGGAGCATTCGCATACGACTGTTTTCACCATGATATCAACGACAGCTGTGAAACGTACATAGCATTAATAATAATCAGTCAATTTCATAATTTATTTCAATATTATAATAGCTTCATTTCAGCTTTCTTTACAAGCTCCCACTTACCATAATTCAGAGATGTCCACGTTTCTGAAGCCCATTTACAAAATTATATATACGTACTATTCCTATTCGAGTCATATTTGTTTTATGCAGCAGCAGGATTTAATTGTTATTTATTGAGGGTAAACATAATATTCAGTTTCCAGAGAACAAGATAAGTAGAATAAGTAGTTTGCTACATTTCTCATTTCAAATATTTACTTCATTAGCGGTTTCTCCAAACAATAAAATATGTGATCATACCAAACCAGTTTCCATTATTATTGACTGTTGTTTTCGATTCGCTAAATATTGTGAAAGTCAAACGTAGATTACGCCATAAGTCTTGCAAAATTCTGAAGCCACTTTCCAAGGCTTATGTTTACGTAACAGCAGTCCATATACTTGTGAAAAGAATGATGCGTACTAAGCAAACAAAATAACTATGTTGCAAAGGTCTACATGTTACCGACTTTGATTCTTCAATCCACTTCAATTAGGCCATTAAGTTTGGAAGGTCGTTAATCATCCAAGATTTGTTAATTGCCCAGGACACGTCTTGGATATTTTTAAGAAGCTGTCATCGTGTACAGTTCCCAATATTTTGATATTGTAACCGCAGTGAAGGAAGAAACACAGCAAACAGCTTTTGCTTAAATGCTCAGTAATTTATCGTAGATTTTCATTAAGATCGCCACACAGTGCACCTGTATAGTATACTTGAACACATTTAAAAATACAAGGCGAATTCTCGCCACAAAAACATGCAATTCTGTCAATGTCATTTATCATTTATTTAATTCAACAAATGTTTAACTACAGTATAAAAAATACTATTTTTCTTTTGACCTCAGTACTTTGCATTGTTAAAAGTTTATCTACTTAAATTGCAATTGCCGAAATTATAATTAAACTTAGTATTAATTAAGGTCAGCTTGAAGCATAAATTATAGCATTATTCAAATTTAATGAAACTATGTACTTAGTAAAGACTGATAGGCATAAAAGTCTACATATTATGTAGGTTTCGAGAGCGCCTCATTTAATTTCGCACGTGAGATCTGCAACTTTCAAATAATGACCCTACTTTGCCCTAAGAAAGGCAGTTTTTTAATCTATATACATAATAAGTTTTATAAGGACAAACTCTTTAGAAATCTATGAATTTAACCTACCTATGTTTCTAAAAGCTTAAAATTAACGTTTATATCAAAAATTATAAATCAGTTCAGTTGTTTTTGAAGATAAAGAAGAAGTGATCAATCATAAAAGTCACAAGTACGTATCTCTTGACCACTTACCTCCTTCGCGCAGGTTAACAACTCGTTCTAGACTCCTGGATCGCACGATATACTTCGTGCCCGCATAATTCAGGTCCGATTGTCTTTTGTTGAGGGTCCCTAAATTCTACTACGAGGATATTTCTGATATAATTCGCCCGAGTGGTGTCGGTGACAGCTTGTTTTTATAAAGCCATAGGTCAGCCTTCTCGAAGGTTCCACCATATAACTTTATTCGAGCTCGCCTATTCACCATCACTGCACCCAGACGTTAGCTGTGAAGTTTACATCGTTGATTACATATGTGTTAATTTCCAAGTTTATTTTTAAGACTTTTGGTTAAATGACCTACTCACCAATGCTATAAAATGCGCAGTCTTCATTTAATCGCATGATAAGTGTATAAAAGTTATTTTAAATTTAGTAGACAAGGTATATGTAGGTATGGTAGAATATAGTCTTCTTTAATTTCTCAAAATAATCGTTTCTGTAGATAGATAAAGCAGCTAGGTATAACATATTGTAGACATACTGACTAGTTTAACGTCCAATGTGCTTCCAGTGTACAATCAGCCCACACGTCAAAATATTTTCAGAAGTTCGAAGATGTTTCCTAAGTTTTAAAGATTAGTGTTCAAAGTTATACATTTTATGTATGTAAAGGCGAATTCGTACCTATTTAGGTCAGAGGCGATGAACAAAGTTAGAGAAGACGTTGCGATGTCCTTCAGCGGCATATTAAAGCTTAACTTCGCAGCATCGTAGCCTGTTCCAAGGTTCATGTCATAGATCGAGGCCTGTTCAAATTTAATGTTACTACACAACATTGCCCATCTCACTACATACAGTACAATGTCGCAAATAAAAATCTCTAAATGGGCAACAATATACTATTAACTATTATAACTCGCCAATACAAATAGCTTTTATTATTCGTAAAGGCAAAACAAATATTGTCCTTTGACTATACAGTTTCATAGCATAATAATATATCTCTTGCAAGGGCAATAATGAAATCATAAGTTATTTCTTTATAACGGTTGACTCACCAACGCGACTATGCCAACAAACCACCTATGCATGAACCGGAACGGCCACGACACGCCATTCACCTCGGCCCAGTCATCAGCCAGGCCACAGGCCCACTCTCGCTGGGCGATCGTGGGCGGTGCTAACTCCAGGAGAGTTGCAAGAGTCGCCAGGAGTCCGTGCGTAGCTGACTCGCGTCAGCGGTTAGGCCGAGGATCTGAGGCTCGAAAAGAACAACAAACATGCCAAACGCCCGCGTAGGGCGAAGTATGGGTTATAGGTTATGAAATCATGACGCAACAGCCTAACTTTTACCTAATGTGGGCTGATACCGGATTGGAAGCGTATTGCGCAGTAATTCGATGCACGGCCGCATTGCCGGAGCCGACTTGGCAGACTCGTAAAGCAGGAACCACAGGTTCGTCGCAGGCAGCTCAGGAACTCTCCAACGCGTCACGTCGTCAGCTACGTAGGTCTTCATGAAGTCGGTGGTGACTCATGGAATAATACATGGGCGGGTGAAATTCCAATAAACAAAAAATAAGAAGAGATTTGAAATAAAATCCGTAAATGTAATTCTTTTGAAATTCTTTTTATTATTATCATACTTAAACATATGTTACAATTTCTTATTCAATATGAATAAAACTTTGATTCCAATAGACTATCTTTCAATAGAAAACTGAAATATTAATTTAACAATGAACACATTTTAAATTAAAATTCAACTAAATAAATGCATGATACCGTTACAAACCCATTTTGTGGCTAGCCGCGTCCGCGCGCCGACAGCCAAGATGGCGGCCGTCGATCCAGACCCACGCGAAACGCAATGGGACTGTAATTTAGAAAACATCCTACATATATCACAGATTCATATACAATTTTCTACTTTACCTAATTATTATGCTACTTGATTAACACATATCGCTTGATTGAGTATCGGTTTGACGTTGTCTAATTCTTTGAAAAAATTGTCTAGGCCACTGAGATCATTCTTCCATAGGTTATCAATAGTTTCGCGCTGCTGCTTGGCGACCTCCTCTTCTTTGGTATTTAATCCGAGATCGACTTGCATCTGAGCCCACCTTCTAGCACGTTCTCTTTGTTTAGTAAGGAGTTCGCTCTCGGCGCGGGACAGCGAGTTGCTCAAAATGGCGATTATTCTCAGATCGCGCTTTCTCTTTGTCTTAGCATTTAATGACTTACATTTTACTTTGCGGACCCAACTGGATAACGATTCAGTTTTGCTTTCACAAAAATCGACAACTGATTTTTCTTGTGCACTGTAGCCCATTTTTGAGGAAAAGGGTTTTAGATATTGCGAGTTGAGGGATATTACACACCTGTATCAGATCAGGCACAATAGAACTTTGTAGAACTTCTTCAATACACTTCACATCACAGACGTCCGCACTGCACCAGGGTGAGAAAATCAATTGAGCGCGGGTGACGTCATGGCCGCTTTATATACGCGACGCTATCGGGGCCGCGCAACTGCGCAGTAGTGGAACAAAATGGTGGGGCTACAATGAAATCCCGAGAAGTATGGCGTCCGACAAATGACTCAACGCGATATGATTCGGATACTCGCTCTTGCTGCTATTATTTAAATAATATCTGTCCGTTTATCAAAAGCTATTATAGGAGCTACGTAGGTCACTGCACTGAATATATACTGTTTGGTCACTGTTTACCGGCACTTCAATCATTTTATAATTTCAAAAAATGAAATTAAAACAAATACATATTTGAAGGAAAAATGATTTCTTTTTTATAGATAAAAGTATTAAAAATAGTATTTACTGTACTTTTTTGTATTAGAATAAAAATGTATGTATGGAGATCAATTTTAAATCTATGGATGATAAAATATAGTAAACGGTCAATGCGTGTTAGGCCACGTAAGTAGGTATAGTGTAGGATTCCATAGTTATCCATCACTATATGTATACTAAAGGGAGTAAACAATGTATTGTAATTTTCATCGTAAAATGTTTTTTTTTTATATTTTAAATTAATATTACAAAATTATAATGATTTAAGATAAATTTTGTATGGAAATATGAAAACTTGCAATTTTTCCGTTAATAGAACTAGAAACTTGTATTACCTAGGTTTAACATACACTAAATTTTATTCCGGAAAATGAAGTAAATGTCCATCTAAGCCGGACAATAAGAGACTGTCGATTATGAATTGATATTGTAGGTACCAGCACTGGTAGCATGGGCAGGAGATAAAAGTTTTATCCCCCGATTTTATCCACTGACAGGGGATAAAATTATCTTTTCCCTATGCTAAAGCATGGCGACAGAGAAGAAGGCGATGTATATGTCTATAAGTATATCCGCTGAGTGTTATTTCCACCGCTGTGCCCATGCTCAACGGGTGGATAAAGCTAAGCAAAGGGATAAACGTTTTATCCTTTTCCCTAGGATAAAATTTCTCCCGCCCATGCTACCAGGGCAGGTATAA
This sequence comes from Hipparchia semele, assembly GCA_933228805.2. Lineage (NCBI taxonomy): Eukaryota > Metazoa > Arthropoda > Insecta > Lepidoptera > Nymphalidae > Hipparchia > Hipparchia semele. Next base: position 1,895,627 of record OW121725.1, on the reverse strand, counting down.
AGACTTCATCATTAAACTCCAGGTCCTCCCCTCATCAACACTGATGCTGCAAACTACTACACTCCTAAGCCGTGGGGGCTTCGGAACTGCGATTGTGAATAGAAATTATAGTACCAATTATTCGGCAGTAAATCAATAATAATAATAATAAGAGTATCAATAATATTTCCCATGAGATTTCTAAAAACCTAGATCTGCGCGGACCAACTCGCGGACATCGTCTAAAATAAGTAATAATTTCCATTATCACATTAAATTCTCTTCTATTGATCGTAGTAACGACACGCGAGCAAAGTCGCAGGCAGAGGCTAGTTTTATACAAATATTTTATAACGTGTATCCGAACGAGCCGACAACAGACGGTAATCGAAGTGAAAGGGGGAAGGGGCGAGGCTAGCCGTTGAGGGGGCAGGGGGAAGGAATTCAAGCGTCATCGATCCGAGTCCGCCGTCCGGGCTTCCAAGATTTAAATTGAGAGGAATGTTATTTATCTATGTATTTGTATTTTGTATGTATGTTTGATGATGATGAACGTAATTATTTGTCTAGATCTTTCCCCTTCACCCACAATAATTAGGTAGTTCTAGTTATTTGGTGATTAGGTCCACGGAATAGATAGAAAAGGTCATTACCCTGCTTCGCACGGGTGGGTTTTCCTATACTTATGTATAGGAAAGCCCACAGTCGACTTCGTAAGCGTGGATTGAGGTTTTTAATTTCCGCGGAAACTCTTTCCAGGATAAAAAGTAGCCTGTGTATTATTCCAGATTATAATCTATGTCTATGTCAAATTTCAGCCAAATCAGTTCAGTCGTTGCGGCGTGATTGAGTAACAAACATCCATCCATACCTACATCCTTTGTGGTAGCCCTTTTGACGTCTTCAGTATCTGTTGATGAATTAATGTTTCGTAAACTACTTTCAAAGCTTTTATTGGATAAATATATTTATTACTTCGCTAAGTCATCTACCACGTTTTTTTTGTCACCTGTAAAATTTTGTCAATCACACTTACCTACTAGGTTTTAAAAGGGCAGCCGTACTGGTAAATGTGTACAATATAAAACGCTTGGGTCTCGCCTAACGGTATTTCATCAATAGCAGGTAGCTGCAGTCGTTTGTTGGTAAAAAGATGTTGACTTCTCTGAGGAATGTGGTATTTATAATCCTGGACAAAAAAGAAGGGTGTAATAAGTTTGACGTTATAGGTATATATTCCAAGTGTCTGTGTATATGTGTCTGTAATGTTTCCTCGTAGCTCGGTAACGAATGGCCCAATTTTGATGCGGTTTTTTCTGTTTGAAAGCGGACGTGTACAAGATCGATCGTAGCTATAATTTATGATCTGTTCAGGCGTTTGAAGATCATCAGATTTAATTAGCTTACGTACCTGCTGTATGTATAGTTACGAGGTCTAGAGACCTACGCTGCAGATCTAGGTACCTACGTGAACGGTAAATTCTTGAAAATGATTATGTATCAGGTACTTGCTACCTCCTATAAATTATACCTAACCATGAGTCAGGAGTCAAGACTCATTTATCACCTATCCGTTCATTGTTATGAGTAAGGAGATACCTTCCTATGTTCTTGTTAGGTACTTACCTACTTAATTCAATCTTTGTTGAAATCGTCAGATTTAATAATGTTTGTTTAAAAGTATCACGCTAACTTAAACCTAATTAGGGTTCCAAATTAACAATTGAAATTCAAAGAAATGGTTCAAATAATATAATTAGTCGCAGAATACCTACCTACTTACCTGCCCAAAGAATTCAGCTGAGTAACTAATCTTTGAAAGTTGTTAACAAATTAGTCAATTAGGTAGGTACTTACCTAAGTAGACTGTAGACACATACTTACCTACAGGGTAATAATTACCTATTAACTCGAATTTCCATAGAATAGGTACTTATCGTAATTTGGAGAGGTAACTGAAGATGTTTGGGATATTAACAATATCCTCAGGTACAAGGTACTTTTTCTTTACTTTACTTTTTTTTTCAGTCTTTCCCTTAGGACGCAGATGTCTACATCTTCGTAAAGCCGATAATAACTTGTAATGTAAAACATTCAAGATCCTATCTTATTGTAATACTCCTAAAGTCTATAATCGCTTGTTCAAATGACTAGAGGCGCTCGGAAACAAGATGGCTGCCGTAAACGGCTATTATTATTAGTGACGTCAGCCCTCCCAGCCAGCGCGCGCAATACGCTAAACACGGGTCGATAGCACGCGGCAGCTGCATGGCTAATCTGACCATTTCATTTCCACTCATATCAGGATATATTCAGTGCTATTCACATTTTTTACAAGCTTTTCTAAAGCTATAATTTTGCATGTAGGACATGTAAATCAGATAACAATATTATTGTAATATAGAGCTGATCTGATGATGGAAACTGAGGATGGCTATGGGAACTCCTTAATCTTCTCTTATTCTTTATCATACTGCTGGACAAGTCTCTTGCATGGACTTCCACAGGTCTCGGTCTTGCGCCGCCTGAATCCAGCTTCCTGCGACTTGTTTGATGTCATCGGTCCACCGATTGGGGGGTCAGCCAACACTGCGCTTCCCGAAACTCTGTAATAAAACGATGTAATGCCATCGAGCTTGAACTCGTTTGCTTCATCTTTACAAGTTCTCTGGTCCTAGATAATAATATCCAGTCTGATGACGGAGCTGGAAGGCGGCTATATAAACTCTGTAATAAAACGTCGTAATCCCATCGAATTTGGCCTCGATGTTTCGTCTTGATAAGTACCTACTGTGTTTGGCAGATTGCAACAAAATATTATTTTTTCTTTCAGTATTATCATGGAATTCCGCAAAAAACGCCTGCTTCTATCCAACATTAGCTGTTTATCATCAAAAGGTTCCTTAATGGGTTTGGACCTATTAATTTGTTTTTGCTTGTCGCTCTCGTGCATTTCTATGATCAGCGTACCAAATAAATGGATAATGCTCATTCTACTCAGGACGGATGGTCACCCTAAGCCTGACGCAAGAAGGGCGTTTTGTATAACGTGAACGACTTTGCGTCCTCGTGCAGAAGGTCTGTCGACGCACATGTCGGTTGCAAGTAACGAATTTTCCCACATCCGTATTTGTTGTTAAAAATTCGTTTTTAACGTCTTTACTACCTGTTCAGAACAATGTGAATTGTAAGCCATTTTATCGCCATGGTAGATAGTTAAAATTCCACGTTATAGTCAAACATTGGTCACACATAAGTAATTTAAGTTAAACATTGATAGGTACTATTTCATATTTGAATTTTGTTTAGACCATTTTGTACCTACCAGTTTTTATTTAAAACAAAGGACGGAGTGAACGGAGACCAGCCAAAGTTCATTTCTCCCGGAAATAATCATAAACCTACTAATGAACTGTTGAATTTCAACACCTCTATGTTTCACCCAGACCGCCATTTTTATTTAGTACGGAAATAGAACGTCGGTTCAGGAAATGTTTGCTTTCCTTTCCATGACATTTAAGCCTCAATAACTCAATGGTTAAAGGTAATAACTGAAAACTGAAAGGTCGCAAGTTCGAATCCCACCCGTTGCACTATTGGCGTACCCACTCCTGGCACAAACTTTTCGCTTATTTGGAGGGGAGAGGAGCATATAAGTCAAGTTCAGCTTGGCTAATATTTTTTATATAAAAAAAGCAAGAAATCTACGTTCAACTTTGGATCTCTTGATTTTCATCTTTATCTCTTGGCCTTTTTATTCTAAAGTAAAATAATCAATATAATATGTGTAATTACTCGTATATACATATAATCATCTGTGCATTTGACTCACTGTAAGCAAGGTGTTTAACACGAAAATAGATTTAAGCCGTCAGAGCGTTCGGTGAACGAAATTGTATTCGGAAATTTTCACTTAGTGATTGGCAAGGTAATATAGCAACCAGCGTATGGTGATTGCATTCAGGAAATTAATTTTTACTTAATTCAATATATTGGCAAGGAAATAAATCAATACGAGTTCGAAAACAAGTTTTTTATTTATTGTAAGAACAAATAACATAAATAAGGACGTATTTACATTAGTATCAATAAGCCTTACTTCTAATGAGTTTTACTCAGCACAAAACCAAACTAACTACTTAACTCGTTCGTTATTAGTGTAATAAATCCGATATTACAATTTTTCTTCACATTCATGTCGTTGCGTGATTCATTATTAGTTTCTGAAACAAACAAATAAAATTACAATAAAAATTGAGATAAGCGAATGGTGATGACATATTAGGTGTTAGAGCAATCATGGTACTGATAAGGCAATATATTATTACTACTTATTAATTATTATTTTAGTACAGCAATTTAATGATATAGTTGTCAGTAACGCCATCAGTGGTAAACAATAGTGTTTGCGTTGAGAAACGATAAGTTTTGTTTGTTCGTTCAAACTAACCCCGTTAGATGGCGCTGAAACAAAGATCAGCCCCATTTTCTAAGAATTGATTATGACTTCTACAAAATAAGTATCCGAAGATGGATGAATAGAATATTTATTTAAAACCCTTAATGAAAAACCAGCTCAAATATTTCCTTGAAGAAGTTTTAAGCACATTGGCATTACAAAATTAACGTTAATTATGTTTACAGCAAAACCTTTGGTAAACTAACTGTTGTTTACATTCCCAGCTGTCAATTCTTCTAATGATATAAGTTTTCATTTGACTACTAGAGGGGGTATTGGACTTTCTGAGAAATAGACTTTGCGAGCAGATTGGACATTTATAGGACATTCCGGGCCGTAAGGAAATGGAAGTGTACCTTGATAGAACCCTTGATAGGTGGACCGACGACATCAGAAGAGTCGCAGGAAGCCGCTGGCTACAAGCGTCGCGAGACCGAGACGTGTGGAAGTTCATGGCAAAGGCCTTTGTCCAGCAGTGGAGGTCGGGAGTACCTTGATGGGGTGCAGCGCGTTGGTGATCTGCAGGCCGACGCTGCGCGCCAGCACGGCGGGCGGCAGCTGCAGCGCGTACAGGCGGTGCAGCGCGTCCACGGCCAGCTGCGTGGGCACGTTGTGCCGCTGCCGCGCGCTCTCGTACCGCGCCAGCCAGCCGGGGTGAGCTGCACGGCCATATACAACGTTCATTCATCTAGGCCTACTTGCCTGGTTCATTATTAGGGTTCCGAAAAAAAAAACGGAAGCCTTATAGGATCACTTTGTTGTCCGTCAGAGGCCATTTTGTCAGAAACCAGGTAGGACGGCAGCCTCTCGAGTTTTATCATAGACTAGTGGACTGCGACTTCGTCCGCTACTTCAATTCACAATCGACAGTTCCTAAATTCCCACAGTTTAGGTGGGCAGAAACCCTACAGCATCAGAATTGAGGAGTTGGGTCCTGGTATTCAACGATGTAGTCTTTACTTGTTGGTACCTGTTCTTTTGATATTACAAACAGACACTATAATTTTATTTATTTGTATAGATTATTACAAAACCTCTAGAGATAAGTAAAGCCACTTACTAATATCTAATCCCGCGTACAGAGCGTCGGAGAGGAACTGCGTGAGGTCTTTGATGTCGCCGAAGCCAAGGTTCACTCCTTGACCAGCCAGGGGGTGGACTCGATGAGCCGCGTCCCTGTCAAAATGGGATTTTGATTGTCAATAGAAGTCAAAACAATAAGCCAATCACACTAATATTATAAAGGCGAAAGTTTGTGTGTGTATAGGCAGGTCACCTGATGTTAAGTGATTACCGCCGCCTATGAACACTTCTAGTACCAGAGGCACCACCAATATGTGTGTGTGTGGTTGTATATGTGCGCGCAATTCCACGCCGCTCTACATAATGCGGAAAATAGGACAAAGTGGAAAAACATCGTATGGGAGAAGGTGATCCGTGCCAAGGATCGCGACCCTCAATAATGAGGATGACGATGCAAGGAGGAGGATCGATTCTGGAAACATTGGAGGAGGTTATCAATTTTGGAGCATTGCATTGCATATTGAATAGTATCAGGCAATCCAGTATCTATTTATTTATTTATTAAGCCTTTTGTCAGACAGCAATACACGTTTTAACAATTAGTTGTTATTATTTTTCTTTGTAATTAGTTTATACTAGACGATGCCCGCAACTTCGTCCGCATGGATCAAGGTTTTTCAATTCCCATGGGAACTCTGTAATTTTCCGGGATAAAATGTAGCCTATGTTTTAATCCTGGGTATGAGCTATCTTCATTCCAAATATCAGCCAAATCGGTTCATTCGTTGTGGCGTGAAGGAGTAACAAACATAAACACACACACACATACAAACTTTCGGCTTTATAATATTATAGTGTGAAGTGTGATGTGAAGTGTGAAGTGTGATGTGATTGCTAGCCCGAGTGCCCTTTGGCAAAGGCCTCCTTCGATCATTTCCAATCCTTTCTCATGGCAATTCAGTATAATCATAGATTAAATATAGAGACCGTGACGCAATGATATAGGTGACGTACCCGATGAGCGCGACGGCCGGCGCCACGTAGCGCGTGCTGTGGCCGAAGCCCAGCGGGAAGGCGGCGCGCGAGGCGGCGCCGCGCACGCTGGGCGGCAGCTGCCGCGCGGCGCCGTCGGGCAGCCCCGCGCGCCGCAGCGCCGCGCCCACCCACGACACGCACGCGTCCACCGCGCCGCTGCGCGGGTACTGCTTCCACTGCAATACCACGCCGAAGGTTTTTTTTACATGGTGGGAAAGGGGACTTTCGTAGAAAGAGATTTTGGTGATCAAATTTTTGGTTTTCATTTTATTTGAATTTTTTGCATTAATTAGTGTTTTGTTTTAAGCAATTTTACAATTTTGTTAATTTTATAATTTTTTCCTAATTCTAAACAATATAATCAATATAAGGTGTGGTGATTCTTTGAAACTCGGAGTACGGAAGACGTCGAAGGTTTACAGCCTAATAAACTAAGACGTGCCATGTTGACGGACACTGTGGACTAAACAGGCACATGTATAACTTCAAGCTCCAGGGCTCGAATATATGCAGGCTTTGCCAAGACTCGGTGGAAACACCGTTGCATATCATCTGCTACTGCCCCGCTGTAATGCATGAACGCAGCATCCATCTGGGGAAACATTAAACACCCCGAGGAGGCTACAATCATCCCAGTCAAGAAAATGCTGCTGTTCCTGGCGGCAACGAGTATCGGTGAGAAAAAATAGTGGCGCGCACAATGAATCGGAGACGGTCGACATACTCCACTTTCTCGAGACAGTCAGACCTATCCTTTTATATATTTCTTTTTTACCTAATATTCTCCTATCGTCTCCAAATAAGCGGAAAGCTTGTGTTAGGAGTGAGTTCATCAATAGTGCGACGGGTGGGGATTGAACCTTTCAGTTTTCAGCCCGCGCCTTTACCCGTCGTATTTGGATGAATTATAGCGGTCAATGAGCGGAGAGGTTAATGGAACGTCGGTAAAAGGTTCGGCACTCACCAGAGCATCGTTGAGCGCGTCGACGAACCGCTCCTCGGGCAAGGCGAGCAGCTCCTTGGCGTGCGCGGTGCTGGTGGACCACACGAGCGAGCTGCGCGCCGCGTCCAGCGGCAGCAGCGCCACCGGCCCCGTCGGCAGGAAGCGCTGCCACGCTGTCGTGTTCTCCGTTTCCTGCCATTATCATACACTTTTTTTTTATTCAAGCGCTGGACTAAGGCTTCAAGGACCTACTTGGTCCTTAAGACCAAGGGGTGCCAAATTGCCTACTCCCAAACTTTGGGCTAATACTGAGAATTTTTTAACAGAAAAACATTTTCTACATTTTTTGGCCCAAGCCGAGAATAGATACAGGGATCTATGTAGGTATCCTCAGTCGCACATGTTGACCACTAGAGCAACAAGGCAGTTAAGTTCGGATTAAATAATAAATAACCGATCAAATAAGTAAATAATAAATAAATAAATAATCATTTAATTCAGAATAAATGCGAGTCGGACTCGCATACGAAGGATTCCATACCAAAAAACGCCGAAAAACACAATTCCCTTTAATTTTCTATTTATTATTATTATTTGTTATAGCGGCAACAGAAATACACATTCTGGGAAAATTTCAACTGTCTACCGATTACGGATCATGAGATAAAGCCCGCTGACATAAAGACGGACGTACGCTTAGTAATAGACCCTAAAAAAATACCTCGGCCAAATGGAGCGTCGCAACGACGCCCATCTGATCGTAGTTCCAGGATACGTACTGCACGCCCATCGCTTCGCGCACTTTGGAGTTGGAGCCATCGGCTCCTATCTGCAAACAAAACAAGGTTGAAAGTTTCAAAAGTGTACAGAAAATTGGATGTACGAGTAACATTCCTAATATTAAATTAGTTCGTATAAAGTGTAGCTTATAAGTTATATCACCCGCACCATCGTAACGAATCGATCGACCCATCATGCATCATGTCACCTGGAGTGCATCGATATTGCATATTCTACGAGAATGTCCTGTGTATGGAAGTCTAACTCGCATTAGTCCGGTCAACTACTTCCTGCGACGGTGTTCCCACTGAATTAAAACATGGGGTTATTCAAGGGGCAGTCCAACAAATTCCTAAAAAGCCGGCAACGCATTGGTGGTGCCTCAGGTGCTACAAATGTTCATGGGCGGCGGTAATCACTTAACATCAGGTGAACCCCCTGCACGTTTGCTCGCCAAAAATATTTGAAAAGCTAATAAAAGCTTAAATGTTAATTTTTTTTAAGCTCTTGTTTTAACTCCATAGTCAATAACCTTGCGCACCTTTGCATCCAAACATATAAATATTTGTCTAACCCCATTGGCACAAATACCGTGCCCCGGTTTTGATTCAGGCAAGTGGCGGAACGACGTCACAAATCACACATTTTATACGCTTTTAGGCGTCTCTTCATCGCACAGCACGGCTCCGGCCCGGCACCGACACCGACAGTACTCAACGACACGACACCGACACCTATAATCTTCATTTGAGTGACACCGACACAATCCGATCCGACACGCTGCGGGCGGCTTGTGTGCTAGTCACCGGGGTGCGGGGCGGGGTCACTGATCACGCCACTAGCACGCACACATGGAAGTTTTGCATGCGTAGACAACACTTGCATAGCGATGCCGGACCGACACCAGCTAAGGGCATGGGCAGGAAACAAAAATTTTATCCCCGATTTTATCCGCTGACAAGAGATAAAATTATCTTCTGCCTATGCTAAAACATGGCGACATGGGACAGGAGAAGTACATATACATCTAATATATAAAAATGAATCGCTTAATGTGTTGGTAAGCGCATCACGCGTGAACGGCTGGACCGATTTCGCTAATTCTTTTTTTATTGTGTTTGTTATTGTTAGGAGAAGGTTCTTATGAAAGAAAAAATTAAGAAAATTGCGCGGAAAATTAGAAAATTTAAGAAATATAAACCACCATATTAAATTATTTCTAATGTAACCGCTTTTACAATTCAAACTTTTTTGATGTAACCTTATGGCGTTTGACATAACATTGACAGAATGCGTGCTGCCAATTTCGTCAAAGAGGATGTAAAAAAACTTAAGACAGGACAACGTCTGTCGGGTCCGCTAGTATTCCTATAAATATATCCACTGTAGATATTATTTCCACCTTGTTGCCCATGCTCGACGGATTGATAAAACTGAGCGAGGGGTTTAACATTTTATTCTTTCCCCGTGGATAATATGTCATCTGCCCATGCTCACCCTGCTGCGAGGGACTTGCTGCCGACTACATGTCAGGGACGGGAGCGACATGTCGGACCGGCCCAGTGAGACAGCGTGTCATATAATTTCATAGAATTATGCGTCCACTATGTCGGTGTCGGATCGGAGCCGGGCCGTTCAGTGAAGAAACGCCCTTTCTGGGAAATCAAAGGAATTATTAGTTGCGGTAACGGGAAGTCGAAATTTTAAAATGACGCCCCCGTCGAAATACGCTTTCCAGCTGCTGTTGTTCGAAAGATTTTCCTCTTTTTAAAAGGAATACAAATACGTCTATCATTATTGTATTTATTTTTAATCGAAACCGAATTTAATTGACGCCGTTTATATGTTTGCCAGAAGGAATTATACGCTTATCAAAACGAATTCTTGAAGGAGCTTCGAAAAAGAGAAACAGGTGTTCAAATTCACAAGAAATTGCAGGAGTCGTTTAAGAATAATTTGCAATGGCCAGAAGTGCAATTTTATTTCCCTTCTAACCTTTTCAATCGAGAAGAGACATATTAATATACTTAAACTCCTGTTACCCAGTTTTCTGCTCCATCATTAGATCCTCCTCATCGATCCTCCTTTGTTAGGTGACACTTTCTGTCAATTTCGTTTTCACGAACCTTTAGAGAACACCTAAAGGTGGAAATGACATTAGGTAGGGGATTGTATTTTTTCCATCTCTTGCAAGCAACCTTACCTACTAGTGAGTTGGGCGTAGTTTTGGGGTATATTTCCTCCGGGACGAGCCCAATGAGCGTCGCGCAAGGGAGGCACCGGTTTGTGTTCATATAAAATCTTGGAGCCTTCCAATATGCACTGAGGATGGCCATCGAAAAGGTTTTAGTAGGTAAAAATCCTACATAACCCGATATTCTCCTCCAAAATATTGAGTATCTTAGGAAGATTAAGGGCTACTAAAAGAGACTCGTACTTAGTGTATGGTTGGTGAAAACAGGCGTTAGTCACAATATAATTCAAGGTCGCTACCTACAAGTACATAGGAGATTTGAAAAAATAGCATCGCACGAGCCTCATCAGTCAGACGCATGTCTAAACACAGGTTAAAGCAGCCGCGTAGTTATCGCGTGTGTAAACAACGAGCGAGGGGTTCTGCAGCAACGCAGCTCAATAACGTAATCTTAATAATCTCTCGGTCTTTCTGCATTAGATTCTGATTCTTCAGTCTGGAACTTCGGCGCATGGTGGATTTTCTGTCGGTGTTCTACAAGATACATTTCGGAGTGTGCTCGAGAACTCTTCAATTTAGTTCCACCATGAGCCTTCTACCACCGAACCGCAAGGCATCACATGAATCTGCATTCTGCACCGCTTCGTGGTCGAAATTCCACGATCTCGCACTAAGCGCTTTGCTTCCTCGTTCTTAATACGCTTCTTCCTGATGTTGTCGATCCACCTTCGCTACCTACTTTAAAAAACTGCTTTGCTAGAAGTCTACTTCTGTAGGTGAATGTTGGATCTAGGAAAGAGGCGAAGAAGACGTACTCATAAGAATATGTTCTCGTTGGTCAAATCAGGTTAGCACTGCACTCGGTACATTTTTCTCTCTGCTCCACACAAAGGGCAAATATTCTGCGTGGTAACGTGATCTGTATCAAGAATCGCTACCCTCAATAATGAGAATGAGGATGCAGCGAGTATATTTGTTTTAACCTATGTAACGATGATATTGAGCTACAAATATCTGCAATGACTTATGGAATGATCTTATGGGAAAAACATTCCCATAAGATCTTTTAAACCAATCGGTTTAAAAGCTCCTAATTTCACTAGAAATAAAAGCTAATTGAATTCGGAGTGTATTTGCCTATAATAATTTGATAAGACTTTGTTTTTCTTGGAAGATATTTATATTAGGCTATTCAAAAGACTAGACTTAGTTAAGATCTAGAAAGGTGTAGGTAGTTTTAGTTACACGATTGCTCAAAAAAAGGAGTGTAATGTTTTCAGGATTCATGTATGTAGTTATGTGAGTTTCTTTACTAAAAATTAATTTTCTATGTGTACAACTGAATTCGTTACATATACCTACCTATTCATTAAACTTTGTTATTTGCTGTTCTAATGAAATTGGCACCAATGGATTTAAATATATAGCAAATTGTTACAGTAGTTGGCACCAGTGGATTTAAATATATATAACAAATTGTTACATTATGGCTTCCAGTTAAACTGTTACTAATATGAAAGACCACCACCTGCACTTCATAACTCTATTTCTACGGCAATAACTGGAGTATGGCATGCACAATGTTTCATATAGGGTTGGCAGATATGGGATTGTCTAAAAATTATTGCTACACTATAACGATCGCGATCACCATTTTTGGATAGTTCCACAGCAGTGTTCTTAACAGTACGCAGAATGCCAGAAAAAATCCCTGCGATAGATGAAATAAAACATACCCGAAACCTCGTGTGAAACGCGACAGATGCTAGTGTAGTAAGCGCCAAATACACCTGTTAGGTTCAGCCGCCGAAATTTTTAAAGACATTTGTTTGTTTTGGTTATTGTTTGTTTATTTGTATGTAGAGATACAGATACCAAGTTGATAACCCTAATTTGGCGGTTAAGCCGGTCTAATAATGGAATGGGAGTTCGAAACAATTGTTTGCACGTTGCGCGCGCACATATGGTTCCGGTAAAATCATGACAGGTTTAAACAATGATTTTGGCGTAGAATAAAAATTTTGTCGTCATTTGGTAAAACTGCAGTTCATCTTGTCCTTCCCTTTTTCCCGTTATTAGTGGTCGGGTCTCCTCACTTTTGCGCCAAGTCTTTCGATCTTGGGTTGTCGATTCAGGCAATTGTTTGTTTGCATACTAGTAACTAGACGATGCCCACAACTTCATCCGCGTGGATTAAGGTTTTTTGATTCTTGTGAGATAAATTGTAGTCTATGAGTTAATCCTGGGTATGAGCAGCCAAATCGGTTCATTCATTGTGGCGTGAAGGAGTAACAAATATCTATCCATCCTGATAAACTTTCGCAGTTATAATATTAAGTAGGATTTAGCCTAGATTTAGCAATTAAATATCTTCTGCCTCTTGAGAAAAGCATCTTGAGGAAACCTGTATGCCTGAGAGTTTTCCATAATGTTTTCAAAAGTGCGTGAATATAGGCATCCATTACTCGACAGTCCATGCAAAACTTTTTCTATCATTCTGAATTTAGTTTTCTCCGACCGTTATATTGAACCGAATGACGTCTGGTTTCTACGTCCTTGATGACATTTCTCGACTCGCCCGTTATATTTTCCCGCGTTTTATTGCATTAATTTTAAAATTTCTATTTATATTTTAGAAAACTCTAGTTTGATCACAGCATCAATTTCATAACTGCTCAGTTGTTGGTATATCAGTCAAACAAACTGCCTTAAAAACATTTGAAAATTATTTTTTAATACAAGCTTTTATGGCTGCGTTGTTTTATTACAGTTCCCATAGAAGACTTCCAAGGTCCTTCTGAAGACATTCTGGCTCCATCATCAGACCCTGGACATCATCTAGGACCAGACTATTTATTAAAAGACAAATCAAACGAGCCCAAACTTGACAATTTAGCGAACTAATGTGAAAGGGGAACGTCTTATCCTTTTCTACTTGACCCCGTAGCGGAAAACTAAATCACTCTGCGCCACAAGTTTGCTATTTCGTTGGTAAATAGCGTAACTGGGTTAGTTACTAACCACTAGACCAGTTACGCTAGTAAGTTTGACTACTACTAATTGTTAGTAAGTTCGACTGCAGATGACGAAGTCCCGAGTTCGATTCCTGGGTCGCGCTATAAAACGTATTGGGTTTTTCTGTCAAGAAATTCTTAGTACAAGACCGTAGTTAGGAAGTTGGCGTTGGCCCGTGCCTCGGAGAGCACATGAAGCCGTCGGTCCTCCGCCTGACCACTCTCCAGTCGTGTCGAATTTCCATTCCATCGGACTATGAGAGTAAGTAAATAGAGTGCACCTGTGTTTGCGCACACACTTGTGCACGCACGCACATAGCTCGGAAAAGTTAGGTGCGTATTTAGGATTTGACCCTTAGATCCACTGAAAAGGTAAGATCTTAACAACTATAGGCTGTCACCTCGTATGTAGCCAATATGGCCACTTGAACAATTATTTTGTGTATACTTTATAATTTATATTCGTTAGTCCATGATTAATACTTTGTTGGGCCGAGACGGTTTAGGAATCAACCGATTATTTCAGTTACCGACGAATCGCAGCCCGATCATGTTATCATTATGCGCGCGAGTTTTTGTTCAACATAACTAAATGCCTTCGCTGAAAACTACGAAAAGCGACAGGAGCAGAAAGGTTTTATGTCCATTTTACATGTGTTTACGAATATTTAAATATAGCTGCTAAAATTGGAAGTGTTTAAAAAATGTGCTCACACCAACGATTCTGCTACGCTTTACATTATCGTCCTACGCAAGTACAACTAACTTTATCGATTGTTTTAAATCTAAAGTATTATTATCGTATGCGACTAGATCTACGCGGAGATCGATTTTTCATAATCCCGTAGGAATCCATTGATTTTCCGGGATAAAAAATATACCTATCACTCTAGATACTCAACTATAGAAACGCAAGAAATCACGTCGATCTATTGTTCCGTCCCTGAATTATTGGAGGACTAACCAATTAACAAACTCGCTTTCGCATTTATGATATTATATATAGTAAGGATGAGTCTGCACCTATGCGAGTTAACATTCCATGAATGCGCACTAAGCGCTTTGCTTCATCGTTTTCAATACACAATTTTAAGATCTGGAATCCCGGTTGCCGTTTTTCCAACGAAGGTGTCATTTAATCAAGCGCTTCATTTTAGACTGCATCTACAATTAGGTGTGATCACAATAACATGCTAGTCCCTCATTTTAAATAAGTACAATGTACATATCCGTTTTTGTTTTAAGGAAGTTAAGGTATACGAAACTCAAAGCTACCACGTTTCAGCAATGCGGTTGAGTTGTATTAAACATCTCAAAATTTCAACTGAGATAGGAAAGTTCCGTTGGTTCTGTTTCTTTCTTTAAGAGAAATACGAATGAATTTCTTTGTAAAACATGCTATGTCTTGTTGCTGCTTGTGTCCATCGGTTCAACTATTGTGAGACCAGCCAACATAGATGTCCAATACACCACGTGACCCATTCTTTTTCACAGCGTCAAAGTACGTACGCTAAAGTAAATGAAAGTTGAGTTTGGATTTGTTATTAAGAAGACTGCGTCTCGGCTCCTTTTGCGAGTGTTAAGACTTAAGTCCTACTTCTCGATACGTCACAGGGTTTTCACGAAGCCAGCGCGCCATGGCAAGACGAGATCAGCGAGGTCACGGAAGATGATTCTGACGAGGTGGAGGCTGGGTACATTTCCAGCGACGAGTCGGCACACGCTCCCGACCTGGGGGACCGGCTGAGGGTCAAGTCCAGGGACATTTGGGAGTTAGGTGAGTAGTCATAAAAGATAGGCCCTTTTGAACTTACAACAAGACTAGTCCAAATTTTCAGTCAACAAACCTTAAGTCAAATTTCAAACCTCAGTGAGATGTCCTTGCTCATTGCAACTGAGACATTTACAGAAACAACAGTCATTACACCTTGCCCATTGCAGACGAGACATTTTCTACCATTACAGAAGAAATACAACAGTCATTGCATCAGCTACCGTTCTCCGATGAGATATCGGCGTTAGTGGAGACGGGCCACTATGAAGACGCCGTCAATTTCGTCGCAGAAGCAGACGATGTGGCAATGCGGACGGCCGTGCTTTGGGCCTGTTGGATGGGAAAGAGCTCCTTCCTGTCTAAGTTATTGAAGAATGGAGCTGATCCAAACAGCTCTGATGACGCTGGAAGGTATCATGTTAATAATTCTTCTTTATCGAGCGATAGAAGTCGACTGCCGAACTTCCTGCATGGACCTCCACAGGCCTCGGCCGTGTGATTTGTACCATGCAAGATTTGCCATTTGATGGCAGGGCTAGATTGTTCGCACCGATATCGCTGCTGCTAGACATCGGCCTGTGTCTGTGTCTATTTATTCAGTCTATCTAAACCCATATTGTCCGGCTGTTAATCCTTACCTTGTTATGGAATAATGCGAACGTTTATTTGTTTGTTGGTTTGTCCTTTAACCAGGCAGCGACAGAGCAACGGATCGACGTGATTTTTTGCACGTGTTTTGTTGAGGACTTGGAGTGTAACTTAGACATCTTTTAACCCTGGAAAAACAGGGATCCCGCGGGATTTTTGAAAACCTAGAGGAATCTGACTAATGTTCTCCTCTCCCTTTGTGAAAGCTTGTGTTTTGTCAATTTTGTAAGTTTTTTATGGTCTCTATAATTTTATTTACTCGTGTATAGGTCATGTTTACACCTGAGCTGTCTAGTGGCGAAGGAGGAATGTGTGAAGCTGTTGATAGACCACGGGGCCGACCCGAATATGTGGGACTCAAACACTGAAAGGAAAGCAACTCCTTTGCACTGCGCAGCGAGCGCAAAGGCACTATCTTGTGTCAAGGTGAGAACATAACATATTATTGAAAAATTGACCAAGCCTTGTCTTTTCCATTTGACTGTCTGCCAGAGCCTTGTGGCTCCTGAATTAATGAAAATAATTACTTAATTATCACATGCTTCAACGGCAAGGAAACCAGGCCTGAGGCTTTTCCATAATGTTCTCAATTGTGTGAAGTCTGCCTATTTTTGTACTGGGTCAGGGTGGTGGACTGTGGTCTGTATAAGCCTTTTCTGAGCGGAGACCTCAGAGAAAGCGCGGAAGATATTATAGTCCACAATTAGTGTGGGCACAAGTGCACTGTCTATTCCCTAACAGACGACTATAAAAAGGCGCAGGAACTACGGCTCTTCATGACCAGGGTGATACACACCGCCTACTTCCAATCTACAGGTTTGTACTGAGAAAACCTGATAAATCTTTTGGCCCGACCCGGGAATCGAACGCAGTCCAAGATGCTAATCAACAGACCAACGAGGTAGTAAATTCATTTTAGTACAGACAGAGAACAATAATCCAAGTTGTACCGTGTTTTTAATATCGAAAGTAGAAACATTAGTATTTTTGTGTATAGTTATTACAGTTTGTTTTTCACACAGAATTTTGTATTAGAGTGACATTTTGTTTATTCACGTTTATTTATTTGAAAACGTGCAAAGTGTTGATAGTAGTAGAAACGGTATGCGTTCTGTTTTTTTTACTAGGGAATAGGAAACATGGGAATTTTTTGGTCAAGGTCATTCTTTGAAAGCTTGCTTAAAATTAGAATATTCAGGTAACTTTTATTGCATAAGTATTTTATGTACCGAAAACAATTTGGTTCTGCGAATCTCAGATGATTTTGAAAATATATTTTCAGTATACTTTATATTTGTCTAATGTTTGCTGTATTTCTGAATACCGAAATTAACTTTTTATTTAAAAACCGGCCAAGTGTGAGTTGCACTGCACACGAAGAGCTGCAACCAAAGTTTTTTTTTGCTGAATTAAGATATTTTTTCGAAATAGTAGATACTTTTGGACATTATCCAACAGTTTCCCAAAATCGGTCATCATGCCCCTATACTAATAGAGGTAGGTACTTTATCAAATTACATTTAGATCTGTAACCAGGTTAGATGTTTTTTTCAGGTATTAATCAGCCACGGGGCCGATGTCAACGCAGGTCTGAACGATCATTCTCCGTTGCACTACGCGGTGCTAAGCGACGCGCCGGAAGTCGTAAGCGCCCTGCTGGAAGCCGGCGCGTGTCCTGACACTCCGCAGGTGCGTCTGCTTTATATCATACATCATACACCTTGGCAAATACTCACTAACCTGAATTCAAAGGCCCACGAATCTCTGGATAATTTAAATCGTTAAGCATGAATCATTTCCGATTAATCAACTGTACTTTTGTAGGGCAGTTAATTTTAGTTTTTGTCAAGATTTTAGGTTTTGTCACTGGTATTATTTTCACAAAAATTAGGAGTTAGGGGGTTTTATTTTCTCAAATTCGAAAGTTTCAATTCGTTAATCGTAAAAGTAGGCCCTACTAATATAATAAGCTATATGATGCCCGCGACTTCGTCCGTGTGGAAAAGGTGTTTTCATTCCCACTGGAACTCTTTCATTATCCGGGATAAATGTAGCCTATGTGTTAATCCTTGGTCTCTATAGCTATCTCCATTGCAATTTCAGCCAAATCCACCCAGTAAATTTTGCGTAAAAGAGTGAAAAATATACACACACATACCAACTTTCGCCTTTATAATATTAGTATGATGTGATGTGATGCGAATGTGCAACCATGTGTTTGACGTGATTTTTTGAATGGGATAAAAAGCCTATGTCACTCTCTAGGTCCTCAACTATACCCAAGCAAAAAATCAGTCGATCTGTAACTCTGTTGCAGCGCGATTGAAGGACAAACCAACACACTTACGCAGTAGGTGCATGAATACAAATAAGTGTTTTTATGTATGAAGGCTATTTTCCGCTTGAAGGTGTTCACAGAAACCCCACTGCACGTGGCGGCGTCGCTGGGCTCGGCGGCCTGCATGAAGCTGCTGCTGGGCGCGGGCGCGGACGTGCGCGCCGCGCTGGGTGCCGGGCGCGCCACCGCGCTGCACCTGGCGGCTGTGGACGGTCACGCGGAGTGCGCCGGCCTGCTGCTGGAGCACGGCGCGCATATCGACTGGCCCAATTCCAGGGGACAGACTAGTCTTCATCTAGGTAAACATTTCTTCATCGTCATCAGCCAGAGGACTGACTGTGATTTCTTTTATGGACCTACTTGATTGACGCCGTTTTGGATTTGATTGCCGCCATTTTGGCGCTGTAAGCCAATACTTGGCCGATACGGGTGTCTCTGGAACTGATAATATTGCAAATGGCACACCGATTATCATTAATCTATGAAATCATCAATGAAATCATAGGTTATGAATGTCAAATGTGGCGCTTTTTAATTAAAATGTCATTTGTATGGGGAAAGCAAATAGAGTGTTAATTATAAATTAATTAGAGATGAATTGCCAGAGAGCATCCACTGTTGGACATAGGTCTCTTAGCGCCAACGTTGTCTATCCTGGGCTTTTCGCCTGCCACTTTCCGGATGTCATCGCTCCATCTAGTTGGGAGGCTTCCAATACTCCTTTGACGTGGTCTTCACTCGAGGAACTTATAAGCGGTCATCGAATGTGGCCAGCCCAACGTGCTAGCAAACCATAATAAAATAATCTAATAATTCAATAATCTCCTTTTGGCCCCTAAGATACGATCTTTCCTAGCTTAGGAGCCGGGATACCAATTTTATGTAAGTACTGTATCAAGTTTCTCTAATAGAAGATTTCTTTCTTTCATTCATTTTACAGCGGCTTTGGCCCAATCTGTGGAAGTAGTGGAACTATTAGTGGCCAAAAGAGCCGATGTTCGAGCGAGAGACGTCGACGGCAGGACGCCACTGCACGGAGCGATCGTAAGGGGCGCCCGCGCGTGTGATGTGGCGAGGTTGCTACTCTCAGTGGGCGCGGACCCTAATGCTCCGGATAACTTTGGCTATACTCCGCTCCATATTGCTGCTCTGAACGAGTTTTCAGCATGTGTCTTGCTACTTCTAGGTGAGATTAACGTTTGTGAGAAAGAATCGGTTATTTATCGTGAAATTGTCAATAGAAAGTCATGTAATTCAACAATTCTATACATAATAGTCGAAAGATGCCTCGAACTCTGTTTTTTGATTTCTGATTTTTTCCTATATCAACGTTCAATAACCTTCATGGACACCGATTTTTAACTTCCTATGTCACCTGGAAGAAGTCAAATTTTTGATGTCATTGAGAAAAATTGTGATTTTTGTACGCCATTATTTCGTGAATGATAAGAGATTTTTCATTGAAAAATTAAAAAAAAAAACTCGTTGAGCACTGCGGAATCGTTGTCCTTTTGCTTGAAGATGGCCGACACACGATGGAATAAATTTGATATTAATGGCAGATTTTCAATACAAAAACTGTCAGAATGTCCAATTTATTTCTAGGTACTAAAATAGTTACCTTCTTAAGAAGCTAAAATTATACGTGCGTTATATTTACAGATTATGGAGGAGATGTCACTCTTCGAACTAACGGTGGAGTATCAGCTCTATCATTCATAGTGCGAAGAGTCCCGGATGTTATTCCTCGATATATTAGCAAGTTCGACGATGCTGTACACGTTAGTGAGCATGAGATAGGCGACGTTGATTGCGAACTCACAATCGACTTTCGGCCGTTGGTTCCCTGTCTCGCTAGAGGAGAAGCTGAGTTACTACTTGCTTTTGTTGAGGTAACTCTCTTCTCTTAACTTAACCTAAAAGACAGCTCTGAATGTATTGCCCTTTCAAAATGCTCCCTGCTGAAAATTATAGCAGTAGATTTTGACTTGTCAATTTAGTTTAGTTTATTTAAAGATTGTATTCGAATATTTGAATACTTTTGGATTTCCTTAATCTTGATTGATCCTCCGTGACTTTAACGATTTTAATGTGCATCTAATAAAGGGTTTTATTATTTCTACAGGTGGGTCGTAAAGACCTTTTAAAGCATCCAGTGGCGGAGACATTCCTATTCTTAAAGTGGCGACGAATAAGAAAATTTTTCGTTTTAAGTTTTGTGTACCATGCTATATTCATCACGTTGTACAGCCTTTATATTCTGCGTATGTATTCTGTAGAGTTTTATTTTTTTAATATCGACTTTTAAATACTGTGTCGCTGTTTCAATTTTTTTTTTACGTATTCGATGTTGTTTTAGAGATATTCCTGTGTGAAGACGCGACATGCGACGTGCCAAGTTACCTGCGTCCAGTGCAATACGTCATTGTGCTCTTGAACATATGCTTCATGACCAAGGAAATATTTCAGATGTGTCTGGACTATTCCGCCTACATCCGCCAGTGGGAAAATTGGTTACAATTGCTGATTGTTGTAGGAGTTTTCTTATGCACGGTGAGTTCTAGAAACTTTTGTCTAGTGATGTGCCGGGTATCCGTATCCGCGCATATTCGAGGGAGAAGAAAGATCCGGATCCGTTACTTTTTTGGCGGATCTTTTACCTTATTAATTTTCTATACATAGATGAAATTATATTATGTAGATGAAGAGGGAGCGATGAAAAACTATTAAAACCCATTCAGATTATCTACTAAACTTCTTTGTAGACGTTTTTTGGGCTCATGTACATGAGCAGCTCACTGGGCAGCATATATAACGGTTGTGTTTGGTACCAAACACAAACGTTATCTACGCTGCCCAGTGTCACACTAAACCATAAACAAAACAAAAGAAAGACCCGCGCAATGCAAATAGAAACATGTCCTGTCAAGCTGAGTGTCAAGTGACGTCAACTATCGTTTCAAGGTCACGCGCGTCGACACAGATTGAGTATCTTGACACCAAATATCCGTATTCAGATCCGTATCCGCGGATATACATTTTTAACGATCCAACACATCACTACCTACATTACAAGTGTGTCATTGGTAATGTTCTTTTCCAGATACCAACGTGGTACCGTGACAACGGCGTAACGAACTCCAACACGTCCAACTGGCAGCACGATGTGGCCGCTATCACTATTTTCTTTTGCTGGTTCGAGCTGATGATGATCATTGGACGATTTCCGACTTTCGGTTTATACGTGCAAATGTTTACAACTGGTATGTTCCTTGTTGGTGAAACCCTTTTTAAATATTACCTGTTTTAAATATTAATTAACCGACTTCCAAAAAGAAGGAGGTTCTCAATTCATCGGATTTTTTTTTGCCTGTACCGATTGTGAAAATTCTTTTTATGTTTGAAACGGCTTTCTAGGTGGCCCCATAGTTACAAATAATTTTTATCTTATTTTACAGTAACGGTGAATTTCGCAACATTTCTCCTCGCGTATAGCTGCCTTCTTATAGCTTTCGGGCTTGCATTTAGCGTGTTATTCAGCAACTATCCAGCCTTTCACCTCCCAGCGGGCTTGGTCAAGACTGTTATGATGATGTCGGGTGAACTGGAATACGAGGACATATTCTACAACAACTGTACGAACTCGCAAATATACTACCCTTTGACGGCGCACGCGATGTTCCTGATATTTGTATTGCTGGTAACCGTTATTCTGACGAATTTATTGGTCGGCTTGGCTGTCAGTGATATTCAGGTAATTTTTATTTTTATTTATGTACTAGCGGACACCCACGACTTTCTTCAATTCACAATGGACAGTTCCTAAATTCCCACAGTTTAGTTGGGCAGAACCCCTGCAGAATCAGGATTGAGGAGTTGGGTTCTGAAATTCAACGATGTAGTCTTTACTTGGTACCTACAATAACTATTCATAATTGACTATTGATATTTTCGAAAATATTTTTTTTAATTTAAACTTGTTCCAATTTCAAGGCACTACAAGAAAGCGCCGGCTTGGACCGCCTCGTCCGTCAAACGCAACTAGTAGCGCATTTGGAAAGCATGCTATTTAGCTCCTTGCTATCCTGTGCGCCTCAACAACTGATGGCGGTGTTGCGGTGGGGAGCGCTGATGACCGCTTCCCATATGCGCACGCTCAACATTAGGCCGAACGACCCCAGGGAAAATAGGGTAAGAAGACTATATATATAGTATACACACGTATTTCGACCGTTCCCTAGAACAAAGTCTCATCTGCTAAATTCATAACTTGAGATTTGAGCCTTGCAGATGTGACTTTTAAGACTCAAATTTTAAGTTGCAAATTTAGCAGATGAGACTTTGTTCTACGGAACGGTCGATGTGGTTTTTCGGAGTTATATGTGCGTTTAAGATCAATGATTTCTTTTAGGGATGACTAATATACTTACTCACAAAACAAACGAAAAAATTGTGCCGAACGACCGAGACTGTAATAGAGTACTTCATTGTTAAATGACATGACAAATTACGACAAATATCTGCCATTACGCGCTTCATTTACCGCACGCTTGTAACATATCCACCTTTTTTTATACATATACAATATCATAGTTTAAGGTAAGCTGATTGTCACAAATTAAATTTTTTCAGATACCAAGAGAACTAATAGCATCTATCTACAAAATGGTAGTCAGCCGCAAAGCAACAAAGAAGAGCGTACGTAAGAATAACAACTACGAATGCAGAATAAAGAAGGGCAATGGCGAAGAAGACATCGAAAGACAAATTGTTAAACGAAAGAGTTATTTGTACGATCGGTTCTCGAACGAGAGTCAGAACGTCGAAAGGAGGAAGAGAACCACATCAGCGAATGTAGAAACCAAAACCAGACCGATGTCCTTCAATATTAACGCGATACAAGAGATATGCATGGTCGACATAAAAAGTCAGCTGGCAGAGTTGACTAAGAAACTCAACAAGTTAATTGAAAGTACTGATGCAAAATTAGATTCAATTGAAAAGAAATTAGATGATCGGCAACCTCCTTGAGTACCTAAATACTCCTTAAATTAATTTAAGCTAAAATTGTGTTATTTTAGTACGTAAACTTTTTTACTTTGTATTTTTTGAATTAATAAAATGAAGAGTGATGTTTTTATCGTTTATTAGCCACTTACTAATACTAATCCTGATGGCAACTTGTGAAATCCATACTTGCAATCGTTTTCTACTGAAAATTGTCGTCTTGTGAATTGATGGACATTCACAGATGGGTATACTATGGGAAGTCTCTTGTAGGTCTTCCGACGTTTTTATGTCAGATTTTTCCATAATTTTTTTTGTCAGAATATTATATACTATATTCTGGAAAACCACAGGATTCTCACAGGATTCTTAAAAAACTCATAACTCCACAGTCCATACAGATACAAACGCGGCCAAAAGGCGAATTACAAATTAATGTTTGCACTTACCACTAAATCACAAATGTAAGTATTGTTATCATCATTCTCCGTCTTCCCTTTTCAGTATTTTGTGCAGGATTTTAAAAACTTTAACTCCACAGATATTTTTATGGTCATGGTCTCACCAATATTATATGGCCTCACCAATATTATAAATGTGAAAGTGTGTCTGTTTGTTGGTTTGTCCTTCGATGCAATGGTGGAATGGGTCGATGCGATTTTTGCATGGGTGTAGTTGATCTAGATCACTCACCAAGCATAATTTATCACTACATACTATTTATTCTGGAACATTAAAGAGTCCCCTAGGGGTTCTAATAACTAAATCCACATGAAAGTTGTGGAGCATCAGCTAGTTAGTTTTGAATTAATATTTGCACTTACCAATAAATCACAAATATAAGTATCACCGTTTTCCATCTTCACTATACTGCCTTTATCAGCACTGTGAGCAGCCTTGTGCAGAACATATCCCGCTATCTTGGCTCCGTACACTATATCAACATTTTTCACTGCATCAGACTTCAATTCAGTGTTGATAGCCTCCATGAGAACATCATTCTCTACAATGTAAGCGACGTCATCGTTCAAGATGTCAGAACTGCTGAATGATATGAGTGCGTCGGAACATGCATCCCAAACCTGAAATATGGAGACAATTTTTCAACTTGGCTACTAATCTACGGGCACCTTCTAATTACAAATTAACATTGAAATAAAATGTAATGCCTCAATAGCCCAACGGTTAAATATGTGGACTGAAAACTGTATGGTTGCAGGTTCGAATCCTATCCGTTGCACTATTGTCGTACCCACTCCTAATAAAAGCTTTCTGCTTATTTGGAGGGGAGAGGGGAATATAAGTCAACTTCAGGTTGGCCAATATTCTTTTAATAAAAAAGAAAAAAAAGTCTTGAGTCTGAGCTGAGTCAGAGCATGCGAAAGTTTGTGAGGATGGATGAATTGATGGATAGATTTTTTACTCCCTCAAGCCATAATGAATGAACCAATTTGGAAATTTAGAATGGAGGTAACACATACTCAGGATTAACACATAGGCTATATTTTATCCCAGAAAATTAAAGAGTTCTCGTGGGAATCAAAAAACCTTAATTCACTCGGACGAAGTCACAGGCATCATTTAGGTTATTAATAATTACTTACTTGCATATGCCTAACAGGTTGCAGCCTCATATTTTCCACATTTCGCCATACATCTAAAGACTGCATGAGTGATTTTGTGTTTTGGTTCAAAGCTACCACTCTGTTGCTATATTCAGATGTTAGTTCAAATTTCTTGTCAGCACTGCCTTCCAGCAAGAGTATCTTCATTTTTGATAGTAATGAGTTTTTACCTGTAAAGCCAACAAATGAAACTGTCAAATATTATTCACTCAGTGACTAGACTAGATTGCTTAATTGCAGTTTGGTTTTTTTTTAATTCGATGAAAACATACTTGACTGCGATCTCACCTGATGGTAAGTGACGATGCAGTCTAAGATGGTAGCAGGCTAACTTGGAAGGGGTATGGCAGTGTACTTTCAATCCATACCTCTAGTCGGTTTCTACACACCATTGTGCCGGAACACTAAATCGCTTGGCAGCATGTCTTTGACGGTAGGGTGTTAACTAGCCACGGCCAAAGGACCAGAAACAATTCAGAAATTGTAAATTCCCAAATTGCCTCCACTTAGTTTAGACTCTTGTGTAGTACATGTACTATGTACGATTAGAAATGGATTCTCGATACTGAATGAGAACAAACTATTGTGTATGCTTAAGCCCCTACAAGACACCAGCAGTCTACGTTTATAGACGAAGAATAAATAGAATCTAGACATACCCATAGCACAGGCTAAGGTGCATCCAACCATCCCTCCACCTGCTATGATAACGTCGTATTTCCTTTTGAACTTCTCGTGGCTCTGTTCACCTGATCCTTGATTAGTGGACGCATGTCTCAGAGGTACTGAAATTCTCGCTAGTGAAATGTTATTCAGGAAAACCTTTTTAGTTATAAACATTGTGACAGTATTCACTTTCAAACAATTATTATAAACGCTGGTATATTTTTATCTTATACAAATTTGTGCCGTATCGTTTTTTGAAGTTATTAAGCCATCTTAAACAGGATTTTGCTTTAAAATCGACGTATATTTTACATTATTTTCTTGAATAAGTATTGCAAAACTTGAAGCAATTCAAACGAATATGAAATTGAAATATGAACATTGATCACTGTCAAAATGTCAATGTCAAGTGTCAATTGGACAATTGTCTAATGTCAACCCATGCTGCGGGATTGTCTAAAAATGATTTCATTGTGACGATCGCAATTGGAATTCGGTGAGGAATTTTAGCGAAGCCGAAACAAATTGATCGTCGCCACAACTTCCGTACGCACACCTTCGGCCGAAGCCGAAGCCATAGGTTTTGTTCAAGGGTTTTATTAACCCTACAAAATTCTATTAAGGATAAGCTAAAAAGTGAATAAAATAATTATGGACTAAATCGTTGAATTGTAGGACCCAACTCCTCAATCCTGATGCTGCAGGGTTTCTGCCCACCCAAACCGTGGGCATATAGAAACTGATTGTGAATCGTTGTGAATTGAAGGAGCGGACCAAGTCGCGGGCGTCCGCTAGTTTATTTAGGTATATTTATTATTTAGGTATACAGTCAACATACATTTTTAGGAATGATTAATTATATGTGCCTTACTTACCTTGCAACTACGAGTGAAAAATAAAAACACTTCTTTGTTTTGATTTGGTTATTGACTTGCGATGCAAATGGCGCTCTGTATGTCAGGCCGGTTCTGCGCAATGTGTCCCTGACCCTTGCGCGTCGTGGGTCGCATCTTTCAGCGTCCTTTGCTTTCTTAACATAGGGCCTAACACCAACGCAGCAGTATTATTATAAGTATTGTTTTGACATCTCATTTAATGTGGTAGGCCTTCAATACAATCTCATTCTCAACGCATGCTCTAGAAAGAAATAAAGGCCGAATGGATGGTTGTGGCGATAGCCTAATTATTAATGGGGTCGGACAGAAATCGACCTTCGGTCGGATACTTGTCGGACACTACTGGTACTGGTAGATATAACGAACATGTAATAGGTAGGCCCACATGACTTAATTTATTCTTAAGGAAAGGCATATTAATGCTGCGGTTTATGGTTTGGAAAAACCTGCCTTTTATTTTGCATTTAAAGTAGGCCTGTATCAACCCACACTACCACATCAATATGTACAGTAATGGCAGATTGTGAATTCACAACGGATAATTTATAATATCGTACCCTGTATTTACAATCATGCAAATAAATTATTTCTATTTCCATTTCATTTCACCAAGGTTATGTAGATTATGTACATCCTTTTACCCTGATCCTCCTCCTCGAACCTCGATCATCATCTATTTCATCACTCTTTGAGATTATTTTAATGAGCCCAAACAAAGGCCCAATATATGTTGCTGAGGGGTTGGGTATATCCCGCAGACTACTGTACTTATTGCTGTAGCAAGCAGTTGCAGCTCAACGTTACGATGTTTTGGAAATAATCCGAAGTAACAGTAGCTCAATTAGGCAAAAATGAATCACACCTGTGAAAGTTTGTAAGACTCTTGAATCAAGTAGAAAATGTGCTGATGATTTTCAATCGCCTGAACACATCTTCATAAATTATAGCTAAGGACCATTTCGATTACGTCAGCTTTAAACAGAAAAAACCCCATCAAAATCGGTCCATTCGTTGGGGAACTACGAGGGAACAGACAGACACACAGCTCCACGTTAAACTTTCTTTTTTGTATGGTACGAACACTTGGACATTTTATAAAAAATTGTTTTTAAAAATTCAAACGCCCGCCACTACAAAGTATATAGGTATATCAAGTGGAAGAGTTCCAGATGTTGGGATATGGAGATGGATATACCCTTTTAAACTAAAGAATTTTCCAAATCGGTCCAGGCGTCTTTGAGTAATCGGGGAATATATTATCTACATAAAAAAAAGTTTCCAACGAATTGAAAACCTACTTTTTTTTAAG
This sequence comes from Hipparchia semele, assembly GCA_933228805.2. Taxonomy (NCBI): domain Eukaryota; kingdom Metazoa; phylum Arthropoda; class Insecta; order Lepidoptera; family Nymphalidae; genus Hipparchia; species Hipparchia semele. Next base: position 1,867,937 of record OW121725.1, on the reverse strand, counting down.
TCGGTTAAAAATAGCGGCTTTTGTCCCAATTTTGTCTGACTGAATTATAATATCTATCTGATAAGTTAGTGGCGATGTACAGCGGCAGATGTTCCGCTGGAAGGCCCTGAATATTTGAGCATTTCATACGCATCCTATAGAAACTAGAGCTTGTTTAGCCGCTAAGGAATTCTAGAGAGAGCACTTGACGCTACGGCGATTTTATGCGCACAGCATTTCTATTACCATGGCGACAATAACCAAAACACAATCCAAGAATCTCAGTAATCTTATAGAATTCTCTAATTTTAAGTAATTAACTATGATATTATTAAGTTATGCATCGGTGCAGTGTGTTCAAGAACGCATGCATTAACGTCCCAGTGGACCCCATAAGTAAAATGCCGCAAACTGCGTATGAACGTAACGAGAAGAACTTAACAGAACAGTGTTCCATAGAGTCCTCTTGCGGTTCAGTATCCGGTGATATTGAAGCTGAAAAATTAAAAGATTTCTACAGAAGCATCCCAGATTATAACGACATAAACCATTTGTCTGAAGCAGAATTTTATTCAACGCTAAAAAGCCTAAGGGACAAAAAGAAATTAATGCTCGGTTTAGCCGTAGAAAATATTGATGACTGTAAACTGTATGACGATACAAGCAGATTTGACAAGGAAGAAATCGTTTCAACAATTAAGAGGAGACCTTTCCATCGGAGGAAATCACTTACAGTTATGGAAAAACCCAAAATTCCTAAAGTCAATGTTGTTGAAGCAACCTCAAATAGACCATTAAGAAAAATAGACGATGCGGGTTTAGTAAATGGCTCAACGCCAGATGGGCAAATCGATCTTATAAAAAGCAGCAGTTTGTCAGTCAAAGGTTTGTCTAAAATGGATAGACCAAAAAGAAATCATTCAGCGTGTTCTATTTCTTGGCATGACGATAAAATCGAGGCTCAAAACGAAATAGACGACAAATTCGATAAGTTTTTTGAGGGAAATAAATTCGAAAACGATGTAAACGACGATGGGTTATATAAGACGCAAAGTATGCCGTCAAGTCCATTACGCACGAGGCGAAGTGGATCTTTGAGGCGTCGGAAAAGTATCACGATACCTAAGCCTTTCAAGATGACAGAAAGGTAAGTTCTCAAGTGAAATCACGGGTTTTACCACCTGCATAACTTGGTAAAACCAATCGCCTCTTTTGTAAGATCTCACATGTCTTTATTAAGTAGGTATGTTATTTAGAAGGAAGAAATGAATTGATCAAGATAAATTGTTTGTTTTTAATCTGTACTAGATGATGTCCACGATTCGTCTGCGTGGATCAAGGTTTTTTTAGTTCGCACGGGAACTCTTTCGTTTTCCGGAATAAACCGTAGGCCTACGCGTTAGTCCTGGGTATGTGCTATCTCCATTCCAAATTTCCGCCAAATCCGTTCATTCATTGTGACTTGAAGGAGTAAGAAATCTATCCATCAATCCATCCATCCTCACAAACTTTCGGCTTTATAATATTAGTGTGATAGTAGGATACTTATATATACCATTTATTCCGGAAATAAACAGGGCTCCACAGGGACAAATTCGCGGGCAAAAGCTCATAATAATAAATCTTCTTCTTAAACAACTAATAGACGTCCACTACTGGACATAGGTCTCTTGCATGGACCTCCACAGGCCTCGGTCTTGCGCCGCCTGAATCCAGCGGCTCCCTGGGACTCGTTTAATGTCGTCGGTCCACCTAGTGAGGGGTCTGACAACACTGCGCTTTCCGGTGCGGGGTCGCCACTTCAGCACCTTGAGACCCCATCGACCATCAGCTCTTCGAACTATAATAATAATAAATATATTGATCTTCGGACTGAAATGGCATAGGTACCTTCTTGAGGATTAGAAATGCTGAAGGAGCTGGGAGCCTCCGTGTTATGTTATGATATCAAAAACCCCACCATTTTATGAATGAAAAGGGGTCACATCTCAGCAAAGACTCGACGAAGAAGAATGAAAATAGCTGATTCCAATTTTATTTGTAGTGCCTTTAGCACGCCCTACTTTTAAGATTCCTCCTCTTCACTACCGAGAGCAGGTCTCATCAGAGAAAGGTCTTAGGCCAGTATCCACCACGCTGCGCTGGCCTAATGCAAGTTGGCTTAACACACCTTTGAGTACATTATGAACTCTCAAATGTGCAGGTTTTCTCACTGTGTTTTTCCTGCATCGTTGAAGCATGTGATATTTTTCAGAGATGAAGAAGTGCGCATCGTGAACGAGCTCCGGGGTCTACAGAAGTCCCTGTCAGACGACATGCTGCACCAGAAACGCGAGAGGAAGAGGTTCAGGGCCAAGCCAGTGCCCATCGAGTCTCGCATCCCCCTTTACGATAAAATACTCGAAGACCAAGCTATGAGGTTTGCACTTGTCTTTTTATTTTTATGAACATACTAGCTTCCGACTGCATCTTCCCACCCCATGAGCCACATGAGCTTAAAGATAGGTACTACGCTATCTGCTGTAAGTTGCTGAGGAGTTGGATATCCCGCAGACTACTTGATGCTTGACTACTTGAAGCTTACCATGTCTTGGAAATAATCCAAAAAGACGGTACTATATAAAATTTCAAATCAATGTTAAAACCTGTGAAAGTTTGTAAGACTAAAGCGTCTTAAAAGAAAGTAGGAAATGAGCTGATGATCTTTAAACGCCTGAACAGATTTTCATGAAGCTTGTACTTACTAAATGAGAAGCTAAGAACCATCTCGATCACGTTAGCTTTCAAACAGAAAAAAACACAGGTAGACAGCACACGTTAAACTAATAACACCCTTCTTTTTGCGATGGGGGTTAAAAATTCGATGTCATCGTTAGAGGTTGGATATTGGGATGGAATTACGTCGTTTTATTACAGAGTTCCCATAACTATCTTCCGGTTCCATCATCAGATCAGCTTCAGGTCACAATAATGTTGGATTGTCAGTCATCCTATTTACATACATGCATAATTTCAGCTCAACCGAAAACCAGTGTGTCATTCTCTAAAAATAATTGCATTAGTGTAACTATCGCAATGATCTCTGATTGGCTGGTACCCTCCCGCTATTGATAAAAATGCATTGATGTAGCAAGAACGCTAAATTCAGCCAATCAGAGGCTACTGCATGCAATCATTTGTAGAGAATCGACACGCGGGAAGTGCGGTTCAGGTTGCAAGATTTGCACTAAACATACATACATACATATTGCTAGTTAAATAAAAACTTGTGAAAAATCCTTTCTAACTGGGTGCCTAATGCCTATGTCACTCAAGGGACCTATTATCCAAAATTTCAAGCTTCAAATTCAAGTGGTTTAGCATGTGTTGATAGATCAGGTGTTTCTTGTTATTTTACTACGGAACTCTAATAAAAGCTTGTACCTACTAAATGAGAAGCTTGGTAGGTTAATTGTTGATATTGTAATCTTTTGAAGTTTTTCCATGGCATAGCATAGCGACAAATGGTATCGATACGAAGTAGATACCTATATAAAATACCTTATCCTGTTATGCATTCTCATTTGACCATGTTTTCGTCAGCACTGGTTCAATTAAGAATTTTTCTTTATGGAGCCATCCGTAATCCTTAACAATATTATAAAATGCGGAAGTGTGTTTGTTCGTTGGTTTGTCCTTCAAGCACGGATCGACTGCAAGGATATAGTGAGGCTAATTCAGAAATTATAAATTTCCAAATTGTCTCCGCTGGGAATCGATCCCGAGACCTCCCAGTTATAAGAGCGCAGCGCTCACCGCTACGTCATTGCGGTCGTCAAAAACCTGAAGCCAAAGTACAGTTTTGCTGCTTACCAAAAATCTGAACTGCAGGACAGTCCCGCTAAAAGCTTTTGGTCACTAGCGACCTGATATCTCGTCTGGCCGGTACAGATAGTGGGGAAAACCAACGGCCATGTTATCAGTATAAAAAAAAGAACAATTATTTAATTGTTCCGCCATTTCGACCGTGAGATTACAGACAGATATTTGTAGTAGGTACTAGCTTTTGCCTGCGACTTCGCTCACATTAAGTTCGATTTATCAAACCCCTATTTTATCCCTTTAGCGCATGTCTTAGTGGATGCCTACGTCATATTCGCTGTCTAACATTTACAATATTATTAGTTCCAAGAGTACCTATATCAAATGTGGTGCTTTAAAGAATCCTATTATCCTATTTCCTATTAACATTATTGAGTTTGGATATTTGTTTCTCAATCACACTGTAACGACTGAACCGACTTTTTATCTACTAATAGGTACTTTTTATTCCGGAGAATAAGAGAGTTCCTCCGGGAACTAAGAAACGTCAAACCACGCGAACAAAGTCGCGGGCATCATCTAGTTGATCCATAAATAAGCTGTCATTTGTATAGGAATAGAATAGAATAGAAATATTTTTTATTCAAATAAACTTTTACACGTGCTTTGGAAGCGTCGATGAATCTACCACTTGTTCGGAATGCCCTTCCTGCCGAGAAGAGCCAGCAATAAACTCGGCGGTTACTCTTTTAAAAAAAAATTTTTTACAATAGGTAACAAAACTATGCTATGTATACAGTGGGTCAGCAAATTTAGTTAATCATCTAGATTACCTAATGATAGATTACCCAATGGCTGGATCATGCGTCATGCTAGTGAACGGGTGCCACCAACGGGAATGGGTCTGCTTTTGCCTACCTGTCTTAACTCTTAACATGTATTGGATTGTAATTATTTGTACTGTATTTTTTTGTATTTGTATTGTACTGGACTTAGGAAAATTCATCGTGGAAGCACTGTATACATTATATACATAGCATAGTTTCATTAACTACTAGCGGACGCCCGCGACTTCGTCCGCGTCAATTTCTATTATTATGATCGCGATTAAGAAGTTTTTAAAAGATTTTAAATATGGATAATTTTCCCCGTTTTTGCGACATTTTTCACCGATGCTTCGCTTTTTGTTTGACTGATGTAATGACGTGGAAACTGATGCATTTTATCTCGCGTGCCGAAACTAATACAAAAGAAACGCGAGTTTCGGAACGCGACATTAAACTCCTCCAACTATGTATTCTGTGCTCCAACGCACACACGCACATTGTTTTGATAGATATGATCTTTGACGTTAGGAACACACCTACATTGCTTAGACAACAGTGAGTGCTTGTAATTTAATATGAACTTTATACCATAGCAATAAAGCTCAAATTGACTACGTTTTAGTTTCAAATCATTTGTATGGGAAAAAGAAAAGGGCTATTTTTAGGGTTTTTCAAGCAATAATTCTAATTTTTCTCGCCGTAAAAACCATCCTTGAACTTCAACGAACATTTTAAAAAAAAATTTGGCCAAATTGGTCCAGGCGTTGTTGAGTTATGCGCTTACCAACACATTTTGCGATTCATTTTTATATTATAGATTGTAAAAATAAAATTTTTTTTTTTGAAAAGAGCGATCGCCGAGTTTCTTGCTGGCTCTTCTTGGCGGGAAAGGTATTCCGAACCAGTGGTAGATTCATTGACGATTCAAAAGTGCTTGTTTATTTGAATAAAAAATATTTCTATTTCTATTTCTATAGAGAGATGGGTATTCGCCTAATTGGTCTTACAGACGAGCCATCACCAAGATAAACAGCGAAGCGGAGCTGCGGGCGCAGATGAAGCCCTTCAGCTTCACGAAGCGGGAGGAGGGCTCCCTCGGCGGGCCGTGCGAGAGGGCGGCCGGCGTGCTGCCGAAGAGCAAGAGGAAGAAGCGCTTCCGGGCGCGGCCGGTGCCCAAGAATCTGTTCTCCAACTACTTTTACAACAAAATGAAGGAGGATAACTTTTTCCGGTAACATTTTATCACATCGCGCAGGAACTTACAACCTTGTGCGCCCCTCACCGATTTACCACACTGCCCTCGTAATTGAAAACTAACTAAAAAGTAACTTTTAATTTAACTGTCAATTACGAGGGCAGCACAGAACTTCGAGAAATCGTGAGCAATGGCACCCATACGTGGTTGAAATTCAACGTACTCGTACGAAACGCTTCAGTTCAACGTTTCTGCATTTTTATGTTTAAAATTTTCAATAAACGAACGGCTAAGGTATAGAACGCAATTCCAGCGTCTGTGTTTCCGGCCACGTATAATCTAAGTAACTTCAAGACAATCGAGGGCCCTCTTCAAATTTTATATTCACACTTACTTTGTAGTGGAGATTGAAGGTTTTTTAAAAAAAAATTGTTTATATTATTAGTTCTATGAATCGTCGTGTCAGGGCGGAGGAAATGCTGCGAACCTCTAGTTTCCCAGGCAGCATGGCGGCTCGCGACCGAAGCCGCCTATCGACGCCGGCAGCCCACAGCGACCTGCCTATAGACCCTTCCCCCGCAGTCCCGTCGAGTAGCTCTTCGGACAGGCATCGCTGCTCGAGTCCTACTAAGGAGTTGAGGAAGTCGAAAGGCAAAGAGGACTTTATCACCACAAGCCCTCAGCCGTTCAGATTTAATACTGCTGAAAGGGCGACGAAAAAGGTTAGTCTTTATAAGCATTCGATCAGAATTTCGTTTTCCGAAATTGGAAAACAAAGTTCGGACCCAGTAGGTAGGTACGCAGCCCTTCATACAAATAGTACTACGGACGGACGGAATAGTACTGTGGATCGAGAATTCTTGGACTCAGATCGGATGCAGTGCGGAAAGAGTTTAAAAACAACTAAGCCATATACATTATACATGTATATTGTACCTACCCCTATTTTATCCCCTTAGGGGTTGAATTTTAAAAAAAATCCTTTCTTAGTTAACCCCTACGTCATAATAGCTATCTGTATGCCAATATATTGATAGATCACCCATCTCTCACTTACATTATATAAGTTCTCTCGTACCTATAAGTTGCAAGAGATCACTATCAGTGATAAGGTCACCTTCTTTACTCATATTTTTTCTTTTCATGTATGCATGCACGTGCAATATGCATGCAATAAAGTTGTATAAATAAAATAAACTAAGCTTTTATTTTAGATGAATGACATAACGAGGAAAATCTACCAGGGTAGCAAAAGTAGCGACAGCAGGAACGGCATCAGCGAAAAACCGGAAGATATGTTCAACAAAACGCAAGCATATTCCGCCCTAGACCTAAAGGGTATAGCGGCCGGCAGGTCTAACTTGGCCGCGCTCCTGAGGGCGGAGGCAGTCCGGCAGAGGTTCGAGATGGAGTCGGCGCGGCAGCTCGCGGAGCAGCGCCGGAGAGCTGACAGCAGGCATCGGAACCGCTTGCTCAGGGCGAAGCCTGCCTGGCATCTTGTTAAGAACAAGTAAGATTACGTACGCCGACGTTTCGACGGTCGTTGGGGTCCGAAGGTGCTGGAGTGGCCACCCGCACCGGGAAGCGCAGTGTTGGCAGACTCCCGGTTCTCAGGGTTGGTGTTGGTGGGCCGACAACATTGAGAGAGTTGCAGGGAGCCGCTGTATTTAAGCTGCGCAAAACCAAGACCTGTGGAATTCCATGCAAGAGACCAGGAGAGGACATCTATCGGTTGATAAAGAAGATTACATAACTTTTCATAAGGGAGAGGGCTAGGCAGCCTGACCACTTCAGCGGCAACGATCGGCGTTTTTATCAGTTTTTGCGTCTGCATATGAAGCAGAGAATTTTCTGCAAAATAGACATGAAGCCACAGAGACTCTGCCTATTCTAATGCAGAGTAGACATTTGATTGTGCATGCATGATACGTAAATTAATATTTCATAAATGAATTCGGAGTCAATAGTAGATTCATTTGACGATTCGAAAGCATTTTGTAAGTCTATTTGAATAAAAAATTATTCTATTCTATTCCAGCCATGAAGAGGACATAGCAATGCGGCTACAAACGCGACGTGATGAAGAGAGAATGCGACGGGAAGAGTTCCTCCATGAGATGGAGCTAATGTATGGCAGGGTCCAACAACAGCCTATGCTATTCGAAAGATACTACGCGCCGCGCTCCGGCGCAACCACTGTGGACTCTATACAGCTATCACCAAGAAAAAGTCCTAGCAAGAAACGCAGCAGTAGGAAGAATAAATCCTATCAACTGGAAAGCCCCTCCCTCTCACCAGAATTGCGGGGAGATTTAATGAAATACTTAGACAAAAAAACCTGTCTAACCGATTTGTACGATGATCGGACGGGCAAAGAATTAGACAGTTTTGAAAGAAATTAAGAAAATCACATACTTACTAGAAGTTTTCCGAAAGACAAGAAGATTAGAAAGAGTCTGAAGGGCTAAATACATACTTAGAAACTGCACTACGTTACATAGTGATTAAATACTATATTGATATAAAAAAACCCAAATCATTTCAATCATGAAACGTTACGTGGAAGTTTGGTGAACAAAAATGACGCTAATCGATCCAGGATCATAGAAAAATCTTGGCTGCTTATTTTTCAAATTTTGCTACCTGCAAAAATATTATATAGCGACATATGCAAAAAGGAATATTTAATCTAGTGTCCAAAAACTCTTGCATTCTTTCCAGTACCACGTTGTTGTCTTAATTTTGTTAGATTTCAAGGAATTCTAATAGATTTCGTCCCTCATTGTTATGTTTTAAGTTCAATTTAAGTACCTATTTAGTTGAACTTTAGTAAAAACACTTTTTATATTTGAACCTTTTTTTATTTTATTCATTCAACAAACCTTGGAATTAGTTTGGCCTTTCAAAGGGGCATTGCTGCCAATATTTTAGGTACTACGCTGCGCTTTCGTCCGCGTGGATTGAAGTTCCTAATTCCACGAGAACTCCGAAAATTTTCGGGATAAAATGTACCCTACGTGTTAATCATGGGTATGAGCTATCTCTATTCCAAATTTCAGCGAAATCGGTTCATTCGTTGTGGCGTGTAGGAGTAACAAATATTCATCCATCCATCCTCACAAACTTTCGCATTTATAAAGCATTTATAATAAGTAGGATATTAGCAGGATTTAAAATAAATAATTCACTCAATATAAATAACCTATAATTTACTTCAAATATATAACAAATAATACTGATAAATAACTTAAATTAGGTTCACTAGTATCACATCACCCATTATTACTAATTACTCACTTAAGCATCCGCTCGTCAGGTTTGAAAAAAAATTAAGACTAGTTGCCTTTTCTGGGAGTTGCATAGTCAATTGCAATAATCGATCAATTTGAAGTCGATATTGTAAAAGTTTAGGTACTCGATTCAATTAAGTATAATGAATTCGCCATATATCAATTTTGAAGACGAATTTGATTGCAATTGAGAACTAAGCTACGCATTTACCTACCCCTCCTCGTAGACAAGTTCCTGTTAGTAGTATATTGACTAATGACTAGGCGCAATAGATATTGTCCCCACTCACGTCGAATCACTATCTCCGGAATCTTCCAAACACGAAACTTGTTATCAATCTCTACGAGATATCCTTTCGAAACACTTTGTCGAAACACTTTCGCATTAGCTTCGTCTTCTGAAAAGAGGACGTGTTCCACTTTTCTAGCTCCCTTTTACCCAATTTACCACATAATTTGATTGTTTGAGTTTATCGCATCTCTCATACATGTAACATTGTGGTTTCTGTGCTTACTACTTATCCAATCCAACAAATTATGTGTTATAAGAACATAACTATCGTTACTTAAAAATCTTGCACATGTTAAATCTCTTCATTTACTTATTTCCTTATCGTATCTTTGTATTATAATCTGCTACAAATTACCTCGTTTCCATTTTTAACGTTCACTTTTTAGCACCAAATCCTTAGAAATGAGTTTGATCTATTATTTTCTCTATGCTTCCTATCAGATTCGTCGCAGCATATTGTTATGTTCTTACCCTCTAAGTCTTTAATTTATCCTTATGTATATTAAGAATGACAAAATTAAAACCTTTGACGATTCCACAGCTTATACACCTACAAAGACTGTTTGGAGTTCATTCAGTTGGAGGGGATCAAGTTTGAACGTTTTCACGTATCCAATCCATGTATGCAGTGACCCTCGTATAAACTCCGGGAGTGCCTGCTTGTCCACATCGCTTAGCCCCAAAACTCGTAATGCCGTACAGGAACCAGTTTGAATTATAGTTCTCTTGTACCTCCCTCATTAAAGGACCTCCGGAGTCTCCTCTACAAGAGTCCTTGCCCACCCGACCTCCAGCACAGATCAGGAGCTCGGAGGCTGATTTGGGGATACCTGCTAGTACAGAGAGACAGATGTCTATTGGTACGGCGTCGAGGTCTACTTTTCGTTTGATCGCCGATCGTTCACCTACAAATAAAATGCTATGAAAATACATATTTATTTACCTTTGTTTTAAGCGTTCCCAAGGGATATTGGTGATTTTACTTTATTTTTATGGGACCGTTGTCGTCATCTCCAACGAGAGAAGTCCATTGCCGGACAAAGGTCTCTTGCATAGATCGCCACAGGACTCGATCTATTGCCACTTATGTCCGGCGGATTTCATCGTCTGTGTATTCTTTGAGCTGTGTCTCGTTTATTGCCATTTCAGTTAGGGGATTAATTCCACATACCTAATCTAATGTTAACCGACCAGATGATAATTTTTTTTTTACCCGACTGCGCGATGCAAAGGAGGTTAAGGTATGTATGTATGCAATATGTTGCGCTCTGGAGACCAAACGCGTGGGCCGATTTTGATGATTCTTACGTCAATCGATCTGTGTTAAACTTAGGGGTGACACAAAAGACATGACAGTAATAAAATTTCATACGTATGTCTCTGGAACTAATTATATTGCAAATGGCTCACCGACCTCTTTAATTTTAATCAATGAAATCATACAAAAACAACCGTAAAATCATAGATTAATTATTGAGGTCGGTGCGTCATTTGCAATATTACTTATTAGTTCCAAAGACACTCGTATAGCTGCTTAGTGCTAACAGCGCCAAAATCACGTCAATCAAATCCAAAATGGCATCAATCACGTAGGTCCAAACAGAAATCACAGCAGCAAGATCAGTGTTAATCATAGATTAAATAAAGAGGTCAGTGGCATAGAGTTTGACACTTTGAAAGATTTGAAATGAAACTCACCAAACTCAGTTTCCCCCCAGCCAGCCACCCAGTACGTGGACTCGCGCACATAGTCATGCATTTTGACGTATTCCGTTGTAGGCAGGCAGACCGGTTGTATGAAATCTGTAAATTGACAAATGACCACAATAATTTCCAAGTTTCTCTGCAATTGTTACGGTTTGGAGACACCAATGGGATTGTATAACAAGTGTAAATTGAAAATTTAAACTACCCCGATATGTGAATCTGTAGCAGGACTATGTACGATATTCCTGACATCCTGATATCCAGTTTTCTGCTAAGCTTAAGCACGAACATTTTAACTTTCGAATAGTAAAGGTAAAGTTCACGCCAGCAAGAAATTTTGTATGAAAATGACAGGAGCGCTCCTGTACTACTAGGTACCTGGCTACCTCCTGGCTACCCTACTCATTGTGACCATTCTAATGAGCTCAAACACGCTGTAAGTTGCTGAATGATTGGGTATCAAAAGACTACTTGATGCTGCAGCATAGGCTAAAGGTTACCGTGCCTTCGGAAATAATTCCAAGTATAAAAATCAATCACACCAATGAAACCCTTTAATCAAGGTGAAAATAGATAATCTTCAAACGCCTGAGCAGATCTTCACAAATTATAGCTAAGGTCCAACTCGATTACGTCAGCTTTCAAACAGTAAACACCGCATCGAGATCGGCCCATTTGTCAGGGGAACTAGGATGGGATACACAGACAGATCCACATGTCAAATCTATAACGATCTCTTTTGGTTAGGGGTTAAAAATTCCTTCGACCATCCGTTGCTACAGATCTTTTTTTCCATGTACTACCAAATTGTGGAATCATCTCCCTTCGACAGTTTTCCCACTTAATTACAATATGGGGTTATTCAAGGGGCGAACCAATAAGTTCCTGAAAAGCCGGCAACGCATCGGTGGTGCCTCTGGTACTACAAGTGTTCATGGGCGGGGGTAATCAGTTTACATCATATAACAAAAAAAAATACCTGTAAAGTTAACAGGCCGCTTCAGTGTTATAATGGCGATATCCCCTTTTATTTTGTCGAACGTGGGGTGGGTCAGTATGCTCTCTATCTCGATCTCCACCGGTGGCGCGGGGCACAACCCCTCGAAGCAATCGCTCGTCGACTCGACGTTCCACACACCCAGGCGGATGCTGAATCTACAAACCACAGACCAAGCAAACATTATTTATGTCTATACTCTATAGTCCCGGAGCAGACAGGTACACAAAAATTAAAAAAAAAATCCTTACTAATATTATACCTAAATGCTAAAGTGTGTTTGTTTGTTGGTTTGTCCTTCAATAACGCTGCCACAGAGCGACGGATCGACGTGATTTTTTCACGGGTACAGTTGAGGACTTGGGGAGTGACATAGGCTACTTTTTATCCCCGAAAATCAAAGAAATCCCGCGGGATTTTAAAAGCTAAATCCACGCGGACGATGTCGCGGGCATCAGCTAGTTAGAAATATGTATAAAATATCCGTAATTTTATTGTCAAGTATAGAAATGAACCATTTCGGTCAAAAAAATAGTGAGACTTTTACAATAATTGAAAATTATAGAATGTGCGAGAGAGAGGGATGTAAAAGGTAATCTGGCTCTTAAATTTTTTTAAGAAATTAAGAAAAGACATGTAGATTCTTAAATACTTACGGTTTCAATTTAGAAATGTTCACAAAGCAGTGAGCGGCAGATAACAGGTGACGGTTCGTAATTAGGGATGCTGTACATCTTGATGTAACATTGTTGTCATCTGTAAAATAAATATTATATTAAGTATAATAATATAAATAATGTTGCTTAAAACACAGGTCTATACTATACCTATCTTAGGGAGAGATGTTTTCTGTATGGCTATTTTTTTTCGTTTTTTGGCTGGGCAGTCGTGTTTTTTAATTTTTTAATTATAGCTTGTTTGTATAGATTGGCTGATATTATGATGGTCGATAGAAGTTTATACAGCGGTACAAACTTCTATCGACCACCTGTCTCCAGAGGACACTCGATTACTTCGGCCACATTGCCAGCAGGGAGGGACACAATTTAGAAAAGATCGTGGTTACTGGCAAAGTGGACGGAAGGAGACCTCGGGGACGTAGCCCGATGCGTTGGTCAGAACAAACCCGCACCACTCTCGATAGTAAGGTCCACGAAGCCTTACATGTCGCAAAAGACCGAGGCACATGGCGCGACATCGTTTACAAAAGTGTCCTTGGTGGAAGGGGTAACGACCCTCAGTAATGGGGAACACGACGCAGAGAGAGAGAGAGAGAGAGGGTGTAAACTTACCGTCTCTAAAGTTGATGAGTGCCAGCCACGGGAATTCATCGACTGCAGCGATTTCCCCGCCAACTATTCTGTCGGAAACCACATACTGCCCACATATGCTCCTATCGGGAAAAGGGTCAGATGGGACCGCTGGAGTCAATTCTTTTGGCATTTCAGTGGTGGTTATTGGTCCTGGGACCCGTGTAATCAGCGTGGGCAGCTTGCCGTGGACGAGGCCCAGTGCATTGGTCCCCACGGAACCATCCGGTTTCGGCCTGCTTGTGGCGGTTTTTTCTGGTTTGGTCTGGTACACTATAGAGTTCGACGAGTTTTGAGTTTCGTTTTGCGGGCAGCAAACCTGAATTAAACAAACACTCAAATAAATAATAAGCCTCAAAAGCCCAAAGTTTAAAGGTAAGGCTGAAAACTGAACGCTCGGAGGTTCGATTCCCACCCTTTGCACTATTATCGTACCCACTCCTTTGCCGTAATCGGGTAATTTTTTAATTATTATTTTTACTAATTGAACGAGCGAAGCGAGTTCTCTGAGTCAACTAGGGCGCTTGCCTACTAGACAGAGAAGTGTGTCCGTATAAATGTCTGTCAGAGCCCTATAACTTCTGAATTACTGAATATTAGAACGTGAAACTTGGTTGAAAATTCAGTTATATCCTGTACTTGAACAACAAATACTAAAATTAGATAAAATGTTATAAAGAAACGAAATTATTTAATTTTAATGCGCCATCTATTAGCATTATTGTGAAGCTAATAGCTTCACTATAATGCTAATAGATGGCGCTGTGTCAGTAAAACAGTTTTATGTCAACTATTTTTTTTTTTATTGCGTCTAATGTTAAAAGTTATTAATATTACCTTTGGGTATTGTTCAAAGAATCCACACACCATGTTTTGTAACTTTTGTCTAGCACCTGGAACTGATACATTTCGTACTAATTTCATAGCATAAGCGCAATCTTTTATTATCACACACGATTCTTTGCCTTTGCACGAATCTTCCGAATCTGTAGTCTCTGGAATGAAGGATAGCAAAAAATTGATAACATAGATGTCAATTAAGTATGATAATTGATAACATAGATGTCATGTAAGAGTTGATAAATAAATAAATAAATAAAAATTAAGTACGACGTGATAGGTACACATGCTGGTTACTCACACAAAAGCCTGACAATTAATTAATTATTGAAGCAATAAAAAAAATGAGCTGCTGAGTACATCGCAATCAAACGACTTGCGATCTCGTATGCTTTGTACTGGCACGTGAGTTACTGACAGAATCTTTATTTTTACTTGTGATACATGCTTTTGTGCGAGTAACAGGCATGTGCATCACGCACTTTAAAGGCAGTGTTTCTGATCCTTACAGCTATGCAGTACCTACGGAACAATCAACATGTGGAATTGTCTTAAAATGATTAATGTGAATTCATTAATCATTTTAGCAAGAGAGTGCCAGAGGTGCCAGCTAATCAGAGGGCATTGAGATTGTCAATTATTTACGGACAACTAGCTGAAGCCCGCCACTTCGTCCGCGTGGACTTAATTCTTTGATTTCCCGGAATAAAAAGTAGTCTATTTCACTCTCGGTCTTTAACTATACCTACGAAAGATCACGTCGATCCGTAGCACTGTTGCAGCGTGATTGAAGGACGAACCAACAAACGTACACTTTTACATTTATAATATTAGTCTCTTATCCCACAAGTTCTGAGATGGCTCGAACATACACACAAACACGGCAGAGGGTTTTTGTTTTTTGTTGAAATCAGTATCACTACCTAATGATAATGATGAAGCTATCCCTAAAGATAATAAACGATTTGAATTTCCCGCAATTTTCCTCGAAACTCACGAACACGAAGCGGTCGAAGAAAACGATCAAAGTTATTCTGCGCCTTAACAGTATCACAATAAGAAATGAAATAGCCTAAAACCAAGAGAAGCCTCCACAAGTAATGCATTTAAGCGTCATAAAGATGGCAAGCCAGTTCAGAACAACAAGGATAATGGAATATTTACGGATATAAATAAGAACTTACGAGACGCAACACTAGACAATAATAACAGTATCGTTAATTTGGTTATATAATCCATAATTGTGACCAAATTATTTATTGAAAAGTCCGATAGAAATAAATTTATTAATCACTAACACACTGTGAACTGTACGATGACAGGCAGTTACTGACTGGTTTTGAGAAGTGAAAAGCTTATTTATAATGTACATTGTACGCGTGTCTGTGTGTGTTGACCCGAGTGTGTTCACGGCACGTACCAAGATTGTGTCTACCCGTACGGGTTCACGGAGAGTACGTCTACGTACAAATGAATATGATTCTTACCCGACTGCGCGACGCAAAAGAGGGTAATGTCAAATGTGTTTATTAGTCTTTGTTTGTAGCGCTCTGGAGATCAAACACGTGGGCCGATTTTGATCATTCTTACGTCGATCGATTCGTGTTAAACTTGGGAGTGTCACTAAAAACATAACAGTAATCAAAATTCAATATGGCGACCACCAGACGCCATTTCGTGAAAAAGAAAAAATGAAAATCAACGAACTATATTGAGTGTCATTGAATAATAGGTATTTCAAAATTATTGTTAGGTTTCTCCTATCATTTTTCATTTTGAATGGCCATTTACGATATCCTAAACCTAATCCTAATTTCTAATCCTAATCCTAATCCTAATAATATTATAAAAGTGAAAGTGTTGATGTATGGATGTTTGGATGTTTGGATGTTTGTTACTCAATCACGTCGCAACGACTGAACCGATTTTTTCCGAACTCCCTGATTTCTAAACCGATTTACGTTAATCTTTTTTAATCGATACAGAAACTTTGCGAGATGCTCCCATAAAAACTCCTGCCAACTCCTCAATCCTGATGCTGCAGGGGTACTGTCCCCCTAAACTGTTGGGATTTAGGAACTGTTGATTGTGAATTGAAGACGCGGACGAAGTCGTGGGCGTCCGCTAGTAGGTACGTCATGCTTATGACTCATGAGTCATGACTTCGTACGTAATCGATAACGAACCTTTTCTTACTACGACTCGTGATTGAATGGATACGGGGGTGGGGCCTTGTGACGTCATAGAATTTATCAAATGTAAACAGTTTCCCCGCTCGGCTGGGTTTCGTTCCTTTTTTCCGGGGCATATTTTGAACCGCAAAATACCTGTCACGTTACTGACGTAACCGATTTAAACAAGTGTAATTTGAAAATTCAAAACATCCCTGGCATGTGAATCTGTAGTACGACTATCACACTATCACATCACATCACACTAATATTATAAAATCAATCAAAAATCAAAATTTATTTATTTCATGTACGCCAACTTGTAGCTCATATGACACGTCATAAATCTACCACCGGTTCGGAATGCAGATTCTGCTGAGAAGAGCCGGCAAGAAACTCAACAGTTGCTCTTTTCAAAAAAATTTTTTTTACAATTGTTAACAAAACTAGGCTATGCACACAATGTTTCCGCAAAGGAGTTTCAAAAATGCGCACCTACCACAACCTAACACTTGTTAACATGGGTAGACACAAAGCAGACCCATTTCCGTTGGTGGCACCCGTTCACGAGCACGACGCATGATCCAACCATTGCTTCGCTCAACCATATTTGAGGGAACGTAACAACCCGTATAAAGGCGAAAGTTTTTATGTGTGTGTGTATTTTTGTCACTCCTTCACGCCACGACGAACGAAACGATTTGGCTGAACTTTGGAATGGAGATAGCTCTTACCCAGGATTAACACGTAGGATACATTTTATCCTAGAAAATTAAAGAGTTCCCCGCGGGAATTAAAAAACCCTTATCCACGCGAAGTCGGGGGCATTATCTAGTGTACGATACACCTGACATCCTGTTACCAAGTTTTCTTCTGCATCATAAGATCCTTCTCGATCCTCGATCATCATTTATGTAACACCTACACATTGAGTTCATTCTAATGAACCTAAACACTATATATCTGTTGTGAATTGCTGATACGACAATAGTGCAACGGGTGTCGAACCTGGGACCTTTCAGTTTCAGTCCGCAGCTTTAGCCGTTGGTCTATTGAGGCTTTATGTGATGATTGATTGCAAGAAAGATGTGGCAGTGTTTGTAGCGGGAAAACAGAGTGAATACATTAGCGGGAAAAGCCAGCGTTTGTTGATATATTATCGATGTTATGAGATGAACAAACATGAGAAAAATTCAGCACAAACATATTTACGGCAGCTCACGTGATGTTTTTAGGGTGATGACGTTCAGTCAATACCGTGGACTAACTGGAAATACATAGTAATATAACGATACGAGTATAATATATAAACGTAAAAATTCTTTTTAAAAAAGCGACTTCAAACGCCCGGCCCTACAAAGTACATATTATATCAATTGTGCCTACCACTGGTTCGGAATACCGTTTCAGCCGAGAAGAACCAACAAGAAACTCGGCGGTTGTTCTTTATTTAAGAAAGTTCCACTGTGATGCCTAAACTACTGAACCGATTTTGATGAATGTCATGTCAATCGATTCGTTATTATAGTCCGGGTGCCATAGGCTATATTTTATACGAACAAAAGCAACATGACGGATGTTACATTCAATTTTCGTCGGGTTACAGTTTTTAAACTTTTCTCTTGTTTATTTTACATTTTAACTTTTTAATGGTCCCCATCAGTAGGTATTGGATTGATGATGGTCGAAAATTGAGGAGGAGAAAAGAATCTGATGGTAAAGCAGAAAACTGGGTAACAGGATGATTCAGGGGTAGTTTAAATTTATAATTGAGTATGTTTTGTGAGTAGATACGTCAATTCAGAAGCCTTTGAATTTGCTAATAGCAATTGTGTAAGTTCATCATTTTGTT
The DNA here is from genome assembly GCA_933228805.2 of Hipparchia semele. Lineage (NCBI taxonomy): Eukaryota > Metazoa > Arthropoda > Insecta > Lepidoptera > Nymphalidae > Hipparchia > Hipparchia semele. The sequence continues at coordinate 1,849,676 of OW121725.1, read as the reverse complement.
GGACTGTTATATCCTGTGGATATAGGTAGTCACAGAAGAAATTAATTCAAGTCAAATAAAGTCAAGAAGCGCATTGGAGGGGAAAGTTGAACTTCAAACTGGTTTCCTCGTGTTGTTTTTCTTAACCTTCATAAGTAATTAATGATTATGTAATTGCTTAATCTGCACATAATTATCTCCGAAAAGGCAATGGTCTCCGAAAAGCCTGAGACGGAATCTTGGACTTTTAATTCGTTGAACATTTTGTTACATCGGATGATTAAATTGCTATTAAACTAAATCGGTATTAAACTTAAGACGGATGGATCTTGTCTTTAGCGAATTAGTAACAGAGCTGATTTAAGTGAGTAACAAATTGCCTTAGTAATGCATTATTTTAAGTACCTTCCTAAGGAAATGATTCATTCATCGACCTTTGTGCTATAATAAATCGAAGGAGTCATTCTAATTTGGAACGTTGCGGACGGATATGTAAACAGGTGAGAATAGGTATATCCCAGGAACTCTTATCTGAAGTGTTGACTTGCTTTTATCAGCAGAATTTGCGCTGACTCATATTGTATTGTAGTTTGGAAATAATTCCAAGCCTCAATAGCCCAACGGTTGGAGGTACGAACTGAAAACTGAAAGGTCGCAGGTTCGAACCCCACCCATTTCACTATTGTCGTACCCGCTCCTAGCACCAGCTTTTCTCTTATTTGGAGGGGAGAGATGTTCAGCTTGCCTAGTATTCTTTAAAAAAAAAAAAATATCCAAGGTGAGTCGAACTTGCTCACAACGGGTTCCGTACAATACAAACTCTTCTAGTTAATAACAATATTTTGGTTAAAATAAAAATGGTGCATAGCGCACGCTGAATGTTGTTTATGGATTTATTTGGTTTAGCTGATTGAAACAAAAATAAGGTTGTTGTTCCATGAGCAGTTTTGGCTTGAAACTCATTTATTTCATGATGTTATCCAGAATCCATTTCAGGAAATGCGGCACTGAAGTGTAGACACCAGGTTTCTTGATCCCACATATCGTTGGACCGAAGGACACCACTCCTACCAGAACGTTCTTGGGACCATCCGGTGTGTCGAAGACCTGAAGAAGAGGAAGTAGAATTTAGAAATACAACGTTTTCACACGGAACGCTTTAGTTCAACGTTTTTGAAACGAACAGCTAAGGTGTGGAAGTGAAACACCCTTCCAGCATCCGTGTTTCTTGCTACTTTGAGTACTTTCAAGGCAAGAGTGAATAGGCATCTTCTAGACAAGCGCGCTCCAATCTAGACCTCATCAATGCTTTCCACGACAGATTGTGGTCAAGCGCAAGCCTATTTAGTATAAAAAAAAAAAAATCCGCACAATCCTTAAAGCGTCCTTCTTTGTCTGGTGGGAGACTCTGGCTGTGGCTAGTTACCACCCTACCGTCAAAGACGTGCCACCAGGCCGCCAAATGATTTAGCGTTCCGGCACGATGGCATGTAGAAACCGATTAGGGGTATGGGTTGAATTTACACTGCTTCCAAGCTAGCCCGCTACCATCTTAGACTGAATCGTGACTTACCATCTTGTCATCGAATAAAAAAAAGCGTAGCCGCGGTCTACCCGCGTTTCTCTTTGAGTACGTAACCACGCTAAGAAAAATCTGTCGAGATATCCGGGCCGCAGCCAATAATAAGTATAATGGTAAACCTTCATCATCGGCCCTCCCGAGTCTCCGCCGCAAGCGTCCTTGTTGTGGACCGCGCCCGCGCATATCTCCGTGCTGCCAACCCGGAAGCTGCGGCTAAACACGTTGCACGTGTCCGGCTTCACTATCGGCACCTTACAAGTAAAATAACCAACTGGAGAGAGCGAAGTATCCAACTAAATCAACACCAAATTGCTACTGATCTTTATGCTACGCTTACACGCTTAGCAAGTCTCGACAAGCCCAATCCGGGTTAATGTCTGGCGTTTGTCAAGGCTTGGAGCTTGTGGACGCTTGCCAAGCCTCGGCAAGCATGTAAACGTAGTATTACAGTAACCAGTTGGTGCTGATTTGGTTGTTCACAATACTATCATTATCGCAGGGAAAATACGAGACATGAGCATAGGTAGCGTTGCCAGGCTTCCGGATAAAGCCGGACACAGTCAGGCTTTTTGGTTGAGTGTCCGGCCAAATTAGAAGGTGTCCGGCCTTTCTGACTTTTGTTAAGCTTTTTAAGTTTAACTATTTTTAGGGTTCCGAAAAAAACTTCGGAACCCTTATAGGATCACTCCGTTGTCCGTCTGTCTGTCAGTGTGTCACCACCGTTTTTCTCGAAAACGGCTTATGATCCGAAGTCGAAATTTATACTGAATATAAAGTTCAATGGTCTCGTAGTGTTTTAAGAATATCAAGCTTATAGCTTAACTCAGTGAAAAGTTACAGCTTTAAAACCACGGCTTTCTCATTATTAAAACAAATTAAGGGACATCTTCCAAAAATCGTTTTTTTCCATACCTAATTCTTAGTTTCATAGTAAGTGCCGTTATATTTTACAAACACCAGCTTTAAAGTCTTACAAATGACGAACATATTGATATCTCTAAACATAGTAAGAGTAACTTAAACAGCTAAAAACCAAATAAAAACCTACCACTTACTATGACTTTTAAAGTACTGTAACTGGAGTAAAGTATCTGAAGCTAAAACACACTATCAGATGCATCGACTGAGAGCCGCGACAGATAAGGTTTCACAGTCGTTTGAGATCAGCAGGCCCAGATTTCTATCGGACGTCCGAAGACTCAAGAATGGCCCAAGGTTACGTCCGCGACTACGTCCGATTGTGTGCACAATTCAATGTACATTCACTATCCAGCCGCGGTTGACGCGTCGGATCGTTTGTTCTAAGCCTAACTTTTTAATGCGTCACATCACAGAACTGTCACAACTTTTGTAGACTGACCTCTATAATTACTCTATGATTTGTAGAATAGACCAGGTATGTAATAGAATCTGCAATGGCATATACATTAAGAAAAATATTTTTTATCTATTACCTATCTCTTTAATTAATTTATGCCGTCATATTTTGTATTCACATCACACTATATCACATATCACACTAATTCATATTATAAAGCCGAATGTTTGTATATGTATGTGTGTGTGTATGTTTATTACCTACTCTTATTACTCCTTCACGCCACAACGAATTAACCGATTTGGCTGAAATTTGGAATGGAGATAGCTAATACCCAGGATTAAAACATAGGCAACATTTTATCCCTAAAAATTACAGAGTTCCCATGGGAATTGAAAAATCTTGATCCACGCGGCCGAAGTCGCGGGCATCGTCTGTACTAGACTAATAAATTTACCTTCATTTTTTTGTAGAATAGGTAGATATGTAATAGAATCTGCTATGGCATTTACAATCCAGTGTTAATCATAGATTAAAAATAGAGGTCAACGCAGTCTTATAACCCAGTTGTCAAAAACTGTCATGTCTTATTAAATAATGTTTGAATTGAATTGTTAAAATATTTCGAATGTTCATATAACGATAGGAATTAGGAAATGAGTTTTTGAAAGATGTAACAGTGTTAATGAGAGAAGGATACGTCTATATTTAAAGATGCGAAGAGGTGGTTAGCTAAGGGAAACATCAAGAGTGAAGTGGAATCTTTGGTGGAACATGTCGGAAAGCCATTAATTAAGCAGGAGGTTGACCAGTGCATAGATAACTACCATCCAGTCCAAGTTAAAGCGGCACCTCAGCAGCTCAAGAGCTTGTTAAAAGATGAAGTGTCCATAGCACAGCGGCCGAAATTATTGAAGCAAGGCAATACATTCGTTAAAAAGAAAGATAGCATCGGAGCAAGTAAGGAGATAAAAGAACAGTCGAAGTACAAGAATAGATAGATAGATAAAAACTTTATTGCACACAAGAAAGAAACAAAAATAAATAAAACTTAAAACTACGCATGCAAAGGCGGCCTTATTGGTTGCCTGGTAGAGATTGCTACAAAGCAATCTCTACCAGGCAACCATTGGTGATAGGAGTGAAATGATGTGTGAGGGTAGTATGGTGCAACATTATCTAAGCAATATACATATTTACACTACATAACAAATACTATAATATCTATTTGAACAAATAAAATAAAATAATACATACATACCTATATATATATAAATACATATATATCTATACAAAATAGCGATAAATATATAGTTTAATTACCATGGCATCTGGATATTAATACCTGTTTCAGGCGATTTTTAAAAATATTTAAGGATGGTGAGCTTCGGACGTTATTCGGCAGGGAGTTCCACAACTCCACAGCATATGCTGAGAATGACTTGCCATAAAAATTAGTATTTCTATGAGGAACTTTGAGCTTGTTGTCTAGGCATGAGCGAAGTAGCATGGGACGATCGATGGAAGCAAGAAAGGTGAAACGTTCTTTGAGATAACCAGGAGTATGCGGACTATAGAGGATAGAGAAAAGAGAGAATAATTACTCAGTGGATGGAGATGTACTCTGCAAGTATCCAGGACAATCGTTGGTCATACCCAAGCAATTGGAAAAAGAAATAAACCATAGCAATGGACATTTTTTAAAGAAGAAGAAGAATTGGAAATATGTATAAGACGCATGGCTCAGCTGACCATATTATGAAAAAAAACCAGAGTCAAATAGTCGATAGAGATAGTAATAGTAGGTAAATAGTACTGTAAAGTAATAATGAAGGTGACTGTGTTGAATGAATGTTTGTGTATTAATATAGTTAAGTAGATGTATGTAGTTAGCTTTGTCAACAGCACCGCCAAGTATATTGTATATATACTAGGTTATGTGTTACACTGATAATATGTTTGTACATGATTTTGTTATTACCAACTTAAGAACACACAGTGAACTCAAAGTGAACTTATAGTGAACTTGTTAGAATAAACTAAGGACAGTTATTGGACTGTAAATTAGATAATATAGAAATTAATAATAAGTTTAAGTAATATTACTTATTAGCCCACAGGCTAGATGGTAGTATAAAATAAAGCCACTGTTACATGGTGCTTTATGGTAGGAAAAAAAAAACCAACTTAAGTATACCTATGGTTTTTTAAATTCGAGATCATTCAAATTTTATTTTATTTTGTAAAAGAAATATTAATTATAATAATTTGTGACCATGTATACTTACTAGTGTTTAGATTCCTTATACATAAGATGTCATTCTATATTGGTTAACTTAAGATGTATTACTGTTAAGTATGTATGAAAACTGTATTATTTAACTTAAGGTGTGTTAGTGTTGAGAAGGTATGAAGTATGCGTGGAAGTATGAATATGGTAAAGATGTATGAACGGAGAAGGTATGTCTGGGGACAGACATAGTTGCAGGATGACCGAATGTGGGAAACGGAATGTAAGTGTATGACAGGGATGGATGTATGCGATAGAGAGAGTGGGAAGATATGGAGATTAAAAAAGATTGGCAAGATGGCATACGGAGTTAAGACATGCTAAGGAGTGCTAAAAGTAGTTTAAATAAAAGAAGTTAATATATATTTAGTGTTTTTACTTTGAGCTATTCCCACATTTATTAGAACATATGATATTATTACTTGCTTGTTCAGACATGAAAAGGGTCACAAAGAAAATTCTGTCAAACATAGAGAATCTTTTGATTGACTATCTCGAATGCATTAAAGACAGCTTAGACTTAGTTTTACAAGTTATACATTGCATTATGGAAGTAACTCAAAGAGACAAATAATGGGATGAAACATGGAGATTGGGAACTGTGAGAAAACTACACAACCCCATTGAGTTTGGGCTTGTTTGATTCATCTTGACAAGTACTCTAGTCCTAGATGATATGCAGGGTCTGATGAGGAGACCGGAAGGCGTCTATAGGAACTTCAATAACACTGCGCACTTAAGCTGTCATCTAGTAGGTACCTAATTAATACAATGGTCAAGAGTTTCGGAACCCTCAGTGCGCGAGTATGACTCGCACTTGACCGGTTATTTTACATATTTGTCATGTGTTGCTTTCCGCTGTACTCGTCTCACCTTGTACCGCTGCGCTTGCGGAAGCGGGCTTTTAAAAAAAATTGCCATTTTGTATTAGGTCTAAAAAATAAGGGTGTCCGGTCTTTTTACACAAATGTCCGGCTAAACTGGCTGGCCTGTCCGACTTTTCAGTTTGAAGACCTGGCAACCCTAAGCATAGGTACAATTTGCTGTCATATATTAATACAGCTGTGATAGAATACGGTTAAGGATTTCCACTTCCTTTTTGGGGTCCTAGGGTTCTAATCCCTCTCAGACAAACAACTCTTACTTTGCGCAGTTTTAAGTATGCGTTAATATATCAGTTTTTTTTTGATGGTGAAGGAATACATTGTTAGAAAATCTGCATAGGGTTCTCCATAATGTCAGGCCTGGCGCACTCCGCATTAAACTGTGTCAACCTGAATTGCACTCTATTGTGTGGTTTCAAAAGTCGCTATTTATTTAAATCATTTTGCGGTGTGAATCTTCTGTACTTTTAGGTACTATTGGGTATTCTGTGATAATGTTCTCAAAAGTTTGTGAAGTTTGCTAATTCGCATTTGGTCAGCGTGGTGGTGGTATCTTCTGATGGTGAGAGGAGAGCAGTGCAAAGTGGGTATAGGCAAAGTGTTGAGGTAATGAAGGAACACAATATGTACTCATAACTTCTAAGAATATGTCGGTACCTACCTTACCTACCTAAAAACATGAATGGTGGATTTTTTTATTGATTTAGTAATTAGGGAAATTTGTTTTATGCTAAAAATATATTATGATTAACGGTTTCATGAAATGCGCAGCCGGTCTTTGAACGGCTGGCAGATAATTGAGTAAATAGTTTCTTTGTTATCAGCCAGTATCATGAAATGCTCTAGCATAAATTATTTATTATATCAGTGCCTGGCGGGAAGTTATGTGGAAAAAACGTCTGGCTGCGCATCTCCTGATAAGATTATAACCCAACTGTGCGACGCAAAGGAGGGTAATGTGTTTATCAGTCTATGTATGTATGTATGTGGCGCTCTGGAGACCAAACGCGTGGGCCTATTTTCATAATTTATGTTGCATTGTGTACCTACGAGAGCCACATAGTCACTCCAGTGACTCAGCTCTTAAAAGAGACTAAAAAAAAGAACTTACAGCTACATACTGCAGTAGTTTCGCTCGCTCCTCGGTGGTCATGTTCACGGTGCCCCAGCCCGCCACCGTCACCAGCTCGCCCAGCGCCAGCGGGGCCAGCTGCTCGCCGCGCGGCAGGCATATCGGCGACACGTAGTCTAGCAAAACGTACCGAATACAAAACAAGCCGCTCATCAAATACAAAACACAAAGGCACAATTAAAAAAATATTAAATTAAAAAAAAAAAAAAAAATCCGACTGCGTTAATAAAAACTGAAAGGGGAAAACCAAGTCTTTAATAATATTGATACCCATTATTAGGAAAATTTTATACGATCTAGATTATTTTAATCTAGATCGGTTCAAGTTTTTTCCTTTTCAGTGTTTATACGGGTTTTATACGGGTTTAGACGGAATTTTTTTTGACTTGTTTATTTGAATAACATATTAAAATAGTTTATTTTATAAATTACTTATTTAGTTGTAAACAATTAAAATACGTAATAATAATACTTAATCTACACTATACTGTTATGAAGAGGAAAGATTTGTATTTTTGTGTGTATGTTTGAAATGAATAAACTCAAAAACTACTGGACCGATTTGGCTGAATTTTAAAATGGAGATAGACTATACCTTGGATTAAAACATAGGCTACTTTTTAACCCGAAAAAATTTATAGTTCCCGTGGGAATTCAAAAAAACCTCAATCCCCGCGTACGAAGTCGCGGGTATCAGCTAGTAGGTATAATATAAAACTAATTTCTAAATTAAAACTAAAACGTAAATATCAAAAATAAAAGCTAAATATAAAAAATATCATCTAAACCTTGTCTAAACCACTGGAACGAGGAAAAGTGCCCAGAACGCTGGCGTGTTACCCCGCTGAATGGCCAAACTTATATGCTGGCCGAGGTAACTTCCAGCCCTCAGTGGACTCTATGAGACGGGATGTCAGATCCTTAAAAAAGGATCTAGCATCATCGCCCCATGACCCCGGTTTCACGGGTTTTTGATTATATTCGGGAAGTTTACCATTAAGTTGAACCGGTGAGTCCAGCACAATGATGGCTAAGTCGTTGTGGAACTCCGGCTTGTTGTACTTGGGGTGGCTCTTGATAGCTTGGATCCTGCGATCCTGGAGCGGCGGTGCGCACACATTTAGCTCACAGTCGGGGTTGGTTTGCGTGTTGTGTTCGCCCACACGTATCGTAGTCCTGTTGAAGATCAATCACTTGGTTCACAAGTGTAAATCCTATTAATATTATAAATACGAAAATTTGGATGTATGTTTGTCACTCCATCACACGGCAACGACTGAACCGATTTGGCTGAAATTTACCACAGAGATAGATGATAGTCTGGAATAACACATAGGCTTTTTAACCCGGGAAATAAGAGAGTTCCCACGGGAATAAAAAAACCTCAATCAACGCGAACGAAGTCGTTGAATAAAAATTCTTTTCCAAAAACCGACTTCTTGCGCCACCACGAAATATAAAAAAAATTTTTTGTGCACACGTTTGTTGAAGTCGGGCGGGCTTTAAAAGAAACGATGAAACCGATGCGCGATGCGTGATGCGGTGCAGTGCGGTGGTTCCAAAGTTTGCTCCGGACATACATACAAATTTCGCGCTCTCTCTTTATTATAATAGTATACATTAGTTTAGATATAGAGTAAAACATTTAATTAATAGTCGGCAGGACGAATGTTATATTGGTGCATAAAATCTATTGCGCACATGAAAAAATTCTCTGAATCACTGTGAATGGAGGCGTGACTGTGTATTTTTACGGTATGCCTGATGATTTCGTAACTGTACGAGCTTACGTAATAAAGAATGGGAATTTCGAAAGTGATACTACAAAAATAAAATATTTTTATAAAATCAAAAAACCCGACTGCATAAATAAAAACTGAAAAGGAAAAAACAAGTCCAGTACTTAATTTAGAATTCTGTTAAATCTATATTTATAAAAGCGAAAAGTCACTGACTGACTGATTAAACAAGAGATCTCAAAAACCATTGTACGTTTAATTAGAAAGTAGGTAGTTTATAGTTATTAGGAGATGTCAGCTAAGAAAGGATATTTGGAAATTCCACCCCTAAAGGGGTAAATTAGGGGTTGCAAATTTGTATGAAAGTCCTATGTTTTTGGACTCCAAAAACATAGGACTTTCTTAGGACCTAGGACTCCAAAATTTGGAGTTAGAAACACGAAAATTAAGTAATAAACAAAATAAGGGTTCCGAAGTTTTTTTCGGAACCCTAAAAACAAATATATCAAAAGTTTTTTGAAAATAATCTTTTAAGGGTGTTAAAATAGGGGATGATTACGACTACGAGGATTGTAAGATTACGGATTGGAAAGGATTACAGAGACTCCATCGGGATAGGAAAAGGGTCAATTGTCGGTGAATTATATAATTATTACAATATTAAGGCTTATCCGGGATAGGGGATGAAAGTTTTTGTTGATTTTGCTCCATAACTTCGTCAAATCTAAACCTAAGGAGGTGGGTTGATAAGGCAACAAAATCCGCCCCTCATACACTCGAAAAAAAAGTTCCAGATTTCGACAAATTGTAAATGTATTTATATACTTGAAGATATAAACTTTATTTTAATATAAAGTTTAGGTGATAAAAAAAATAGTAAGTTACAGAAAATATTACCCAAAAAGAGAGTGTTTCTTTTACTTTTCTTACATTTTCATAAATTTTAGTCGTTTTTTAAGCTTTGATTTAATATTTTAGTATGAGGCGCTCCATGAACCATGGTAAACGTAACTGATAATTATGCTCCTTTTTATAAGCTTTTATATGAGTATTAATTTATTTTGGTTCATGGAGCGCCTCATTCTAAAATTTTAAATCAAAGCTTAAAAAACGACTAAAATGTATGAAAATGTAAGAAAAGTAAAAGAAACACACTCTTTTTGGGTAATATTTTCTGTAACTTACTATTTTTTTTTATCACCTAAATTTTATATTAAAATAAAGTTTATATCTTCAAGTATATAAATACATTTACAATTTGTCGGAATCTGGAACTTTTTTTTTCGAGTGTATGAGGGGCGGATTTTGGGCCTTATCAACCCACCTCCTTTGATGATTCTTCTTTTATTATAAACTAGCGGACCCGACAGACGTTGTCCTGTCTTAACTATGAATATTGAAACTCCCCTTTTTACCCCCTTGGGGAGAGAATTTTCAAAAAATGTAAAATACGTAATTCTTTATTTTTGATCAAGAGCCAAAATATCAAGTTTCATAAACATAACTTGAAAAATAACTTGAAGAACGAAGGACTATCATACAAACATTCAACCCCTATTTAATCCCTTAGGGGGTAGAATTTTTAAAAACTGTGAAACACCTACTTTTTTGTTTTCAATTTAAAGCCTAAGTACCGAATTTTATGGGTATAGCTTGAAAAATAACGGAGTTTCATACAAACTTTAACCCCCCTTTTTACCCCCTTGGGGGGAGAATTTTCGAAATATGTAAAATACGTAATTCTTTATTTTTGATCAAGAGCCAAAATATCAAGTTTCATAAACATAACTTGAAAAATAACTTGAAGAACGAAGGACTATCATACAAACATTCAACCCCTATTTAACCCCTTAGGGGGTAGAATTTTTTAAAAGTGTGAAACACTTACTTTTTTGTTTTCAATTTAAAGCCTAAATACCGAATTTTATGGGTATAGCTTGAAAAATGACGGAGTTTCATACAAACTTTAACCCCCCTTTTTACCCCCTTGGGGGGAGAATTAAAAAAAAATGTAAAATACGTAATTCTTTATTTTTAATCAAGAGCCAAAATATCAAGTTTCATAAACGTAACTTGAAAAATAACTTGAAGAACGAAGGACTATTATACAAACATTCAACCCCTATTTAACCCCTTAGGGGGTAGAATTTTTAAAAACTGTGAAACACGTACTTTTTTGTTTTCAATTTAAAGCCTAAATACCGAATTTCATGAGTATAACTCGAAAAATGACGGAGTTTCATACAAACTTTAACCCCCCTTTTTACCCCCTTGGGGGGCGAATTTCGAAAAATCCTTTCTTAGTGCTCGCCTACGTCATAAAAGGAACCTACTGTCAAAATTTCAAGTTTCTAACTTCAGTGGTTTAGGCTGTGCGTTGATCGTCAGTCAGTCAGTCAGTCAGGACAAGCCTTTTTATATAATTATAGATAGACTAGCTGTCCCCTCGCGACTTCGTCCGCGTGGAATTAGGTTCTTTGAAAATCCCGTGCGGACTCCTGATTTTGTCCGAATAAAAGTAACCTATAACACACTGTCTGCAACCATACCCATCAAAGAATCACGTAGATCCGTTGCTCGATATTAACTTGAAAAATTATGGATTTTCATACAAACATTCAACCCCCATTCAACCCCTTTGGGAGTAGAATTTTTGAAAACCGTGAAACACGTCCTTTTTTATTTTTAACTGAAAGCCCAAATACCGAATTTCATGGGTATAACTTGAAAAATGACGGACTTTCATACAAACTTTAACCCCCCTTTTTACCCCCTTGGGGGGAGAATTTTCGAAAAATGTAAAATACGTAATTCTTTATTTTTGATCAAGAGCCAAAATATCAAGTTTCATAAACATAACTTGAAAAATAACTTGAAGAACGAAGGACTATCATACAAACATTCAACCCCTATTTAACCCCTTAGGGGGTAGAATTTTTTAAAAGTGTGAAACACTTACTTTTTTGTTTTCAATTTAAAGCCTAAATACCGAATTTTATGGGTATAGCTTGAAAAATGACGGAGTTTCATACAAACTTTAACCCCCCTTTTTACCCCCTTGGGGGGAGAATTTAAAAAAAATGTAAAATACGTAATTCTTTATTTTTAATCAAGAGCCAAAATATCAAGTTTCATAAACGTAACTTGAAAAATAACTTGAAGAACGAAGGACTATTATACAAACATTCAACCCCTATTTAACCCCTTAGGGGGTAGAATTTTTAAAAACTGTGAAAAACATACTTTTTTGTTTTCAATATAAAGCCTAAATACCGAATTTCATGAGTATAACTCGAAAAATGACGGAGTTTCATACAAACTTTAACCCCCCTTTTTACCCCCTTGGGGGGCGAATTTCGAAAAATCCTTTCTTAGTGCTCGCCTACGTCATAAAAGGAACCTACTGTCAAAATTTCAAGTTTCTAACTTCAGTGGTTTAGGCTGTGCGTTGATCGTCAGTCAGTCAGTCAGTCAGTCAGTCAGTCAGGACAAGCCTTTTTATATAATTATAGATAGATTGTGTACTATTAGAAATATTTTGTCCAATTTTGGTGAAGATCTACTAAATATTATCGGAGATAGAGGACTTAACTTCTCGCGGATAGTATTACAGAGTCATTCTAAACTTTTTCCACGCGGACGAAGTCGCGGGAATCGGCTAGTTAACTATATTGTCTTTAGTGATTTTATTTGCACCGTCATTGAAGCATAAAAGATCAATAGGTTCCAATTGCCTCATTCACCACGATTCGTGATGCAAGACTCGAAGTTCTCCAATCATCAACATGATAATATAGCATTCATCATTGGGAGATTCCAATGATAAATGCTGTTATGCTTCGCTTTGTTCTGCGTAAAACAGCAAGTACTTAGGTAATTCGTTGAGGCTTCCTTCCTGTCCATGACGACAAGGTGGAAACTACAACGATTGCTTCGATACAAATTGAAAATGACCTATATACCTATATTTATTAAAACAAAATAAAAAAAGCCTTTTTTACTATTACCACCTTAATTAATTAGGTATCTACTACATATTATATTTTATTTGAACAGGGTGTCTTCTATCGCAGAAAGAGATTTTATATTTTTATAAAATTTTTATCATTTTTAACCGACTTCTAAAAAAGGAGGAGGTTCTCAATTCGTCAGAATCTTTTTTAGGGTTCCGAAAAAAATTTCGGAACCCTTATAGGATCACATCGTTGTCCGTCTGTCTGTCAGTGTGTCACCACCCTTTTTCTCGAAAATCCGAAGTCGAAATTTATACTGAATATAAAGTTCAATGGTCTCTTAGTGTTTTAAAAATATCAAGCTTATAGCTTAACTCAGTGAAAAGATACAGCTTTAAAACCACGGCTTTCTCATTATTAAAACAAATTAAGGGACATCTTCCAAAAATCGTTTTTTTCCATACCTAATTCTTAGTTTCATAGTAAGTCCCGTTATATTTTACAAACACCAGCTTTAAAGTCTTTCAAATGACGAACATATTGATATCTCTAAACATAGTAAGAGTAACTTAAACAGCCAAAAACCCAATAACAACCTACCACTTACTATGGCTTGTAACTAGAGTAAAGTAGCTAAAGCTAAAACAAACTATCAGATGCATCCGTAAGCCGCGACTGAGAGCCGCGACTGATAAGGTTTCACAGTCGTTTGAGATCAGCAGCAGTATTCCCCCGATTACTCGAAGACGCCTGGACCGATTTCGAAAATTCTTTTTTCGAGCGCGCTCCCGCCCAGTTCAGGTGCTGGAACAATTCTTTAACAGGTAACTGCTGTACGGTATAGACTCACAGCTTGTAGTCGTCGGCTGCCTGCACGCAGTGCGCGGCGGTGACCACGTGCCGGGCCGTGACGAGCGCGCCGCCGCACATCCAGTCCAACTCCGGCTCTTCGGGTGCTGGAACGATGCTTTAACAGGTAACTGCTGTACGGTATAGACTCACAGCTTGTAGTCGTCGGCTGCCTGCACGCAGTGCGCGGCGGTGACCACGTGCCGGGCCGTGACGAGCGCGCCGCCGCACATCCAGTCCAACTCGGGCTCTTCGGGTGCTGGAACGGTTCTTTAATTAATTATCAGATGCTGGTTGATGCCCGCGACTTCGTTCGCGTGGAACTATAATGTATCTCCATGCTAAACTGCCAAATCGGTTCAGTCGTTGCGGCGTGATAAAGTAATCATAAATATAAGTAGGAGGAGGAGAAGGAGGAAGAGGAAGAAGAAGAACTAACATATATTTCTTTATAACGACATAACTACCATACATACGACATATACTACGACTGTATAACGATAGATAAAAAAATAGAACATAACTTTATATTGAAGTTTATTCACTCATTTTTAACGCAGTGGCCGTGCTGTGTGCGTGTGAACGGTGCATGTATAGAAGTGCAATTTAATGCCTATTCTTTTTGCAAATACCTCCTTAACATTAGGTAAGATTGCAGTCAAGGACTGTCTTGTCATTGAATAAAAGAAATGGGAACTCACAGCTATATCCGAGTCGCACGATCCACGGGAACTGGCCAAGAGCCGCGGTGAGCCCGCCGATGATGCGGTCGGAGGCGCTGAAGCCACACTCCAAGGAGTCCAGCGTCTTCCACGCCGGGTGATTCGCTACTCTTCTCCAGAGCTCTATGACGAATACAATCACACTAAGGGCCTTTCCACACCACGTTTCTTAAACGTCGACGGCGCGCTTTTTTATCCTACAGAGCAGTTTGTTGTCCTTTATATCGATACACACGCGCGTTAGCATCGCGTTTGTATCGTTACAAACGCGCGTCAACGGCGCGTTTAAAAAACGTGGTGTGTAAAGGCCCTAATATTATAAAGGCGAAAGTTTGTATGTATGTGTGCGTGTGTGTGTATGTTTGTTACTCCTTCATGCCACTACGAATGAACCGATTATATCCAGTTATGTTGTTAGGGTGGGTTTTGTGCGATATCCGGACACCTGCTCTGCCTACGTCAATCGGTTTTATAGAGGAAAGACCGAATAATATTATAGTTAGGTAGAGCATTAGTTGGCATAGGGGCAGGCCCAAGTTTTTTCAGTAGAGACTAGGAAACCGCAGCGGCACCAATTTGCTTAACCGTAGTTTTATAAATTAAAATGACTTTTTGTATTATTATAAAGATTATTTATTATTAAATATTAAACATTATTAAAGTTAGATTGTATTTTTTTGCATTTTTGAAACTTCATTGTGGAAGCACTGTATTACATAGCATAGTTTTGTTACCTATCGTAAAAAAATTATTTTTTTGAAAAGAGCAACCGCCGAGTTTATTGCTGGCTCTTCTTGGCAGGAAGGGCATTCCGAACCAGTTGTAGATTCATCGACGATTCAAAAGTACTTATAAAAGTTTATTTGAATAAAAAATATTTCTATTCTATTCTAGAGGCCGGCGTTGGCCATTGTGGTTTCTGGACACTTATCACCAAACCTTCTGCCGCAGCAGAAGCCGGTACCAGTTCATACTTCAAGTAGACTTGTCATACACACTGATAGCCATACACAGTTTATCAATTATACTTATAGAATTTAATGGTTCTACAGTCTCTCAGTAAATTAATACCCCAAATGAGTCTTGTAGCTCAAGATAACTTATAATGAAACTTTCAAGACATGGATAAAAAATTACAATAGTAAATTCAATACGTGTGGTACGGTACAGTCGAGCGATCAGATCAAAGTTTGTAAATAATAAGAACTATAAAAGCTAACCAGCTCGGGTGGCTGCAGCTAGTTGAATGAACTGCATGTCTAGAACAACGGTTTTTAAAATTGCGTTCTAAATTTAAATTTCCACTTCATCTACGAATGCGACAGCGAGCAAATCGTCAGCTATCTAACCTTCATGAATGGCAGACTCTACGTACTGAATGAAGCTTCAAGTTTGCAGCGGACTTGAAGAGGCATCCAGTGGCGTACTTGACGGTAAACTTGATCGTGTATGGCCTGCTTCAACTACGGTTCGATGCAAGATACCTACAAGATTCGTGCTGAACTAGCTGACATCCATGACTTTTCCCCATAAATATAAATAAACGGAGTCATTGCGCGTGGCCTGATATGCAATGCATTTGGCATTGCATATCAGGCCACGCGCAATGACTTAGCTCTGACTTAAGATTAGGGTTAAAACGAGACACAAATATGCTTTGACTCAGTGTGGTCTATAGATTTCAGAATAATACTCAAAGCTCGTCACGATGTCATGCCTTTCTATGTAGAAACTTATTAGCTTACTTTAAAGGGAGGACATAATATGTAATTTTCATTCTAAAATGTATTTTTTTTACATTTTAAAATAACAAAAATTATAATGATTTAAGATAAAACGCCTGGATTTAAATGAATGGCAAAAACGTGACAGGTCGAAAAACGCTTTGAAAATTGAGTTTAACTAGAAGATAAGGTATAAATGTCAACTTAATACCGCAAGCCGTTTCTGAGAAAAAGGGCCTCAACATACGTACAGACAGACGGACAACGAAGCGATGCTAGAAGGGTTCCGTATCTTTTCGAAACTCAAAAAAAGGCTATAAAAATTTCATACCACTAGTTTTCACCACTCCACATGACTCCATCTCCACCTCTAACATATTCAAGAAAATATATTACCTACAACTCAAATCGTTAAATAGATGTTAAATGTCGTATCGCGTTAAAAAAAATATCGTTAAAAAAACTTAGCCAAAATAGCTCTTAGTACTAAGCATTATTCTATTCGTTATAAATAAAATAAAATTGAATTATATAAATTATAAACTCGTAAACAGCTTACCGCTCTTAACATGAAGAACAAAGATTGCAAGAAAGAAGTAAATCCGTTGAAAATAAATCATTGTAGGCATAAAGGTTCGTATTATACACGATTAAGATATTTATGTTAAGACGTGGTATTTATATTTTAAAGTTTACTGCAATAATCATTTTCAAAATCGATTGTATCAAACAGCTGGGAGGGTAATACTTTTACCCGCGGATAGAAGTTCGCGACTGTTGATCTGAATTTGTCTTAGATGCAATGCAAGTAAATCGAATGCGGTGAAATGTAATTTGTCACAGAACATTGGATATTCATCCGCGAACATTTAAGGCTGAAGCGGAATCTACACGTTATATATCGTGTTTGAAGTGTGTGTGTGGGTGTATGTGTGAATCGTGCAAAGTAAACCATCTAAATACATAGAATGAATCCTCGTCGTTTACATATTTTTAACCGACTTCCAAAAAGGAGGAGGTTATCAATTCGGCCGGTATCTTTTTTTTTTTCTATGTATGCCCACCGATTACTCCGAGGTTTCTGGACCGATTCACGAGATTTTTTTTTTAATCGACAAAGGAAGCTCGCGAAATGATCCCATAATTTTTTTTACCTTCAACTCCTCAATCCTGATGCTGCAGGGTACTGCCCACTTAAACTGTGAGGATTTAGGAACTTTCATTTGCGAATTGATATTGTTAGTATAAAGCATATTCTACATCGTGGAATTCAAGGTCCTCGCTCTTCAATACTGATGCTGCAGGGGTACTGCCTACCTAAACTGTGAGGATTTAGGAACTGTCGTTTAAGAATTGATATTGTTGGTACCAAGCATATACTACATCATAATGCTCAAGATTCTACCTCCTCAATCAGTTGATGCTGCAGAGTTGGAGGAATTACGAACTGACGCTTTCGAATTGACATTGTTGGTACCAACCATGGACTACATCATGGAGCTCCTAGTCCTAGCTCTTGTGTATTGTTAATAAGTACTGTAGGTACCAAGTGTAGAACTACATTAGTACCGTAGCGTTGGAGGGAGGGGAGAAAGAGAGCAGGAACAAGCTACACTAAAAAGCTTAAAATAAAAATTCTTTTCAAAAAACCGACTTCAAACGCCACTTCAAAGTATAAAAATAATTTTATTTTGTACACGTTTGTTGAAGTCGGGCGGGCTTAACTAGTAACGATGAAATCGATGCGCGACGCTTATCTTATGGTGACATATAAGAGACACGTTTATTGAAATCTAAAATAAGAGACACGTTTCTATTTAAGCCGCCCGACTTCAACAAACGTGTACAAAATAAAATTATTTTTATACTTTGTAGTGGCGTTTGAAGTCGGTTTTTTTAAAAGAATTTTTATCATCCCACTGGTAGACTTTTCATCCTACTGGATGAATGATTTGACTATCCTACTGGGTTCCATTGATCGTAAAACAATTCGACGACATTAACGTCAAATTAAAATGAACCTTAATTGTAGCAAGTAGGTACAAGTGTAGCTATTTTGAAGAGTTCCCTCGATTTCTCCAGGATCCCATCATCAGATCCTGACCTGATGGCCATGGGACCAACTGGGAAGGGTACCCTTTCAAACAAAAAAAAGACGTGTGGCACTCGGGGACTGCCGCGGTAAAGCTATTGCATAGCATTTTTTATCAACGTTGATAAAAAATGCGCCATCTAGCGGCTCACCGTAGAGGAGTCCCGTGTCAGGTTATTTTCGTTACGGAATTTCTGGATTCGGTCCCCACGCTGGCCCGCGATAGAAGCTATGCAATAGCTTAAAAATAATTTTTCAAATCGGTCCAGGTGTTTTTGAGTAATCGGGGAACATACAAAAAAAAAGCTTGCGACGAATTGAGAACCTCCTCCTTTTTTGAAGTCAGTTAAAAATTAATAAATTGCCAAATCAGGCCACGCAGCGTAGGGTGCCATAGTTGCATTTCACAGTATAATGCATACTTAGAAGTGTGTGCACAATATTAATGGCATATCTTTGCGGATACCAAAAATTTTAAATTTTATTGCACAACTTTTTCAGCGTAATTAATATGCATAACTTTGCCAAGTTACAGGTTTTTAGTACCAACAGTCTCTGAGATACGCGTTCGTCTTGTCGTGGCTTGTCGAAACTATAAGGGTTCCTTGTAGTTTTACTACGGAACCCTAAAAAAGAAACCAAGTGCGACTCAGATTCGTGTTCTCTTTTGTTTTTTAACCGACTGCGCGACGACGCAAAGAAGGTGAGAGTATAGGTATGTTTGTGGCGCTCTGGAAACCAAATGCGTGGGCTGATTTTGATGATTCAACCCCTAAAGGGTAAAATAGGGGTTTAATTTGAGTGAAGCCGCGGACAAAAGCTAGAATTTAACAAAGATCATCTTCAATCAAGTGCATCTTGAATTGTAGATTTTTCAGCACTGTGCACTCAGCCGTTGGTTTTTCCAAAATAAATAAAATAAAATTATATAAGCGTACACTCAGCCCCACAAAGGATTTCTGTACTGAACCGACGACCGTCAACATTTTGGTTTTCAGTTTAAACTTTAACCGTTTCGCTATTAACCTGTGTAACTTATTTATTTAACTCATTTCATAAGATTACTTTGAACCCAGTTTGACCCCATACTTAATACTTGTTACTGGTAGACACTATGATATAAATTTTTGATTTTCCGGGGTAGGAATGCTTTGTCAGTCTCCAGAATGCAAGCAATCACTTTGCCAAATTTCATCAAGATCGATTCAGCTGTTGAATTACTTACTTAGCGCTCCAAGTTAGCGTCGTGAGCAAATAGGCACAACTTAAAAATCACTATTTTTGAACATTCCTAACATTTTAATACATATTATGAAAATTTATGTTTGTCGTTAGTGCACTTTGAGAATTTAACCAATTCAAAGTTCAAAGCATTGTTTCCTCTTAGTATGTACAATGTACAAGAGTGAAAATGCTTTCAGTAAATCAGAATCTATTTTATTTTATTTATTAGGTTTACTAACGTTTTTCAAAAGCTTTTAATTACATAATTTACGTGCGCAGTGTATGCAAAATCATTTTAAAGTAAACACTACGTGCAGTTAAATTCATTGTAATAGCGATAGTTAGCAACACAATTGAGTATTCAAATTCAAATTCAAAATTTATTTATTTCATGTAGGCTACCCTGTAGCACTTATGATACGTCACAAATCTACCACCGGTTCGGAATGCAGATTCTGCTGAGAAGAACCGGCAAGAAACTCAGCAGTTGCTCTTTTCAAAAAATAAAATAAACTAATTTTACAATAAGTAATAAAACTAAGCTAAGTATACAGTGCTTCCACAGTGAAGCTTCAAAAATACAATACATATAATCTAACACATGTCAGCATGGGAAGTCAAAGCAGACCCAGCCATTGCTTCGCTCAACCATATTTGAGGGAACGTAACAACGTATTTGGTTGAATGTCAAAATGTGCATTCCATTCAACCTTCCTACATTAATTACAATCGTAAATGTAACATGTAAGGATTAGTGTGATTCATTATTATTTGAGCCAAATTACACTCAAATCGGTTCAGTCTTTACAACGTGATTGAGTAACAAACATCTATCCATCTATACATCCAAACTTTCGCATTTATAAATTATAATATTAGTAGGATAGCAGGATAGTAGGATAATATAGTTTACTGACTTGATTTTATTAAAACTTCATTTACATAAGAAGCCACATGTATGTACATTGTACATCTTCAAAATAAAGCCAAGTACTTAATTTAAAACAATTGTTTGTACTTGAGATTTGTAACTCGCTTTATTTTTTCTATTTGATCTTGTTACATCAATTTTAATAAACCTTAAATTATCTAAAATCATTAACTTCAATAAGACTTGTGATTTTGTGAGTTTTTACACAAAACTACGTTTGTGTAGAAACTCAGTCTTACAGAAGACATTCAAGGTTTGAAAAACAGATTCTGCTGAGAAGAGACGTATAGGAATATATTTGGAATATACGATCCCTACCGCGCAAAAGCTAAAAGACAAAAAATACTGATGAAAATATGATGAGTATAATGTCAGAGTCGATATTTTTTGCAGTTATCATAGTTTGAACCTATTTATAATTCATCAGCCATGAAAAAAACCGCGTTAGGAAATTTCCAGCGTTAATACCTACCTAAAACAAAATGCGAACATAAAATGATAATTTAGGTGTCTGACGTAAAAGTCTTCTTTATAAGGTTTAAAACCTTTTGTTTTTAACAAAGCATAATATTAATAAGTGTATTTTCCCACAACAAGTTTAGATAAAACTGGGATAGTTAGTGGGTAAACATTCATTCATTCATCAATTGATTGACCTCTAACCATCGCCGGCTCACTACTGAGTACAGGGTCAAGCTTGGGTCAAGTAATCACCTACTTCAAGGTTGTAATTATATGACATGTTAAAATAAATTGAAATAGTATTGCTTTAAGCTTTGCTAGTACGAGTATAGGCGGTAGGCCCGGATCTCCTCTTGCATTAGAAGTATTTAGGGTTTATACTGTAGGCCATATCTAGGGTTTAGTCCACCACGTTGGCCATATGTGGGTTGGCAGACTTCATACATCGTTGAGAACATAATGGTGAACTATCAGGCATGCAGGTTTGCTCACGATGCCACCGTTAAAGTAAGTGATATTTAATTGCTTAAAGCAGGTATGTCTCCCTAAAAGACAGAGATCCTGGGATCCAAGCTCAAACCCTGGACTCCGGAAAAGGTGGCAAGTTTTAAGTACTGGGCTGTAACCGCTTTTTAAATAATATTGTCATATATGTGTATATTTTTAACCGACTTCAAAAAAGAAGACTCTCAATTCATCTGAATCTTTTTATAAGTATGTTCCCCGATTACATAAAGACGCCTGGACTGATTTGGACCATTCTTCTTTTATTTGAAAGGATATACTTCCCAGGTAGTCATGGGACTACCTGGGAAGTATAACCATGGGGTTATCAGGTTAGGATCTGATAATGAGATCTTGGAGAAATCGACGGAACTCTTATAGACACATTTGATATACTTTGTAGTGGCGTTTGAAGTCGGTTTTTTAAAAAGATTTTTATGTTTATACCTACTCTATACATAGATAGATATAAAAATTATTTTTCCACGAAAAATTTACAAAAATATGCCTACAAAATAAATACCTAAATCTAAAAATTCTTAATTAAAATAGCCGTGGGAAAACATGGATAGCGGTAGGATATATTGTGTAAAAATAAACGAGTTAAAAAATAGAATAGATAATAAGTATATCACTATATTGACCTTGTATTAATATGTATATGTGTATATATATTATATACCTATATGTATAGTGCTCCGATAACAGAACATAATGCGCAAATTATCATATAATAAAAATAATAATACATAAAACTCCATAATTAGTGTGATTCATTATTATTATCATGGATATTCCGAATCATAATATATATTTCTAAATGGATTCAGATTTCTACGTAATGCTCGCAAAAACAAATAAACAGACAAACTATTATAAACGTGTTTCTAATATTATACCTACTTATCTCGGTTCGCCGTGTTTCCCAATGTCAATAATAAGATTCAAAAGTAATTAAAAGCAACTCTACGTCACCTTCTGCGTTTCTTGACTCCATTACATTGATATTAATAAAATAAAAAAGCTTTAATGTTAAGAGTACCCACAAAGGCGCCAAACCCCCAACGCAATGAGTTAATCATGTGTAATTTAGGAGTTCCTATGACTACCTTTCCACTTTATCATGAGGCCCTGGGCACCACACATGGCTATATTTTTGATCAAGACAAATCAAAAGAGCCTAAACAGTGGATTTATTGGGTACAGTTTAAAAATTCCTCTGGCAAACTTCCATCTCCATCAGCAAACCAGCTCGGTGGTACCATAACTACATTGTCACCATTTTGAAAAAAAAATGTAGTTTTATGGTCCGCCATTTTTTTTCAAAATATTAGCCACGCACGAATTTAATTTACCAAAATAAAATAAAACAACAATTAGTAAAATATTAATCAATATAAATAGAAGTCGGTTAAAAAAGGTATTGAATTAGACAAAATCTACCAAATTTTTGTCATGAAAATTTTGAAATAAATGTAAAATTAATGTGGTGGCATACTTAGTTCATTTGAAACGTCGATGGTTGACGATTTCAATTTTCTACACATTTCGCTCAGACCCTTTAGAAAATATTTAGGTAAATGTATATATCTTAGATATTGTATATCAATGCATTGATACAAGTAAGCATCTCTCAATTATAGAGAAGACCAGATAAGGGGGCGACAGAAACCAGTTTACAAACAACTGAACCGTGATACACACTTTGTTCAAGTTAGCAAGTGCAAACGGTATTCTTTTTAGCAATTATCTAATCTGGTCTAAAGATAATATAAACAAAATAGCAATAATTTGATCAAATGACAATAATTCTCGATACTGTAAAGTGGTAGAACGAACTCAAAGAATCAACCTGGCTGTTTAGCGTGGAAATGCAGTCAGTATTTTTGGCTTCTTTCCACGTGGGCATAACTTGTATGATTATAGGTTAGCTTATGGGTTTTATCGTGTCTTCATACCTACTTTTAATTTTAATTAAGAAATATCTGGAGGGGAATTTTTGAAAAAACCTTATTAAGTTTACCTCCGTCCAACGCTTAGTTTTCTGTGAAATTATTATTATTTTTTGCGACCCGATATACTGGCGTTCCGCGTTTCCTGGTATAGTGATGTCACCGTGATTAAATTAATAGTTTTTAGTGGGTTCTATATTAGTGATCTTTCTTTGGCTGGTCGGGATTGACTTGTGGATACGGCCGGCGCATGTGTTATCGATATTCTGAAGAATTCGACGGCGAATGAAAGACAATATAAAAAACCAATATGATTTTCAAGTGCTTACTGTGTTTTGTTTTTGTAGTGCTGCCTATTGAATGTTGTGAGTATTAAGAAATTTTCTAAATAATCTATAACATACTGATACTAAAATCAACAATAATAAATAATTATTATTGACAGCAAACTTATACTTAACACCCGCTGTTAACACCTCACTTCGATCGGGCAGGGGTAAAAAATGGTTGAATTTTTTGAATATTTAGCTTAGGTCGCTTTAAGAAAAGACGAAATTATAAATTACTTAGCTATTAAATTATCTAATTATCTAAGTAAGTATAGACAAAAAAGATCTCAAAACGTTGTGGTATTGTTAAAACTTAAATAAAGCACACTTTCATAAAATAAAAGCCCATAAGTTTCATAAAGTACAGCACTACACTAGTTGCGAGCTGTTTTTGGAAGATTCATTTGACAATTCAATAACCGGTCAAATGCGAGTCAAACTCGTATACAAAGGGTTCCGTAACAAAAAATGCCGAAAGATACACGTTTCTAGTAGGGGAGCCCCCTTTAACTTTTAATTAATTTTTATTTGTTATTATAGCCACAACACGAATACCTATTCTCTGAAAATTTTAACTCTCCGTCTCCTTGGCGCTGTGGTGAGCACTGTTATCTTATAACTGGGAGGTCTCGGGTTCGATTCCCGGCGGGGGCTATTTGGGAATTTATAATTTCTGAATTGTCTCTGGTCTGGTCTGGTGGGAGGCTTTGGCCGTGGCTAGTTACCACCCTACCGTCAAAGACGTGCCGCCAAGCGACTTAGCGTTCCGGCATTATGGCGTGTAGAAACCGATTAGGGGTATGAGTACACTGCCCCATACCCCTACAAAGTTAGCCCGCTACCATCTCAGACTCACCATCAGACAGACAGACCATCAGGTGAGATCGCAGTCAAGGACTATCTTGTCATCGAATAAAAAAAAATTCGCTGAATGAGCAAAGATTACTGCGCCTTACATTTGCATCGATTCAGGAATACCTTGGCAAAATATTTAAGGTGCTCCTAATTCAGCTCTTAAAAATGAACGGTAGGTAATTAGACCATTCATAATCGAAATTCTCTAATCAGAGGCGAATCTAATCCAAGAATGCGTTATTAATAGTTCTCAAATACATTGACGTTAATTGATAATTTACTGCTAGAGTAATGAGGATATGTGATTAGGATTAACACAAAGCCATTAATTACTCTTTGATTAAAATTGGATTACAAGTACAGACCTTTCCAACGTTATCCCACGTAATGGGATAGACGAGTAAAAAAATATTATCCCTCCTTTACGTGTAAGGGAAGGGAGGTACCCAAAAAATTGCTTTTTTTCAAAATATAGAACAATTTTTTCAGCGTAATAAATTACACAGCCTTGCCAAATTATAGCTCTCTAATATCAATGGTCTCTGAGATGCGGACAGACAGACAGACAGACGGACTTGGCGAAACTATGAGGGTTCCTTGTTGAACGAGCGAAGCGAAGTTCTCTGAGTCAACTAGGGCGCTTGCCTACTAGACAGAGAAGTGTGTTCGTCTAAATGTCTGTCAGAGCCCTATAACTTTTGAATTACTGAACGTAATTACTTCAAATTTAAATATAATATGTAAACTGATGGCCTTCAGCCGAACATTGTATAAAAAAATATAAAAAGCTTTATTTCAGGGGGGCTCTCATAGAAGCGTATTTGAAGTAAAATCTTGTTTGTTGCTCTACATAGACTTGCGATATATCTTTTTAAAGACGACTTTGAACAGAGTACAAAAATATATTTTTTTTAATTTTTCCCTAAAAATTGACCAAATCGGGGGGTTTCAAAGTGGAGATTTTAATTTGAGCCATATGTCAAGAATTACTGAATATTAGAACGTGAAACTTGGTTGAAAATTCAGTTATATCCTGTACTTGAACAACAAATACTAAAATTAGATAAATGTTATAAAGAAACGAAATTATTTAATTTTAATGCGCCATCTATTAGCATTATTGTGAAGCTAATAGCTTCACTATAATGCTTCACTATAATGCTTCACTATAGATGGCGCTGTGTCAGTAAAACAGTTTTATGTCAACTATTTTTTTTTTATTGCGTCTAATGTTAAAAGTTAATTATTACAATATATAATTAAAACTTTTGGGAATTATGGGATATCGCGAGGTCTCAGTTCGGGGCGAACCACTAGTGTTAATCAAAATCATCATCAAATCATTGAGGCAGCTTTTCGGCAATGACCAGCTAATTGCGAGAAAGCTGAAGTGTCATTGCACAATTTCAATTGCGATGATTGGCTGAGTTTATGGCTTTTTGCTGCAGTGATACATTTTCGTCAATAAGCGTCAGCCAATCAAAGGTAAATAAAAACGTCATGTAGTGGATGTCATTTTTCTGCAATCTCACCGTGGTTTGTAACTTTAAAACATTATAGGTGGACTAAGTTTTCAGAAATTTGCATAAGTTCATTGTACTTATTAATTTAGAACGCTAAAATTATAATTATACAATGCGGGTGTTCACATAAACATATACCTACCTACCTGAGTAACTTTGTGTTTCAAGCGTGGACGCAAGATAATTTGGTGGTTACAAATGCGATTTTCCTCAAACAATAAAATTATTGTTTATTACTTACTTAAATAAATTAAAATTTATGCCATTTAATTATCTTCCAAGAAACCACATCCACCAACTCAAACCGCATATAAAAATACGCAGATTAACTTAGCTTAGGTCATAATATTTGTATTCACTTTTACAACAAAAATAAAAAAAGACGTGTGGCACTCGGGGACTGCCGCGGTAAAGCTATTGCATAGCATTTTTATCAACGCCATCTAGCGACTCACCGTAGAGGAGTCCCGTGTCAGGTTATTTTCGTTACGGAATTTCTGGATTCGGTCTCCACGCTGGCCCGCGATAGAAGCTATGCAATAGCTTAATAAAACAGTACCTAAATACTTAATTATATTTGAGTACTTATTGATCCATAAGCCATATAGGATTCTAGGATCAGATAGAGCTTCTACCTGATGATTCTAGCCAAAAGAAAAATCGAATTTTGTCACCCTTCTATTTCAGTCTGAACTATCTACATATTCCAGCTCGCACAACTTTTCTTATCTCGCATTGCATGAGCTAAACTAGTTTAGATGTGTTTAGCTTTAGTCCGAGAAGTCTCGGCTAACGCTACGGTCTACGGCGCGTGGGTCAAAAGAAACAAAAAGGGGCATTTAGAACTTCTTTTTCTAAGAACCTTTTCATTTTAAAATTAAAATTAGACGTAAACAAAGCTATTAGGAATACCAATTATTACCAACATATCTCAGGATGTACTTTTATCATATTCTACGCATTTTTATTTAATTAATCAATTATATAGTTCAAATGCCTATTTACCTACTTAATATAGATACCTAATAATAACTATTAACACGTTTTATAAACACATTGCATGCTTACCTACTTTAATGGCGTAAAGTGTATTACGTGATAGGTAATAGATATGTATTATGTGTTTCTAATTATATTTATTTTTATTTAAAAGGTTATTTATGTATAGTAAATGCAAATCTTTTAGTGATAGATAGATAAATCTATTGTATCTATTGCCGTAATTATAACAAATAATAAAAATAAAGTAAAATAAAAAAATAAAGCCGGGCCCCCATACAAGATTGATGCGTGATATTTTCGGCGTTTTTTACTCAACAATCGCTATTACGATGGTATCCTATATTTGCATACAAATGTAAGTCCAACTCGCATTGAGAGGGCATTGCAATCCTTAAACTAATGCTATCATTTTTATTACAATCCCACAGCTGAATTAACCACGTATCTTTTATTGCTCTTTTAAACCAAAAATATATCTTTTAAATTCCAGTGTTCGAAGGAGAAACTTGCACGGATAGCGACCGACCGAGCACTTGCAAGAAATTGTCCAAATGTACCCACTTGTTAAATGAAATCAAACACTGCGGTAACCCCATGCCTCCACACATGAGGAGAAAGCTACAGAGGCTTGGATGTGGCTTTCAATTCGATGAACCGCTTGTAAGTGTATGAACCCTTAGAACTTCCTCGTCATCCAAGTATGAATAGAATAGAATAATTTTTTATTCAAATAAATTTTAGAAATCGAATCGTCAAATGAATCTACCACTGGTTCGGAATGCCTTTCCAACCGAGAAGAACCAGCAAGAATTTCGGCGGTTACTCTTTTAAAACTATAATAATATGTAATGTTTGTGTTTCCAGTATAAACAACAATTTATAAAATTAGTATGTAGTAAATAACAACGTTTTATAAAATTAGTAACTAGCTGATAGTGAACATTGAATAACAATGAAAGCAAAGCTAAAGGCACAAACCACAGCGGTGTAGAAATATTTTCAGTCAAGCTTGATGCTTATAATAAGACAAAACTAAACGAGTTTACTTCTTATTGCGCTTATTTCTCCGCTCTGTTGGCTAGTTTTGAAGTTGGAGCACATAATAAGATGGTGTTGGATCACACATTATAGGATCTTGATGTAATTTTGGCAACGTTGGCCAGCATTTACTGAATGCTTAAAAGATCCATCAGAATTCACCACTCTCTATGGAATTTTCCAAAAGTATGATTCTAGTGGACGAGTTTATTTTTCATTCTATTACTTTATTTATTAACGCCTAAACTATTTTAGCAGAAGTATAATCACACACTTTCAGGTATGTTGCGATTCCAGCTCGAATACTTTCAACGCACATAAACCATTCACCTCTAGTCCAAGCCATCAATGGGGATCTCACGAGTACGACAAAGAGGATCGATACGACAAAGAGGATCGATACGACAAAGAGGATCGATACGACAAAGAGGATCGATACGACAAAGAGGATCGATATGAAAAAGAGGATCGATATGACAAAAGACCTTATAGTGGCCAAAATGAATGGTCTACTTTCAAACCTAATCGTAATCCATGGATACCAAGTGGAAATCAAGATCCTTATAATACTGGCGAAGGTAATAAAGAAAGAAATAAATTATCATATAGGTATTTATAGAACTTGTAACGCCAAACTCTATATCAAAATCACATTAGATGTTCGTAGGCAAACGAGGAAAGGAAGAAATACAAAAGAACAAAAAATGGCACCCTGCGGGATGCCTTTTTAAAACTAATATGGGAGACAGTTTTCCAATCATGTTTAATTTTTATATTCTAGCATTTAACAACTCTTTCCAGAGCTACATTCTTATTTAGGTTTGTAGCAAGTGATATTAGTGTAGATTTCTTACCATTATCTCTTGTTTAACACAGTCGAAAGCATTCGATAAATCAAAGTAAACCTCAAGTGTATCACGTAAGATTCAAATATTTGGTCAACACTAGCAGCGATTATCGAGCATCCCAAAAAGTAAAAATCCTCATTTTAGCAAGGTCTGTTTTAATTTAATTTTATAATCTAGACTTAGTACATGTGATATTTTTAGTTACAGACACATACACTATTAGTAATGGTGGAGGAAACAGGGATGACATTAATAAATGGGATACTAGTCAAAATACTGCCGATAATTCTATAGAAAGGACACCAAATCGAGGAGTTCATCGCAATATTAATCTTCTGCCAACCCAGTGCGGGGCTATTGAAAGTGAAAGGATATTTGGAGGCAATAGAACGAAGCTCTTTGAAATGCCCTGGATGGTTCTTTTATCTTACGATTCAGGTAACATAAAGACTTCTACATATATATGATTGTTTATTTTTGGGGTTTTAAATTACCAAAATCACTCAAGTTATAGACAGAAACAGTTGGGATGAATTTGATTGAAAGCCCGTCTAGGGTTAAGTGGACATTACATGAAATATTCGATACCATTTTGATATCAAATTCCAGCACGAGGCACCAAGCTGAGTTGTGGAGGAACCTTGATAGCTGAGCGATACGTCCTAACTGCTGCCCATTGTATTTCCTTCTTGGGCACGAGATTGAAGCTTCGGACAGTCATACTGGGGGAATACGACGTGAGGCGAGACCCGGATTGCGAGAGAATGGAGGGCGAATTGTTCTGTGCACCCAAAATTCGAGTAAGTAACTGTATTAATTGAATCAATGAATGAAATATTCTTTACTGTACACCAATTAAACAAAAAGAAACATGTTGTCATCTTCCACCCTTAAACTTAGCATGAAAGTGATTCTCAATTGGCTTCAGTACCTGTCAATTAACTGATTGGCTGCGTTTATGGTATTTTTAGGCTCATTAAAATGGTCTTAATGAGTAGGTATTAGATAAATGATGACAAAAATCGAGAAGGATCTGATGATGGAGCAGAAAACTGGGTAACAGGATGTCAGGTATATCATAGGTATATACCTAGTCCTAGTTCTACTATAGATTCACATGTCGGGGGTTTTTTAAATTCTCAATTTATACTTACTTGTGGTTTGTCGTATCTTTATTGCGAAGGCTACACGTACATCACGTGACGTCAGTAATAATATTAATTTATTAAATACAAAGTTGTAATGAAACTTAACAATATTTTTTTTAACTAGCCGTTTTCCTACGTAGATTTGTATATACCTAATTGTAGATAAGTAGTCAAATATTTTTCCTCTTGCATCATTTTTATAAACTGGTTTTAATTTTAAAAAGCTGCAAATGTGGCATTTTGCCGAGTTCGAATGTTTAGTTGAGGTCGAAACCTGTTAGGACTGTATGTTATGAGGTAAAAACAAAATATTAACCATCAATTTTGTACCTATCTATTTAGTTTTTAGGGTACCATACTCAAAGGGTGCCAACTCGCATTGTCGCGACAATGTGGCCGAGTAGTTCGTTGAATCGCGATGTCCATTGTCCATCCTTGTCTAACAGCTAATGTCAGACAAGAACGTCGCGTATAACAGTTTTATCGCGATAAGGATTTTCGCAGGAAAATGACGTAGCTGCACCATAAGTTGACTGCTAATGTAGACAAAAACATCGTGTATAACCGAACACGATAATTTTATCGCGACAATGCGACACGAATTTTCGCACGATAATGTAGCCGCACATTATTATGCTACTGCTCCACCTGCATTAATATTAGTGTAAACGGCTGCGCTCAAATGGCCTTAATAAGGGCATAAAAAAATGCGTTAATTTACGCGGTACGGCGCAGGTGGAGCAATAGCATTATAGACATAGGCTACATTTTAATTTTTTATACGAACAAAATCAATTCCGTCCGTCGGATTACAGTTCTTATTATTAAAATCCTTCCTTGTTTTTCAGAATGTTGCAATAGAGACCCTCATACCGCATCCAGATTATTCCCCGCAGCAGTTGGGAGACGACATCGGTCTCATAAGATTGGCAGAACCAGCAGATTTTTCTTTAGGTGAGGTCTACAATAGGGAATAGGTATGCGTTGTCGACACGAAATCACCGTCAATTTTTAAGGTTCCGCACCCAAAAGGTGCCAACGAGACCCTATTACCATATTACTAAGCCTCTGTTGTCTATCTGTCCGTCTGTCAGCGGCTGTATCTCATGAACCGTACTAGGAATAATCCTAGTACGGTGGCAATGAACGGTGGCTATAACAACAGATAGGTAATAAAGATATATGTATATTGTTTTCAATTATATTTGACGGACTGACGGACGGACGGGTACGAAACTCTGATAAAGGAAAAACGTCACAACCCTTAACACGGACCAATACCATAAAGACTATAAAAGCCATAAATTATTTTTCAGACAGCATGAAACCCATTTGCCTGCCGACCTCCCCCGAGCTGCAGGCAGAGAACCTCGAGGGGCTGAACGGCGTGGTGGCGGGCTGGGGCGCCACGGAGGACGGGCTGCAGTCGCCGGTGCTGCTCAGCGTGGACCTGCCCATCATCTCCAACGCAGACTGCCAGGCGATATACAACGGGTGAGCTATTGACTGTAGACTGCAGCAGAGACTGCCAAGCGATATACAACGGGTGAGCTACTGACTGTAGACTGCAGCAGAGACTGCCAGGCGATATACAACGGGTGAGCTACTGACTGTAGACTGCAGCAGAGACTGCCAGGCGATATACAACGGGTGAGCTACTGACTGTAGACTGCAACAAAGACTGCCAGGCGACATACAACGGGTATTCTACGGCGGTATACAATTTGGCGACCTTATCGCTACATAGCGATCTCTTCGGAAACCAATGGTGTAAAAGGACATAGCTAAAGATACTAGAATTATAATTTTTAATATATTATAATTTTGCAAACTAATATTGATGCTCGTCATTTTAACTTGATTTGAATTTATTAATAGACTTCCAACAAAGGAGGAGATCTTCAATTCGTCGGAAAATCGAGGAAACTTCAAATTTTATAGGCACAATTGATATACTTTGTTGGGGCGTTTGAAGTCAGTTTTGTAAAATTAAAAAAAATTCAAATTCAAAATTTATTTATTTCATGTAGGCTAACTTGTAGCTCTTATGACACGTCATAAATCTACCACCGGTTCGGAATGCAGATTCTGCTGAGAAGAGCCGGCAAGAAACTCAGCAGTTGCTCTTTTCAAAAAAAATTTTTTTTTACAAAGCTAAGCTATGTATACAGTGCTTCCACAATAAAGCTTCAAAAATGCAAAAATGCATACGTAGGTATACCAATCCAACGCATGTCAAGATGGGCAGTCAAAGCAGACCCATTCCCGTTGGTGGCACCCGTTCACGAGCAAAAATATTTTTTATGTTTTTTTTGGAAAATAATGTTGACGGTCGTCATTTTAACTTGATTTTTTCATTCATATTCATATTCATTTATTTTTGCACTCCAATGTCATAGGTAGGTACAATGATTCTTAAAAACTAGAGACTACCCTTTACATCAGAACCCCATTTGAATATATCTATTTCAGATCGCCTCGTATCAGCAGCTCGCAGGTGTGCGCGGGAGGGGTGTTAGACAAGGATTCCTGCGGGGGAGACTCGGGCGGTCCCCTCATGTACCCGGGCAGGACGGGGGCGGGTCTTCGATACGTGCAGCGTGGGGTGGTCTCCTACGGCTCGAAGCGATGCGGTCTAGGAGGATTCCCAGGGGTTTACACGAGGGTTGCCAATTACATGGATTGGATACTGGACAATATACGTGGATAACAATACTCAGTTATTATTGTAAGGTAGATTATAAAATTAGGAATTAAAGGCAGAATTAATAAAGAAATGCTAAAACAAAACGAAAAAATGAAATGATGGGATCAAAAGCAATACCTACACTTCAAGTTGTTACGAGTATGGAGTATAATAATGAAAGCATGTTCTTTATCTCTGGATATCACCACCAAAAAGAAGGACTCACCTCGCGATATGCAATTTTAAAAAAAAATCTAGAACTGAAAACCCCAATAAGTAAAAGTGATCAATAAAGACGACTCAAGGGAACATTACAAGCACTGAAAGAATAATAAAAAGAAATACATAATATATTGTTTAAAGGAAGAAAGGCAAGAGATTTACAACATCACTTGAAAGATATTATCTTTGTAAAGAAAGTACATATGAAAGAAAATCAGCAAATAAAAAACTCGAGTGCGATGAATAAACGAATCTTTCTATCCCTTTTCGGGGTTTTGTCTGAGATCCTCTTTTTATTTTGTACTATAAGTTTTTTTTAAATCTTCCTACCTATAGTTATATTAATGTAAATAATTATGATTATAATCAATCGAGCCAAAAACTCGTTGGTTAAGATTATCTATCTACTAGTAGTGTCACAATTTTTATTCCCACATTGAATTAATTTTAGTTTTTTAATTTTTCAATATTTCTGGAGTATTTACGGTGAGATTAATACTATAATACAAATTAATTTATTAATCAATCTATTTCCGTTCACTGCCCGGGATACCCTCACGACAACTAGCCACGACATACATTTCGTTTTCATCATTTTATCCAAACTTTGATAAGTATAGTAGTTCACAGGGTTCACTCTATGTAGGTCAGCGACAAATTGATCGGGTGAGAGAAGTTTTTCTTCTTTTTTGTAATCGATGACAAGATAGTCCTTGACTGCGATCTCACCTGATGGTAAGTGAGGATGCAGTCTAAGACGGTAGTGGGCTAACTTGGGAGGGGTATAAATTCAACCCATACCCCTAATCGGTTTCTACACGTGTCGGAACGCAGCTGACAGCTCATTAGGAGATTTAAAGATTGAATGATAAATAATTATTTATGAAGTACAATAAATTAAATTCTGAAAATGTCTGAGCCCAGCACGCAGCAGTAAAAGCAGTAATAATAATAGATATAATAGAGATCAATGGTGAAGTGATTATTTGCTCTTGATCATTGATGTCGATTGTTGTCTCGGAGGAAAAAAAATTTTCTAGATTGTTGTCGATTATCTAGTTGTGACAATCCAAGAGAATGTAATCACTCCGTGGTGACAATTTAATGTCAGTGATTCAACAACAAATATTAAAACTTTGAACTACATTTAGGAAACAATTTCACATTTATAACATGATTCAACCACGCAGGATCGACCGGTATAGGTAAAAACTGTTAAATGCCCGGCTGCCAGTTCAAGTGTATCCAGAAACAGAATCAAAGCGATGACGGGCTCGAGGCCGGCCAGTCGCACAGGGCAGCCGCGCCGGTACCCTCGGGGTGTTTGCTTAGAGACAATGCCCCTGGAGCGTCCGCAACTAGAACTCAAGAGGAAGTTACGTCGGGACTGGAATCCGGGCGAGGAATGAGAGCACCACCACCTGATGATGTTAATCCTATTAATGTTATAAATGCGAGAGTTTGTATGTTAGTTACTCAATCACGCCGCAACGACTGAACCTATTTGGCTGAAATTTGGCACAGAAAGATTATAGTCTGGAATAGTACATAGGCTACTTTTTGTTCCGGGAAATAAGAAAGTTCCCGCGGGAATTAAATACCACAACAATCCACGCGTACTTATCTAATTTTTTTTTATTCAATGAAAAGTTAGTCCTTGACTACGATCTCACCTGATGGTAAGTGACGATGCAGTCTAAGATTTAGATTTTAGATTTTATTGTAACATCTATATACCTACTGTACTCACAAATGAATAAATGAATTATGAATTAAAATGGTAGCGAGCTAACTTTTAAGGGATACGCCAGTATCCATTCGCTTAATCGGTTTCTACACGCCATCGTGCCGGAACGCTAAATCGCTTGGCGGCACGTCTTTGACGGTAGGATGGTAACTAGCCACGGCCAAAGCTTCCAACCTGTCCAGACCAGAGAGAATTCAGAAATTATAAATTCTCAAATTGCCCCCGCCGGGAATCGAACCCGAGACCTCCCAATTATAAAACCCCTGCGCTCACCACTACGCCGGGGAGGTCGTCGAACGACGATTCGAAAGCACTTCATAAAAGTTTATTCGAATTTAAGAAAAGTTTATTCAGGAAGTTTAAATAAACTCCTCATTTCAGTTATACCATTCAATGAAACGCAGACTGTCGGCGGCGTGGAAGATCGTCAACAACTTGTGGAGGAAGACCGAAGACCCGTACAACTGGCAGCTGCTGAAGAGCATCAGCATGTTCACTCTAGCGCTCAAACTGTTCCACGACCTGCACCGCCACATGAACAGAGAATCTGTTTGCGATTGATCAAACAATAAAATCTAATGGCTTTTAAATTTTGATTTTGACGAAAAATTCCGTTATTTTTTTGTAAGCGTCGAGATAACTGACCCAAGTTACCGATCATCGTTAAATTTCTCCAGCAATTAGTACCTATTTAATACTATTCAACACCTTTTTTATTTAATACCATTTCATGACAAGATAGTCCTTGACTGCGATCTCACCTGGCGGTAAGTGACGATGCAGTCCAAGATGGTAGCGGGCTAACTTGGAAGGGGTGTGGCAGTGTACATTCAACCTATACCCCTTATCGGTTTCTACACGTCATCGTGCCGGAACGCTAAATCGCTTGGCGGCACGTCTTTGACTGTAGGGTGGTAACTACCTTTGTTTAAATATTTGGTACTTAATTATTAACAGAGAAATTTAATTTAATTAGTAGTCAGTCATTCTGACGTGACTTTAACGATGCAGTCTAACATGGTAGCGGGCTAAATTGGAAGGTGTATGGCAATGTTAATTAAACCTATGGGTTTAATTAATGCCCTGCAATGTTAATTAAACCTATGGGTTTAATTAACATTGCAGGGTATGCCCTGCTATCGTACAGAACGCTAAAACGCTTAGTAACACGTCTGATGGTAAGGTGGTAACTAGCCGTTGATCCATTGCTGAATTACTGCGCAATTGAAGAACAAACCAACAAATAAACAAACACACGTTCGCATTTTATAAAAAGTGCCTGATAAAATAGCAGAGCAAGTGAGTTCCTTAACTTATTAAACTACTTTTCATTTAAGGAGTAATCTTACTTAAGTGGACGGAATCAACCAAAGAGTCAGTGGGAAGAACCTACAGCTTTGCCTCGACCCTCGTACTTAATTTAAATACCAAAGAATTTAAACAGAAAATCTTAATGAGTGGTACTCTGTATTTTTTTTTAAAGAAACTAAGCTGAACTCGACTTATATTCTCTTACTGCCTCGTTGGTCTAGTATAGAATAGAATAGAATAGAAATATTTTTTATTCAAATAAACTTTTACAAGCACTTTTGAATCGTCAATGAATCTACCACTGGTTCGGAATGCCTTTCCTGCCGAGAAGAGCCAGTAAGAAACTCGGCGGTTGCTCTTTTCAAAAAAAAAAAAAATTTTTACAATTGTTATTGAACACAGGATAGTTATTACTGTCTTATGAATCACTGGAGCGAATTATATCCACGCTTTTTTATCATTTACATAGTCTTCAATTGTATAATATGCTTTTTTCATGAGAGCAGATTTAATTGATTTCTTAAACTTGTGTAGAGGCAAGTCTAAGATTGACTGTGGAATTTTATTGTAAAACGTCACGCCCATTCTCACAAATGTCTTTTGGACCCTCTTGAGGCGCAGCCCAGGAAACATGAGCCTATTTGGATTTCTACTTGGTCTATCGGACAAATCACTCTTTTTTTTGTAACTCAAAATGTTTTGTCTGACAAATATTATGTTGTTATAAATAAATTGTGAAGCTACTGTAAGAATGCCTATCTCTTTAAATCTTTCTCGAAGGGAATCCCGCGGCCTCAAATTATAGATTGCGCGGATTGCCCTCTTCTGCAAAACAAAAATTTTTCCAATATCGGCTGCCTTACCCCATACTAAGATTCCGTATGACATAATACTATGGAAATATGCAAAATAAACAATTTTTGCAGTTTCTATGTCAGTCAACTGTCGAATCTTCCTAACAGTGTGGTAGTGGTTAGCAAGTTCGACTGCAGATGACGAAGTCCCGGGTTCGATTCCCGGTTCGGGCCAAAAATGTATTGGATTTTTCTGTCAAGAAATTCTCAGTACTAGCCCGGAGTTAGGAAGTTGGCGGTGAGTCACCCCCGTGCCTAGGAGAGCATGTAAAGCTGTCTGGTCCTGCACCTGATCTCTTCCCGGTAAGGGAATAGAGAGTGCACCTGTGTTTGCACACACACTTGTGCACTATAATATCTCCCGCGCAGATGGCTAATGACCGAGGCCTGTAGAGGTCCATGCAGGAGACCTATGTCCAGCAGTGGACGTCTATAAGTTGAAAAAGAAGAAGATGGCTAATCTCTGTGGAGATTGAACACCGTGGCCAGATTCGGCCGCGAGGACATAATTCTTTTACTTCTACTACCCCTCCAAATAAGCGAAAAGCTTGTGCTATAAGTGGGCACGAGTACAACAATAGTGCAATGACCGGGGTTCAAAACTACGACCTTTCTTTAATTAGATCCCGGAAAAATTACTTCAAACAATGCGTTAAAAGCAGCGTAAAACCCATTTATAAAGTCGAGGTTATCACGAAGTTAGTGACTTTCTTAATGTCAAGTTGCAAGGAATCAATCGGCTTGGCATCCAGCTACCCACAAGATAGTGTAATGAAGGTAATAACTTTAACTTGTTACATTGACCTGTAGCTCAATATTAATATTGGAATATTTTGTTATGACAAATGTAAATTGAAAAACAACCCCGCAATGTGAAATTTAAAAAATATTATATTTGAATGATTTGAAGGTTACGGTAGTAAAAAAAAAAAAAAATTGTGGTGGCGGCCATCTTGGATTTGAAATTTATCAGTATAGTATTCTACTAGTCAAGCCCTTTCATTGATATCCATATTGAGGAAGTTTGAAA
The DNA here is from genome assembly GCA_933228805.2 of Hipparchia semele. NCBI lineage: Eukaryota > Metazoa > Arthropoda > Insecta > Lepidoptera > Nymphalidae > Hipparchia > Hipparchia semele. Next base: position 1,811,746 of record OW121725.1, on the reverse strand, counting down.
AAATATATAATAGCCAAGAACACTCCCGACAAACAAAAAAAACAAACAAAATCAAAATCGGTTCACACACTCACACACAGAGACATGTCAAACTTATAACACCCCATCGTTTTTCGTTGGGGATTAAAAAGAGCAACTGTTGATTTTCTTGCCGGCTTGAATTCTGAAAAGGAACAAACAAGTCAATTTTTTTTACTTTATGGTCTACCTACCACTGTCACTGACTGCATCATCACTTATCATCAGGTGAGACCACAATCAAAAACCTGTTATCGATTAAAATAGCCGGCCAAGTGCGAGTTGGACTCGCTCACAAATTAGGTTCCGTATTCCTTAAATAACAATTTATACGCAACAACATTTGCGTATTTTAGTGAAATAAAACAAAAAATGAGCGCCAGACCAACAATTCTGCGCCCTCTGAGGATTATTTTTATTATTTGTTGCCTGAGCATAAAGTAGTATCTGGCCACAACCCTTATAGGATATTTGTTATTCCTTTGTTGTCTTTGTCTTATTTATCTGTCTGTGTGTTAAGGCCTTGTTTCTCAGAAACGCCTTAAGATTGAAAATACGGAGTACAAAGGTCAATGGTCTCATAACGAAATTTCAACGTCAAAATTTCAAGTTAAAATTTTAAAAAAGTTACAGCAGTCAGTTACAAAATTTCCAATGACGTTTTTGCCATTCCTTTAAATCTAGGCGTTCTATTTAATAAAGTAAAATAAAATTTTATAATGTTATTTTAAGATTTAAAGAAGTACATTTTATGGTGAAAATTATATACGACTAGCATTTGCTCGCGGCTTCGCTCACGCCCTTAGGGTTTGAATTTTTAAAAATTCTTTCTTAGCGGATGCCTACGTCATAATAGCTGTCTGGATGCCAAATTTCAGCCCGATCCGTCTAGTGGTTAGGGCTGTGCGTTGATAGATCAGTCAGTCAGTCAGTCAATCAGTCAGTCAGTCACCTTTGCCTTTTATATATTTAGATGTTGTCCCTTTTAAGTAAACATATTATAGTGACGAGCAACTATGGAACCCTAGTCCCTACACTGCGCGTGGCCTGACATGCATTAGACCCCCATACATGTGTTCATGGAACTGTAGGACTCTATAGTAGACCGATGGATGGACCGACAGACAGTGACAGGAGTCCTAGTAATAGGATCCAGTTCTAGCGCAAATTTGGAGCGGAACCCTAATTATCGCATAGTAAACTTTTTGCCAAAAACAGACAAGTTATTTAAAACTTGTCCGTCACGTAAAGTAGTGGGAGTCACAGAACTACATAATTTATTCAAAACATAGGCGAAGAGCTTGTGGGTCTTTGGTGCTAGCGTTTTGACGTTTTTTTAATAATATTTTTTACTACTTGATGCCCGTGTTCTAGTCCGCATAAATTTTTACTCCAAAAAATACTTGATACAAAGGATGAAAGTATTCCAGCCTTCTTCAGAATGCAAGCTAAATTAGACTTTGACCAGCAAGCTTTCCTTGTTTTTGATCTAAATCGGTTTGAGAGAATATTATCTACTAGTATCTTGTCTGAATATATTGTACCGTTAAAGTGATACTTATATAATTGTTTAAAACGCACAACTTTACTTACAGGTTTTCTTCTTTTTTACATGCAATAAAGTTGTATAAATAAATAAATAAAATTCGAAAAGTCAGAGATGCCTGAGATTATGAAAAGTCAGAAACACCAAACTGGAAACAGCACTGGCAAACGTACAGGTAGCCAATCGATCGACGGAAAGCGCTTGTATGTGTGAAGTTCCACACGTTAGTGTTAATTGCGTTCGGTCACAAGCGAGTGCATGTAGGGAGAGGGCAGACTAGCTTCTTTTAGCGGCAGCGTTCGGCGTTTTTTTTTTTTTTGACTTTTTACGTTAACGTGGGCACACAACAAACGTACAAATCAGCGACAGAAAATCACAGAAATCAGCGTACAAAAACCGCGAAAGCGCGATGCAGACGCAAAAAGCCATAAAATTTCTGATCGCTACCGCTAAAAATAGCCAGTCTGCCCTCTCCTATAATGGTGCAGCTACGAACAATGACGTAGGATAAGACCGTATAATTTCGTGTGACCTTTCAAATAAGTGTCACTCGCTCTTAAACTACAGGAGCAACGACGCGTAAGAAAGTATTCTTATACAAGGAAATACCATCAGAAACTCAGATGAGCTTGCCGTTTCTGCGACCAAGCACGTTTCGACCGAGATCGAGTATATTTCAGCCAGTAATGTGTTTGTTGTGTTCACATCGATAACCTTTTCGCGTTCCCAAGGCTACAACCGGCTATTATTTTATAAGAATCGAGACATAATTGACTGTTCCAAAGGTGTTTTACTAGTTCATGTGAAATTGTATGCAAAATAATGAATATGTGGTGCAAAAAACTTATACTCCTGTGTTTCTTCGGTGTTGTACTATCAACTTATGCTGGTATGTGAACAATAAATGATTAGAAAATATATGGTATTGTCTAATATTATTATAGGTCTTCACTGAGCACGAAAAACAAAACAAAATATAAAAATATCGATAGATAGTATGCCGCTTGTTTACTTGTACTCATTTACTTCTCAACTTAACAAAAACATACAATATTTTTTAGACTGTGAAGTACTTATGCTCAAGGCACATTGGCGCCTAGCGGCTTTGATTGGCGGACACGGACAAAAGAAACTCTGAGTGTATAGTCTGTATACAGTGTCTGTTTAATATCTGATACTTGAACCATTCGAAGCGAAATTTTAAATTGGATTAAAAAGTTAAATCGAATTAATCCACCATACTTAACGCACCTAGTGTACAAAGTGTGGAACAATAAAAAAGCGCTTGAGTTTGATTTTGTTTTGTTCTATTATTATCGCATCGTCGCGTCGTCGTCGCGTCGGCCTTCCCTCAATGTGCCTTCAGCTTAAACAAACTTCGATAACGGGCTATCACAGGGCATAATATATCGAGCATTATGATAGGTACCTAAAATGCTTAAATCTGTAGTAGGAAAACCTAATAAAACGTCAATTAATATTATGTTTTTAACAATTCGATAAACTAAATGACTGAGCTAATGACGTCTTTAATTTAGTTAAGAATTCGGAATGCTACCGATCACAAATACCTACCTACTCATAATAAAATACGATACCCACCTTTTATTACATCTTGATTTAACAGGAAAATGACCAAGCACTAAAAGAATTATACAATCTTTATGTTTGTTAGCCAGATACTTAGCATAAATTTGCGGAATTATTTACCTACAAATACTTATTTAGATGCCTATTCAAATATCGTAACAGCCTAACACGTTGCTCCGTCATCTATAGGTAAAGATATAAAAGGAAAAAGTGACTGGCCTGACTGACTAACTGATCTGAACGCACAGCTCAAACCACTGGACGGATCGGGCTGTTCTGCATACAGATAGCTATTACGACGTCGGCATAAGCTAAGAAAAAGATTTATAAAAATTCAACGACTAAGGAGGTAAAATTAGAGTTTGAAAAATCAAACTTAACGTGAGCGAAGTCGCGGGCAAAAGCTACTACGTACACGATATAATTATTCAGAAATCAAGAATCCACCACGCACAGTGCAAGGCAGGGAGGTCCTATAAAATTAGTTTTATATTTTTTTATTATAGAGCTACCGCGCCTTTAAAAATTCCCACCAGCTCTTGAATTTTTCATGAGAAAAACAAAAGCAGTAAATTATATTGCGATAATTTCAACGGTGAACACAACTGTGTTATCATAAAATTAATGTAACATTTAAGTACATTAAAATTTAATTAGTTTCTTAGTTAGCTTAGTTTGAAGCATGCCATGGTTGACACCCTAAAATACATCAAAACATTAATGTCTATAAACTGTAAAATTCTGAATTCAGTCGACCTGTAGTAGTAACTTGTTCTCTAAACTAAAATTTGTTGCATCAGTGTAACGATCGCAATGACCTCTGATTCGCACACAAAATACTCAAATAAATAAATAAATCATAATAAATCATAACAGCGATTGTTAAGGTCGAACAAAAACACCGAAAAAATCACATTTCTTGTATGGGGGCCCCTTCATTTAGTGACAAGTACTATCCTATTAAATTATCTACCTATTACGGTTCATGAGATACAGCACGCTGACAGACGGACAGACGAACAGCGGCGGCTTAGTAATTGGGTCCCGTTGGCACGCTTTTGCGTACGGAACCCTAAAAACGGTGAATTAATAGCCCCCTGAATACCTTTTGTCCTAAAGCTTCTATGAGCTCCTCGAAATAAACTTTTACAACTTTTTATGTTGTTATCGGTTTTGAGCCGCAGATTAACATAATATTGGTGAATTTAAAGCCTAAGCATATAAGTCTTAATTAATTACAAAGCTCTGATACACGCTCAGATGGCAAATTCGCATAAAATATTGTGAATTTGCACTTGTTGTCCGTAGAAGACCTGAGGAAAAGGAGGTAGAATTTAGAAATAGCTACAGCGTATTCGCACGGAACGCTTCAGTTCAACGTTTTTGAAACGAACCGCTAAGGTGTGGAAGTGGAACACCCTTCCAGCATCCGTGTTTCCTGTTACTTTGAGTAGGTACCTTCAAGGCAAGAGTGAATAGGTATTTACTAGACAAGCGCGCTCCAATCTAGACCGCATCAGCGTTTTCCAGGACAGATTGTGATCAAGCGCAAGCCTAAAAAAACTCTCTCCGCATAATCCTTAAAGCGTCCTTCCTTGTCTGGTGGGAGGCTTTGGCCGTGGCTAGTTACCACCCTACCGTCAAAGACGTGCCGCCAAGCGATTTAGCATTCCGACAAGATGGCGTGTAGAAACCGATTCCCTAATCGGTTTCTACATACCCCTGTATGGGTTGAATTTACACTGCTATACCCCTCCCAAGGTAGCCCACTATCATCTTAGACTGCATCGTCACTTACCATCAGGTGAGATCGCAGTCAAGGGCTAAACGCAAACCTCACCTCGCTCGGTCAATTAATAGAGGTCAGTGTTTTAAATGCATTTCCTAATCCCTCGTTTCAGATCAGTGCCAGCAAGGGCGATGCTTGAGTCTGGAGCGGTGCGTGGGGCTGCACACGCAGCTGCAGGAGAACCCTTCCAGCCCCTCGCTGGTGTCCCTGCTGCGAAGACTGCACTGCGGGTTCGATGCCAGACAACAGCCCATGGTAATGTTACTAAGACTCTAGAGAGTTCAGACAGACGGACCGCTTTTGAACTGTAGACTAAGCACGAACATTTTGTAAAAAAAAAGACGTGTGGCATAATAGATTTATAAATACATATCAAAAATTCCGAGGCCGGCGGGATTCGAACCCACATCTCTCTGGGAATCGCGCCCGAGTGTGTTATCCGTTACACCACGGCGAACCACACGTCAGCTACGAAATTAGTGATATGTATCTACTTTTTCAATCAGTTTTATAGCAACTGTTACACTCGGGCGCGATTCCCAGAGAGATGTGGGTTCGAATCCCGCCGGCCTCGGAATTTTTGATATGTATTTATAAATCTATTAGGTTATTTCCTTTAAGTGTAGGTTAACACTTCAATAAAAAATTAAAAAAAAGACGTGTGGCACTCGGGGACTGCCGCGGTAAAGCTTGAGAGGGCATTGCGATCGTTAAACGAATGCTATCAGTTTTAGTACAATCCCACAGTTGAATTAACCACGTATCATTTATTGCTTTTTTAAACTAAAAAAAGACGTGTGGCACTCGAGGACTGCCGCGGTAAAGCTATTGCATAGCATTTTTTATCAACGCCATCTAGCGTTGAGAGGAGTCCCGTGTCAGGTTATTTTCGTTACGGAATTTCTGGATTCGGTCTCCACGCTCAAGGCCCGCGATAGAAGCTATGCAATAGCTTAAAAATTCTTGCTGACCACTTGCTGACGTTAACATCACCTTTACTGTTCGAAAGTTAAAATGTTCGTGCTTAGGCTACCGAACACCGAATGTAAAATTGCACTCGCGAATGTGAATGAACAATTTGTTCACATTCATTTTGTGTCTAGGTCGGTGGGTCGACATCGCCGGCCCACTACGTACTGGGCACGCTGCCCAAGTGCGGATTGGCAAACTTTACACACCTTTGAGAACATTAAGGATCTCTCAGGCATACAGGTTTTCTAACCGCGATGATTTCTTCACCATTAAAGCAAGTAGGTAATCTTTAAATGCTTAAAACACACACGAGTCCGAAAAGTACCACTGAACTATATCTACCGCTTTACAACACAAACATTTATGTATTGACATAAACTGTATGCTACATGCACACTGCATGTACTTAAAGGATTATTTTATATTACAGATATGTTGTCCGTCAGAGTTTCTGCAAGCCCAGCCGTCGAACCGCAGGGGGTTCGACCGGCGCGCCGCCCTGGCGCTGCTGCCCGACCGGAACACTTGCGGGGTCATGAACGACGACCGCATCTACGGCGGCATTATCACTGAGATCGACGAGCACCCCTGGATGGCGTTGATCAGATATAAAAAGCGTAGGTACCGAAACATTCCAGTATATATCCAGTATCTAAACTAATACTACTAAACTGTTGGTTATATCCTCCAAGACTAAACTATACTGTCTCAGCTACGCATGGCATCATCCGAATACTTTGGGTCACTCAGAGGGCGATAGATAGAGCGGAGAATACCTGAGAAAATGAGGCAACTAGTAGGAAAGTCAGAGTTACACACAGGTGTGACCCTGAGCATTTGGATGAGGCCGTACGAGGTTGAGAGTGAGACATAGATACATACTGGATATTTGCTCGGATATTCTTTGCTCTCTCCATCGCAAAGCTGAAGTGACAATGGGCGGGGCACATGGCTCGAAGACCTGATGGACGTTGAGATCCCAAGTTGAGGTCTAATGGTGACCTAAACAAGAAGCGCTGGCAGACCCACTGTTAGATGGACGGAGTCACTGGCTACCGCTGCATACAGGTAGTACAAGATCGTGTTCAAACCCCTATCGGATAAAATACTAGATGTTTTACAGAATTTTTTTTCTACGTTTTTCTACTAGTCCTTTCCAACCGTTTCTATCTTCTACATCAGCTTTAACGTTTTCCAGCGAAGGGCAGCGGGTTCTACTGCGGCGGCGTGCTGATCTCGTCGCGGTACGTGCTGACCGCGGCGCACTGCGTCAAAGGAGCCGACCTACCGGAGTCTTGGACCGTGTAAGCTCCATTATAAAATGTTCCTCTCACCTCTCACATGCCAATCTCGATGGATACTAACCGCAGGAGATAATATAGCGCTAAGTGCAATTGCAAAATATGCGATGAAAAAAAGTTCCTTCACAATGTTATCTAGAGTTCCGAAAAAATTTAACCCTTATAGAATTCATTGTCCGTCTATCTGTGCTAAGTTTCGGCAGGTCCGATACCCGCAGGACTGGACCTGTCGAAAAGGAGGCCGAAGTCTGAACCACTAAGCCACCCGTGTAGGGTAGGGGGAGGCAATATCACCAGGAGCCACTATCCTGTCAGTCGACGTCACAGACAATTTACCGTACCCTCAGGTCTCAAGTTCGCCTCGGCGAGTGGAACACCTCCAGCACCGTAGACTGCGCCAGCAAGGGCGACTGCAGCCCGACGCCTCTCGACGTGCCCGTGGAGGAGGTGATGGCGCACGAGAGCTACAACCCCACCGACGGACACCAGCAGAATGACATCGCGCTGCTGCGGCTGGCTTATGACGTGCCCTTTAATGGTATTAGGATCGATTCACTTCATTAATTAGGCCCAGGATTCTGCCAGAAAACCCTGTATAATGGAAGAAGTGAGAGAAGTTGTTGGGAGACTCTAGACACTAACAGTACAAGATCGTGTTCCTTATTATAGTAGTAGTAGTTTATTGGTTGAGATGAAATTTAGCTCAAGATTTCTTCTCGTCCAAAATCCCTCAGCGCCCGAAGATCAAAGTCTTCGATGAGTGCGTGTTGCCTCATAAGAAGGCTCAGGTTCACTCAGCGGACGATTGAGCGAGTTAACTATGCTCGGAGTAGGTGTCCGAGCGAGATCAAATCACGTAGGCAAACTCCGAGCATTTATGCTTTTTCTATCGTCTGCTGAGTGGCTCCAAGCTTTTTTACGAGGCCCATGAAAGGTCTTACGTCATCAGTCATCACTGACAACGCGCACTGTTCGAAGACTTTACTGAGGAATTTTGTACGAGAAGACATCTCTGAGTTTTCCGAACGACGACGCCCAGCCCAGCCAAGTTGTATTTGTTTTCTCGAAATTGGACCTACCTAATTGGACGATTTGCGTACCTAGTTCTCACGATCCAAGATTTTTCGATAGGTCTTCCAGAACTATATGTATACTTATTGGGACTTAATTTTCTACTTCCAGACTTTGTGAAGCCGATCTGCCTACCCACTGATGCGTCGCTAGCGCGGGAAACTTTCGAAGGTGCTGATATGGAGGTGGCTGGCTGGGGGAAAACCGAAACAAGTTCGTTAATTGGCCTTAAATATTGCACTTACTTACGACCTCGACCGCAATAATAGGAAGACCTTCCTCTGAGCTAGTGTGTCATGTGTCCAGGAACCGGCAGATTCATTCGTTCACTCATCTTGGGCTTTGTTTATACTATGTATAACCATCTGAGATTATTATTTCGCTATCGCGATGTAGGGTCGCGCATGGTTCACACTCGCGCCTGCGTCGCCACTTGTAATGTGGTTTTGCAATATAATTGTTGCCATCGTATAAATATCAAATTCCATTCATTCTGAATAATTCATTATAATCCAAAGAAACGTTTTAATAATAATCTGTCTATCAGCCTGCATAATGATTTTAATATATTCAGTGTCTGTTTGTACGCTAATATTCGCAACGGATGAACCGATTTTGACGGGACTTTCGCATAGGCACATTGGTACTTTTGTAGCCACTCTCTCTGCACTAGTAGGCCCACATCGGTAGGTGCTTATAATCTAATTTACTTACTTATTCCAGAGTCAGCGTCAGACATCAAACTGAAAGTGCGCGTACCAGTGGTCAAGAAATCAGACTGCCAAGATATATACTCCAGGGCGGGACGTACTATAACCGACAAGCAGCTGTGCGCGGGCGGTCTGTCCGGGCAGGACTCGTGCAGGGGGGACTCCGGGGGCCCGCTGATGGGGCAGGTGGGCGCCACCAACTGGATGGTGGTAGGGGTGGTGTCGTACGGCCCGTCGCCCTGCGGCACCCCCGGCTGGCCGGGTGTCTACACGCGGGTCACTGCTTTCGTCGACTGGATCCTTTCCAAGTTGAGATCTTAATGTTATAAATCTCTTGATCTTGCTAGTATTACGTAGATTCGGTGATGTGAAAAGTAAGATTACACCTTCGAGAAGTATGCAACACATACCTGTATTTCCTTCAAACTCTTTAAGTTTCTTTTATAACTTTTAAATCACATCATAAGACGTGTTCCTTTTGCCTTTCCCATTAAAAATAATCTCGCAATAACTAGTTGATGAGATGTTATTTTTCACTAGGTACTTGTTGATAACCGACACCATAATATACCTACATATTATACGTAATTATAAAGTAGGTACCAGGGATTGAAACCGCTTTAAAATCACTAAAAAAAATTGGTTGATTACCTGCTAAAAAGTTTTTTTTTTATCATCTGATTTCTAACTTTCTTTGCAAAAAATCTTGATTGCATGCAATATTAAAATCAATGAAAGCTTCCATCAGAATCTTCATCAGAATAAAAACCATACGTAATCGCGTAAGAATACTCACAGCAAATGTGCCATGAATTTTTTGAATAAAATTATATTTTTATATTGTTTTTTTCTTAATATTCCATTAAATTACCTAATACTCTAAGTTCACCGTATTCCACTACAGTCAGACACCGTTCTTAAGTCCCTACTTAGCTCCTTTTGACCCTAGGCTCCCCTGAGCCTAGGGTCAAATGAAACAAGTTGAATAACTACAACGATTTTTATGAGCCATTGGATTCTAAGGGAGAAAAGGACTGCCTTGTCGAACCTGTCGCGCATTTCAGCACTGAACGCGCCGCTTTTCCACTATCAAAAGTAAGTTTTTTGACAATAAGTGCGCCAAAACTATTGAATAGTTTTGGCGCACGCATGCAGAGTAGTTCACTAGACTATGAATATCCTTGTCCAAGTGTATTGTGATCAGTACCTCTCTATAACTGTTGGTCTTGTGCCTGTTTGGTAGAATATTTAAACCAAGGAACTGGGGACAATTGAAACAAACAGTTCAGGGTCAGTTGAAACGTGCTTATTCTGCATCTGCTTGCTTATGTTGATATTTCTTACTAAAATAACTTATATTTGGCCAGCGTAGTTGGCAACGGTCTAAAGCCTTCTCATTGGAGATTGAGAAGAGACCTGTGCTGAGAAGTGGGCTGAAGGCAATAGGTTGAGAAGAATGGCTACGTGATGCCAAAAAGTGTAACAAAAGCAATGAAACCAATTGTTTTCATTATGAGTATCTTATATCCCCAACAAACATTCCAAATACATCATTAACATAGCCTATATAACATTGCATACCTATCGTAAGTATTATCCTATTGTTCCAAATTTTTAAGCTATAGCATAGCTTCTATCGCGGGCCTTGAGCGTGGAGACCGAATCCAGAAATTCCGTAACGAAAAAAACCTAACGCTCGACGGGAACACGGACTCCTGTCACCGCTAGATAGCGTTGATAAAAAATGCTATGCAATAGCTTTACCGCGGCAGTCCCCGAGTGCTACACGTCTTTTTATTGTTTTTATTTCACTTTTTAACCCCCGCCCCGATGCAAAAACGACGGGGTGTAAGTTTGACGTGTCTGTGTGTGTGTGTGTCTGTCTGTCTGTGGTATCGTAGCAGCCGAACGGATAAACCAATTTTGATTTTGTTTTTGTTTTTTTGAAATTTTTGAAAGGTGAATTAGTCGGGAGTGTTCTTAGCTATATAATGATGAAAATCGGTCCAACATGGCCGCGGCCACGAAATGGCAAATTACATTTTTTTTTTCATTTCACATGTCGGGGGTGTTTTAAATTTTCAATTTACACTTGTAAATCATTATATTTTATTTCACCATTGCGGCATGATTGCGCGTTTACATTGCGTGTAAGATTCATTTAAACTGCCATACCTCTTTCCAAGTTAGCCCGCTACCATGTCAGACAGTATCTTTGATTACCCTTAGCCCTCAGGTGAGATTAAACGTCAAATTAAACAATATACTCATCGAATAAAAAATCGAGATTACCTTACTTACATGTTGCCTGACCGAGATCACTCGTGAAAAGGCCACTTTTTATTTTTACGTATACATATTTCTTTGTTAAAATAAAGAAATAAAAATAACTATCAAAATAGTGAAGTGGCTTATCTCAATGTTATGGTTTCAATTTCGAAAGTATCCAGTCGATGTATGCAGTAACCCGCGTGTACACTGCCGGCCAGCCGACAGTGCCGCAGGGTGTAGGGCCGTAGGACACTACACCCAGCACCGTCCACGGCATGCTCGAGCTCTGGGCCATGAGCGGTCCCCCGGAGTCTCCTTTACAGGAATCCTTGCCGTCGATTCCCCCAGCGCAAATTTGCTTCTCACTTATTTTGAGCGAGGACAGTTCGTAGATATTAGCGCAAAGTGCGTTTCTTACAACGGGCAAGCGCACTTTTAGTTTCACGGCCGAAGTAAAGCCTGAAATCATTGTTTTTTTATTTAAGAGTATGCAACTGCTTGAATTTAAATGGATTCATTGGTAAGATCATAGATTTCAAAATTCACTTCAAAAAGATTTCAATCCTATGGGTCAAACTTACTTTTTTCCGTCTGACCCCAGCCCGCCACCTCCACAATGGAATCTTCAAAGGATTCCCGGATCTGCGAGGGGTCGGTCGGAAGGCAGATCGGCATTACGAAGCCTGCAACAAGCAAAATTATTATCATGCTGTAAAACAATTTTGAAAGCTAAAGTGACAGTTGGCGGAGCACATGGCTCGAAGAACCAATGGGCTTTAGGTTCCCTAGGTTCTGAAATGGCGACCCTGCACCGGGAAGTACAGCGTTGCTAGACACCTACTAGGTGGATCGATGCAGGCGGCTCAGGATAGCAGGAAACACCTTTGGAATCTGACGTCCATCAATCCTTCGAGCCATGTGGCCCGATAAGGAATATCGGAAACTAGAGTTTCCGATATTCCTTAACTAAAGTTAGCACATCGTAAGGTATACTGGGAGAAAATGGTTTAGTACAAAGTCTTTTGTCCTACGCTTTTTTATGTTGTTCAGTAAAAAAATAGACCACGTGTGTAATTTTGTAATTTTCATCATAAATCAAAAAAAAAAAAAAAGCTTTGAAAAGCTGAAACTTTGCTGAACTTTTAAACTAGAAACTTGAACTTTTTACAGCATTAAGAGACCATTGACCTTTTCATTCAATATTTTTAACTCAGTAGCTCAAGTTGTTTCTGAGAAAAGGGGACACACCGACAGGCGGGCAGCAAAGCGATCTTAGAAAGGTTCCCTTTTGTTCGGAACACTAAAAAAATATTTACCACTGAAGGGCACATCATACGCCAGCCGCAGCAACGCGATATCATTGTGCTGGTCTTTATCACGGGGATTGTAACGCTCGTGAACGATGATCTCCTCCACTGGCACGTCGACAGGCGGCGGACTGCAGTCGTCCTTAGAGCAGTCTATGACACTCGTCACGTTCCACTCGCCAAGGCGAACGTGGCTCCTGCAAATGTCAGCGTTAACTTTGGTTTTGCTTTTTGAAGCCAATCATCATCATCATCTTTACCCATTACACAGGTTTCCTTACAGAATGCACCAACCACACTGGCCAAGCAAATAAGCAGACTCCACACACATTTGAACATTGTGGAGAACTTTCAAGCATGCAGGTTTCCTCACAATGTTTCTCTCAGGCTACCACTACCATAAAGAAAGAAGAAAAGCAAAAAATCTCTTACAGTTTCCACGATTTGGGCAGCCCAACTCCATTGATGCAGTGCGCCGCAGTCAGAACGTATCTGGACGATATCAGCACTCCGCCACAGTAGAAGCCGCTGCCTATGGCTGCAAAAATAATTTTGACAATAATAATCTCCTCACTGAATCTCATGAAGCACAAGGGAAACAAGCCAACTGACTATACAAAAAATTTATTGCGTGGACAAACAAAACTCACTCTCTAGTCATTCACTCTCAATTTAAGATGAAACGACAATTCGTGCTCTCCAAGGCCCGGGGTTGGAACACCCCACTTTTCTAACATCTAAAAATTTCTATAAATTTTGCTGGGTCTCTGCCAGATGACGTGAGTGTAGACACTTACGCTTTTTATATCCGATCAGTGCCATCCACGGATGCTCGTCAATAGCGGTTAACGTGCCGCCATAGATCTTGTCAGCGCCAGCGTAGTCTAAGCCACATTCCAAGCTTGGTAGAAGGGCCAACGCTGCGTCTCTGTCAAACGCTATAGGGACGCCGGATTGGCTGTCACTTACAGGATCATACAAAAACTCTCGCGGACAACATATCTGAAATTGAAATATTAGATCTTTTAAGGCTACGCGAGATAATCATTTTCCATACAAACGTCAGCAGGAGCACTATTTAATATTTTTAACACACAAAACTGAGCTTCTAAATGAGAACTGAAGATGTGATAGTTTGAGATACTACCATCGGTATGGTCGGATTCACTTTGTCGAAGCCGCATTGCAGTCGTTTCAATAGTTCTCTCACGCCCGGAGCAACGTTGGTACGCGTCAACGACGAATACAAGCCCTTGCAGTCGTTCAACGTGATGCACGTCACACCGCCGGTGCATTCTGTAACGACAAGGTTAATACACTAACACTTACAGGTGAGATACTAGTCTGATAATCCGCACTTGGGCAGCGTGGTGGACTATGGCCTAAACCATTCACTTTCGACAGACAGAGAAGACCCGTGTTCAGTAGTAGTTCGGCGATGGGTTGCCGGTCACAGTGCCGGTACTAGTGAGCCGGTCAAATGTGAGTCGACCTGAAACCCAAAAAAACCACCACCAAACCAAAAAAAGCCGAATAAACACGTTTCTAGTAGGGGAGCCCCCTTTAATTTTTAATTTATTAAGCTATTGCATAGCTTCTATCGCGGGCCAGCGTGGAGACCGAATCCAGAAATTCCGTAACGAAAATAACCTAACACGGGACTCCTCTACGGTGAGCCGCTAGATGGAGCATTTTTTATCAACGCCATCTAGCAGTGAGCCGCTAGATGGCGTTGATAAAAAATGGTATGCAATAGCTTTACCGCGGCAGTCCCCGAGTGACACACGTATTTTTTTTTATTTTCTTTATTTGCTGTCATAGCGGCAACAGAAATACACATTCTATGAAAATTTCAACTGTCTACCTATTACGGATCGTGAGATACAGCCCGCTGACAGACGGACGGACGGACAGCGGAGGCTTAGTAATAGAGTCCCGTTGGTTACCCTTCGGGTAAGGAACCCACAAAAGAAACTATTACACGGCCACGTCAAGTTGGCCACTATATCGACCCGCGCTTCCCCGCACGTACTAATTATCTTATTTTAATTTTTTTAACTATTTATTTTTTATTGCGTCTAATGTTAAAAGTTAATTATTACAATATATAATTAAAACTATCTTTTGGGAATTATGGGATACCGCGAGGTCTCAGTTCGGAGCGAACCACTACCTACTTAACCCTCACAATAAGTAGTTTAATAGTTGTTCTGAGACCTAAATTAACCTATTGCTAATATTATTAAAGAGTGACAAACTATTACTCACCCTTTTGGGCATTTGTTGACAACACTACAAGAAGACATGCAATAACATAATTTAATAAAACACTTCTGCACAAAAAATCCATTATTATATAGCGTAATCACACGAGCCCCGATTATGTTAATGAAGCAGAGGGAAAGAAGACTGTCCAATATGAAGAGTTTATTATAACTGATAAGTAACGGGGTTAATATAGTAGTACCATTATACATGATTATTATACAAATTGAAAAAACCCAGTATAAAATACAAATAACACTATATAGTAGGTACCTAGGTAGAGTTAACCCGATAAGCTTTCTTGATTGTTGGAAAGAGTTTAAAACTGTAACCCGACCACGTAAAATTGGATGTAACATCCGTCCCATCCGTCCTTTGCATCCGTCGTTATTTTGACCTCAAGCCGTAGGTATATTGCTTTCGTGATACTAAAACGGTAAACAAAAGCTAATAAACCGATTGTTCATATTATGAGTAACTAGGTAGGTATATTTTATTCGCAATAAACACACGATAAATACCTATGTTTATTGCGGATAAAATATACTGGCAGTGTTAATGGGGCCAGGGGTTATTAAAAACATTTGTCTAATTAGTTAAAAACACTTGTTTCAATTGACCTGTATACATGAGGTCAACTGAAATGGTTTTTTGGGTGTTTCAAATGGCTTTTACGTAGATTAAGGAGCTAAGAGAAGTAAAATAAATATTGTTGCCCATAAAATTGTCTCAATGATTAGGTGTTAGATAGATGACAATCGAGGATCGAAGGTCTAATGATGGAACAGCAAACTGGTTAACAGAATCTTGGGTATATTATACCTACATAGACTGGCTATAGATTCAATTTTTAATTTACCTACATTTGTTGTACTACGGGGAATATTTTATTATTTTTCCAGAGAATACTATACTACAGTACATTACAGTACATTATAGTACATTTAGTAAGATACAAGTGTAAATTGAAGATTAAAACACCTGTGACATGTGAATCTGTAGCAGAACTATCTACGAAACAAAATCAAAATTTATTTATTTCGTGTAGGCCAACTTGTAGCTCTTATGACACGTCATAAAAATTACCACTTCGGAATGCAGATTCTGATGAGAAGAGCCGGCAAGAAACTCAGCAGTTGCTCTTTTCAAAAAAAAATTTTTTTTTTTTTACAATAGGTAACAAAACTAATGCTATGCGTATACAGTGTTTCCGTAATGAAGTTTCAAAAATGCGAACGGAGGTACATACAATTCAATACATGTTAAGACGGGCAGACAAAGTAGACCCCGTTCCCGTTGGTGGCACCCGTTCACGAGCACGACGCATGATCCAGCCGTTGCTTCGCTCAACCATATTTGAGAAAACATGGTTGACAGAAATGTTTAAAGAGAGCATGACATACTTATTACACCAAATTTCAAATCAATTGCACCAGTGAAAGTGTAAAACCCTTTAGTCAAGTAGGAAATGAGCTGATGATCTTCAAACGCCTGAGCAGATCTTCACAAGTTATAACTAAGATCCACTCGATCACGTCAGCTTTCAAATAGAGAAAACCACATCAAAATCGGTCCATTCTTAGGGAGCTACAAGGGAACTGACAGGCACACAGATACACGCGTCAAACTTGTATACCACTCCGTTTTTCGTCGGGAGTTATCTTACGGGAAAAAACGTTAAAAAAAATCAGACACTATTGACAATATTAAAAAATCCAACGAAAAGTTAATCGTAATTAATGCGCCCTTGTGACCTTTAATCTTAAAACGCTCAAAATAACTATAAACATTGCTACAAGTGTATGTAGGTACCTAATATTGCAAAATACGCATTAAAATCGGTGAAGTAATTTTCAGGAAAATGATAGCAAAAAACCCAAGCATTATTATGGATTCATAGACAAACACCTTATTGGTATTATACTGGAAAATGGGTTGAAAATAAAACTAGCAGGATACTTAGACATAATATAACTTTAATATGTATTTCTATGACTTGACAAAATTATGAAACAATCCATAGACATGCTACTAAAAAAACTGTTATATTGTTCTTTCACTTCAAGAGGGCGCATGGCTCATGGTTGTGTGTGTGTCGTATCTTATATACGTGGGAGCGAGAGCTTGCTCACACCTGACCGCACGCACCTAGGCTCCTGACAGGCACGCACACATACGCAATGTGCATGTACACGACGTAACCACAAGTAAAGCTTACGCGCCCTCGTAAATTGCAAGAATTATACCATGAACAAAGATACAAAGATATTATATAGTAAAGTACGCACTATGTTCCCTTGATTGACTATAACTCTTTAGATATTTATATGGTTTAGTTTTACTATTCCAATACTATAATAGGTACTAATCCATTATCTAAAACTTCAGTTTTAACTTTTAAGCTATTGCATAGCTTCTATCACGGGCCAGCGTGGAGACCGAATCCAGAAATTCCGTAACGAAAATAACCTGACACGGGACTCCTCTAGGGTGAGCCGCTAGATGGCGCATTTTTTATCAACGCCATCTAGCGGTGAGCCGCTAGATGGCGTTGATAAAAAATGCTATGCTTTACCGCGGCAGTCCCCGAGTGCCACACGTCTTTTTAAGCTATTGCATAGCTTCTATCGCGGGCCTTGAGCGATACACACCCCACGGACACGGACTCCTCTCACCGCTAGATGGCGTTGATAAAAAATGCTATGCAATAGCTTTACCGCGGCAGTCCCCGAGTGCCACACGTCTTTTTTTATATAATTTTAATTGAGTCACAAATCCTATTCACTCACTGTATATTACGTATCAGTGTTTGGCACAAAATAATTGTACTTTCCTCCATCCATCAGTCTTCGCAACCATTTCATTTCAACAAACGTATATCGGATAGTAGCTCTTGGTGTTTAACCGTCGATAAGCAGTGATAGTGGTTAAGCCTGCTATGATCTTATAACTGGGACGTCTCGGGTTCGATTCCCGGCGGAGGCAATTTGGAAATTTATAATTTCTGAATTGTCTCTGGTCGGGTCTGGTGGGAGGCTTTGGCCGTGGTTAGTTACTACTCTACGGTCAAAGACGTGCCGCCAAGCGATTTAGCGTTCCGGCACGATGGCGTGTAAAAACAGATTAGGGGTATGGGTTGAATGTACACTGCCATACCCCTTCCAAGTTAGCCCGCTACCATCTTAGACTGAATCGTCACTTACCATCAAGTGAAATTGCAGTCAAGGACTAGCTAATCAACCAATAAAAAAAATTTTCAGATCTTATGTCGGCAAAGTAAAACTTGTTTCGACATTATAGGTTTGGATAATTCAGAGCTAAATACTTTATAATAAGTATTTTTCTAATCATAATAAATTGTTATAAGAATAATTCTGATCAAGAGGTAAACACAATGGAACAATATACATGTAATGTAAAGTTTTATATAAATCGAGATTCAAGTCCTATCAGATACATTTTGTGTAAAAAATGGAATGACATCAATGTGGAATGTTATTCGAAGAAAATATCTTACAATCTAACCCCATATTTATGAAAATTAAAAACAATTAATGTAATGCCACGTTCACATTAGTCCATTGGCATAATAATACTAGACTTCGGGTCAGCGCTAAAAATTGTCCGAACCGAAAGAAATCCAAAACGCGAAAAAGGTTTCTGATCGACCGCCAGTTGAAGCAAATTATTGCAAGCAAAATTAGGCTGTATAATAATGGTCTAAGACATAAATTACAATGTATTAGTTTGTTTATAAAAATACACATATTATACACTCGTTTATCGGGATACTTTTTTCGTAAATTTTGCATTACACCCAAGGTCCAAGTATTATTAATGTCAATGCATTAGTCCAATTAAGTAATCCAGTTAACAGTACCGTTACTGTACCTACAGGTTTTTAATGGTTGATAGGTTTTAAGTTCATTGACATTAAATGTTACTGGACTAATGTAAACCTGTC
The DNA here is from genome assembly GCA_933228805.2 of Hipparchia semele. NCBI lineage: Eukaryota > Metazoa > Arthropoda > Insecta > Lepidoptera > Nymphalidae > Hipparchia > Hipparchia semele. Next base: position 1,792,942 of record OW121725.1, on the reverse strand, counting down.
ATTAACTGTTTGAAATTACCATAGAAGGGAATATAATTTCAAAAAATCTGCCTTAAATTAACATTTAATAATAATATTTATATTTAGTTAATAAGATCAGGTACATTATGTACCGATATAAATACATACATCTACCTAGACAATGTAGTAAACGTACGAACAATGTGAGAAACATAGGCAAATAGGCCTCAAGATTTGTATGTAAAATATTTTAACTATAAAATATAAAATAAATAGTAATAATACTACCAATAAAATATTAGGGCCGGTACACATTAGGCGATCGACATGAAACGGCGACACTTAAAGTACATACACAAAACTCTAGGTACATTGAAATCAAAACTCAATATTGGAGATATACAAAAGAGTAATTTTTTTATTTATTTGTGCAAATTAATTTATTAGATCATCAGAAGTAGGATCCAAAATTTAGTTAACGGATTTTGAAACCCTACTTGGTAAAATCAGCCTTTTATTTCAATACAAATAGTTATTTGTATATATGAAAACGAACATTATTTTATATTATACATAGCCTAAACGAGTTTTTAACGTCATAACGTAATGAGTCAAAGCCATATATTTGACACACAGATAATTATCGGATATACCGGATTAGACACTTTACGATAATGACAGATGTATGAAGAAAAAATATCTCTTTGGAAATAACACCGAATCGCGGAATGTGTACCGGCCTTTAGTGCCTCGAATAAAACTTATTGCGTAAGCAAAACTTGCTCATTGGAATAAGCATTTATTTATTTTACGATACCTTAACTTAACTAGCGGCGCTTAGCAGCCAATATTAAACAATTCAATTTTAGAAGTGTGATAAAAAATTTTTGCTTACTCAGACCAGTAGGGTGAGCATAGGCAGGGGACATATAATCCACAAGGGAAAGGATAAAATGCTTATCCCCTCCCCGTTTTATCCACCCGTTACGCATGAGCAAAACGGTGGCAATCATATCCACATCGGATATACAATACTTATAGGAATATACTTCTCCTTTTCCCTGTCACCATGCTTTAGCATAGGGAGAGGGTAATTATATCTCTTGAGTGGATAAAATCGGGGATAAATATTTTGTCTCCTGCCCATGCTAACCCTGTAGAAGTGGTATAAAGATGTAGTGAGCCAGTTTTGCTTACTCAAACCCGAAGTAATATTTGACATTTGTGCGATTTAGGAAGCAGCCGCGATCTCCACGCTAACGTTCTCCTGCGACACCGCTCTGGCGTCTTGTAACGTTTCTTCCTCAGTTACGAGCACGTCATCGTTAGTTACATGCTCTAACTTGTAACTGTCGGCGTCGCCGTTCACTACGGCGGGGTTGGAGAGCGCGTCCTGTAACTTTGTGCCGAAATCAGAGTCCATTTCTGTCACAGCTGTCACTAGTCTGTCTCTTTCTTCCTCGGCCCATGTGGGGAACCATTCGTTGAACAGTTTGATCTGAAAGTAAAAGCAATAAAAAGTAAGATATTGGACTTCCGCTTATTTGGAGGAGGAAGGAGGGAAGAATATTAGTTAAGTTCAGCTTGGCTAATATTCTTGGCAGCCATCTGGTCTGCCGTGCTAGCGTGCCTGGGAATGTTTTGTGCGAAGTTCTTGAAGTACTTACCCTGCATTGAAATAAGCAGACGGGCTTATCGTGGCAGGGCATAGCGGCGAGCGCTTCAACGAGCTGATTCCCCGTGCCAGCGTGCCTGAGTATGTTTGGAGCAATGACTTTGAAGTACTTACTCTGCATTGAAACAGGCTGACAGGCTTATCGTGGCAGGATATAGTGTCGAGCGTGGCAACCAGCTGGTCCGATGCCAGCTTGCCTGGATTGTTTTGGGCAATGACTTTGAAGTACTTACTCTGCATTGAAACAGGCTGACAGGCTTATTGTGGAAGGACATAGTGTCGAGCGTGACAGCCAGCTGATTCACCGTGCCTAGATATGTGTTGAGCAATGTCTTTGAAGTACTTACTCTGCACTGAAACAGGCTGACGGGCTTATCGTCACAGGCCATAGCTGCGAGCGCGGCAGCCAGCTGGTCCGGCTTGCCCGCGCGCGCCGCAGCCAGCACGGGCAGGAAGTCCTCTCGCTGCAGCTCGCTGAACTCCGCGAACCACTGCAGCATGTACCGCAACTGCGCCTCGGCCGTGAGCGCCGGGTTCGACATACTGCGCGAGTAGCTTCTGTGTAAGCTGCCTGGAAACAATCCCATGTAACCTTCAAACAAAACTCTATTGTGTTTTTATCCATGATGGAGTATTTAAGGAGGGGAGCCTGCCGACGCCAGGTGGGTGATCAGTCCTGTGTCAGGACTATTCCACCCAATTCCCCGTGTACGGACACAGATTACTGGTGCCTAGACAGCCAAACCGTTATGCCCTTTAAAACTTCCTGTAGCTTTCGTAAACCTAGCGATATCCTTTATAGAAAGGTTTGTTAGGTCTTCTTCACTTATTCTATGATTCTATGATGGTGATAGTATGCATTATGCATTCTTACTTCATAATGACAAAGTTGCATGAGAGAAATCAGCTTGGCATACAGCTGCCCACAAGATAGTATCTACATAATAATATTGTATCGCTTTGTTTTAAAAAGGGCAAATGCCAGCCAAGTTTCTTCCCAGCTTTTTTCAGCAGAATCTGTTTTCCAAACCAGTGGTAGAGTCATGACGTGTCATAAAAGCCACAGCTTTGCTTATGCGAAAAAAATAAGTTTAACTATTGAATTTCATAACTATCTCATTGGTCCAGTGGTTAGTATGATCCACTGCAGATTCCAGGATGGATCAAAAAATATAAATAGGTTTTTCTGAAATGTCACTCTGCTCCAACTCAAAACAGAGTTAAAACAAGACAGATTTATGTCAGAGCATATTTGTGTCCTGTTTTAACTCCAACTTAAGACAGAGCTGAGTCAGAGCACTCTCTATAGATCTCAGCATAAGAGTTGTCCAAGTAGTGAATAAATGATGGGTTTAAATGATGAATAGTTAAGGGTGTATCAAATGGTAATTAATCCACCTCACTAGTTATTTGTTAAACAATAAAGACAATATTTCCAAACAACAATTCTAATTATGCTTATGTCATTACTATTACAATAGTTAATTGCCTGAAGATAGTGAAAGCACTGAGTGACTCAACATGAACATGTCATTTAAAAAAAACTGCACAAGAGTAAATATTATTTTAAGAGAGAGTATTATTTTATTTAAACAGTCTTTAATGCTAAGCAGATTTTGATGGATGGTTAAAACCCCACCAGATGCATTATTGTTAACCCACTTCTCTGTCAACACAATTTCTATGCTTAATTTGGAGTGGAAAAAGGAATATTAACCAAGATATTCAAAAAGTGATATAATATTAAGAAGGCAAAAATATTCTTTTTATTACATTAAATGTACACACACACTACACACATGTACATACACTAACAAAGTACGGAGTCTCTAAGGACCTTATAAAGCTCAAAATATGCGGAAGTCGCGAACAAGTTATAATTTACTAGGCTTTAGAGCCCGTAGGCGATCTATTTACGGCACTTAGTTTTGATTAAAGTATTATTTGTATATTATAGTTATACATACTTTCAGCAACCACTGAGAAACACACTGCAGATTTAAATAAAAAACTCATATTCGATGATTAAATATTGAAAGAAAACGAACGCTACCGACAACGAGTATAGAGAAACTAAACAACTAGCAATGCAAGTTCCTAACAACTTTCAAACACCTAAGCTGGATGCAAGGTTAAATAATATCTGTAATTTCACCTTTCGATGATTATATCATACATAGAAACACTTTCTAGCGTATAAAATTTGAATATTCTCAATAAAGATTACTATTAAAACGTTGATAATTAATGTTAATTAAATGCTATGCCTGTTCAACATAAAAACTTGTTCTAACTTACCAAACTGCAGAACTGTAGAACCTATTGGAAGTACTGGAACAGAGATTTTTCTTCAAAACGACTTAAAGACTTGCAGACTTGAAAACTGAATAATAACAGTTTGTTTTTACAGGTATAAAAATAAAAACAACTTTTTTACGTTTGTTGTGAGAATGGAATGATGAATGAAAACGCCAACGCAAAGCAAAATGAAAATGAATGACGCAACGCAAGTCGCAACGCAAATGACATTGACAAATGCATGACAGGTGAATGAAAACTATCAATGGTGGTCTTGTGAGTGTTGCTAGCTTTACAGGTAAAAATAAAAAAATTCTCGATAAAATAGACTTGATAGAAGAAAGAAAGAAATAAAAATGCTTGAAGGCACGTTTGAATATTTTGGATCCATCGATGATTGGATCTAATTAAATAATTAGGAACTATAAAAATGTACAAGTATTTTATAAACTTCATTTTCACCTCTCTAGCTCAAAAGGGGCGCCTTTGCTGCCCAAAACCAGTGAGCAAAAGTCGTTTTTGCTCACTCAGTGAGAAAAAGTGTTTTGAATATAGAACGCATTGGATTGGCGTTTCTTCAACTCATCGTCTCAAGAAACGTTCAGAAATTTTGTATCTAATATTGCATACCCCATACATTTTATTTCGAGAAAATTTTTTAACTCTCTATTTTATTATTTAAACTACTTATTAACTTTTTTTAAATGTGTTTTAGACTTTATAATTCTGTAACACAACATGAAACATAAAAGAAAATTAAAATTAATTAATTAATATATTTTATTTTATGAATGACACAATTCCGAACGCAGACAAAAGAGTAATATAAAATGGCGGCAAAAAAAAAATTAACTCTATTCTATATCTTAATTAGGTAGTAATTTCTTAGTAGTTATTTGTTGTAAGAATTTTAAAATAACAAAATGAGTGAATCTAGTGATAATATAACACCTTCAGAATTAAAAGAATTAGTGTCTAACGCTGAATTAAACTTTCTTCCGGAAAAGTCTCGTGAAAAATATTTGAAAGCCTATGAATTATTTAATGATTGGAGACTTTCTAAGGGTGCGAAGTCCTATTCAGAGACTGTGATTTTATCATAATATTTCATGGAATTGTCTAAAACAAGGCAACCATCTACATTATGGAGTATTTACTCCATGTTAAAAGTTACAATCAAATCGAAATGCGACGTTCACATTGAAACTTATCCTAAACTTATTGCATTTTTGAAAAGACAGTCGGAGGGGCACAAATCTAAAAAATCTAAAGTTTTCACCGCTTATGATATTGAAAAGTTTTTAAATAAAGAAACCTAATTTTTTAAATTTTAAAATATCCTTTATGTTTTAATAAATATTTTTCTTACATCTTGTATTTTTTCGCTATTGAGGTGAAAAGTTGTATGTATCACACGATAGCAAAGTTTTTGCTTCTTGTGCCTTTGAATCCCTCACTACTCTCAGGATTCAAACTAGGCACTCGCAACAAAAATGAACTTTGCTATCTTGTTGAACAAATAACTATTCTCATTTCGCAAATCATGATCGGTAAGTGATTGCTATTAAAAATAGCCAGGTGTTGACTATTCAAAAACAAATGCAATTCTCTAAAACTAACTGATTGCTACAGTGCGACGATTGCAATCGCCTCTGATTGGCCGATACTCACTCGCTACTGGCTAAAATGCACTGTTGCAGAAAGCATGCGATAAATTCAGCGAATCACCACAATTTTATTTTTAAAACGCCACATTTGCAAGAATGTCAACAGCATGCAAAGCAAGATACTGGCAAAATCATGAGCAAAATGCTTCATCAGCTTGACCATGGCTTGACCACGACTTGTAGGTAGAGGTTTTGTGGTAGAGGTAATGACATACTTAAATCACTTTGATGTGATTATATTCTCTTGGGACCACACCTTGACACATATTTTTAAAACGGAGTGATTACATTCTCTTGGATATCAACCATCAACCACTGAGAAACAACTGGAAGTAACTAAATAAGAAACCCATAAATATGCCTATTTTAAAATCATAGACCATTCGGAATTAAAATCCAAGAGTCTATTTAAATACCTAAGTATTAGATATGAATCTGATAGGCCATGCTTCCAAAACATTGCTGCTTAGGTTCATCAAAAATTTGACAAAAAACATGTAAAAATTATAATTATGGAAGAACTAAATGATTGAAAGTTACAATTAAATTTGAATACGATACATTGCAGAACTGGTAAGTTATACACTCAACAAACACACCTATAGAGAACTCTCAAGCGTGGGGGCGAAGGAGCAACGGGTCAACGTGACTTTTGCATGGCCATAGTGAGACTGAGAGAGTGACTGCCTTTTATCCCGGAAAAAGAGCGGGATTTTTAAAAACATTACACACGCATTAACGAAGTCGGGGCCAAAAACTAGTAAATAAACAATTTATTGATAGGTATAATCCATCGAGTAACTTATGGAATGGAGCTCCTACGGTCCTGTACTTCTGGCGGTGGTGTTGTTCCTACTGGTGGGGACGATCATCGAGCGTAGGATCGAAGTGATCATACGACGTGTTTGTAAGTTAGTTTTTGTATATGATAAGTCATAGATCAGATTAGTCAGTATTAATGTAAGTCTTATCGAAGGTTTTTGTCTGGTGGAAGCATTTGGCCGATGTTAGCGTTCTCATACGATGGGGTGTAGAAATTAGGGGTATGGGCCAACTGCGGAGCTACAAGTACATGGCGTACCTCTTCGGAGGGCCCAAATTCAGAGAGAGCGAAGGGATAAGAGTTACGTGATAGAAAGAGAAGAATCTAGGTAAATAAGACGTAAGTAGTAAGTAAGAGGTAAGTAGCGCTGTGTCAACCTGAATTGCACTTTATTGTGTGGTTTCAAGAGTCATTATTTATTTAAATCATTTTGCGGAGTGAACCTCCTGTTCTTTTAGGTACTAGGTATTAGGTATTCCGTGATATGCATAATTTACACTGCCATACCCCTTCCAAGTTAGATCTTTGACTGTACTTACTATCAGGTGAGATCGCACTCAAGCGCACCTAAAAAAAATTATATTTGATAATAACTTATCAAATAAAATTTTTTTTAGGTACTTACACGAGTGGAATAGAGTTCCTATGTCCTCATAGGTTCTAGCTAGATTACAAATTTTGTAATCATAATGAAAATATTGTTTCAGTGGAGCACCACCAAGCCCAAATGCAAGCGTGCCAGTCGACCAATCAACAAACCAGTCAAACAACCAATCAGCCAACCAGTCAACAAGGACCAGCTGATGTACAAGCCACCCGTACCGCGGCAGACATAACCACCTGCCAAACTACAATGACAAGCATTTCCTCTGTATTCATCAAACCCGTTCTACAAAAAAGTGTAGAACTAGAAAATAAGGCCTTAGACCCTCCACTGAAATCAGCCCTTAGGTCCAAGTCAAATACATTAATGTAAAAGCGTAGAGACAAGCTGATTCCTCTGTATTTAGTGCATCCATCTCTCAAACGCCGCTACACATTATGTCAATTGTTCCTATAAAATTTGAAGAGTTCCCTCGATTTTTCCCGAATCCTATCATCATTTCTTGACCTGATGATAATGGGACCACCTGGGAAGTAAGTATACTCTTTCAAACAAAAAAAGAATTTTCCAAATTGAGGCGTCCAGGCGTCTTCGAGTAATCGGGGAACATACATAAAAAAAACTTGAGAGGTGTCAAGGGACACCCGGATGGAACGAAGTTCAATGCGAAATAGAAATGAAAATATCTGGCTTGCTTTCTATAAGAGAGAGAGAGACAGACAGAGAAACATGCGACGCCGATAGCAAAAAGTGTCGTGACAACTTTTCGTAAGAATTTTTTCCGTAGATTGTCCAATTCTTTATTTTCTTTTTGGCAGATCAAGAAATTTTGACTTTAGTGACGCCTTCACACGTTACCGATTCGATTTGAAGTAATAATCGATTTTATTTAAGAAGAACTTTCAATCGATTTAATGAAATATTTTTTAATTTTGATTTAACGTACTTATATTTCATTATATATTTTTAATCACTTAGATAAATTAATTTTACATATTATGTTTGCGGTAACAGACAAGCAGAAAAAAATAATAAGTTGATTTGGGTTCTTTATCGATAATAATAATAATTAAGGTTTTCTTTCAAAACATGTTTAACTAGCGACCTGCCCCGACTTCGTCTGGGTTGAAATATTAAATATTTGTTTTTACGGGGCTGCGATCGCACAGAGCTTCTTATAGGAAACGATTGTTAATAAGATCACCACAGGAACCACAGGAATCTTCCGCGCCGATACCTGCCACCGTGCACCGCCGCACCGGCTGGCACCATTTTATTATTTTATCACGCGGAAATATTCATTTTCTGATAACTCCGATATTAATTTAAATTGTATAGTTATAAATCAGATCAAGTTATTTATACCTTTGCCTTAATCCTTACCTAAATAAATGATTTCTCAAGCAAGGCAGTTTAAATACCTGTAAATTACTTTTTAGTTTATTAAAATCGGACATTCCATTCGAAACATATTACGAGTTTAATAAAATTGCTCAGTGAAATGTTTTTAAAAATTACGCGTTGATGTCACTTGCCCTGCATTTACTGTACGTTTATGCCAAAATGTTTAAAAAATAAATGTCCAGCCGTGCGAAGCCAGGACGAGCCGCTAGTATTTAATAATTTTACTTGTTTCATTTGTATACCCAATTACGTAGCTAGTTTGTTAAATAAATAAGTAGGTAGGTATGTGATTTTCCAAGTATATTTGCTCATAACTCTTGATTTAAACTTGGTTTAGACGTTATTAACCACGCGTTTTGAAGTTAACTCACTTCACTAACGCGTGCATAGTTACAGTTTAAGGCAGCCGTCAAAAAAAAAAAAAATGAAAAGAAAAATTTCTTTACCCTTGGTTAGAACTTAAATTCCAAGATTTCAACTTAATTCCTTGCAAATATTCAATATTGGAGTCATAGTTACTATTTTTATTTCCTTTTTTAGGGTTCCGAAAAAAACTTCGGAACCCTTATAGGATCACTCCGTTGTCCGTCTGTCTGTCAGTGTGTCACCACCGTTTTTCTCGAAAACGGCTTATGATCTGAAGTCGAAATTTATACTGAATGTAAAGTTCAATGGTCTCGTAGTGTTTTAAGAATATCAAGCTTATAGCTTAACTCAGTAAAAAGTTACAGCTTGAAAACCACGGCTTTCTCACTATTAAAACAAATTAAGGGACATCTTCCAAAAATCGTTTCTTTCCACACCTAATTCTTAGTTTCATAGTAAGTCCCGTTATATTTTACAAACACCAGTATTAAAATCTTGCAAATTACGGAGATTTTGATACCTCTAAACCATATAATAGTACCTAAAACAGTAAAAAAAACAAAAAAAAAAACGATAACTTACTATGGCTTTTAAATTAATTGCAACGCTAAGGCTAAAACAAACTATCGGATGCCGCGACTATAGCTGCGACTGATAAGTGTGCACAGTCGTTTGAGATCAGCAGGCCCATATTTCTATCGGACATCCGAACGCTCAAGGATCGTCAAAGGTTACGTTCGCGACTACGCCCGATATAGTGTCTAAAGTTCAATGGAATTTACTATCCAGCCGCGGCTTACGTGTCCGTTAGTTTGTTCAAAGCTTAACTTTTTACGCGTCACGTCCACATGTCACTTGTCACAACTACAGATTCACAGAACACTAATAGAATTTTTTTTCTACTACAGATTATTATTACAACTTTTTTACACTGACCTCTAGAATTAATCTATGAAAGTATTGATTTGTTGCTAACTTTTGTATAGGTATAACAAAGTTAGCGACACTGCATTGATAAATGCAATTACTTTTAATTTATTTCTCCACTATTACTTATTCATTTTTATTTATTCACTATTTATATTAGTTAATAAAATTATGGCGGTCGGTGCACCATTTGCAATATTATTAGTTCCAGAGACACTCGTATGTCAAATGTGGTGCTTCAAATTGATTCATAACGTAGACAGAGAAGGCAATAGACCAAGGTACTGTGTAACCGCGACTGAAATAGAGATAACATGACGTAACGATGACGTCACATGACAAGTTCGAGTTTAATGTTGCCACAATAACTGCACTCCCCTGTTACCCCAAATTAGATGGAAAATTCTTCCCAGGATTTTTAAATAAAACGACAAGACAGATGCTGAACTGTTTTATTTTTTAAATAACATACCTACACATATAAGGTTGTCTGGGAGAGACATACCTATTAGGGTAAGCTTCTATTTTTTATATATATCTTAATATTGTGTGCAATAAAGAATTTATTATTCTTTATTGCACACAATATTAACTTCAACCACCATTTAAAAGTATAAAATAATTTTAGTTTGTACACGTAAGTCGGTTTTTTAAAAATATTTTTTTTTTTACTAAAGTTTTTTAATGTAGTTTCATAGGACCAATTCACTAGATAATTATTTGCTCCTTAAAAAAAATATTGAAATGCCGAATAGAAATTTAGCATATGTGAGTCACTTTGAAAAAAGATGTATGTAACACAAAGGAAAATTTTTTTTCGTTACTAGTAAGAATGTTACACAAAATAATTTTTAATGAACAGTTAAAATTTTCCTTCGATCGAGTAATGCTATTGAATTAAAAGCAACAAAAATTGTATATTTAGTCATCAAAATCATCATTAATGAAATTAACAGTATATTCCTTTTTTCAGGCAGTCGTATAAAACTAAAACTCTTCATAGTTTAAGTTAATAATTATTTAAAAAAAAACATTAAAAATCTGCCTCGAGCTATTTAAAAATGGCTTTAAAAATTAAGAACTTTGTAAATAAAATAATTCTTAAGATCGCCAACAGTTCTCGACTGGTCGTTGGACATTCGAACGAAACTTCAGGATGATTCAGAACAGTAACCGACACTATCTAACTGAATACACTTTAATCATCGCCGACATATATTATATTCTAGTATCCATCATCTTTCTTTTCTTTTCTCATAATATTCATTTCTTCCATCACGACTTTATTTTGTTTCAACAAAAATTAAAAAAAAAAAACGGTGGTGACACACTGACAGACAGACGGACAACGAAGTGATCCTATAAGGGTTCCGAAGTTTTTTTCGGAACCCTAAAATTGAAAAAGTAGCCAAAGTAACCCGCCGTTACGGTATGTCAGAGGACATTACTAAAAAAAACCTATCTCCGTGCCAAATTTCAGCCATATCGGTTTAGTGTGGCGTATTGAGTAACAAACATCCATATGTTTGTTACTCAATCACGCCACACTAAACCGATATGGCTGAAATTTGGATGTATGTATGGATGGCCATACATACATTCAAACTTTCACATTTATAATATAAGTAGGATAGGGAAAATCGGGACATTGTATAGGTACCTAAAGCTGGCAACACACATAGATACTAAATTTTCTTATTAACTGTCAGTTTGTTTAGCACAAAAGTGTGTCGACCTTGAAAAAAACTGGTTACACGATGAGGGACAAAAAATTGGGTAGCTGCGTCTCTGTTTATCACATTAATAACTTTATTTCTGCTCTCTTTTTAGTGTGAGTGAGAAAGAAATCGTCACTGACTCTATGTCTTCTCTCTCTACGATTCATAACTATTAAGGTATCTAATCATTGGTAGGTAGGTCTAGGTAGGTAGGTAGGTACCTGCAGAGACAGCCAGTCCAGTAGGTATTAATCATAGCATAGATTTCATAGAGGCGTAGACAGCTGTCTACGGTGTTCATAGTTGGTTCAAAATTCAAACTTTCAAAGCCAAATTCAAACAAACAAAACACAGATCACTATACAGGGTGTCCCACGGCTATGCCACATGGAGGGGAAGTACCTTAAATATTGTAGATGGAACATTTTACTGAAAGAAGACTTCATTTTAATTTAAAAAACAATTTAAACTGCATTCATAGATTTTAAAATAATTGCCTGGTTGAACCGGGACTCGAACCCGCTATACGAGAAAAAAAATTAACCTGTATCTTTATCATACCGATCGGAAGGCTTCATCATAAGGATTATTTTTTTCTTAAATAACATAGCATGAGAAATAAAAGGAAGACCATGAATTTTAGCCTTTGATGTAAAATTTTGTTCAGAAAAATGAAAAGCTGACATTGGCGTATCGACATACAACTGACATGAACTATTACTAATGAGTACCCACTTGAGAAGTACGCATCATTTCTCGATCCTTACTATCCTTACTAATCCTTACTTATATTACCTATAAATGCGAAAGTGTGTTTGTTTGTTGATTTATTGGTTTGTCCTTCAATCCCGCTGCAACAGAGCTACGAATTGCAGCGGGATTTTAGCGGGAACAAAATTTTACATCAAAGGCTAAAATTCATGGTCTTCCTTTTATTTCTCACGCTATGTTATTTAACAAAAAATAATCCTTATGATGAAGCCTTCCGATCGGTATGATAAAGATACAGGTTAATTTTTTTTCTCGTATAGCGGGTTCGAGTCCCGGTTCAACCAGGCAGTTATTTAAAAATCTATGAATGCAGTTTAAATTGTTTTTTAAATTAAAATGAAGTCTTCTTTCAGTAAAATGTTCCATCTACAATATTTAAGGTACTTCCCCTTCATGTGGCATAGCCGTGGGACACCCTGTATACTAGTAAACAGTATTAGTTACGTAGTAACTAATACCTAATCTGTGCTAGTAAACAAAAGTTCAATAGTAGTTTGCACAAATAAGCATACTAAATGGTTTATATTCTCTTGGAGACAAATAACATTTGATTTCTTGTTTTATATGTGGGATAGTTACATTACATTTTACAATATTAGTACTGAATCAGTGTTTTCTTTTAACTTTGTATGGAGGTGAACTTCGTATTCGAGACAGAGACTTAATGCATATACTTAAGAGGGTACTCTAGTGGGCATTTCTCCATACAAACGTATTCTGCTGTTTTCTTCGTGGATAATGCCTCTAGAGCAATGATTTTTTTCCAAAAAATCTAGGTCTGATTAATACGTGCCCCTATGTTTTTCTTTTTTCCAAAACATTATCATTAAAAAAAATATGACAATCCAAAAACCCGAAAAAAACCCTCGATTTTACCGCCATGTTCAAACGACTATCAGACAAATTTGATAAGTTTTTAACAAAAAAGAAAAACATAGAAGCATAGATATACTCTTCCTCTAAATTTTGATATAAGAATATTTGAGATTTGTCCAGTTTTGAAGAAGGAAACAGCAGAATACGAAACGTCTTTTGGCCAAGGTTTTTGTAGGTAAAATCAGCCCGAGCTGCAGTCGTCCCTTTCGTACTTTACGGGGGTAGGGTGGAGGTGAGGGAGGGTAAGGCTTACATGTACACTAATAGGGAAGTGACAATTGTCGATATTGTTATCGATACTCTAGTGATGTACTCTGATGTCGATATTTACACTAAACAATGATTATTTTATTTATTACTAGCGGACACCCGTGACTTCATCCGCGTTCCTAAATCACCACAGTTTAGGTTGGCAGAACCCCTTCAGCATCAGGATTGAGAAGTTGGATCCTGGAATTTAACGATGTCTTTACTTGGTCCCTACAATAACTATTCATAATAATCAACAATTCCTAAATCCCCACAGTTTAGGGAAGCAGTACCCCTGCAGCATCAGGATTGAAGAGTTGGAACCCGAAGTTTTTATGGGACCATCTCGCAAAGTTTTTGTGTCGATTAAAAAAAGATTCACGCAAATCGGTTAAGAAATCACTGAGATATCGATATACAGAGGTAGAAAAACACAACTCCTCCTCCTTTTAGCCTATACGATGCCCGATAATATCTACCAGTGAAAGTCCCGTTAAAATCGGTTCAGCCATTCCCGAGATTAGTGGCAACAAACAAACAGACAGACAAAAACTTTAAAATTGTTGTCTTGGTATAAGTACCGTATTTACTTTCGTATGCAGCTAGCAAAAAACGGCCAAGTGCGAGTCGGACTCGCCCATGAAGGGTTCCGTAGCAGCAATTGCGGTTTACGATTTATGACGTATTAAAAAAAACTACTTACTAGATCTCGTTCAAACTAATTGTCGGTGGAAGTTTGCATGCAGAAGATGTTAATGTACATCATATTATATTTTTTTTAGTTTTATCATTCTCTTATTTTAGAAATTACAGGGGGGACACACGTTTTACCACTTTGGAAGTGTCTCTCGCGGAAACTATTCAGTTTAGAAAAAAATGATATCAGAAACCTCAATATCATTTTTGAAGACCTATCCAAAGATACTCTACACGAATAGGTTTGATGAAAAAAAAAATTTTTGAGTTTCTGTTCAAGTATGGGGAACCCCAAAATTTATTGTTTTTTTTTTTCTATGCTTGTGTGGAAATCTTAATGCGGTTAACAGAATACATCTACTTACCAAGTTTCAACAGTATAGTTCTTATCAGTATAGTTTCCGAAAAAAGTGACTGTGACATACGGACGGACAGACAGACATGACGAATCTATAAGGGTTCCGTTTTTTGCTATTTGGCTACGGAACCCTAAAAAGCTGTTCTATTGATATTACAAACAAACACTTCACTTCAACACAGACAATATTATTTATTTGTATATTTATATATATACTAGCTGATGCCCGCGACTTCGTCCGCGTAAGTAAATACGAGTACCTAGTTAAATCTCGCGAAAAACGTTTATATCATATACTTAAATTGTCTAATGACATAACAAGTTGATAGTAAAAGTTTTAACAGAAAAGTTTATTTTATTCTTTTTTAGCGCATTTAAATAAAAGCTTGTTTTTAAAAAAAGTTTTTTACTTTTAATTTATTTATGGTTTGTAGTGGCGCTTGAAGTCGGTTTTTGAAAAGAATTTTAATTTTAAGTTTTTTAGTGCAGGTTGTTCCTGCAGCTTGCTCTCTTTCTCCCCTCCTAAATCCCTACAATTTAGGTGGGCAGTAGTCAGTACCCTACAGGATTGAGGAGGATGACCTGGAGCTCTATGATCTAGTAGCAAGCATACCAATTCGTAAACGACAGTTCCTAAAGCTTTTAGGGAGAAAGTACCCCTGCAGCATCAGGTTTGAGGAGTTGAAGGTAAAAATTTTTGAGGGCCCATTAAAAAAAATCGCGTGAATCGGTCCAGAAACCCCGGAGTAATCGGTGGACATATTATCTACATAGAAAAAAAAGATACCGACCGAATTGATAACCTCCTCCTTTTTGAAGGTCGGTTAAAAATAGGGCTATCCATTATGGTTTACGATAGTGTGTTATGCCAGCTTAAGATGAGCCGTACATTCAAAGTTTCCTGTACGTAACGGAGTTCAAGTTATTTGGACCTATTACTGAGCATTGTGAAGTCTATAATTTCTGAACTACTAAACTGACGACCTTGAAATAATTACAGAACAATCATTGTAGTGTGTTCTTTCTAATAAAAAATGAATTAATGAAATCGGAGTACACGTTAATGAATTACAATGAAATACACATTTTGACTTTCATCCCCTCCCCCAAGGGAACCGTGCTGAATTTCGGGATAAAAAGTATCCTATATTTTACCTCGTAGTATGAACTTAAATCATGTCACGTTTCATTTAAATCCGTCCAGTAGTTTCAGTGTGATGCGCGGCCAAGATACAGACAGACGAAAAATTAAAAAAAAATTGTTTTGTGCTCAGTATCAATAGTAAAGCATCATCCGATTCAAATTTTCAAAATATATTTATTCACCCGCAGGCGGCCGGCGGGTGAATGTTACGGGCCGGGGCATGAGAGGGGCGAGGGCTCGCGCACACAAATACACTACTCGTACACATGGATAACTCCTGTTGGTCGGGCGCAGCGCGACGGCGATATTTTCTTCAAATACCTATTTATCAAATTCCTTGGGACTAGAGTACCGTCTTAACTTTGTGAATTAAACCCATTATCAAAATGGACAATACTCCATCGCCAATGGATAATACGTCATCACCAATGTCGGTGAGTACCTATTACTTATTTATTTTAATCTCTCGCAAAGAAGCATTAGAAAGGGAAACTCAAACTACAACTCCCAAATTCATGCAGTTATCTAACTATAGAAATGCCTATCTATAGAAGACAGTCTCAGACTTAAGACCGAGTTAAAACTAGCTTATTATTGTTACTGTTTTAATTATTAATAATGCTAACCTAAATTTTGTCCCATACCATTATAATAATTCCTTCAACAAGTTTATTTAAATAAGTATTCTTCATGTCAATATTATATAGAAGTATAGATAATTTATGTGTTGTACAACAATATATAATAATATAATCAGAGATAAGCATAATTTATGCAAAGGCATTTGTTAAGTAACTTGCAAAACTGGCGTGCATTATAATTTTTTGGACAGGCCAGTTAAATAATCATTTGACAATAGAAAAAATAGAAGCACATTCTACTTTTGCTGCCAGCTAATTGCAAGTGCGCTCCCCACACTTATAGGAGACTTTAGTACGATGACAAGTTAACATGTCCTGACTTGTCTCGTTGAAAGGTTTGATGTAGGATTTGTTAAGAGTTTAATCTTAGCTTGCCAATTGACCAGTTACTTATATTATTTTAACAATAATTATTTTTATTTCAGGTTACCAGAATACCAGACTATTACTAGAGTTTGCACTGCATGTTGGATTGCTGCTAGAAGAGATAATATATTCAGAAGTAAATGCAGCACAATGTCAATTTTTTGTTGTTGATATTTGGTTCCTTGAGTATGGATAATATTGATCATGAAGAATCCATACATATATCTGTACCTCCACACAACCCAGAGAACCTACAACTTTTAGGATTGTGTCACAAGCTCATATACAATCTGTGTTTACCTTGAGACATTATATATTTTTAGGATAAAATGTTGAATGCCTATTGGTGCCAATTGCAGTCAAAGAAATGTTATTAAACTGATATGCTGAGGCATTATTTTCAAATCACTGTGTGGTAAGCTCAATGTCAACCTTTGCTATGTTTATATATCACCTTTAGAATTAATGTGATTTAACTCAAAATTCCTGTAACTTCTGTTGTTGTAAAATGTATTTAACATTTAATATAATATGTATTACCAATCCATACGTATAAGATGATTAAGTATTAAGATAATTAACTTTTTTAATAGTTTTATTGGCAGAGATACATTCAATTTTACTCAACACTACTTTTTTGAAGTCTTGCTCATTTCCCACAAATTGCAATTTTTGAGTTAGGTCACTTTAATTCCAAAGTTTGTATCTCCTACTCACATTTTTTATAGGTAAGATAAACTTAATGAATAAATTAAATTGTTTTTATAATTTTGTATTATCAAAATACTGTATCAACCCCAAAATAATATAGTAGTAATAGGCAATTCATAGTTCAATGATACGGAAATCAGAGAGAGAGAATAGGTGTAAAGCCAACGTCTTTATATGCTCTCTGAGGTACAGATATAATGGAACCTTGTCATCTGCAGTAGAACATCCACTAGACCAACAAGACAAATAATGTGATGAAAGATGGAGATTGGGGACTCTGTGAGAAAACTACACAACCCCATCGAGTTTGGGCTTTTTAATTTGTCTTGACAAGTTCTCTAGTCCTAAATGATATGCAGGTTCTGATGATGAAGCCGAAAGGCGTTTATGGGAACTCTGTAATGAAACGACGTAACCCCATCGAGTTTCGACTCGTTTGATTCTTTTTGACGTTTAGAAGGTCATTAGTAGGTACCTAATTGGTCAATAGTTTCGGAACCCTCAGTGCGCGAGTATGACTCGCACTTGACCGGTTATTTTTATTAAATTTACAGAAACAATACTTACACGAAGTCAAATTATTTTTATCATAATTGTGAATGATTAATCGTCTTTCAAGAACTGTGTTTTAGTCTGTGGTTGTTTGTTATGCACAGGGCACTTCACTAAACGTCAATAAAGTACGACATTATTTTAGTACATTATTCCGAAAACAAAAAAACGGTAATTTATAGGCGTGATCTGCCAAAAAGAAAATAAAGGCTTGGACAAAGCATAGCCCCCTTTCACAACGCGCGATAAGGAACTTCGTTCCAAAAAAAGATTCCGACGAATTGAAAAACTCCTTTTTTGGAAGTCAGTTAAAAACATTTCCAAAAGTAATCATAATCACATAAACATTAACCCGTATACTTATATGTAGTGACACTTCAAAGTAACTAGTTAAAAGTGAAATTTTACGCAACGCCAATATGTACATAACGATGGTAAATATAAGTACTTTGGTGAGGTGTCCATGAAAAATGGTGGGAGCAAGATTTTCCCAAACATGCACTCAGAAAGATTTTGAGTAAAATCTTCGCAAGATCTTATATGTTGCACAGTGTTCGATACTTTTATCTATACCTAAGCATTTAGTTGGCCAATAAAATTAAAATTAACTCTGCAATGCATAAATTATTTACACCAAATAAATACAATGACTCCAAGATAATCAGTGAATTTTTTCAATGTGCCGATTCTCTAAAAATGATTGCAGTGTAGCGAACGCAATGGCCTCTAATTGGCTGAATTTTTGGCGTTCTTACTGCTTCAATGCATTTTAACCAATAGCGGGAGGGTACCAGAGGTCATTGCGATCGTTACACTGATGCAATCATTTTTAGAGAATCGACAAACGGTTTAGTAATACTATCTTCTTCCTCTTAGCATTGTCCAACACATCACTTCTCTTACCGATATAGTAACTTCCTGGTCTTATTTTTGTGTTTTTTTTTATTCGATGACAAGAAAGTCCTTGACTGCGATCTCACCTGATGGTAAGATGCAGTCTTAAGATGGTAGCGGGCTAACTTGGAAAAGGTATATGGCAGTGTAGATTCAACCCATACCCCTAATCGGTTTCTACACGCCAACGTGCCGGAACGCTAAATCGCTTGGCGGCACGTCTATGAAGGTAGGGTGATAACTAGCCACGTCCAAAGCCTCCCACTAGACCTCCTAATTATAAGACCACAGCGCTCACCACTGCGCCAGGGAGGTCGTCAAAAGGGAGGTGTCTGTACTTACCGTAGGTAATAAATAGGTGAATATTATGTGAATGGTACCGCCTAAGACAGTCCCATCTTCCGACAACACGCCTGCCTTTTAACGAAGGGAGTAAACGCCCTTCCAGTGGTCAGTTAGTTAAACGGGTTATTGTAGGTAGTACGTAGGTCATATTATGTTAATGGTAACTTCATCTTCCGACATAACACGCCTGCCCTTTAACGAAGGGAGTACACGCCCTTCCAGTGGTCATCTGTTAGTTAAACGGATGGTCACACGAGCACACGCCGCGTGCTTGGAAGTTTTGTAACAGTGAAAGTCCAAAGGCTCGCGGGCTGCGAATCCGCCAGAACGGAACCGACACACAACATGGTGAGTGCATCGTACTTTATTAACTTAGCTTGCTTTATCTTGCTCCATTGGCTTAATTATAAAACTGACTGGCAACAACAATTCATAATTCTAACAATAAAATTTTCATAAATGTCTTCTGAATATACGTAGTTACTTGTAAAAGGAAAAGATGCCTGATTGACTGATCTATCAACTTCAACGCACATCTTAATCACGCACATAATATAAATCACTGGACATAATGAGGATGCAGGGCATGTAGATAGCTGTTATTTATGCGTAGGCATCCGCTAAGAAAGGATTTTTGAAAATTCAACCTCTAAGGGGGTAAAATAGCGGTTTGAAACCCCTATTTTACACCCCTTACGGGTAATCTAATTTTTAACCAATTTGCATTTATAATCAATGTGGTGCATATTACAGAGTCAAATTTTTTTTATAAAATTCCTATACATATTACTAAGAGACGATACAGACAATTTTTAGGGTTCCGAAAAAAACTTCGGAACCCTTATTCTTTTTAATGAACATCTTAAGACTTATTAGAATAGGTACATGATGTATAATGGCGCTTACTACACTCCTATACGCTAGCATCTGTCGCGTTTCACACGAGGTTTCGGGTATGTTTTATTTCATCTGGCGCGGGGATTTTTTTCTGGCATTCTGCGCACTGTTGTGTCTAGACAGGGAACCTGTTAAAGTTGTGTCTGTTGTCTGGATAGGGAACCTGTTAATAAAGTTATGTCTGTTGTCTAGACAGGGAACCTGTTAAAGTTGTGTCTGTTGTCTGGACAGGGAACCTGTTAAAGTTGTGTCTGTTGTCTGGATAGGGAACCTGTTAATAAAGTTATGTCTGTTGTCTAGACAGGGAACCTGTTAAAGTTGTGTCTGTTGTCTGGATAGGGAACCTGTTAATAAAGTTATGTCTGTTGTCTAGACAGGGAACCTGTTAAAGTTGTGTCTGTTGTCTGGACAGGGAACCTGTTAAAGTTGTGTCTGTTGTCTGGATAGGGAACCTGTTAATAAAGTTATGTCTGTTGTCTAGACAGGGAACCTGTTAAAGTTGTGTCTGTTGTCTGGACAGGGAACCTGTTAAAGTTGTGTCTGTTGTCTGGATAGGGAACCTGTTAATAAAGTTATGTCTGTTGTCTAGACAGGGAACCTGTTAAAGTTGTGTCTGTTGTCTGGACAGGGAACCTGTTAAAGTTGTGTCTGTTGTCTGGATAGGGAACCTGTTAATAAAGTTATGTCTGTTGTCTAGACAGGGAACCTGTTAAAGTTGTGTCTGTTGTCTGGACAGGGAACCTGTTAAAGTTGTGTCTGTTGTCTGGATAGGGAACCTGTTAATAAAGTTATGTCTGTTGTCTAGACAGGGAACCTGTTAAAGTTGTGTCTGTTGTCTGGATAGGGAACCTGTTAATAAAGTTATGTCTGTTGTCTAGACAGGGAACCTGTTAAAGTTGTGTCTGTTGTCTGGATAGGGAACCTGTTAATAAAGTTATGTCTGTTGTCTAGACAGGGAACCTGTTAAAGTTGTGTCTGTTGCCTGGACAGGAAACTTGTTAAAGTTGTGTCCGTTGTCTAGACAGGGAACCTGTTAAAGTAGTGTCTGTTGCAGGGCGCGTCGCACAGTGACACGAACTTGAGCAAGAGCGAGCTGGTGGCGAAGATCAAGGCGCGGCTCGCGAGCGTGGACCCGGCCAAGGCGCGGGAGCTGGGCGGGGTGTTCCTGTTCAACATCATCAAGGGGACTTCGGTTTACTCTTGGAGTAAGATTAACTTATTGCACCCTCGCTTAGGGTTAAGAGTTTAAGACCCAATAGGTACCGACCGACGGGGCCCTATTAGGTACTAAGCCTCCGCTGTAAGTTCGTTCTCCGTCCATTCGTCGCGTCCTTAGTCGGATAATCAAACGAACTGAGTCGAAAATTTTGCTCGCATTTTTTTTAAATTCAATTACAACATAGTCCTTGACTGCGATCTCACCTGATGGTAAGTGATGATGCAGTCTAAGATGGTAGCGGTTTAAATTGGAAGGGGTATGGCTGTGTAAATTCAACCTATACCCCTAATATTTTTCTGCACGCCATCGTGCCGGAACCTTGCCGGAACGCTAAATCGCTTGGCGGCACGTCTCTGACGGTAGGATGGTAACTAGCTACGGCCAAAGCCTCCCACCAGACAAACTCTCGTTCGAGAAACTCTCGTGTAACCGAGCTATAACGCTGGTTTCGCGATGCGGTTAGTGCGGCTAAAGCTAAGCTAAGCTAATCACCTTCCAGCCCTGGACCTGAACCAAGTGTCGGTGTACGAAGGCGAGCCGACGGACGACCCCGACACCACGTTCACGCTGAACGAGCACCACTTCAAGCAGCTGGTGGCGGGGCGCGAGGACCCGCGCGTCATCATGCAGGCCGGCCGCTGCTCCGTCACCGGCGACATCATGCGCGCGATGAAACTTGAACCCTATATCAAGCTTGATTAAGGTCTATTTTTAAGGCTCCGAAAAAAAAACGGACCCACTTTGTTCGTGTCTGTGTAAAAGAGCTTTACTGTTCCGTCACCGGCGACGTCATGCGCTTGATGAAACTTGAACCCTATATTAAGCAAAATTAAGGTCTATTTTTAAGGTTCCGAAAAACACGGACCCACTTTGTTCGTGTCTGTGTAAAAGAGCTTTACTGTTCCGTCACCGGCGACATCATGCGCGCGATGAAACTTGAACCCTATATCAAGCTTGATTAAGGTCTATTTTTAAGGTTCCGAAAAAAAAAAAAGCGGATCCACTTTGTTGTTCGTGTCTGTGTAAAAGAGCTTTACTGCTCCGTCACCGGCGACGTCATGCGCGCGATGAAACTTGAACCCTATATCAAGTTGGATTAAGGTCTATTTTTAAGTTCCCGAAAAAAAAAACGGACCCACTTTGTTGTTCGTGTCTGTGTAAAAGAGCGTTACTGCTCCGTCACCGGCGACATCATGCGCGCGATGAAACTTGAACCCTATATCAAGCTAAATTAAGGTCTATTTTTAAGGTTCCGAGAAAAAACGGAACCCTTATAGGATCACTTTGTTGTTCATATGACTGTGTAAAAGAGCTTTACTGCTCCGTCACTTAACCGGTTTTATATATTTTTTCAGTATCATCATCAGATGGATAAACTTGTACTACCTAATTCTACAGGTAAGGGTGTGTGATAATCTTCGTAGACTTTAACTTAGTATTAAGTTGGATAAGTTCATCGTTAATTAAGTTAAGTACTGAATGTATGTATCGATAGGGTTGGCAGGTGGTGAAAAACCCCAAAAAATAGATTAAAAAGACGTGTGGCACTCGGGGACTGCCGCGGTAAAGCTATTGCATAGCATTTTTTATCAACGCCATCTAGCGGGGAGAGGAGTCCCGTGTCAGGTTATTTTCGTTACGGAATTACTGGATTCGGTCTCCACGCTCAAGGCCCGCGATAGAAGCTATGCAATAGCTTAAAAAACCTCTACAGGTAAGTTTGAGTGGAACCGACTTACTCGACCAACATAAGGATAATGAATTCAGCCATGCTCATTATACTTACCCATATACTAGATGATGCCCGCGACTTCGTTCGCGTGAGTAAAGGTTTTTTGATCCCGCGGGAGCTCTTTAATTTTCCGGGATAAAAAATAGCCTATGTGTTATTCCAGATTATAATCTATCTCTGTGCCAAACAGCCAAATCGATTCAGTCGTTGCGGCGTGATTGAGTAACAAACATCCAAACTTTCGCATTTATAATGTAAATTAACGTTAAGAGTTTAATTTTAATAGCGTCTTATTGCCTACGCACCGTGATGTAACTAATAAGTAACTAATGTGAATGTGTGCGTGTACTTTCATCTACAACCGTCTAATATATTTGAATCTTTCATTTGTACTTACAACTGTAGTATGTGTGCCATGCAATTAACTTATTTTTCTAACCTAATTGCTTTTTGCACATCGTTAAAGTACCATCGATTTACCGACACACATTTTTAAAGTCCGGTTGCATATAAGACGGTTAAAGAAAGGTTAACATTAAAGTTAAAAGTGACGAAAACGAGCCACTGTGGGCTACACAAGAAGGTGATTTAACGTTCGGAATGTAATTACTAAGTAGTATTACATGCAGAATATTATGTATGAGTTGTATTAATTTATTATTTGTATAATTAAATTATACATTTTTTACTTATTACTAAACTGGCACATTACCTACTTACTTAATAGAACTTTACTATGAATAAAAACTTTACGGAGTTAAGTCGTGTTACTAGTAACCACACTTATATTGTAACCAATTAATTGAACGAGCGAAGCGAAGTTCTCTGAGTCAACTAGGGCGCTTGCCTACTAGACAGAGAAGTGTGTTCGTCTAAATGTCTGTCAGAGCCCTATAACTTCTGAATTACTGAACGTAATTACTTCAAATTTAAATATAATATGTAAACTGATGGCCTTCAGCCGAACATTGTATAAAAAAATATAAAAAGTTTTATTTCAGGGGGGCTCTCATAGAAGCGTATTTGAAGTAAAATCTTGTTTGTTGCTCTACATAGACTTGCGATATATCTTTTTAAAGACGACTTTGAACAGAGTACAAAAATATATTTTTTTTTAATTTTTCCCTAAAAATTGACCAAATGGGGGGGTTTCAAAGTGGAGATTTTAATTTGAGCCATATGTCAAGAATTACTGAATATTAGAACGTGAAACTTGGTTAAAAATTCAGTTATATCCTGTACTTGAACAACAAATACTAAAATTAGATAAATGTTATAAAGAAACGAAATTATTTAATTTTAATGCGCCATCTATTAGCATTATTGTGAAGCTAATAGCTTCACTATAATGCTTCACTATAATGCTTCACTATAGATGGCGCTGTGTCAGTAAAACAGTTTTATGTCAACTATTATTTTTTTTATTTTGTCTAATGTAAAAAGTTAATTATTACAATATATAATTAAAACTTTTGGGAATTATGGGATATCGCGAGGTCTCAGTTCGGGGCGAACCACTAGTATATTTATTTCTTTTTTTAAGATTAATATAAGTGTACTTATTAATGTTATTATGGGTAGATAAGTAGTTGAAATAAAACAAAAATAACAAAACGAAAATTCTTTTATTGGGAATGCCATCGTAGGTATACTGTGATCGTATAATATAGGATTGTAAAATTGCCGTAACGCTTTGCTCTATTGTGACTACTAATGTATAAATAATGTAGATCAATAGAATAGTTCTTAACACTCTTAACCTACTCTATTTAATCTATACAGTTTACATATAGTATACAGTATACATGTTTTTTCATTCGAGGGCAAGATAGTCCTTGCTTGCGATATCACCTATGGTAAGTGACGATGCCAGTCTAAGATGGTAGCGGGCTAACTTGGAAGAGATACTTATGTCAGTGTAAATTCAACCCATATTCCTAATCTATTTCTACATGACACGCTAAATCGCTTGACGGCACGTCTTTGACGGCAGGATGGTAACTAGCCACGGCCAAAGCCTCCCACCAGACCAGACACCATTCTGATCTCATAAATTTCCAAATTACCCCCGCCGGGAATCGAACCCGAAATCTCCCAGTAAAAAGACCACAACGCTCACCACTGTGCCAGGGAGGTCGTCAATACATATAAAATACATACATAAAACTGGAGTGTCCGTCTGTTATTTCGAAATAACTGCAAACATAAAATATGTGGCTTACGAGATGAACTGAGGCTGAAATATAGACCACACTCTCACTCAGCTCAGACTCAAGACAGAATTAAAACGAGACAGATTTATGTAAGAGCATATTTGTGTCTCGTTTTAACTTCTATCTTGAGTCTGAACTGAGAGCACACTCTGTAGATCTCAGCATCAGTTAAGGAATATTTCGTCTGTTCAAAAATTCAAAAATCTGATAGCTACCAACCACCGCGACCGGTTGAGGCTGTCTGTACCTAGTCTTTTTTTAAAAAAAAAAGTTGACTAATATCCTCCTCTCCCCTCCAAATAAGCGGAAAGCTTGTGCTAGAAATAGGTGCAACAGGTGAGATTCGAACCTGCGACCTTTCAGTTTTCAGTCCGCACCTTTAACCGTTGGACTATTGAAGCTTGTTGGGCTATTAAGTCTGTCTGTCAATCAATCTCGGTACAGTTACATGGGTACTAACTATTGACTGTAGACTTGTAGATCACTGATCATGCCGCTGTCGAACAAATCTTCTGTCGCAAAAAGTAATTTGCTCTTTAAAATACTTGTATTAATAAATAATTAATCGGTCGAATGTGAATCGCGCTCGCATACGAAGGGTTCCGCACCAAAAAACGCCGAAAAAGAACACGGCTCTAGTAGGTGAGGCTCTTTTAATTTTTAATTCCTTTTATTATATTTTGTTGTTATAGTGGAAACAGAAATATACATTCTATGAAAATTTCAACTGTCTACCTATTACGGATCATGAGATACAGCCCGCTGACAGACGGACGGACGGGCGGACGGACAGCGGAGGCTTAGTAACAGGGTCCCGTTGGTTATTCTTTGTGTACGGAACCCTAAAAACCGTTTACTAATCAAGGATTACTAACTAAGTAACAAGATTTATATAGATGTTATCTTAGTCTCAATCATACTTAAGCTTAGTGTAGATGAACAAAGATAGTAGCATTTCTAAGTATCTTAATAGAGTCTGCCTCTGCTTTCCGAACCGTTGGTAGATTCATGACTTGTTATAAAAGAAATAATAATATGAAGTTTGAATAATTAACCAACCTATTCTACCTACCTAATTATCCATGAAAATTGGTGTTTCACCTGGTGTGAAACCAGGTGAAACACCAATTTTCTTTCGATTAAAAATATAGAAGAAAATGTTTCACAGTTTTTGAAAATCCCACTTATTATAATTTTTAAGCTATTGCATAGCTTCTATCGCGGGCCAGCGTGGAGACCGAATCCAGAAATTCCATAACGAAAATAACCTGACACGGGACTCCTCTACGGTGAGCCGCTAGATGGTGTTGATAAAAAATGCTATGCAATAGCTTTACCGCGGCAGTCCCCGAGTGCCATACGTCTTTTTTTTTTTAATTTCCATTTATTATTTAAATGCGAAAGTTTGGATGTATGAACCGATTTGGCTGAAAAGTACAGAGATAGATAAAATGTAATGTCTAGAATAACACATAGGCTACTTTTTATCCCGGAAAATAAGAGTTCCCGCGGGAATTAGAAATTCTCATCCACGCGTACGAAGTCGCGAGCATTATCTAGTTTATAACTTTTTTTTAATCAATGACAAGATAATCTTTGACTCCGATCTCACCTGATGCTAAGTGACGTTGCAGTCTAAGATGGTAGCGGGCTAACTTGGAATGGATATGGCAGTGTATTTCAATACCCCTA
This sequence comes from Hipparchia semele, assembly GCA_933228805.2. NCBI lineage: Eukaryota > Metazoa > Arthropoda > Insecta > Lepidoptera > Nymphalidae > Hipparchia > Hipparchia semele. The sequence continues at coordinate 1,766,143 of OW121725.1, read as the reverse complement.
ATCGGTTTCTACACACCATCGTGCCCGAACAGGAAATACAGATTATAAAGATTTTAGTTTGGTGGGTGGGCTTTGGCCGTGGCTAGTTACCACCCTACCGGCAAAGACGTGCCGCCAAGCGATTTAGCGTTCCGGCACCATGGCGTGTAGAAACCGATTAGGGGTATGGGTTGAATTTACACTGCTATACCCCTTCCAAGTTAGCCCACTACCATCTTAGACTGCATCGTCACTTACCATCAGGTGAGATCGCAGTCAAGGGCTATCTTGTCATCGAATAAAAAAAAAAAAAGATACACATAAATAAAGACTTTGAATTAATTACACTAATGAGTATACCCCCTAAGGCCGCCGCTATGTGCGCGACAGGTTTGTACTGGTTACGGTACCCGGCAGGCAGAGGCGGCAGGCCCCGCGGGGTCAAGCACCCGGGCCCTGACATTGGCTGCTCTAAATATAGGCAAGGCTGGCCGGTACGTATATGGGCACACCGGGATGCCTCTGTGCAAGTTTTGCAAAACAAACAAAAGTAAACAACGTTTATGGAAAAATTCATTTTACAAGTTGTTGCCCAGGACTTCGACGCGCGGATTAAAGGATTTTGATTCCCGCGGGAATTGTTTTTTTTTTCGGGATAAAAAGATAGCCTACGTGTTAAACCAGAGTATAATCTATCTCTGTGCCAAACAGTCAAATCGATTCAGTCGTCCAACCAACCGTACATTTTTAAGCTATTGCATAGCTTCTATCGCGGGCCAGCGTGGAGACCGAATCCAGAAATTCCGTAACGAAAATAACCTGACACGGGACTCCTCTACGGTGAGCCGCTAGATGGCGTTGATAAAAAATGCTATGCAATAGCTTTACCGCGGCAGTCCCCGAGTGCCACACGTCTTTTTTTTAAATTTTTATAAAGAATATCAGCCAAGCTGAACTTGACTGATATTCTCCTCTCCCCTCCAAATAAGTGAAAACTTGTGTTAGGAGCGGGTACGACAATAGTGCAACGGGTGGGATTCGATCCTTTCACTATTCAGTCCGCACCTTTAACCGTTGGGCTATTGAGGCTTAAATACATACTTACATCCAAACATTCGCATTTCGTTACTCGTATAATATCTACCTACCTATTATTTAGTAGGATTTATTTACTTACGCACGATATAGTAGCTGTTAGGTAAACCTATGAAAAGAAGATTAATATAAACAAATATGGTTGAGCGAAGCAATGGCTGGATCATGCGTCATGCTCGTGAACGGGTGCCACCAACGGGAATGGGTCTGCTTTGACTGCCCATCTTGACAAGCGTTGGATTGGTGTACCTACGTATGCATTTTTGCATTTTTGCATGTTTGAAGCTTTATTGTGGAAGCACTGTATACATAGCATAGCTTTGTCAAAAAAAAATTTTTTGAAAAGAGCAACTGCTGAGTTTCTTACCGGCTCTTCTCAGCAAAATCTGCATTCCGAACCGGTGGTAGATTTATGACGTGTCATAAGAGCTACAAGTTAGCCTACATGAAATAAATTAATTTTGAATTTTGAATACCATATCCAATTCATAGATTTTATAGGTAGGTACTTATACCTTTTCTCTTAGCAAGTGGGAAATCTTAAAAGATACCCGAAATCCTGGGGTAGAGTCCCGGGTTATAGGTAAGTATACCTACCTAACCTACTTGGATCTCGGAGTAAAACTCAACTGATAAATATCTCGCTTATTTGGAGGGGAGAGGTGAATATTAGTCAAGTTTAGCTTAGCTAATATTCTTTTATAAAAAAAAAATTACCTAACTGTAAAAAAATTACTACAATATATACCTACGATGAGGTGCCTACCTATAGATATAGATGAAACAATATAATATGTATGTTTGAAAATGCAAACATTATTTCCATGCGGGCATAATTATTATGATTGCCTTGATAACTGCATTGCATAAACATTGGCACTATTGGTAACACCTGTTAGATGAGTACGGTTTACCTATAGCACTTAAAGCACTAAATTTTTGACTATAGCAGAACAATGTATGATATCCCTGACATCCTGTTACCTACCCAGTTTTTTGCTCCATCATCAGATCCTTCTCGATCCTCGAACGAGAATGAATTCAAATTCAAAATTTATTTCATGTAGGCTACCTTGTAGCTCTTATGACACGTCATAAATCTACCACCGGTTCGGAATGCAGATTCTGCTGAGAAGAGCCGGCAAGAAACGCAGCAGTTGCTCTTTTCAAAAAATAAAATAATTTTACAATAAGTAACCAAACTAAGCTATGTATACAGTGCTTCCATAGTGAAGCTTCAAAAATGCAATACATATAATCCAACACATGTCAACATAGGCAGACAAAGCAGACCCATTCCCGTTGGTGGCACCCGTTCACGAGCACGACGCATGATCCAGCCATTGCTCTGATGATGAGGTTCAGGTAGATACGTAGACACTTCAAAGGCTACACAAGAGCTAAATACCTACTAACACAAAGTTTATTTTCAAAGTCTTCATGCAAACAAATAAATAACTGTCCAATAGTTTTATATTAATCGAGGCAACATTTACGTCAGGTGGTCAGTAAATACTAGTTGAAGATATACATAATATTAGTTGAAAATATGTATATGTATAATTGTACATTATAATTGGTGCTCGGAGAACGGGCCCTATTAGGAGTTAAGGACATGTATGTACTAACTTACTAAGTACTAACCCTTGGACCTGAATAGTGCACTTGTGTACACGCGAGCGCGAAAGTGCTTGGCAAAAATCGTCTAAAACCTCTAAAATGTTTGGTAAAAAACTATGACCCTCAATAGCCCAACGGTTAAAGGTGCGGACTGAAAGGTCGCAGGTTCGATCCCTACCCGTTGCACTATTGTCGCACCCACTCTTAACACAAGTGTGTCGATTCTCTAAAACTGATTACATCAGTGTAACGATCCCAGTGGCTCCTGATTATTTTTTAATTTAAAAAAAATGAATTTAAAAAGCTATAGTGACTAATATTTTTCTTTCCGTTGCAACATTAGAACTTTAGTTTTTAGTTAAGTATTTTAACAATTTTATTTCATTGGCCGACTTCCAGAAAAGGAGGAGGTTCTCAATTCGTTGTAATCTTTTTCTTTTATTATTTTTATTTTTATGTATGTTCCCCGATTACTCGAAGACGCCTGGACCGATTTGGAAAATTATTTTACTGTTTGAAAGGGTATACTTTCGAGATGGTTCCATTGTCAAATCGAGGGAACTCTTCAAATGTAACAGGCAATTGATATACTTTGTAGTGTGATGTTTGAAGTTGGTGTTGTAAAAAGAATTTTTATGTTAGTATTATTTTATCCGCAACTTTTATCCGCGAGTGTACCGGTAGATCAAGCTGCTAAGGCCTAATTCACACGAGAGTTAAAAAAGCGTTGCGTTAAAACCCGGCGTTGGCGCTTTTTAAACGTTCTCTCTGTGGTTGTTCATACTAACGCTTTAAAATCACTCATGTCTCGTCTCTGGCTTCAGTAAGACGTGGAAATGGTTTCTGCTAAATTAGTGGCACTAGCGATTTGTGTTATTAAAAGACGAAAAAGAAAACAAAAGGCATTCTGGGTACATCCTCTGAATGAACAGAGATACTTAAAAGGGCAGTTTGTGACACTGTACGAAGAGCTAAGGCAATACCCCGGAAATTTTTTTAATTATTTTCGAATGTCTATAACAACTTTTGACGAATTGTTGGAAATAGTGTGATGTCATCCCAGGCATCATTCTTGATTATTTTATTAGAATATTCTGGTAATGATTTTGAATACAGGAACGGACGAGACTCCACCTCTATAATTAATAGTTCGGGATCAACAATCCACGACATCGTATCGATTTTCTGATGAAGCACAACAAACACGTGCGACCACTGAGCGAGCGTGCGGCATACTGAACGCTGCGCCGGCGCTTTTTTAGCGCTCGTCTGAATAATAGTAAGAAGTTTCCTATGGTCTATTTTATTTAACGCCCAACGCCGAGCGTTGAAAATACAACACTGCGCGATAAAAAAGCGTCGCGCTTTAAAAGCGCTGACGTGTGAACATATACTTGGGAATGCATTTGGTCTATTTGGACGCTTTTTTAACGGACGTTAAAAAAGCTCTCGTGTGAATTAGGTCTAAGTCTTTAGCTGGGTCTCGCATTTTTATAATAACACTCAATTCCCATCTGCGAAACGGACCGCATGTGACCAACAAACACACACACCTATCGACTAGTTAACAATATTTTAAATAACTATTAGTGATACACAATGTCTTCCAAGTTAACTGTTCTAGTATTTGCGACTATTATTACTGTTGGATACGGTAAGTTCATTTTCCTTGTTTTCTAATAGGTAAATATTAATTTTTTATTTATTTACTTATTTATTTAAAATTTTAAAGTAGGTAAATTAGAGATTTCCAAGTTTTTTGTACCTATCCCTTATATTATTATACATTTTTTTTAAAAGAATATTAGCCAAGCTGAAGTTGACTAATATTCTCCTATCCCCTCCAAATAAGCGGAAAGCTTGTGCTAGCAGTGGGTACGACAATAGTGCAACGGGTGGGATTCGAACCTGCAACCATTCAGTTTTCAGTCCGCACCTTTAACCGTTGGGCTATTGAGGCTTCTGTCATACACGGTGATAGGTACGAAATTATTATGAACTAAGTTGGAACTAAGTTTATTTATTACATATTTTGATTTAGGTCTCACCCCAACGAATTACGATATCAGCCGAAACACAATAAACGGTAAATGATGGTAAAAGTTAAGTGTATAAATATTTAAATTGTTAATACCTAATTAATATAAAAACGATTCAATAAAAATTGATATCACTCTATAGCCCCCATATTACGAAACTGTGATCAAATAGAGAATCGCTATAGGATAGGCGACCTAACGTTACCCAACGTTAACTTTAAAAGGCTTGTTCTACTTCATTAACTTGAACCCTTGAAATCAGAGTATGTTATGTGCGTAAATCTAACATTTAGAAGATATTTCCATACCAGGTAACGTATATTTTATGCGAAGTTAACCGTTAACTTAAAAAGCCTTTGTCCTTTGCCATTGCAAAGTTAACGGTTTCAAGTTAAAGAAAGAGCTTGTTATGATATAAATTTAGGGTTCCGTAGTAAAATATGGTACCCTTACAGTTTCATCCAGTCTAGCTACAAAAAGTTACAAACTCATATTACCTAGGTACATACTCAAAAACATATTTTTAATTTTGAAAATGGTGTAATTAAGTTTTTTTTTTGTTCGAAAAACCACTGCTGTAGATCGAAGCTCTCATCCCCTCTTTCCCATAAAAGAGCTCAAGCCCAGCTGTGGGAAGTTAACATAAATAAATAGGTGATATGATTTGCGACGATCTCTATAAACAAATCACTAGTTTCGTAATATCGGGGCAGGTTTTTGGGTATTGGCCGTCAAATCTAATCATAATGGTTGGTTACACATTCAAACATGTTCATTCAGTTCATTCACCGGCTAAAGGGCATCGATCTCATATAAGATTTATCACACTTTTAAAACAACTTTACCTAACGCCAGTTAAATGTTTACTGTAAAGTTACCGTTAAAGTTAAAGGCCACTAAAAGTTGCTAGTACAATAATTTAACATCCTTACAAAATGGGCTTTTAATGTTTTTCAATCCTAGCCCTTGACTGAGATCTCACCTGATGGTTAGTGACGATGCAGTTAAAGATAGCAAAGGCAAGCTTATGCTAGGAGTGGGGACAACAATAGTGCAACGGGTGGGGTTCGAACCTGCGACCTTTCAGTTTTCAGTCCGCACCTTTAAACTTTTATAATATCTCCTGCGTGGTTTAGCTATTAGCATTCCTTGAAATTATTATAAGCTCGTAGGTATTGGTGCTATAAAAACATAGAGAGCAGCCAACCATGTTTTGAAAAAAAAACTTCATCATCAAGGTCATAGATCTCAGTCAAAATCCAAATAAAAAATAGCTTAATTATGGTCAGTAATTACCAAAAGTTAAAGATTGTTATCTCTTTATTGTTATACTTAGTACATTACATAACGAATTTCCTTGACTTTACGTTTTGAGCCCCAATTTGTATGAATTTAATCTTTGTTGATGAATAAATTAAGTATGCAGTGGCAAAGTTTAAAATATTTGTACTTAGCTTAATTGTTACCTGTTATTATTCACTGCCAAAAAAGTGCTTACAGTTTTGGTAGATAGAAAGATATCTACTACTAACGTTTGTGTTGTTACGTTGTTAGTTATCTCGTAATGCACTAGTGTATTTAGTTACCTACCTACCTATCTATAATCTACCTCGCACATTCGCTAAAATAACTACATGAGTTTTCATTCTATCGCATTATAAATCAGCATCACCAGCGTAATCCTACTTTAACGCTTAATGCAATCATTCACTCATGTTCATTCACCATCATTCACTAACGCTCACAATCCTACAGGTTTTGGAATAAGGGACATATGGGAATATTTGTTAGGAGGAGGGATCGGCTACGGGCAGTACCCGGGGCAGTACGGCGGGTACCCGGGGCAGTACGGCGGGTATCCGGGCGGGTACCCGGGGCAGTACCCGTACCGGCCGGAGGGGCCGCCGGGCGCGCACCCCGGCTGCCCGCTGTGCGACTCGTCGGTGTACAGCTACTGCTCCCACAAGCAGGCCCACGACTCGTGCTGCTGCGACAACTCCGGCTGTGAGTACTTACCCTTATATCTCTCTCTACCTACTAGCTGATGCCCGCAACTTCGTCCGATTGGCCAACTATCGAACAACTAAATTGCGTACTTTCACAATTTAGTTAGTTCAAACTTGCATTGTGTGCGTAATCGGAAGGAAATTGTGATACGATCAGTGTCCAATATATAATTGGACAATTTAGTTGGATAAGATATGCATACTACCATAAGCCACTATGCCTATTACTATGGGTAGATACCTACTCTACAATTTAGTTGTCAAACTTGAAATTATTTAATCTGCGGGCACTCTAAAAGGTTTTAATTTCTGCGGGAATTCTTTAATTTTCCGATATAAAATATAGCCGATGTGCCATTCCGATGAATATAAGCTATTACATTGTGAAGTTTCATCAAAATTTGTTCAGTAATTTTTGCGTGAAAGTACAACACGCATCCATCCTCACAGGCTTTCGTATTCATTATACCTTAGAATCCTTAGATCCACCTCCATTACTTCAGTTCTCAATCAGAAATCCGCATCAAAATCGGTACATTCGTTAGGGAGCTACGATGGAACAGACAGACAGACACACACACATACATCAGTCAAACCGTCAAACTAATAATACCTACCTCTGTCTTTCTGTCGGGGGTTAACAAATTAAATTCTCCATCGCAATCCGCAGACCACGCGTTCACCTGCCGCCGCACGGACTGCCGCTCGCTGTACGCCAACTCTTGCAAGGAGTATCACCTCATCACCAGCTGCTGCTGCGTCGACCTGGAGCGGAGCGCCGTGCCGCTCGCGTCCGTCGTGGCGCCCGTCATAGCGCCCTAGGGCTCCATTAGAGAATACTTTCTCGTAGTCTTACCAGTTTTCCTTCTGCTGCAGGGTGAGCATGGGCAGGGGCGTATCACTCATTTGCGACAAGGGTGACATAATTCAAAATTCACCAATTTTAGTGTCGAATACTTTTTGCTATAAAAACAATACGCTAAACTCAAAAAATAAGAGCGAGAGAGATTGTGACATAATGCTCTGTCGCTTTGTTGGCCGCTGTGTTGTTTCGAGGCCGCAGCATCCACAAAACATTACTCTTTACCATGAGAATTCTCTCGTCGTCGATTTTGAATTATGTCACTCTTGTCGCAAATGAGCGATATCATCCACGGGAAAAGGATAAAATGTTTATCCCCTCGCGGTGGATATACCTACTTATAAGAATATAGATACTTCTCCTTTCCCCTGTCGCCATGCTTCAGCATAGGGAGAAGATAAGTTTATCTCTTGTCAGTGGATACAATTTTTGCCTCCTGCCCATGCTTACCCTACTCCCTAGTTTCAACCATGTGCACAGAATAGTAAAATCAACCAACCAACTATTAACTTTAGTTGGTATCTTTAAATCAAGCTAGGCAGGCGCGCTCCATCTTAAGCTGCATCGCTTCACTTACCATCAGGTGTGATCGTAGTCAAGCGCTAGTCTATATAAGAAATTGATTATTTAAAGGTGCATTACATAAAGTTTACATAAGTTCGAGATCGCGCAAGTGGTAATATCGAGATCAAGACGAGCGTATTCTATTGACGTTAACCCAACGGCTACGGAATTCATGTCCAACGCTCAACGGGGCCATAAAATGTTTAAACCTTCTAGACAGTATATCTACGAGAATTGACTACGATTTCCTTCTTTATTTAGATCCTAATATTCAGGGCCTCACGATAGGAAAATATTCGTAGCCCTTATACTTGATTTAGATACCTAAGTATACTGTAGCGTTCTGTCATGATGGCGTGTAGAAACACAATATTACGGGTAGGTACCTATGGGTTGAATTTACACTGCCATACCCCTTCCAAGTTAGCTCTCTACCATCTTAGATTGCATCGTCACTTACCATCAGATGAGATCGCAATAAAGGACTATCTTGTCATTGAATAAAAAAAAAAAGATTAAATCTGTTTTTCATCTACACTACTTTCTTCAAATAAAATGAATTGATATCTAGCTCGACGTTGTCCCTTGAAATTAGGATAAGAAATGTTTAAGTTTAATGTACGTAAACCTAGAATAATGACTAATTAGTTGTAACCATATTGTTAAGGAATAAATAAACCTCTGTAAACAGGTTTTTGTTTTTTCTAATTCGCTGTAAGCGTAAGTTTTTGTTGAGTAAAAAAATAATCTTATTTTTTTACTCAACAAAAACTAAAACCTTCATGTCTCACCTAAATATATCTATTTACAGTTTGATAACAATCAATGTAATTCCTCTAAATTCCAGAAAAACTGTTTGTATGGAAAATTAAGCTTCAGCATGGGGGCGCATCATTGCCTTTTTGTTTTGTGCATGCTTATATCAAACAAAGTGATTATATTTCTCGTCTTATACCGTCACATAAACGTAACTTAAACTTTTCGTCACTGTGAATGTCAATCGAAAAACGAGGTCGAATGTGCTGCGAAGCGCACATGCAAATAAAACTCATTTGTCAAGTATTTTATCGCAATTTTTTATTCCTCATAATTATAATTGTTGTACATTTGATAAAATCCGCTTACCTACTTCATTGGCGATTACTTGTGAATGTGATGAGCGATACAATTCGTCGCAGGCCCTATCCTACGTACTTTACATACCGCAGTATGTCAAAATGGTTCTAGCGATAATTGCTGTGGCATTGGCTATTACGCATTCATTAAAAATCAACCAAATAATTATCGAAGTAAGATTGCCGCCAGCTGCGTTAAACGTAGTTTATTCAGCATGTCGATTCTCTAAAAATGATTGCATCAGTGTAACGATCGCGTTACACTATTAATAATTGTCAAAAAGCCAATCTAATGGAATATGCATACCTATCGCCAATGAAGCCAAATTAGTATGGGGATGCTACACGCTCAATACCTCAATGTATCACGGACACTGACCTCTATAATTAAGATAATAATCTATGAGAGGTCAGTGATCAAGGATCACGATTGGGGATTCACATAAAGGTTTTGGATTCACTTGGACCTTTAGTACTGACATAACATCCTGAACCCTATATTTGACGGTCCGGAATTGCGATCCAAATATCGTCATAAATATTAAGCGTGTACATATTCCCTTATTCATTTCTGTAGTTAAATAATAAAATAATTTATCCAAATTATTACCACATTTTAAAACAAAAAGAATCTTTTTTTCTGGAGGTTACGTACTTCGTTCTTTACAAGCTCAACTTTTTACTTTCCAACCATAGACAATTTAGGCGGAAACACATTACAGGTAATACATGAAATTACAATTATTAATACCAAAACAAAAATGGCGACAAAATCGTAAAATTAGTTTTGCTTAAATCTTAAGATACAAAACCTATGTCTTACAGTTTAAAAAATACAGTGCAAAATAGTATATTTTGCTACGATAGTTAACGTTTTATGCCTAGTTCTGTACTGGGTGTGGTACCAATTTATATTGTACACAAACTTGACATTTCGAAAATCTAGCTGTCCTATTCTAAAGAAAATATTGTGAAAAGGATAGCATTACTTTGTCATCATATTTTTGGCTGATTCTTTTGTACAAATTCTCTGAACTAAATTGACCTGAAGTCGTTTCTGAGGAAATTTATGCTAAATTTAAAGAATGGTCTTTTAATTCTCTGAAAATCTCAAGTTTCTAGTTTATCTCAATGAAAAGCTTTACAAAGCGTATTTCGATACAAAATTTCCAGTGGCGTTTTTGCTAACTTAAATCTAGGCATTTTATCTTAAATCATTGTAATCATTGTAATGTTCATTTGAAATGTAAAATAATATCTACATTTTATGACGAAAATTACATATTATTTATGTACTCCTTTTTAAGCATGCATATAGTGACGGGCAACTACGGAACCCTTAACTGCACGTGGCTTGACACGCATTTGACAAGTTATTAATAAAGGTTTTGCTATTCTGATCAAAACATTAGGTATAGTTCTTACAATTCACGACGGCACGTGGGTCATGGTTGTGTGTGTGTCGTATCTGTATAAGTGTGTCCACCTAGGCTCCTGACAGGCACGCACACTTACGCAATGTGCATGTACACTGCGTAACCACAAGTAAAGCTCAAGCGCCTTCGTGAATTGAAAGAACGCTTGATATGCGCTATTTAATAGATCGACTGTTCCGTAGAACAAAGTCTCATTTGCTAAATTCATAACTTGAGATTTGAGCCTTAGAAGTTTTAGTAAACTATAAACATTTTATATGTAGTTTACAAAAACTTTTAAGGCTCAAATTTCAAGTTGTGAATTTAGCAAATGAGACTTTGTTCTACGGAACAGTCGAGATACAGATTCCCTAACATATTATTGTAGCCTTGGCTTTAGACTGATAATTGTTCTTATAAGAATTCGACTATTCGACCATAAGTTAGTTTTGTGTAAAACATAAATTGATTATATTATTGTACAATAACTGGGTTTTGGCCATTATTATTATTACAGTGCAACAATTAGATGTAACTCCTAAAGGCTGAGGTTTCTGCTTCCTTACGCTCCCGTAACATTATGATTGTTTCATACACATTATTATAAAACATTTTATGTAATTGTCTCTTTTCTTAATGAAATGTGATGAAGATAATCATGATGATGAATGAGGCGATGGGATGAATGATGAATGGTAAAAAGTAATGATATGAATTGTAATACTGGAGCAGATCTTAATTGTTGTGGCTTGATGAAGTATTGTCCAGGTTCAAAGCAGAATGTTGAATTCAGAAGTTAAAAAAGGAACCGGTTTAGTTATTGGCTAGTTAAGCTACCGTCAGATATTATTTGTAAAACAAAATTAAAAAAAATAAACAAATAATTTATTAATTTACATTACTATAAAATTGTATTGTATTTAAAAGCATTGGAGGTAAGTTACGAATGTTTTTTCGATTTAGGGGTCCGTTTGGGAAATTTTAAACTTTTGGAAATATAAGGAACTTTAAAGAAAAACTATCACGGGTAAGTAGGCTTTATTACTTAACGAGTAATAGTCACCTAACGTTTAAAAGTAATAAAATGTTAAATTAAAAAAATCAAAAACCCAATTGAGTTCAAATTGAATTTTAAATAAAAACTGAAATGGAAAAAGCAGAATTAGCAGCAGTGGAGACAGAGTCTCAACTTGTCATAGGAGCTAGAAGTGGCTTATATGAAATAAACAATTTTGAATTTTAATATAGTTAAGTATGCATTTTTGAAGCTTCATTGTGGAAGCACTGTATGTGTATACATAGCATAGTTTTGTTACCTATTGTAATTTTTTTTTTTTTTAAAAAGAGCAAAGAGTTTCTTACCGGCTCTTCTCAGCAGAATCTGCATTCGGAACCGATGGTAGATTTATGACGTGTCATAAGAACCACAAGTTGGCCTACATGAAATAAATGGATTTTGAATTGTTTTTTCGAAACGATTAACAGTGTTTACCTTTTAACATGGCTAAGGAGAAATAATAGATTTTAGTAACAATCATAACGTTGAGGGCGTCCAGGGTCCGGGCTCCAGCAGGGCGGGTTCTGCAGCCTCAGCGCATCCGGTAGTGGTTCTTCTCCTGCACCTGGCAGAGCTCGCCCTTGAAGGAGATCTCTACCTCGAAGTCCAGGTCGCGGTTGTTGCGCGCGTTCTGCCGCATCGAGAACGTGCCCAGGATCTCCTCGCCCTTCTTAACCTGCAATACGGATACAGCACATCTCACTTGGTGACCCATTTCTCGTTGATGACGGTTGTAAGTTGTAACCTCGTCCCATTAATCACACCAATATACCATATTAATATCTTACAATATTTTGCTCCATTTACATCGAGAGTTTAACTGTCCAATGCTGGTTTCTACGATCGCTCACGCTAAAACAGGGGTTCCCAAAGTTTTTTTTACTCCCACGTCCAATCTTTTGAGAAGGGAAGCGAATATTTTGTATTGTTCTTTTATCTTTTTATTTATGTGTGCTAAGCTGAACAAATTTTTATTTATTTATTTATACAAATACTTTGGGAACCCCTGCTTTAGCATTGAATCAAATTTTCAGTTGATATTGCCTTTTCATCTTGTCCAAAAAGACTCTTCACAAAATAAATATACCCTCCCCCACCCTACATTTCTAACATCATATCATAGTTCTTTTAATAAAACTACGAACTGTGTTGTATTTTTGACTGAAGCTCGACATAGAGGTAATACAAACATGGCAACCCTGACCTATCTCAAATTAAAGGGAATTCGCTGAGGTGTTGTACCTAATTAAAGTATACTTACAGTCATGTACTCGTCAAAGTAGAATACTGTCTGCTTCCAATGCGTGTAGGGTGCCTCGGGTGCCGTGCTAAAGCCGAGACGCTTGTGCGACTTTGTGAACTCCACGTTGAAGAATGTCACGAGCGCCTGGATGAAGTCATTACGACGCACCTGGTGGAAACAGAGGTGCATAAATTGGCTTTCAACAATTGTAATTCACAAGACAAACTGTTTTTTTTTTTTTGTAAGTAATAAGCATAACTGAATAAGTTTGGTGGGAGGCTTTCGCTGTTGCTAGTTACCACCCTACCGTCAAAAGACGCGCCGCCAAGCGACTTAGTGTTCTGGTACGATGGTGTATAGAAACAGATTAGTGGTTTGGGTTGAATGTCACTGCCATACCCCTTTCAAGTTAGCCCGCTACCATCTTAGACTGCATCGTCACTTACCATCAGGTGAGATCGTAGTAAAGGACTAACTTAAAAACATTCTAACACATTGGTGTTGTTCCATTCATCACACTTTTGTAAATAACACCAACAAACTTACCTGAAGATGAAACTTTGCTTCAAAGTTTAGATCTTCTTTCTTGACAGTGTATAAATCTATTTCTTTTAGCAGGCACGAGTTTGTCACCACCTAGACCAAAAACATTTCATTAACTACATACTGTTTTTTGACTGACTGATCTATCAACATCAGCTCAAATCACTGGACGTATCAAAGTTTACCTGTTTGGCATCCACTACATCAACAAGCGGCTCTGAAATGGCCACCTTCCTAATGGAGGACATGTCGAACCCGTACACATCATCCCACCAGTTGATCTTCTCATCCTTGTACTGCCGGTCCTCTATCCCGCAGATGAAAAGTGTGCATCTGGAAATAAAATCAAAATCAATTTTGTCAATGGTGCCATTTTTTTTGTGACTCCTGGACTATTTGCAGTCGGAACCTCGACAGCAGTCCGCGATGCATGTCGCCGGCTGCAGTTGCCTCTGCCATTGGCATTGGAATTATGTCTCTTGTATAAATGAGTATTCACTCACAATTTCATTTTCTCCAATCTTAGGGAACTTAGGGAAAAAGGTAAGTGGTTACATACATGAAGAAGTAATAATTTAGGTATGGTTGGTGGAAATTTTGCTGATGCACAATATACACAAAATATAAAAGGATGCGGTTACACAATAATGATTAGTTAGTTAGATTCAACAGGTGCAGACTGAAAACTGAAAGGTTGCAGGTTCAAGCCCTACCTGTTGCACTATTGTTGTACCCACTCCTAGCAAAAGCTTTTCGCTTATTTGGAGGGGAGAGGAGAATATAAGTCAAGTTCAGCTTGGCTAATATTCTTTATTAATAAAAAAAAATTATTAAACCCACACAACTTATCAATCACAAAGTTAACTTTATTCTTTTAAATTATGCATGTATTTAATTTGACAAAGGTTTGCTCGTTGAAACATTATTGAGTAACTGCGTCCATTAAAGACCAATAATAAGGCCTGTGCACATGGATACACGTCGTGAGTATCGGCGAGTAAATATGAATAGTGGCAAGCACAATAGATCGACAACGGTCAACGTGCAACAGGGCCTCGTGATCTGCATAGATGCAACACAAGAAGATGAAGATGATCGATACATGTGTGGATAATAATCTCACCTATCAGGAAACAGCATGCCGTCAGGGTGCAGCCACTTGTCGCGGGCATAGAGCACCGTGTCCAACATGCTCTCATAGAACAGGCAGTATCCCATCCACTCTGATATTATGATATCCACCTTCTCCACCGGCAGCTCTACTTCTTCTACCTATAATAACATGAACATTTTAGTTACATTCCATATAACATTGTTGCTGTTGCTTCTCTTTAGCCCTTTGTATTTATTTTAGCACTGAATGATTGCCATATTACTCGGCAAACAAAAAAAGCACATAAGTCACAAAAGCTCATATTTTTTTTATTTAACCAATAATATTATTTATATTACAATAATACACCGTCTGACTAAAGCACATAAGTCAAAGCCGTTCACTTCAATTTGAACTCTCAAGTGAACAGCTTTGACTTATGTGCAGTGTTCAGAAGGTAAACCCTATTTGCACACACCCATTTTCCAGTCCACCAAACATTATATTAGATATTATTTTCCATTCCATTTCATTAAAAAAAATTATGTGAGCATACTTTTCCATTATTTATGATGAAAAAAAAGAAAATAGACCCACCTTTCCTTTAACAATTTCTATGATATCACTAAGTCTATTAGCCTCGATGATTTTGCGGGCGTAGTCCACTATGTTAGAGCACTCCACTGCTATGACCCGCGCGGCGCCGGCCTTCGCCGCAAACATGGACAGGATGCCTGTCCCGCACCCTATGTCTAACACAGTCTGGAAATATTTTACTCTTGTTACAATGTGATTCCGGCCAATCACCACAGAGATTAGCCATCTGCACAGGAGATATTGTTGTGCACAAGTGTGTCCATAAACAGTCTTATAGTCTGATGGGACAGAAATCTGATACAACCAGAGAAAGATACAGAACCTCCTTTTCTCAGACTGATCGCATTTACACTAATGTTTGTCAGTCGTTTTTGAAAATAAGCACATATTACAATGCTACAAGTGTATAGTGTCAAGAAAAGGGGGATTGAAGATTGCTAAGATGTACCAATGTCCAGTAGTGGGAATCAACACATTTCAAGTAAATAAACAAAAATGAATTTTAGTGAACAATATGCTTACTTTGCCCTTGAACAGATGCTTATTATGGTACATAGCGTTTCTGTATGTGAGGGTGCGGACTTCATCTTTCAACATCTCTTCATGAATGCCGAAATGAGCGTACGAATCGAAATAATAATCCCGCGAAGTCATTTCCTCTGCCGTTACATTCTTGTCCGGTCCTAGAACACGTTCATTTGGAATTTTAGGGAAAAATCCCACAGACAAAAGAACACGTTTTTCCCGCACTTGCAGCCGGCGTCCCAACATTTTTTTTATAGAATTACTCACCATTTTCCGTCGCGGGCGTTGATGCTGTCGAGGTACTCTCTAGCGCGACATCCATACTTTCCATTTTATACTAACAGAGAGCGAATACGAGCAAAAACACTTTTAATTTTTCTATAACCTGCAATTTCGAGTTACAACCAAGTACGCCGAATCGATCTGTCACAGGATGAAATTAAATGAGGATTCGAACTTCAGGTAACTGGGTTTCAATAACTAATAACTAGAACATTAATTGGGCGAAAACCTAATTAAATATCACAATTTATAATCTAAAACTAGGCAAAATTTTTAACTTAATACAAAGAGAAATTGAACAAATTTTTCATCGCTTCTCTTAGAAAAAAACGCACAAAAACCATAGATAATAGACCACGAACACAAAAAAGCAAAAAGAGAAAAAAAAAAGTGTCCACCACAGACCAAGGACAACAAGAGTGCCCACCACAGATTACTTGTTCCTAGCTATCACCTAGCTATAGATAAAGAGCACATACCTAATACAACAAAAAAACTAGGTATTTCATCTATGGTTAGATAGTGACAATCTTGCGACAATCACAATGCAATCAAAAGTTCCTTAATACCACACTTCCGCTATGACGACACACAAGAGCGCGCTAATGAAATGGCGGGTTTTTTAAAACAATTTTTAAACGTGAACACCAAAAAATAAATGTTAGGATAAAAAATGCAGGAGTTTTAAATATTAAAATTATTATAGTAAAAAAATTCCTTTTATTCTAAAATAGTAAGCATTATACACTCAAAATATGAAAATTGAATGTTTGATTTTTATTTTCTGTTAAGTCAATATTATAGGAAAAATAAAAGGTTCCACGAAATCAGTTTTCGGAAAGCTGCATCAGTAATATATGACGACCTCCGTGGCGCAGTGATTTTTTATCCTGGAAAATAAGAAATTTCCCGTGGGAATCAAAAAAACCTCAATCTACGCGAACGAAGTCGCGGGCATCAGCTAGTAGCATAAATTAGATATAATATCTCTGACTTCACTATCTTATTTTATATATCTGACCTTATTATCTTATTTTTTATTTAGATTAAAATCTTTTTTATTTATCTAGCTGTTATCATTATTTCTTATCAACCGCTGGTATTTGACGCTAAGTCTTTTATTTAATTAGCCGCTATTACCTACATTGTTAGCGGAAGAAAATTACATTATCGATATCAGTAAATTATTTAGTAATTACTGGAATTTACAGGCTAGTGTGCTGGGAAGCTAAAAGTTCTTTACCAACCGTGCACACCATCATAACATCATTTACCACTCGTTATTTTTCAAAAAAAAAAAACATTTGGCTAGTAATTATCACGTATCAAAAAATCACGTCAATACGTTGCTCCGTTGTTGCGTGATTGAAGGACAAACCAACAAACAAACACAATTTCGCATTTATAATATTAGTAAGGATTCTGAATACCTTTTAATAACTTAAAAGGTTAGGTACTCTACTTTTAATATAACTTAGTCATGGCCCAATAAAATGGTTCATTAATATTTTGATAATGAGATAGCTATTAGAATTTATTTATGAACCCTAATGTAAGTTGATTAGAGAGCATAGGGTTGTCAACTTTGGGATTTGAAAATATGTATCGTAGTCAGACTAATATTATAAAGGCGAAAGTTTGTATGTGTGTGTATGTGTTTGTGTGTACATTTGTTACTCTTTCATACCCTGAGATAGTTCATACCCTGGATTAAAACATAGGCTACATTTTATCCCGGAAAATCAAAGAGTTCCCGCGGGAATCAAAAACCTTAATCCACGCGAACGAAGTCGCGGGCATCATCTAGTAAGTAAATAAAATATTTACATATTGTGTAAAGAAAGACGGCGTGAGCGTCTTATGAGATGCTGGAGCAAGTAATATTCACACTGAAATGATGCATAAATCTAAATGACCAGCCCGTTACTTTCACTCAGATGTAACTTGCAATCTATGCCCTTAATTAAGTAGGTTTTAAATTCTCTCGCACATACATTACAATCATACCCACACACACACACAAACATACCATAACACACAATCACTAACACACACATGCACTCGCACACATATTGGCTCATATACTTACTTTCTACTCAAATTATATCTTAATTTTTTGTTCCCATTTATTATTTTACTCACTCTCACAAAATGTATCTTTTTCTGAAGTTATTTTTGAGAAAATCTATAATTGCCCATACAATTGTTACTAGCTCGTCAGATTAATTATTGTCTTAAATCGCTATTGATTTTTGTACAACAAAAAAAAAGACGTGTGGCACTCGGGGACTGCCGCGGTAAAGCTATTGCATAGCATTTTTATCAACGCCATCTAGCGGTGAGAGGAGTCCCGTGTCAGGTTATTTTCATTACGGGATTTCTGGATTCGGTCTCCACGCTCAAGGTCCGCGATAGAAGCTATGCAATAGCTTAATAAAAAATAAAAAAAAAAAAGGTTGTACTCTTGAGATCTTTGGCAACCCTAACTGCTGGGTGGATGCGATAATTTTACGAGTTTTACATCGTTCACCAGCTGTGTACTCATGTACTCTTTAGCTCTACCAGTCAGTGAGTCCAGTGACCAGTCTTTATCTGTCGCAGTCCGCGTAATCACGTCGTGTATTATACCTACTTCCTTTGTTCGATTCACGCGGTACCGATACCAGGTAGGTATTTTCGTGATTTCGGAAACTTTAAGTATTATTTTAGGAATTTTTCTGTTCGTAATATACATGTGAAATATTTATGTGAAGCCAGTATCGAGTGAATAATTTAACTGTGTTATAAGTTTAACGACAAAGAGTTTCAAAGGTAAGTTGTTGTCGCAAGTATTTATGAAGAAAATAAACAAAATATAACCGCCTAGTGCGAGTCTGACTCGCGCATTGAGGGTTCCGTAACATGAAAGGATATTTAAATAATTTCCCTTTTTGTTTGGAATAGCGAAAGTAAATTTGTTTATAAAGAATTATTTTATTGCTGATTTCTTAAAAGTTGTGCTACAGTTTAAGTACGCTTCTCCTCAAAGCTACTATTTAATTGTTCGCTTAGTTAACTTCGAAAGTAACTTAACGTGTATCTAATTTATTTACTTATTATTTATTATTGTACATACATTTCAATTCCAAAACTAATCATGTAGGTACCTCGTAACTTTCGAGTATACTTTAAATTGATCAATGCACTTTTAAAAACGCGCTTAAAAATTTGAGTCCCCTTTCTGGTCATTTGAAAACTTGTCGATCAAAATATGTGATATCAAAAAAATATACGAAATGCTTCAATAAATTGTATACCATATATTATAATTTTATAATGTAACCGGGTTAGGTTTGTATTATTTTTGAAAATAACAGGTATCTTATCGGTTGATAAGGTACCTTTTATTTTGAAAAATAATACGAACCTTTACCCATATCTTGTTTATACAATTTCAATAATATTGAATTAAACACTCAATTATTGTGTGACTAATAAATATAAATACATATTATATTTTTAATGCTTTGTTATTTTGTGCATGTCCTTGCACGCATAACGCAATGTACTGAGCGATACTACAATGGCTTTACAAACATTTTTACAAAGTTTAATTTATCGATACAGGTGTACAGTGATAGGTAATATTGCTTCGTTAACTTGCTGCGACACATTGAGTTCATTTATCGTTAATTTTTTAATTTATGTTAGCCTTGCCACAGTTTCTCCGTTATAGCATAACAAAATAATCGGTCGAACTCGAGTCGGACTCACATACGAAGGATTCCGTAGCAAAAAACCCCGAAAAAAATTACATTTCTAGTAGGGAAGCCCCCTTTAATTTTTAATTTATTTTTAATATTTGTTATAGCGGCAACAGAAATACACATTACACATTATCTGAAAATTTCAACTCTACCTTTTACACATCATGAGACATGACCCGCTGAGAGACAGACGGATGGACTGCAGAGGCTTAGTAACAGTCCCTTCGAGTACAGAACCCTAAAAACTGGGTGGCAGTTCAATAGAACTAAAATTATTTTCGGCGGGTTTTCCGGGGTTTTGCCCCTGCAACTTTATCTGCGTGGAATTACGTTTTAGGTAGTCAAAAACTGTGATATACTGTCTTATTTATTTTTAATTGAAAGGCAAAATAACTTGAAAATAATAGATTTTCGTATAAATATTCATCCCCTATTTATTCCTTTTTGGAGTGGTAAAAACTGTGGAAAACGTATTTATTCATTTTTAATCGAAAGGCAAAATATCAAGTTTCATGGATATAACTTTTATTAATGACGGACTCAGAGGCGTAACTATAGGGTGGCATGACGGCAAAATGCCACGGGCCCCAGCCGGCAGGGGCCCCCGATCAGAGAGGGCCGGAAGCACAAGATGATCATAACATTTATAGCCATTCCTGTGACTACGGCTAGTGCCGAGTGATCATTTTCAAAATTAAAATTGATATAAACTAAACTCTTTGGGATAAGAAGAAAGGTTACGCACAGTGGTAGATTTACCAAATGGCTGATTTGACTGAAGCCTAGGGCAGCAGATTTTAGGAACGACGAATTTGGGGCCAAAATTTTTATTTATGTCTTACAGAAATTAAAAAGATACATATTTGTAATACCTAAATGTCATTAGGTCCACAAACACATTTTAAAATAACCCCAATAACAATTACTAAATAGTTGGTAGGGCCAACCGGCGCATACAAACGCAAGGTCTCAAGCGCCAAAAGTACAGGACTAGATATGGCGCAGTACAGAATAAAAAATTTCGCGCTCACTTCGTTCGTGAAAATGTCACTTTTCTGTTGCTATTGTAGTTGCCAAGAATGGACTACTAAGTGCCGTAATGCAATCATAAAAAATTTCACGCTAGCTTCGCTCGCGAAAATGTCACTTTTATGTTGCTATTGTAGGTACCAAGAATGGACTACTAAGTGCCGTAATGCAATCATAAAAAATTTCGCGCTAGCTTGGCTCGCGAAAATGTCACTTTTATGTTGCTATTGTAGGTGCCAAGAATGAACTACTAAGTGCCGTAATGCAATCATAAAAAATTTCGCGCTCGCTTCGCTCGCGAAAATGTCACTTTTATGTTGCTATTGTAGGTGCCAAGAATGGACTACTAAGTGCCGTAATGCAATCATAAAAAATTTCGCGCTAGCTTCGCTCGCGAAAATGTCACTTTTATGTTGCTATTGTAGGTGCCAAGAATGAACTACTAAGTGCCGTAATGCAATCATAAAAAATTTCGCGCTCGCTTCGCTCGCGAAAATGTCACTTTTATGTTGCTATTGTAGGTGCCAAGAATGAACTACTAAGTACCGTAATGCAACCATACAAAATTTCGCGCTCGCTTCGCTCGCGAAAATGTCACTTTTATGGTTAGGTTATTAGAAAATCAAGTAATTGTAATTGCGTTTGTATGTACCTACTTCACGTAGTGATTTATGAAAAAATAAAAAATACTATCTCATTGGGTGACTTTCTTTATATTGGGCGAGGGAGGGCCCCATCCGATGAATTTGCCACGGGCCTAAAACGGTATAGTTACGCCTCTGGACGGACTTTAAACTTTCACCCCCTAACTAACCCTCTTAGGGGTGGAATTGCGAAAATTCCTTTCTTAGTGGGTGTCTACGTTATAAAAGGAAGCTTCTGTCTTTCTAACTCCTTTGGTTTAGGATATGCGTTGATAGATCAGTCAGTCATTCAATCAAACAGTCAATTAGGACAAGTCTTTTTAAAAGTAGGTAGTAGGTACAGAAACTTGTTGCAATCATTGGGCCAACCTAAAACGGTTAAAGGTGCGGACTGAAAACTGGAAGGTCGCAGGTTCAACCCGTTGCACTATTGCTCAACTCCTAGCACAAGCTTTCCGCTTATTTGGAGGGGATAGGAGGATATTAGTCAACTTCAACTTGGCTAATATTCTTTAAAAATAAAAATCCAAATCCTCATGTTCGGAATCCGAATAAACTATTGGATTAAACGTGGATTAAACAATACCAATAAGTACCTGATAAGTAGGTACTTCATTAATGGTAGGACTTGTGTTTACTACTTGTATGTACCTATTTACCTCCTACATTTCCTACGTCATGGACGCAGAGATACATTTGCATATAAATGGTACGTTATCAACTCTCCAAAGTGCCCAGGTATACATAATTATACCTACTACATATCTATATAGGGTGGAAATGATAAGGTGTGGTTAGGTGATAAATATTTCCTCAGTATAAGAAAATTTAACTTATCATTTTTAACACTAGATATTTGTTAAAGATTTATCAACCAAGATTGCTCTAAGTTTCCTCATTGTATGGGATTAGTAAAAATAAAATTTATAATTAACTATAGCTTTGCCCGCGACTTCGTCCGCGTGGACTATATTTTTAAGAAATCCCTCAAGAGCTCGGGAACGTTTCGGGATAAAAAGTAGCCCACGTTACTCACCAAGTCCTTAACTATACCCATGTGAGAACTCACGTCAATCTATTGCTGCGAGAAATTAAAGAACAAACTAACACACGCCCATTTATAATATTATCTAGTAAGGATTACAATCATATATTTTTTAAGTATTTTATCTCATTTGGTTCTTCAGATAACAGTTTAGTTTCAACACTAACTAAGCACTTAACTTTGGTTATCTTATCACTAACAATGAGAAAAAAAAATCACTTGCGAAACTTGGTGGTTTCAAACTTGTATGCGAACGTATTAAATATGTGAAAATCTAGAAAAATACGCCTCATCGTAGTGATTTTAGAGCTTAATTGCGTTTCATGAGGAATCCTAATTAACCAAACCTATAATATAGCCTAATAAGATTTCTCTATCAGTTCTATCACGCTCTACCAGATAATCGTTGAGAACTCTACAAACGAAAACGTAAACCGAAAATAAAAGTTACGATACCAAGATATTGAAAAAAACAGTTCGTTGACATCGTTACAAATGATTAACTGACTTAGCAATAAAATATATAAGTACATTAATATTATGAATGCGAAAGTAGGTATGTTTGTTTGTTGCTTTGTAAGTTTTTTTTTCCAATCACGCCTCAATAGAGCTACGATAGAACACGTCTATCTGACAGACAGGTAGACATGAATTTTTGCGCAGGTATAGTTGAGCACTTGGACACAAACAATGACTTTTATCCCGCAAAATCAAAGAGTTCCAACAGGATTTTTAAAAACTAAATCCACGCGGGAAAATTGGAGGGCACTTGGTGGATAAACCCTATATAAAACTCGACCAAAATTTTTTTCGTTTTTTTTTTTTCATTTGTAATTATTACGTTAGTAATAATACTACTACTAACAAACAATAATTAATAGTACATTGTTACCTTAGGGATGAAAGTAACTTATTTAGTCCCGAGACGGGGTTTGGCGCCCGAGCGTAGCGAGGGGGCCTATAGTTCGAGGGACTAAATAAGTCTTTATCCCGAGGTAAACACTGTGCTTTTCATTACGAATATAAGGAAAGTCAAAATAAAAATAGAAATTAGCTAAAGAAAATTGAGTGAACTTTATTTTACATAAATCAACGTCTTTACTTTATGAATAAAGTCTACCTTTCTTCTTGTCTATGGATGCACTCGGGTATGTCGTGTTTCATTTGAATTCCAATAAAAATGTGACTAGTTTTTTTTAATTATTTGACAGCTGTCAGTTGAAAACAATTCTCCCTAGGGCTGAAAAGTATTACTTTCAACCCGCTTCTCAGGCAACTTCAGACCTACTTTCCGTGTATGAGTAATGAAAAATATATTATAAATGTAAAATATAAAACTTAAACCTATTTGTTAGTAAATACTAAAACCTAAAACTTAACCTAAGACGGGACCGATTTGTCAGCATATGAACCATAATATAACAGCGGTTCAAATACTGACCATCGAACCTGTCAGCAAATGCCCTGAGGACGCTATTGGAACTGGTCCCAGACTCTACACAACAAGGATGTACATTGTAGTGTTCATGGGTGGCGGCAATCACTTAACATCAGGTAACCCACCTACTAGTTTGCTCGCTAAAAATATTTAAAAAAAAAAACATGATGTCAGGTATATCGTACATACTCCCGACATACGTTCACATGTCGGGGTTGTTTAAGTTTTTAATTTACACTTGTTATCTCATTCTCAATTACAATACAAGTCATGTTCATTTAATTTGCGTAAATACATATATTTTTATCACGCTCGTATTATCGAACAGTGTTCGCGCGAACACGTGTATCGGAGTAAAGCACGCACACCGTTACAATGTTGGTCGATCGTCTGTCGTAACTGATTCGTGTGTTATGGAATAAACATGAGATTGCAGACACACGGGCCTTGGCCAACAGATGATCCGCCCAGACAGCTTTGCGTCTTAATCCTCGGATATAAATTAGCAAATTACCTAGCACTTACCTAATTTTTTTAGGGCTCCGCAGGGACCCTTTTACTGAGCCTCCACCCGTCCGTCCGTCCGTCGGTCTGTCTGTATTTCATGAATCGTAATAGGTAGATACTGGAAATTTTCACAGAATGTGTCACATATCTATTGCCATTATATCAAAACATAATAAAACTAAAATAAAAATAAAATCGTTAAAAGAGGGGTCCCCATACAAGAAACGTGATTTTTTCGGCGTTTTTTGCTCGATCTTAACAATCGATGTTACGATGGTACGGAGCCTTCGTGCGCGACTCCAACTCGCACTTGACTGGATTTTTTTTTAAATTTTATTTACCTACTCTGTTTTCTCGAGTTTACCTAAATACGTTTTCATCACAGGTTTTCATTATGTAGTAAAATGTTAATAACTCAAATGCAAATAGATATAGGTATACCTAGATATTTTATGCGCTTATGCTACGAGAACAAACAGCTTTCGTATCTGGAATTAAGTACATATATTTTATGTTCTATTTTTGGAGGTGAAATAAGGAAAACAAATAAAGAACCGAGTCACTTGCCTACTTGTTGCAAGATCTTGAATGTTTAACGAGTTTTTCAGTATGTACAAATTAATATTTGTTTGAAAAGCCACTTAATGCATTCCGACAAAAGCTATTTATTTGAATAAAAAGCTTCACATAGTTTTGGTTAACATCCCTTTATATTACTACCTAGCTAATGCCCGCGGCTTCGCTCACGTTAAGTTCGATTTTCAAACCTCTTAGAGGTTGAATTTTCAAAACTCTGACACACACACACGTATCGTATTTTTAGTCAGTCAGTCAACTTTTCCTTTTATATATTTAGAAGTACAAAGACCGTCGGTAACCCTATAGAGTATATGTAGGTAGGTTTATGTCGTCGCGACGCAAAATGTTCAATACGCAGAATGTATGAATTTTTACAGTGAGGTTCAAATACCTTTTATGTCCTGAATGCATGCCGAGCAAACTGCAATACGGCAAGTGTCAAGTTAAATACGACTCTGGAATTTCAAACTCAAATATAAATAAACCTTACATACCATGCAGCCTCATCATTTTAACGAATCTCTGATTTCATTATAAATGCTGATCCTTTTAATCGGAAATCCATTCGATACTTATGTTGTGGAAAAGAGATATTTTTAAGTTATTTATTTAAGTTTTATTTTGTTGTATGTTCTGTATTTGTGCTTATGTTGTTGTTTATGTTTTCAAGTTATTCATTATACTAAAATTGTTACTTGATGAAATTAAAACTTTGATGAAATTAGAGACATAACTACTTGTTGCGAGCAAACTTCAGCTCAAGGTTACCATGTCTTGGAAATAGAATAGAATAGAATAGAAAATTATCTTTATTGCTACACGAAGTTTACAATAGAGTTAATTAATGAACGCAGGTGCCCAAAAGTGGCAATAATCCGAAGTAACAGTAAATCAAAATCAATCGTACCTCTGAAAGTTTGTAAGAGTTTGTTTGATTAAAGAATCAAGTACCTAACAAATGAGCTGATGATCTACAAATGCCTGTACAGATCTTCATAAGTTATAGCTTACATCCATCTCGATCACGTCAGCTTTAAACAGAAAAAACAGCATCAAAATCGGTCCATTCTTTGGGCCACGAGTGAAAAAACGACACTCAGATACACACCTCAAACTTATAACATCTCTCTTTTTTTCAGGAGTTTAAAAATATTTAAGGATAGGTATTCAAATTTTAATTAAAGAAATATTTTATGGTATAACAGTTAAGTACCAATTAAAACTTGAACTGAACTTAGCTGAAATGATGCCATGCGCGCCGCGTCAGTTACCTAAATAACATTTCTTGTAAAGCTTCATGCTGTTCCTGTTACTTGTAAAGTTTCATGCTGTCCTGGTACCGAGAATCCGAGATTTATAATGTTCGTTACTCGTTGTTCACAATAAATCAAGTCTTACCTCAATCACTTGTCAACCAACGAAAAATGAGGAGGTTCTCAATTCGTTGAGTATGTTTTTTTTTTATGTATGACCACGCATAAATTTTTGCAAAGTCGTCCAATTTTGATGATTCTTATGTTAATTGATAGCATCTACTTTGAAGTTGGTCCCATTTTTTGAAAAAGAAATTTCACCTCTAAGGGTAGTCGCACACGGTTTTCTCGATTCTATCACGCACAACTTTGTACTGGGTTATCCGATTTTAATGAATTTTATCTTATTGAATAGGGTTCCAAAGTTGGTCCCACTTTTTGAAAAATAATTCCATATCTAAAGGTAGCTAGCTGCACACGGTTTACCTGTTAACCGATTCTATCACACATAACTTTGTATTGGGTTATGCGTTTTCTATATGATTCTTTTTTGTCGAATAACATTATACCTCAAAAAAAAGACGTGTGGCACTCGGGGACTGCCGCGTTAAAGCTATTGCATAGCATTTTTTATCAACGCCATCTAGCGGTGAGAGGAGTCCCGTGTCAGGTTATTTTCGTTACGGAATTTCTGGATTTGGTCTCCACGCTCAAGGCCCGCGAAAGAAGCTATGCAATAGCTTAAAAAATTAACCACTAAAAATTAAAAAAATTGAACCTACAATAGACGCGACTAAAAAGGGAAAAATAAAAAATAAATCTTTTTAGTCTTACTAACTAAGCTCCTAAACTAATGTAAGTACATAAGTAATTTAATTTGAGTCGGCGACAAAACTTTTTTAATAGCTATCTCGCAGCCATGCTTAAAAATATAGCAATCTGCTTCGCCTAAAAAAAAAATAAAGCTCATAGATAGTTTGTTATGCTTTTAGTAAAGTTGGTTGTGATATCAGGTATTTCATTGTAACTATCTGAGCCTTATCATTTAAATTGGCCACAGAATGAGAGTCTGCTGTTATCCAAATTGATAAAATTGAATATCAGAGAGATAAATTCTGGAACGCCGAAAAAGATAACGTTTTATTCCTACTCATGGACGCGAACGTAAGAAAATAATTTCGCTCATCCACTATGTGAAAGCGGTGTACCTACATTGAATATTTGTAACACCTGAGGCACCACCAATGCGTTGAAGCTTTTCAGCAATTTGTTGGTCCGCCCCTGTGGTCCGCCCCTTGAACAACCCCATAGTTATTCAGTTTTCTGCTCCATCATCAGATCCTTTCGATCGTCACTTATCTAACGCCTACTCATTGAGACCATTCTGCTGAGCCCAAGCCCAGTATATCTGCTAAAAGTTGTTGAGAAGTTGGCGTGGGTATCCCGCAGATTACTTGATGCTACATCATCAAATTAATAAAAAAAAGACGTGTGGCACTCGGGGACTGCCGCGGTAAAGCTATTGCATAGCATTTTTATCAACGCCATCTAGCGGTGAGAGGAGTCCCGTGTTAGGTTATTTTCGTTACGGAATTTCTGGATTCGGTCTTCACGCTCAAGGCCCGCGATAGAAGCTATGCAATAGCTTAAAAATCTCAATCCACGCGAACGTAGTCGCGGACATCATTGTACGTTATAAAAGCAACGTTTTAGATAGGTACTTATAGTAGATACTACCTACCTACATTATGTATAATAACAGTTGCGACATCAAACGGCAGTTTACCATGCTGTATCACGGCAAGCAGGTTGTATCGCATTGCTGCTAATGCACCCTTGAACTCCGTTACATATTTTAGCTATTAATTTTTATTTCAAATTAATTGATGTCCGCGACTGCGTTCGCGTGGATTAATGTTGGATTGATGTTCTCCACTATACCATGCAAAAAATATCACGTTCTCTACTACTCCATGATTGAATGACATAGGTACATAAGTGGGTATCAACAAGTGCACTCACTTTCGGATTAAAATATTAGTAAGGATTCTGTATATCCAGCTGATCCTGTTGAAAATTTCCTAGACTCACAAAACCTAGCTACTAAAATAACCAATATCGAATTAGTCGTGCAATAGATACATCTACTTGAAGCTAGGTTACTGCTATAGGTCAAACTCGATCACTATCAGTCAAGCACGGACTTATCAAACACCTAACACTAAACATAATTCACAAGTATGTACATAATCGATATAAACATCCAATATGTGGACATTAATGAGCCATCGATCATTTTGTATTTACCTACCACAGATTATAGACGATGGGATAGATAGACGGGAGACGGGCGCCACGGGGTCATACAATGGTGTCCACGCTAAGAAGCTGATTGAAGAGAAAGACTAATCTAAACAGCTAAACCTCTATTTATAACAGGAGAAACGACTTCAATGTTCATGTAAGTTCCTATTGCAGAGACAGTTTAAATTAGCCCAAACAAGCTCATGATCTGATTTCACAATAAGACTTTCAAGATATTCGTGACCATCATATTTACACGACTCTAAAAACTCGCCTTAGGGTGGGCCGCAACGCATAAAAATGCAGGAAGATTTTTACATATTAGGTACAGAACCCTCGCACATTATTAAGGTTGGCCGCATCGGATTGAAGCTAAGTGCACTGTGTACTCTCTACTGAGGTTCTATTATACTTACTAATACATGGAGAATATAGAGCTGTATCTATTTGAGCGCGATTTTGAGATGTGACCCGCAGCGTTTGTAATTCGCTCAGGCCTAAAAAAAGTAAAACATTCATCTCATGGCTTCACTTTATACATGTGAGCTTCATCTATATTTCTTCCTGTTCTTTTTGGTAGATAGGTAGGTACATACTCCGAAGTTCGAAGACATAAACAAAACTAATACATAGCCCCCTTGCCAATTAATCTCTTGACTTTATCGAAATTAACACCTGTATGGCTAGGATGCGCGCCACGAGAAAATTTTGTCTACACGTTTACTCGTGAATGTCTATAGAAATCTCTATTCACATGGAGATTACCAGTAGTGTTGTTATTGTGTAGAAAAATTATTCTCGTGGCGCGCATGTTTGCCCTACTGGAACATGAATGATAAATATAATAATTATTACGCTTACAGTAAAGAGGAAACTAGATCTACGTAATGAACATTTTGATAAGTGCAATAATGACGATTGACCTCCTCCTTTTTCGAAGTCGGTTGAAAATAAATTAAAGAGAAAGGTTACTGTAAAAGTTTTTAATTATTTATTAAAACAACGACAACCTCCCTGGCTCAGTGGTGAGCGCTGTGGGCATAACTGGGAGGTCTCGGGTTCCCCGGAAGATGTCCTCAAAACTACAACAATCACGCACTTAATCTGTGATTCTCACTGATTATTGAGACCCAATCACTTAATTATTATGTAACAGTGTGACAACGATGAGTAGATCATGAGTAGATAGATATACCTACTTAATTGCATTGTAAATAGTTATGAACTATTTAGATAACCCATTTCAATACATCGCAATTTCATATCTATCGAAGTATTTTATACATTTTTTTTATTCGATGACAAAGCTTCGATCACAAAAAATGACAAGATAGTCCATGACTGCGATCTCACCTGATGGTAAGTGACGATGCAGTTTAAGATGGTAGCGGGCTAACTTGGAAGGGGTATGTTAGTGTAGATTCAACCCATACCCCTAATCGGCACGTCTTTGACGGTAGGGTGGTAACTAGCCACGGCCAAAGCCTCCCACCAGACCAGACCAGAGACAATTTAGAAATTGTAAATTCCCAAATTGCTTCCGCCGGGAATGAAACCAGAGACCTCCTAGTTATAAGACCACAGCGCTCACCACTACGCCAGGGAGGTCGTCGTTGTTTTAGTAATTAAAAAGTTTTACAGTAACCTTTCTCTTTAATTTATTTTTTTATAATCTATAATTTATAATAATTCTACATGATGTAATAATATTTTTTATAATTCTACATGATGCAAGCGGTTATCATTTATCAGTAAACTTTGTAATCCTCTAAGACCATATTTAAATATATTCATTTCACGATTTCTGTAATCACCCTGTTACTATGCGCATATTGATTACCTAATAATACAGTTAACAGGCCGCTAGTACCTAATACCTATATAATATTGGATTGAATTAATTAGACAATTAATTTCTAATCATTATTATCGATTTTTTTTATCTCTATTTAGCTGCTTCAAAAGAGATTTTCGCAATCGGAAACTGTTTGAAGATACTAATAATACTTACCTAAATATAGATTAGATCAGTATAATTTACGATTCCTTATTTAGTTATCTAAAGATTGAGACAAATATATTTATTAGATATTATTTTAGGATTAGCTATGTACCTACAATGTATCTACATTGAACCTGTCTAGCTGGCTCTTTAAGTAGGTACACTAAAAACTAATTTCAGAACCTAAAAACCAATAATTTCAGGACACAAATTCCTTCTTTCTACAGTTCGCCGCTAGACCATTTTCCTTGATTGGTACTAAGTGGGAAGCTTCCCGTTTGATTTGGCAACGTTAGTACAAAGATACTTTTGACCTCTTTTATCATACAGGGGTTAATTCTCACGACTCTCTGATGTTACACCGAAATCAATCTTGTATCCATGATATGTAAAGTAATTTAAACATCAAAATTCTTTTTACAAAACCGACTTCAAACGGCACTAAAAAGTAGGTCATATCAATTTTGCTCAAAATTTGAAGAGTTCCCTCGATTTCTCCAGGATTCCATCATCAGATCCTGACTGATGACTATGGGACCACCTGGGAAGTATAGCTTTTCAATCAAAAAAAGAATTTTCCAAATCGGTCCGGGCGTTTTCGAGTAATCGGGGAACATACATAAAAAAAAATCCGCCGAACTGAGAACCTCCTCCTTTTTTGGAAGTCGGTTAAAAATGGTGAAAAACCGATAATTCAATTTTAAGTTCATTCGCCACTAATTTGATTATGTACATTGACCTTCGTAGCGTATGAAGGAATTTATTTATAGTTCCGCAGGGCTACCGCGTACTGCACTTTTCGATGACGTATTAAATTTTTTCACTGAATTTTAGTTTAGTAGCAGAGCCTAGCCTAATGGTTACGAAGTTACGACTAGGTACGGAGTCCTATTTGGAGATCGCGGGTTAGATTCCGGGCTCGCACCTTAACTTTTCAAAGCGCCGCTTCGGCAGTACATATACTAAACTAGCTGATACCCGCAACTTCGTCCGCGTACATTTAGTTTTTTATCATCCCGCGGGAACTCTTTGATTTTCCGGGATAAAAAATAGCCTATGTCACTCTCCAGGTTCTCAACTACACACATGTAAAAAATTACGTCGATCCGAAGCTCTGTTGCAGCGGGATTGAAGGACAAACCAACAAACCAACAAACCAACAAACCAACAAACACACTTTCGCATTTATAATATTAGTAGGGATGATGTGCGCTTAAGCAATTAAATTATGCTTGGTGAAGGAAAACATCACGCCTAAGCTTTTTCCATAATGTTCTCAAAGGTGCTCAAAGTTTGCCAATTTGTACACTGTTGTCTCCATAAATATAGTCTTCCTTAGTCCTTACTAAACGCTACTTTATCGGGATTCGGCGAATATTCGCATTATCGCCGAGTAGTTCGTTTGAATCGCGCTAAATTCGGGCGAACGCGAATCCTCATCGCGGCACTTTCGGTAACGTACCTAAATGACAAGTTGACTACAAAATGTAGACAACGATAATTTTATCGCGACAACGCGACACGAATTTTCGCACGATAATGTAGCTGCAGCTGTACTGTCAAAAAGGATGTATCTACCTACCCTGCGTGTAGCATTTATTTTGTTTGTTTCAGAAATAACTAAAATGTCGACTAAGGACAAAGGCGATGGCGACGAAAATAACACAGCGAGCCTGTGTGGAAGCAATGTCAAATTACGGCGGGAACTCGGGCTGTTCTCCGCCGTGAACCTGATTCTCGGAGTGATGATCGGATCTGGCATCTTCGTGTCGCCGGCGTCAGCCCTAGAGCACTCGGGATCGGTGGCGCTGTGCCTCATCGTGTGGACAGTGTCTGGAATCATATCCTTACTAGGTGGGTGTAGGTAAGACACCTGTTGTATCCCTACTAATATTATAAATGCGAAAGTGTGTTTGTTGGTTTGTTGGTTTGTTGGTTTGTTGGTTTGTTGGTTTGTCCTTCAATCACGCAGCAACAGAGCAACGGCTTGCTGTGATTTTTTGCATAGGGGTAATTTACGGGCCGGAGAGTGACATAGGCTACTTTTTATCCCGGAAAATTAAAGAGTTCCCGCCGGAATCAAAAAACCTTTATCCGCGCGGACGAAGTCGCGGGCATCATCTAGTTATAAAATAAGTACTTAAGTAGTTAATTAATATTTCAACTAGGTTGATTCACTTTGAAAACTAAAAAAATTAGTTGAACGATTGAGGATTCAGGATTCCGCACCTTGGAACGAAAGATATACGAGTATGTAGTAGTTACTAGCTGATGCCCGCGACTTCGTCCGCTTCGTGGATTTAGTTTTTTAATTGCCGCGGGAACTCTTTGATTTTCCAAGATAAAAAGTAGCCTATGTCCCTCTCAAGGTCCTCAACTATATCCATACAGAACATCACGTCGATCCGTAGTTCTGTTGCAGCGTGATTGAAGGACAAACCAATCAACCAACAAACAAACACATTTTCGCATTCATAATATTAGTGAGGATAAGGATTAATAAAAAGTAAGTATCTATTGCAATCCCAAGATGGCGTGGCGACCTCGCACCCGGCACCAGAATACCGACTACATCAGATGAGTCGCAGGGAGCCGCTAGATACAGGCGGCGCAAGACCGAGACACGTGGTAGTCTATGCAAGAGATCTCTGTTCTTTACGCAGTGCCTATTTCATCATCGCCAAGAGGAATAGAGACTTTGGGCAGATTTTTAACAAGCATAAATACAAAACCTGTCTAAACGCCATTCGTCGGTTAACAGTTTCACGACAATTAAGAAATTGCCACTTAACCTTAATTTGAATTTAAAAGTTAATAAATACCGCTTGACACCTCCCGTTAATTTCCCTTTAATAACTTAAATATCTCATTTTTTTTTTCAGGGGCGTTATCATTTGCTGAACTGGGAACGGTTCTTGGCAAATCAGGAGCCGAATATTCCTACTTCCAAGCAGCATTTGGAAAAATGCACAAATTTTGGGGCCCGCTGCCCTCGTTCATATGTGCCTGGATCTATGTTGTTATTTTAAGGCCAGCAGAAGTTGCCATTATTGTGATGACTTTCGCAGAATATGCTATACAGCCCTTTACAAGTGATTTGCAAGCTGATTACAAGTCAATGGCGATAAAATTAGGGTCTTTAGCAGCTCTATGTAAGTATAAGTGGTATTTATTTACAGCCTCTAGAAACTCTCTTATATGAACATTTTATTTCTTTGGGTTAAGCAACATGCCGAAACTAACGGGTGACGTCATATTGCCAACATATACAACATAATATTGTCAAAAAGGAGTTATTTAAAAAGAGTTGATTCTTGGTTCGACTGGCTGCGCATTATGAAAAGTCATCAAAAGAAGAAAATCGTTGTCACTTCTCAGTCACGGAGTGATTACATTCTCTTTGTTTTCAGTCAGTTATCAGTATAATAAATAAGAGAAAAATATTTGTCAAACATTTTAAATAAATATTAATTCTATAAATAATTAATTACTAGCGGGAATTGTTTATTTGTTAATTCCTCAATTAAATTTGTGAATCATCTTGGAGGATAATAGAAAATGTGAAGTTTGCAGCATGAATGATAAAAGTTCTGAGAAGTTCTTGCTATTCCCAATGATATCAAACCGGTAGAATGCCTACCTACGATTATTTTAATTTTTATCTGCTATTTTATCGAATGGGATAAAAAGAAGACTGCAGTGATACTTTGCTTTGCTTAGCAGATAAAAAGATGCTATTGCATTGAAAAAACTTCTAGAAAGAAAGAAAGAATTCAGTTTAAAGTAACTATATAATTTTGTTTCAACTAGTTGTAATATTGTGAATAAAAATGAATACCTAAATACTAGACTCATATTGATCCTTGTTTTATTTACGCAACTTTTGAACTTGATCATAGAACAATAGATTTGGTACCACATCCCTGTTTTTTGTCGATATCGATAAAATCTAATTATCGATAAGACATATCTATCGATACATTACATCCTTAGCTTTGACAATTCTTTCTTCATTACATGGGTTGGTAGTATTGTTTTTCTTTTATGAAGTTGGCTAAAATAAAAACAAAGTCTCGAAATTTTTTTCTTTGAAGTTCCGCCTCTTAAAACGGAGTGATTACATTCTCTTTGTTTATTTATACTGTCACGAAGTTGCGAGTCACGATTGTCACGACGCAAGATTTTTAAAAAACATTGCGTAACTGCCTAATGAAAGTAATAACTATCTAATAAAATATTAAGTAACTGTTAACGCAAATAATCAAAAGCCCGCGTTGGTAGATTATTTATTAGCAACAGACCGTAAGTATAGTTTAGGTATAAACCACTAATAAATTGGGCGTTCCGACAGTTTTTGAAATCAATAAGACAGAAATCTAATACGATCAAATTACAAATCGATTCACATACGATTTTTCTAAGCACTACTTTCACAGATTACTATGATACTAACTACTTTACTCATGTTTTATTCTAATGCACTGGTTTAAGGTAGGTATAATTCATTATGTTTTTATTCATGTTTTATTCTAATGCACTGGTTTAAGGTAGGTATAATTCATTATGTTTCTTCTTCTTTTCTTTGGTCAATGGCTTTTTATAGGGCCAAGCCAACACAAAGCACCACAAAGCACTTTGCCAATATATGTGAAGTAGGTAGGGTGGCAGACCCAATTATGGGCACTTTAAGAGTTTATCTTATTTCAAATATGTTTTTTAAGTATAAATTTAACCAAATTCTATAAATCACTGTATTCATAAGGTTACTTGTTTAATAAAATATATAATTAAAGAAGATATTGAAATTTTTTTGTTTAAATCAACTAGAATTTTAAATAAGATTGAAAAATGACCCAGTCCCCAATTATTCGCACATTTGTTACCAGTTATGGGCACAAAATTATCCAATTATCAACACTCAGATTTTAATAGAGTTTAAAGGAAATATAACGCTAGGCTACCTACGGAAGTCTTTTAGAATATAGATTTTATTACGAAATAATATACGGAAATTCTTATAGTAACTGTAGGTGACTTAATTTTTTTATAATTATTATATTTAAAACAAACACCCTTACATATTTAATAAGAAAACGTAAACATAGTCTTTATCAAACGACAAACGTCCACAGCTGGACAAAGGTCTCTTATATGGACTTTCACAGGCCTCGGTCTTACGCTACCTGAATCCAGCGGCTCTCTGCGACTCGTTTGATGTCGTCGGTCCACCGAGCTTCCTGGTACGGGATCGCTACTCCAACACCATGGGATCCCATCGAGCATCAGCTCTTCGAACTATATGCCCGCCCATTTCCACTTCAGTTTCGCTTAGCTATGTCCGTGACTTTGATTCTCTTACAGATATTCTCATTTCTGATATGATCTCACAGGGATACTCCGAGCACAGCTCTCTCCATCGTCCGCTGAATGATTTTTGTTTCGTGATTAATAACTGCCCATAGAACTTCTCAACCTCTCTCCATACCTCAGGTGGAGAAGAAACGTGACAGCCTTCGTCAGTTTTCAGCCGCGTCAGCTGGCTCTGTCCGATAGATAGATCTCTCACGGACACTTTGGAATGGAACTTCTGTTCCACTAGATGGTATCTTTAATACACTTGGTATTCAAGGCCCGCAGGTCGCGAGTTCTTTTCTTAGAGATCTGCCTATTAACCTACCAGTAGGCATCCACGTCTGCTGACGACTGAAATCTCATCTCTTGTCTTTCTTCCATCAGGTTGAGAGTAAGGTCAGAGAACTTCTTGGTCCTTTTCGTGTGATGGGTCTTAAAGAATTTAGACTCCAGAGTATGGACAGTTTACACACACTTGTTAAGATCATCTACAGACTCCCAGTCTGCTAGGGAATCGAATCGCTTCGGAGTGTTAATAAACAGGAAAATCTCCAAAGGAGATGTACTAAATTGGGCCCAACTCAGGGTTTCGCACAGTTATACAAAAATATGGAGAAAATAAGTCGATAAATTACTTACATAATTGAATGGTTTTTATTTATGTACAGCTCAGGATAATCATACAAAACATTTTTTTTAACTAAGTACGAAACCTAATGCTTTTTCTTTAGTAGAAACGGAACGTTTTCATGGATGTTAGTGTAATTAACCACAGACTAATATAGTACTAATGCAACTGTGGGTTCTGGTGTGGGTTCTGGCCTTTTGGTACCTACCCAAATAGTTTATCTTTATAAAACCAGTAATTTAGAAATAGACCAAAACTTGTTGTAAAACATTTTGCATTAAATAATATACAGATTTACAAGGGAAATATACTTTAAATATTTATAATAAAAAAATAGTGCATCATGAATATTTTTTTTTATCACAAAAAAGCTAGAACCCAGAGCTGAAAAAATGACGTTTTGAGAGACAGTTTGTCATTTTCATTGTGTCTTGCGCTTTGTGAATATTATTTTGGTGTTTTAACAGTTTTCGTGGATTATTTCATATTATTTAATATTACCTACAAAAGTAAAAGAAACATACATCCAAACATCTTCCCGTAATACTTTTTGCATTTATTTAAAGTATTTAAACAATACTCCTTAAAAGAACTTTAATTATTGAACGTCTTTTTCATATAACCTACAAATCTAAAACGAGAAATAAAACAAAACTCCCAAGGTCTGCAGAAGTACGAGTTTTCGATGTAACTAGCAAGCATCTAAATCTTCAAAATAAAGCATGTTTCATCCTTGTTCAGTGTTGGGCCCAAGCTTGTATGAACCACAATCATCTCCTTTTGTAACCAGATACTGACACCCCTTGTTTTGCAATGAAATAACGGGAAAGTTTCATTTAGTTTTTGAATTAGTAACTAATAATACTTAGAAAATCAATTGAAAACAATTATATTATTAAAACTCAAATAAATCCACAGTTAAATCATTATTAAGTAAGTACTGACCCTTAACGTCGATGAGTCAAAATGGCCGAAAAACTTCGGGAACTCCAGAACGATATCTTTCAACTACGATACTGACGTCATTTTAAAACTTTCCAGTTTAGAAAGGTTTCGATTGTGAAAAATATGAATTCCCCTAAATATTTTTAATCTGAAAATTTAAAAACCACAATCAGAAACTTATA
This sequence comes from Hipparchia semele, assembly GCA_933228805.2. Lineage (NCBI taxonomy): Eukaryota > Metazoa > Arthropoda > Insecta > Lepidoptera > Nymphalidae > Hipparchia > Hipparchia semele. The sequence goes on along the minus strand of OW121725.1, from coordinate 1,728,454 downwards.
TTTTAATCTTTTTTGCCAAAGTGCGAATAAACTGGTGCAGTGCTAGCTATTGGGTTGGTCACCCTAGTTTGAAAAAAAACACAAAGGACGATTGCATAAAGTAGTATTGATATTGATTGAGATGGTCTCTGTCAATGTCAGTTTTATCTGTTGTCTATGGTTCGTGTTCCGTTTTGGTTGTATTGTTGGTACTCCTGGGAGTCTGGGTTGGAAGCACAGACCAGAAATGGAAGTTGGAACCATAGACAGTAATTTTAATAAGGAAGTAATACTACGAGGTACCTACCTACTCTTAGTTGGAAATATAAATATTAAACGAAGTGATTAGGTATATATTCTCTTGGATAAATGTCAAAGGCTAAAAAAATTTGAAATATAGAACCACAAACATATAATATGTTTGTGTATAAAACCGTTACATACAATTTGAAGTTTAAACTTTAATTTATTTAACTTGAATTTGATTGATTGATAAAGCGAAAACTGAATAAGCATAAAAATATAGTATTTATTGTTTATCTGGTGTTTACTATGCAGTGCCGCGCGATGTAAAAGTTAAAATACAATATTGTTATTTTCGTGTTCAATGTTGATCTCTCAACAGCGAGTGGAGTGAGTGTTTATAATAGCTACAATCTATAATACATGTAAGCTTACATGTTAAGCCTCCATTCCAATACGAAATCACGAAAACATATTAATCAGCAGATCAATAAGACTTGAGAAAAAGAAGAACCGACTATGAAGGATAGTCCTTAAGCCAAGTTCGAATATTATGAATTGAGAGAAATCTATACTAACAAACTTAAAGAAATCGGATTCATTAATTGTGTGTTGAGAGTGATTTTCAAGAGCAAACTGTATTGGAAAGCATATTAAATAAACCTAACCTAAAGTTCAAAGAGCATTGAATCCTTATGATAATTTATTGTGAACATAAAAATGTGCAGTAAATATAATGAAGCTACAAAAGAAACATTGTCTCGTGATATAAAACGCTTGCGAGAGCGATGCATAGACACTTACAATTTAATTGAAAATGTTTATCTTGACCAAAATATATCTTCGAATAATGTCGGTGAAAAAGCCTTGTCATATGTAGACGGGCTTCGAACACAGGTACAAGGCTCGGAAACAGTTATTCCTACAGATGAAAACCTCATAATCAGCCAGTTTCTTGCTGAAATGAAGGTGAAAAATGATGAAGTGGAGAAACTGACTGCATTCACAAGTGGGGCTATTTTTGATGTTGATAATGAAATACAAAGGTATGTTAATACTTTCGTCATTATCTCTACTCATTACATTGCCATCCTAAAGCTAAAGTGTCATTAACAACCAAAACCATATTTCAAGCTGTGATCCAAAAAGTGGGAATTTATAAAGAAATGATACCATTTGATAACTAATAAATGACGTTTTTCATATTGCTATCAAAAACTAGAGCTTTGATATCAAAAACTAGAGCAGATTAGATGGATTGTTAGAGAATGCTTTTCTAAGTAAGAAAGTATTAAAAAATTTTATTAATTGTAAGCCATATGCTGGTTAATGACTTTGACTTGAGGAGGGCAGAAGTGTGGAATGGTATCCTGCACACACTTACGAGAACATTGTGAAGAACTTCCAGACATGCATATTTTGCCACTCTAACCCCCCATGAAAAAATAGGGGTGTTATAAGTTGGATGCGTGTATCTGAGTATCTGTGCATGGGTGTATCTATGTCTAAAGAATGGACCGATTCTGATGTGGTTTTCCTGAGAAAACATCAGCTCAGCTCGATCATGTCAGATGAAAGCATGATCGAGGTGGATCTTAGCTATAATTTGTGTAACCTGCTCAGATGTCTGAAGATCATCAGCTCATTTCCTAATTAATTAAAGGGATTTTTTACACACTTTCACTGGTCGTTCACTGGTTTCCACTTTCACAGATTATTTCCAAGGCATGGTAACTTTGTGTGAGTTTTTTCATCAGGGTTTAAAAACTATAAATTTGAGAGAATCACTAACAAATTTTTCAGACTTGAAACCCACATTGCACAAGCGGAGGAAGCACTCAGTAAGCCACCTGCGGATGTGCTGGATGTGAGCATGGAGCGTGTAGAAAAAGCCAGGGATGACTTCCGCATCCTGAAGGCTGAGTTGCATGGACTCATACAGTCCATATTCAGGGAGGATAGTAACTTGGTGTTTGACATTACTGGAGTAAGTGTTTGTTTTAGTTAGCTTGTATTTATTAATGAACAGTTGATCACTTTTATCCCGGAAAATCAAAGAGTTGCTGCAGGATTTTTAAAACTAAATCCAAGCAGACAAAGTTGCTGGCATTCACTAGTACAAAATACAACTGGTTCGGACTGCTTTGTCTTCATCTTCGTCTTTGTACTGGGCTGGTTTCCACACTTAAGCCAGTCAAGGTTTGTGTGTGATGCACCAATCCTTCCAATGTTTTCACTCCAACCATCCCAGCTCTCTCCAGGAGTCTAGCAGGCCGCCCAGGTTGCCAAGGACTTCTCGAAGTGAAGCTGGGGATCCTAGATGATTGTTGCATTGCTCTGCTACGTCTGTACATCCTAGGCTTTGTGCATGGTTCGGACTGCTATTCCAAACGATAAGAACTAGCAAACTCGAAAGTTGTATGATATTAATTTACAATCTTGTTCCAGCAACTGATGAAAGAGAGACTGGTCCCAGAGTCTAATGGCTACATACAATTGACAGACGATACCTATCGGATCGGAGAACTGTTGAAAGACATCAACATAGCCTCTGAGAACCCCTACAATAATATGGAGATCAAATTAGCTTATTGAGCCGTTCTAACTGAACCTATTGCTTCAGTTGCTGAGTGTTTTTTTTAAGGTAATGTCGGATTAATGGCATTATTCGGTTTTTGCAGATTCTCTACGGAATTAGTTATTACATTTATTTTTTTACTAAGAATACTGTTCCAATTAATGAAATGAGACTGTAATATTATAATTTTTTTAATAAAAGATTTGAGGAAATCATTGTTTTTAATTTAATACTGCTAATTTTTTAAGTTAATAGCTGTTAAAACTAGCAGGTCAGGTTTAACAATTAATATACCATTATAGAAGGTGCTAATTGGTCTTGTTCAGTACCTTAAAACATTATTCAAATCAAATCGAAATAAATTCAATTCAATTCAATTTATAAATTATGGCATGTAGTTGCACCCAGAGGCAAAGAGCATATAAAACACTACGTTTACTTCTCGCCAGTCACATGTGGGATGGTTAAAAATATGATAGAAATGTTAAACCGCCATTTTCTATTTCTGTCTCACTTATAGACACATTCAGCTAGTTAGAAATACAAAATGGTGGTAAAACATGCCCATTGCCCAGTCTTATCAGCCTTATATCCGGATCGTATAGTAGTTACGTTGTTTTTCAGTTGTAATGACGTACATAAACATAACCAGTGTGAAGTTGTTCGTGAAGGTGCAGAACATATTCGGCGTGTGCAAAGTGTTCGCCTGCCTCGTCGTCATCGGCGGCGGCATCTACGAGATTGCTAAAGGTATTTTTTTTAAATCCGAAATAGAATTGCGTTTGACGACAATCAATACTGGATAGCACTGATGAGGTCTAGGTTGGAGCGCGCTTGCCTAGAAGATGCTTATTCACACTTGCCTTGAAGATACTCAAATTATAAGTGGCAGGAAACACGGATGCTGGAATAGTGTTCCACACCTTAGCGGTTCTTATTAGAAACGTTGAATTAAAACGTTTCGTTCGAGTAGGTTGGTACGTCAACAGAAACCGCTGGCCACTATCTGTATCTAAATATATAACAAGAAAATGTGACTGACTGACTGATTTATCAACACACAGCTTAAACCACTGGACGGTTCGGGCTGAAACTTGGTACACAGATAGCTGTTTTGACGTAGGCATCCGTTTAGAGGAATTTTTAAAAAATCAACCCTTCAGTAGTGGATGTCTATGGTTGGAAGACTGTTTAGGTTCTCGCAGTGCTATAAATACAAACTTATAATAAAATGAAGGTACTTGTAAATTATTTGGCAGGCAACACCGAAAACCTGAACAAAGGATTCGAGGGTAGCACGACAAGTCCGGGGGGTATCGCACTGGCGTTGTACTCGGGCTTGTGGGCTTACGACGGCTGGAACAGCGTCACCGTGGTCACCGAGGAGATCATCAACCCCGGCATGTGAGTGTGTATCGTCGCTACACCTAACTACTGAACTAAATGAATGTGGGAATTTTCCAGCTTCCGCTTTTCCAGCTAACTACAATTTGGGTACCTTCAAATCAAGAGTGAATAGGCAACTTCTGGGCAACTTGCTCCATATTAGGCTGCATCTTCACTTACCATCAGGTGTGATAGCAGCCAAGCGCTATAGTCCATATATTTAAAAAAAACCGTCTTCTGTTACCTAAGTACTAGGTTCGTGAAATATAGACACTCGATTAAAATATGATTATGTTAAAACGCCATTTTCTGTTTGTTTAGTTCAGTGTGAAACACGAATTAAAACACAAATTCTGCTAATACTATAAATGCGAAAGTTTGTGAGGATAGATGTTTGTTAGGCCTCCCTAGACGGCAAACTTCTTCACGCATGAACTTTTGGAAATGGTTAGGTTAGGATTAGTATGTAGGCTACATTTTATCCCCGAAAATGAAAGATTTCTCGCGGGAATTAAAAAAAATCTTAATCCATCCATCCATTAGGGTATCATCTAGTACGAAATAACTCAGAAATAGAAAATGGCGGTTTTACATGGCCATTGTTTTGTTGATCTCTGCTACAAGCAGGTGTTTCCGATGTTGGCAGTAACGTGCCGCTGAGCATCTCGGTGGCCGTGCCGCTCATCACGGCGCTGTACGTGTTCATGAACGTGGCGTACATGGCGGTGCTGAGCCACGCCGAGATGGTGTCGGTGCCGGCCGTGGCGGTGGCGTTCGGCGCGCGCGTGCTGGGCCCGGCCAGCTTCCTGATCCCACTGGGCGTGGCCGTCGCGACCTTCGGCTGCGCGATGAGCGTGCAGTTCGGCGTTACCAGGTCACTAAAATACGACCCTAAAACATCTTTCATTTCGCTCATTTGCGACAAGGGTGACATAATTCAAAATTCACCAATTTTAGTGTCCAAAATGTATACTTTTTGCTATAAAAACAACATTACACTAACAAGCACAAAAAAATAAGAGCGAGAGAGATTGTGAGAGCTCTGTCGCTTTGTTGGCCGCTGTGTTGTTTCGAGACCGCAGCATCCACAAAACATTACTCTCTAACGAGAGAATTCTCTCGTCGTCGATTTTGAATTATGTCACCCTTGTCGCAAATGAGCGATTTATTCCTCTGACCTCTATCTTTAATCTATGATTAATACGGGACTTGCTGCTGTGATTTCTTTTTTGACCTACACAGTGGTGAGTGCTGTGGTCTTGTAACTGGGAGGTCTCGGGTTCGATTCCCGACGGGGCTATTTGGGAATTTTTAATTTGTAAATTATTTCTGGTCTGGTGGGAGGCTTTAGCCGTGGCTAGTTACTACCCTACCGCCAAAGACGTGCCGCCAAGCGATTTAGCGCTCCGGCACAATGGCGTGTAGAAACAGATTAGGTGTATGTGTTGAATGTACACTGCTATACCCCTTCCAAGTTAGCCCGCTACCATCTTAGACTACATCGTCACTTACTAACAGGTTAAATCGCAGTCAAGGACTATCTTGTCAATGAATAAGAAAAAAACTTGCTGCTGTGATTTCTTCGACCTACTTGATGACGCCATTTTTATTTTGATTGACGCCATCTTAGCGTTGTAAGAATAATTGTGAGTGTCTCTGGAACTAATAATATTGCAAATGGCGCACCAACCTCTACAATTAATGTACGATTTCACAACTAACCTCTATAATAAGCCGCAGACAAAAGCTAGGGTACCTATAAACCCTTATTAACATTATTAATTATACTATCAGTAACAAGTAACAAGCCACTTCTAACAGTTGATCGTTTCCCACGACCCAGGGTGTGCTACACGGCGGCGCGCGGCGGCCACATGCTGGAGGTGTTCTCATACGTCAACATGAAGCAGATGACGCCCGCGCCCGCCGTCGCTTTCCAGGTAAATAGATACATACTGTATATCACTGATTTCTGTAATTAACCTATAAAAATATATTTTTTTTTTTGAACGAGCGAAGCGAGTTCTCTGAGTCAACTAGGGCGCTTGCCTATTAGACAGAGAAGTGTGTCCGTCTAAATGTCTGTCAGAGCCCTATAACTTCTGAATTACTGAATATTAGAACGTGAAACTTGGTTGAAAATTCAGTTATATCCTGTACTTGAACAACAAATACTAAAATTAGATAAATGTTATAAAGAAACAAAATTATTTAATTTTAATGCGCCATCTATTAGCATTATTGTGAAGCTAATAGCTTCACTATAATGCTAATAGATGGCGCTGTGTCAGTAAAACAGTTTTATGTCAAGTATTATTTTTTTTATTGCGTCTAATGTTAAAAGTTAATTATTACAATATATAATTAAAACATTTGGGAATTATGGGATATCGCGAGGTCTCAGTTCGGGGCGAACCACTAGTTAATAATAAAGTTAAGTCCAACAAAATATCTCGGAACTGTGACCAACGGACCAATTCATTTATACGTCACATATTAAGTAATACTACGTTCTAGAACCGCATGCCAAAATATTTGAATTTATTGTTTGTTTCAGGCGTTACTCACCTCAGTATTTATCCTCGTGGGCAACATTAAAACGTTAATAGACTTCGCGAGTTGGTTCCTGTGGTTCTTCTATGGCCTGGCGATGGTCGCCTTACTTGTATTGAGAAGAACACAAAAAGATACTCCAAGGTATTTAATTATTGATTTTTGCTTACAATATAATTTTGAAGGTTTTTGTTAACTTCAAATTAGTTAATAATTTTTGTTTGTTTACTATTATTTAGCGTAAGTATCGTTTTCTACGATGAGTAAAAAAGGAAAAGTTTTCCGTAGCGCAGACTATTAATTACCCACTTTTTTTCAAGCGAAAAAAAAAAGAAATTAAAAAAAATATATTTTCAAAAAAGCGACTTACGCCACTATAAAGTATAAAAATAATTTTAATTTATACACGTTTGTTGAAGTCGGGCGGGCTTAAAAAGAAACGATGAAACCGATGCACGATGCTCGCCCGACTTTAACAAACGTGTCTCTCAGAAGGCGAGCGTCGCGCATCGGTTTCATCGTTTCTCGGTATAGTATGATGTCATTTTGTAACGGTCGACGACGGCCAACTTGACGAGGATGTGTAGTACATTGCAAGTTATTTAACTTGCAATGTACTACACATCCTCGATATAAAGATTTTACAATTTAGGAATTTGATTGCGATATTTGTTAATTTCAGGCCGTACAGGGTGCCGACCCCCGTGCCCTGCTTCGTGCTGCTGGTGTCGATATTCCTGTCCATCCTGCCCGTGGTGCACGACCCGTCCATGAAATACGTGATCGCCATCGGGTTCATCTTCATCGGCGTCGGCGTCTACACGCTCTTCGTGTATTATAAGAAGACACCCACTAGATTATTAAGTAAGTATGGAATACTGGCTGATGCCCGCGACTTCGTCCGCGTGGATTTAGTTTTTAAAATTGCGCGGGAACTCTTTGATTTTCCGGGATAATAAATGTCACTGCATTATTTGCAATTGCGAATGAGTTTTAAATACATGTTGTTTACTTACCTAAACAATTATCCAAATGTAATTTCCCGTTTCATCGTGAAACTCATCCTTTTTTATTTTCTTTTTCAGGAAAATTCACATTCCTTACTCAAGTGCTTTTCCAAAGCGTACCTCCTAGCAACCGTGAAGACTGATTTTAAGATTATAATAGTTTTACGATTATATTTTTTTTTTTTAACATTGTACATAAGTAGTATTTAAGAAAAAAGATATACAATGAAGTAACGAATTATATATTTTGAACTATGCCACAGGTATTTTATTTTATCCTTTTGCATCTTACTCCTTTAGCATATTGCCACACTAGCTAACTTATTTGCACGTGGTACCGAAGTACCCCATGGGTTGAGGCCATGCCTCGAAACACGTACCCCTGCAGGCTTTACAGCCAGTGGTGATGACCCACTGTTCTAGCGAAACATCGTCATTTTAGAAGCGTTTGTATTATGTACGTGTCTGCAATGGAACTGGAAATACATTGTATTATTTTGGTCCTCATCTATTACTTCGTGCTACAAAACTAATGATTAGGTAGGTACTGATTATATATTTTATACTGGGCTGCAAACCTATTTGTAGTGCATGCAACTGAGATCAAGTAGATACGTCCTAATCTATAACTATAATATAACGTGCAACTTCTTTCTATCAGATAGCTTGCACTGGTTTTCTATGCTTTCTATTTCTTTTCAAAGTGCTTTCAACCGTTGCCTCACAATGTTTGAGTGTTTCTAAAGTTACCCCACCTTTATTCAAAATTCTTTATTCTGTTTTGCTGTCAGTGTGGTGAGTAATCTGTGGTGTCTTCTGTGGTCAATACTCTGTGCAAGGAACATATATACCAGCCCCTGTCTAGTTTCGAATAGCAAAGGGTAACCGATATCAAGTTTTGCTGTCCCTATCACACTCGGGGGAGTCCCACTCTATCTCGCTCTGCTTACTCACACAATTAAAATTATTTTTCCTTTGTTTATGTCGCCATTTTGATTTTATTTCCAACTGTTATTCTCATTTTCCGCCATATTTGCTTCAAAGTAACCAGTAACCACAAATGTTTTTTTATTAAAAACAAACGAATTAAAGTGTGAAGTAAAGTGTAATTAGTTAGAAGAATAAAGAATTTGTGTGATTATAATAAGTTTTAAGGTATACGGTGAAGATTAATATCAGTCGTAAAAGTTAGAAGTTAGGTTAGTTTGTGTTTCTACCAAATGTAATAACTATTTTAGGATGTTATTTGTAAGTAATTACCAATTTTTAAGCAAACTTTGGAAAATTATTAGTTTATCATTAGATTCACAGCCTATCTGGGTATAAAACCATATGGATTGAAGGAGGAAAGTTTTTACACAACAATGAAGTCCAAAATGTAAAGAGTTTTGCAAAAACGTGACTTAAGATAACCAAATCTACTGTTGGCTAATTGAAGCAATTAGTTTTACACTTGCGACTTCATCCGCGCGAAGTTAGGTTTTAAAATCCGACGAAAACCCCCTTGTTTTTCGTTATAAGTTTCCAAGTCGTCAACTATATTTACCCAGCAAATTTCCCTCACGTCAATGATTGAAGGACAAACCAACAAACGAACATAGTTTCACAGTAGGTACAATATTAGCAAGTAGTGATACAAGGTGAATAATATTTCTTAATATCTGAAACACATGCAAACATAGATACTCAGATCTAATTATAATAATTATGTATGTATATCTATACTAATTCATTATTATGTACTACCTTTTGCCTACTACTTCAACCATGTGGAGATAGGTTTTAAAAGTCCCAAGATCTGTGGCTTCCTTGCTATGTTATTGAAGGGCAAATCAACAAACAAATGCACTTTCACATTTATTGACCGATGAAAGTGCTATCTGTTTTTAGACCTCTTCTATCCTAGAGTCTCTAAAAGCAGCTTAACATCAAAAGCTGAAACAATCATGTATAAACATGTATGCAAAATTAGTTATTATCAAAACAAAATAAAATTAAAACCCTTCTTTCACGCATAAACATATTTCTTTATGCCGAAAACTTTACTTATACTTTAGTCCAGGCACTTACAAGCTCCTAGGTCTTAGTTTAGGGCAACACTAGTATAAAATAAGGATGATATACACTATTTCTTTAACTGCTTTATTATCAATTTTCAGAAGGAGGACTTCCTTATCAGGTACAAGTGTTCTCAGTGGGGCAGATAGTATATGGTGTTGCAAGAGGTACACACTTTTCGAACAATCTATTAAACCCACTGCAGTACCAAGGGTTACATAAAGAGAAGTTACATCACTGCCAATTATCTCATCTTAAAGGCAAGTGCCCATAAACAACATTATTTGAAAGATACCATACCAGCAAAAGTAAAAGTATAAAAAAATCAAATTATGAACTGTCAATTGGAAATTGATGACATGGACAAAGTCTCCTGCAATTGCTAGTACTTATAGTAAAATATTCTATAATATTGTATGATTAACTATATTGCCCTCCTTACTCAAAATTCTTTTACATAATTATCTGCAATTTTGGCAACAGCAGACAATTTCGACAGTTAACTAGCCAACTACACACTAGGTAAGTATTATTATATTTTGTGATGTGCCTAGCAGCTCCAACACAGATATATCAGATGCATGGTCTCTGACTCTGGTTGTAACATCACAAACTTTACTTGCTGCTAAGAATTTCTTCGCCTGATTTTTCTGAACTTTTGTGCCCAACCAGGAACTCAAACCAGGAAACTTAAGATCCATACCTAATTAAGCAACCTTAGACCAATGAGGACAAATGAGCGTTTGTGCTTAACCAATCAAATCTTTAATCAATAAAAACTTTGTCTTTTTATAATAGTTGTGCATAAATGAGGGGTTTCTGATAGTCTCTAATTCTCAATTTTTTTGTTTATTGTAATAATAATGGTTGTTATATTATATAATTTTGTAATCAAAAATTACAAAATTATTTCTACTAATTAGTGGTATTAGTGAAATAGGGGGAATGGAACAGCTGTGTTAAGCCTACTTATATTTTATTTTTTTAGGAAACCATAAATTTTTTAAAAACATTTACTTAGTTGTTGAAATTCTTTCGTAACAATTTTCAGGATAAGAATCTACTTGTTATTACCTACATTGAAGAAGAAGACCACTGCAGTACTTAGGTGTGAACAGAGTGCTATTTTGAGACTTCACAAGTGAGTGAGAAATGCCTAAATAAACTTTACGTATTATATATTTTTTTGTATGATTCATTAAATTAAAGATTTCAAAAAAAATCTGATAATGTAGGACAATATCTGAACCTTTTTTTTCTTTTGTTTTTAAGAGTAAGAGATTTAATGAGATTTAATCAATAGCTAGATTATTATAATAAAATATTTGGCTAAGGTATAAAAATAGAGTAAGATAAAAATCACCATCATCAACCCATAGAAGTGGCTCACAACTGAGCCCAGGTCTCCTCTAACAAGGGTTATAGGCCATGGCTTATGATGGACTATGATCTACCATGCCCTATGTGAATTGGTAGAGTTTTGAGATTAGGTACTAATAAAAAATTCAAGTGTGCAGATTGTCTCACGATGTTTTCCTTCACTGTTGAAAAATGTGATATTTAATTGCTTTCACCCGTCGATTTCATTTCTCATGTGTGTAGTGAGACAAAAGTCAGTAAAAAAGTGCCTGATTTTTAAAAATGTTACCTTTCTGTCTCAAGTTACTTCTCGCTCACCACACGGTCACCATCTCTGGATATGATAATTTTGAATGATTCTGACTAGCATTTTAAATTTACAGACTGTGTCTGCTGTCCAAGTTTTTTGGGGACTCAACGACATGCACTGGCTATCAAAACACACCGCTACACACGAAGGATCTACAAGCAATCGCATGCAGCCACAGAGAAGAAACATCAATACTGCCACATAAGAAATTCAAATAGTACTACGTCACGCGATCCCGAGACACGCGTTTCTGCAAGCTAAACGAGTTTCAAGATACGACGTTTAGACGAGCTGGGCGACATCAAAAAATACCACCTCAGTACATTTTTTTCATACAAAATCTGTTTAAGCAGCTTTCGGGGCTGTCCTTGAGATTTACTTGCTAATGCTGCGTCTTAATTTGCTTATATGCGCTTATCTCAGAAAATAGTGTAGAGATCTTCGTTCAATTCTCAGTTCTAGAAGTTGGCTAGATTGTTTTATAAGATTTCTTAGTCTGGATACCACTCTACTAATGTGTAAGGTAGAATGCTAGAATTATCTTGTTAGCGTTTTTTTCTTAAATTTACATGTTTTCTCAAAACTAGCATTTGAATATACATAATATAGTTTATAAAGTTAGATGCATAGAAGAAAATGCCAACTAATCTTCCCGGTTGCTACTAGACTTTCAAGAGTGAAGTTTTCAAGAAATATGTTTAAGAAAAAAATCCTGCCTGGTCATAATTTCCTGAACTTCAGAGCTTTTTTGGCATTTGCTGCATCTAATTTACATTTATTTCTATATAGCCAAACGATTAAAGGTGCGGACTGAACACTGAAAGATCGATGGTTCAATCCCCGCCCGTTCAATATTTTCGCATCCACTTCTTAGATAAGCTTTACGCTTATTTTCTGGGGAGAGTAGAAAATAAGTCATGTTTAGGATGGCTAATATTCTAAATTCTTTTACTGTTCACCTAAACCTCGGAAGTCAAGCTAGGCAAAAGAATAAATATCAAAACTGTAAGATACACTAGATTTACTTGCAAAAGCTGCTTAAACTGATAAATGTACATGAAAAAACTGATAAATATACTGTGGAAATGTTACTCAGAAGATACATAAACATAATTATCTAAACCCGGAAAACATGAATATGGATGTATTATGTGATTCTTCAATATTTCATTGGTGCAGATTTTCTTTTCTAGGGCCTACTGCTAATGTTTAAATATTTCAATCAATAATTTGTTGACGTTTCATACAATAACGTCCATAATTATTATAGTATAGTTAGTAAGGATGTACATCTGAAAAATGTATATTCATATTATTAATGATAATAATTGAATTGACAAACAATAACGTCATAAGCGTGATGTACGTTATAACGGTATTTCGTTATTTGCTAACGTTAAATATTATCACAAGCCTTGCATATTATACAGTATGTAGATGGTACGGTAAATGAAATTAATTAAAAATCATTAATAACTAGATAATGCCCGCGACTTCGTCTGTGTGAGTTAAGGTTTTTGATTCCCGCGGGAACTTTAATTTTCCGCGATAAAAAGGAAGCCAAAGCAGATCAGGCGTTGCCGCGTGTTTGGATAACAAACATCCATCCATCCATTTATACATCAAAACTATTGCATTTATAATAAGATTATCAATTTTATTATTAATAGTTACCAAGATTGATGGTAAAAGTGATAAATTATTGACTTTTATAGATTATTATTAATTATTAATAATTACGCTTAGTTTTGGTAAAAGTAATTAATAAGCTGGTGGTTCATTTTCTGGGTGGTTATGAAAAAAATAACCAGAAAGCCTTCTAAACTAACAAACACTAAGGATTTTCGTGTGAAATGTTTGATTTGAAAAGCCTTACTGTTAGTTCAGTTAGTTCTTTTTTTACAACCACCCAAAAATACTTGCACCCGAAATCCTCATTGTCGGTTAGGTTCGTGGTTGGGTTTTTTTATAACTAAGTACTTGCATCCGGAAATCGGTTTGAAGACTAAAGCGAAGCTTCTGCTACAGAATAGAATAGAAAGTTTTTTTACTAAATTAAATAAACTTTTACAAGTGCTTTTAAATCGTCGATGAATCTACCACTGGTTCGAAATGCCCTTCCTGCCGAGAAGAGCCAGCAATAAAAACTCGGCGGTTGCTCTTTTCAAAAAAAATAAAAAAAAATTACAATAGGTAACAAAACTATGCTATGTATATGTTACGGTAAATGTGATTAATAGAAAATTATTAATAATTATCACATTCACCGTAACATATACAAAACTATGCTTTGTATACATTGTTTCCACAATGAAGTTTCAAAAATGCAATACAATCCAATACATGTTAAGACGGGCTGACAGAAAGTAGACCCATTCCCGTTACAGCTTTTGTCGTTATTTTTTTTAGTTGTGATCACATTTACTATCATGAGGTAATTTTTAATAATTACTTACCGATTATATTTTATTTAATAGATTATATTTTTTTTTATATAGATATTGTAATTAATAACTTAGATTAATTTATTGAATAATCGAATTAATAGTGTTAAACGACAGCGTCATGAATGCGATTTTCCTTAATAACGGCATTTCCTTATTTGGTAACTTTTACAAGCCTTGCATGTTTATTATGTAGATATTGTCATAAATTCGATGATACCTTCTGTTGTGGTAGGTAATATAAGCTCATAGCAGCCAATAAACCAGTCTTAAAAATTAAATTTGCTTTTATTTGTAAACCTTGGTACAGTAGAAAATAGGTGAATTAAAAAACCGGTAATTTTTATCGATCTTTCGGTAAACTAAACCGATATTTCGGTAACTGACATCACTATTGCCGATTCGCTCAAGCACAACCCTAAAATTTCCAGAAGGCCATGAAAAATTTACTACTTCCGGTTCCGCAATTATTATTTTATCGCTGATATATATACATCGTGTTAGAGCAGGACAGTTCGGTTATCAATGAAATGAGCAAAATCATGAATGGAAGAAGTTGTTAAACCACGGGAGAGAATGAAATGCAAGATTATAGTAGTAGTAGGCATGTATAGATGTACCAAAGTATAAAGAACACTCACACTGCAATCCCGTAAGAATAATTCTGGCCACTATGGAGTTAGACGTCTATATCTAGTGTTCGTGGTCTCTGATATATACTCTAACGAGACTCTGTGGTTGCTGTGTTATGTTGAGTGTTGTGTTTTATAATTTCTAAAAATTTAAAACAAAAGAAGCCTAAATTAAGATATTAAAAAACAAAAGTGGGTGCAGCACTTAGATTTATCTTCAAAAGTACTTTAATTTAGATTATTTTACATTTTCAGCATGGCTTATCATTACGTTGTTACTGCACAGAAACCCACAGCAGTTACAGCATGTATAACAGGTAATTATAGAATTACGATTTTTGTATCTACTGAATGAAGTTTTTATGTTAACCGGCCTTTTATTATCGTGTTTACTCGGCATGTAACATATCCGAGGCCCCTATTCAAGATTTATGTTACGAATTATGATACTCTAGCTAGATTCTTATATTATAAGAGGTTATGCCAAACAGTGCACTACTATAAGCTATTTTAGGCTTATTTAATTTATATTAGACACAATTCTGTTATATCCATCACATAATATAATGTAGAATCGCGCCGGCTGCAGTCGGCGTCTTTGATGATAAAAAACCGACACTAAATTGCACACCAACTTCGAGCAAGCTTACTTGCTATATCTAATAGCTCGATAGTTTGCTATCCAGTTTAAGTTGAATAAAACTTTGTTCTAAATGGGCATCAATAAGCATTTCACATTAGCATTTGCCAATTTTATTACCATATGCATTGGCGAACATAATTATGACACATTAAAAGCTTTAATAATGCATTGTTTTTATATAATACACTTCAAAAGGCTACAGAGATGCATTGCTTCATTGGAAAACCAGTTAAACTGAAGCATTAAGAGATCATTTAGTATTAACTATAGAATATGTTAAGACTAGCCTTTAATTCTGAACTACAATTTCTGAAGTTGAAGCTGATTAATGGGCTATTGCTACAACCTTTGACCAAAGCTGAAAGGAAAGTTATTAAACCAATTAAATAAAATCCAAAAAAATTATATGCAATTGAAAGAGTTCTGTCTATTATGAATTCAAATTCAAAATTATTTCTTTCATGTAGGCCAAAATGTGTCTCTTATGATATGATAAGACTCTACCACTGTTTGGGAATGCAGATTTTGCTGAGATGAGCTAGCAAGAAACTCAGCGGTTGCTCTTCCTGTACAATGTATATAACTTTCATTATTTCAAATGACGAAAAAGATGTATTTATCAATATATTTCTTGATAATAGGCAATTTCACATCCCCCACGGACCTGAACCTCTTGGTTGCGAAGGTGTCTCGCCTGGAAATGTACCTAGTCACTCCAGAGGGACTCCGCCCCATGAAGGAGGTTGGGCTCTACGGTAGAGTGGCTAAGATGAAACTGTTTAGGCCTCCAGTAAGTTTTTCTGGCAAACTTTTATCTTATACTTACTTTTAGCCGCCTTTCGCTCCTGCCATTAATTGTTAAAAGCTACTTATTATTTATTTGTAGGTTAAAAGTGATATGAAGTGGTGATTTCTTTAAAAAAAAAAATTACCAATTTTGATTTTTCAATTTTTTAGCTGTTCTTTGGTGGTTTTCCTATATTTTTTTTTTGTTTTTAAACCACCCCTGTATTAAAGCGAACAAAAGAAAAAAAAAATCAAATTGGTCAAGTTTTTTTTTTGAGTTTTACCCAGACCAACGATCAGCAATTGATTTATTTAAATTAAATATTATTTTGCTAAGAGTTAAAAGAAAAAAAAAAACAAAACTTGATATCTTTTACATTGCATGCTTCATATAAATATTGTATTAAAATCAAGTTATGCTTTTTATGTAAATTGGTCTTAAACTACCCATTATCCAATAACGTCCCACTGTCATGGGATAAATTTATCCCAGGAATTCACAAAAATTCCAGATAATCTTATAATCTCTATATTATTGGAAATTTAAGATCTTGAATATGCTTTTCAGTATGAGAAAAAAGACCTAGTTTTCATACTAACTGCCCGTTACAATGCAATGATACTGGAATGGAGAACAGGCATAAATGGGGAGCTAGATGTGGTCACCCGCGCCCATGGCAATGTTGCAGACAGGATTGGCAAGCCTTCAGAAAACGGGATCCTTGCTGTGATTGATCCACAGGCGAGAGTGATAGGCCTTAGACTTTATGATGGCCTGTTCAAAATTATACCCTTGGATAAGGATTCTACTGAGCTTAAAGCTGCTAGTTTAAGGTAAACATTCTTACCTTCTTACTAATAATATAAATGTAAAAGTGTGTTGTCTGGTGGGAGGCTTTGGCCGTGGCGTCATAGACGTGCCGCTAAGCGATTTAAGGATAGCGCGTAGAAACCGATTAGGGGTATGGGTTGAATTAACACTGCTATACCCCTTCCAAGTTAGCCCGCTACCATCTTAGACTGCATCGTCACTTACCATCAGGTGAAATCGCAGTCAAGGGCTATTTTGTCATCGAAAAAAAAAAGTGTGTTTGTTTGTAGGTAAGTCCTTCAATTCCACCGTAACAGAGCTATGGATTGATGTGATTTTTTGCATAGGTATAGTTGAGGACCTGGAGAATGACATAGACTATACTTTTATCCCGGAAAATAAAAGAGATCCCATGGGATTTTAAAAAAAAAAGTTGTGGACATAAGCAAGTATTTATAACATGCTGGCTCTTAACATAACAGTATTTTGAAGCAGTGGTAGATTGACTTAATGATTCAAAAGTACTATATTAATCTATTCTATTCATAAAGGCACATCTAAATCAACCAACCTGTGGATCTATAAAGCATGTTCTGACTTAGCTCGGACTCAAGATAAGAGTTAAAACACAAATATGCTCCGACAAAAATCTGTCTCGTTTTATCTGTCTTGAGTCGGCCTTATTGGTCAAATCCTTTTGGCATCCTCAAAATTAGCGTGCTCTTCAGTCTTCAGATTTTTAACAATTTTTCTCTTTTATTGTAGGTTGGAAGAATTAAATGTTTATGACTTAGAATTTCTGCATGGCTGTTCAAATCCCACGTTAATTTTAATTCATCAAGATCTCAATGGAAGACATATTAAGGTGAGCGAGGTCATAAATACTTCTTTTATGAACAAATTTTTTCACCTCTGAATCGAAGACAAAGTTTAGATATCAAAGAGGATCTAAAGAATTTTTTTATATATTTTTAGCAAGCAAACGAGCAGGCGGGTCACCTGATGTTAAGTGATTACTGCTGTCCTTGAACATTTGTAGCACTAGTGACACCACCACGTTGCCAGCTTCAGGAATTTGTTGGTCTGCCCCTTGAATAACCCCATGTTGTAATTTAGTGGGAACACCGCTTATCTCAGACTTAAGAGAAAATATATACTATGGGGTTTCATGGTAATACTATGCATAAATATTTAATATGATTTTTCTTCCAGACACATGAAATAAACTTAAGAGATAAGGAATTTATAAAGATACCTTGGAAACAAGACAATGTGGAGACAGAGGCATCTATATTGATACCTGTGCCCAGCCCTTTAGGTAACACTTTTAACTTAGCCTAAAATATGTTTGTGTAATGGATATTTGACGAGGAGTGACAGTGGTTAATACTGGGTCTCCTGTTAGGGTAGTTGCGGATTCGATCCCGGGCTCGCATCTCTGACTTTCTTAGCTATGCGTGTTCCATAACGCTAAAGTAGGGGTTCCCAAAGTTTTTTTTATTATGCTTCCCTTATGTTTGCAGGTGGTGCAATTGTGATCGGCCAAGAGTCAATAGTATACCACGATGGACAGAGCTATGTGGCAGTGGCACCTCCACAGATAAAGGTAGATTAATTGCATAGATATTATAACTAGTGGTTCGCCCCGAACTGAGACTTCGCGATATCCCATAATTCCCAAAAGTTTTAATTATTTATTGTAATAATTAACTTTTAACATTAGACGCAATAAAAAAAATAATAGTTGACATAAAACTGTTTTAGTGACACAGCGCCATCTATTAGCATTATTGTGAAGCTATTAGCATTTAAAATTAAATAATTTCGTTTCTTTATAACGTTTATCTAATTTTAGTATTTGTTGTTCAAGTACAGGATATAACTGAATTTTCAACCAAGTTTCACGTTCTAATATTCAGTAATTCTGAAGTTGGCTCTGACAGACATTTGGATGTACACACTTCTCTGTCCAGTACAGACAAGCGCCCTAGTTGACTCAGAGAACTCGCTTTGCTCGTTCAATTATTTATATTTTGGCCACTTTCCTGGCACTGGTGTTATGAGCAGGCCTTGAGTTCCAGTTGTGTCAATTTTATCACAGATTATTCATTATTACAGACTTAATTTAGGGCCGATGTCCCGGGGTCCTCCCGATTTCTCCTACCAATGGGGCTAACGGGGTGGTATTCCCAGTGGACCCAATGGATTAGGGTGCGAATTAGGTATACACTTGTAATACTAACTCACCCCACTTAGGCTGAAGTATATAGGCCACACTCTCATTCAACTCAGACTCAAGACAGAGTTAAAACGAAACAGATTTATGTCAGTGCTTATTTGTGTCTCATTTTAACCTCTATCTTAAGTCTGAGCTGAGCCAGAGCAAGCTCCAAAGATCTCAGCACTAGTCCTCTGATTAAGAAAAAAAAAAAAGATGCAATAAGATGTTCATGGTACCTTGTCCTGAATTGATAACCTCTTCCTTTTTTGGAAGCCGCTTAAAAAGAATTGATTGTTATGATATCTGTGCAGCTGACGCCGATAAGCTGCTACTGCCGCGTGGACGGGCGCGGGCTGCGCTACCTGCTGGGCGACATCGCCGGCCGCCTCTTCATGCTGCTGCTGGAGCTGCAGGAGAAGATGGACGGCACCCAGGCCGTCAAGGATCTCAAGGTGGAGTTTCTTGGTGAGTCATTTCGACTGTTCCATACAACAAAGTCACATCTGCTAAATATTATTATTTTATTTATTTTATATTTTATTCGATGACAAGATAGCCCTTGACTGCGATCTCACCTGATGGTAAGTGACGATGCAGTCTAAGATGGTAGCGGCCTAACTTGGAAGGGGTATAGCAGTGTAAATTCAACCCATACCCCTAATCGGTAAATTCACAATTTGAAATTTGAGCCTTAAAAGTTTTTGTAAACTACATATAAAATATTTATAGTTTACTAAAACTTCTGAGGCTCAAATCTCAAGTTATGAATTTAGCAGATGAGACTTTGTTCTACGGAACAGTCGATTTAATCTGTTCTTGCGTTGCTGCCACAGAATATATAATAGTACAGGTACAGAAGATTCACATAATAAAGTGTAGTTCAGGTCGTACAGAGCTAACTTACCTACAGTGTTATTCACTTGCAAGTTGCCTCTCTTTCCATCGTGTAAGTCTTATCCCTTTGCGCTGCATTAGCCCGTTGAGCTGGTTTGGTGGACGGGACGATGGCGGGTACCTATTTGCAGACCTGTTGCTGCCCAGCTTTACACCACACTAAGTTAACTTTAACTTGCAAGGTTGCATTACGGACACAAAGTCAGGTGAAACTAAATAAAAGCTTTTAAAGGAGGTTCTCTCCTTTCATATCCACCATATTCAATAATAATAATATACACCTTATCGATATAATAGATCGAGAACCTCGTAATTATGGTAGCACTATTTTTTATTTGTTTAGAGACTGAGCAGCAGAATTAACACCTCTAACAATAGCGCCAAGCGCCACTGTTTAATTTAAACCAGCGTTAACGATTGGTTTATTTTGTTCACAGGTGATATCCCAATACCAGAGTGCATGACGTACTTAGACAATGGAGTAGTGTTCATCGGGTCGCGGCTGGGGGATTCGGCCTTGGTGCGGCTGTCGGCCACCAGGGACGAGGCGTGCCAGTACGTGCAGCCCATGGAGACCTTCACCAGCCTGGCGCCAATCCTGGACATGTGCGTCGTGGACCTGGAGCGCCAGGGCCAGAATCAGCTCATCACGTGCTCAGGTCAGTAGTCTATGGCACCTTCCAGACATTTAGGTGGAAGTGCCTCAGGTGCTACAAATGTTCATGGGCGGCGGTAATCACTTACTCACGTAAGGTTTAAATTGTATGCTATAAGTCGATTCCGTTATACAGAAATACCAAATTGTGTGTACGTATTGCAGGCGCGTTCAAGATGGGCTCCCTGCGGATAATCCGCAACGGCATCGGCATCCAGGAGCAGGCGCTGATCGACTTGCCCGGCATCAAGGGCATGTGGGCGCTCACGCTGGCGCCCGCCTCGCAGTACCACGACACGCTCGTGCTGGCCTTCGTGGGACAAACTAGGTGAGCGCTGTCATCGGCATCCAGGAGCAGGCGCTGATCGACCTGCCCGGCATCAAGGGCATGTGGGCGCTCACGCTGGCGCCCGCCTCGCAGTACCACGACACGCTCGTGCTGGCCTTCGTGGGACAAACTAGGTGAGCGCTGTCATCGGCATCCAGGAGCAGGCGCTGATCGACCTGCCCGGCATCAAGGGCATGTGGGCGCTCACGCTGGCGCCCGCCTCGCAGTACCACGACACGCTCGTGCTGGCCTTCGTGGGACAAACTAGGTGAGCGCTGTCATCGGCATCCAGGAGCAGGCGCTGATCGACCTGCCCGGCATCAAGGGCATGTGGGCGCTCACGCTGGCGCCCGCCTCGCAGTACCACGACACGCTCGTGCTGGCCTTCGTGGGACAAACTAGGTGAGCGCTGTCATCGGCATCCAGGAGCAGGCGCTGATCGACCTGCCCGGCATCAAGGGCATGTGGGCGCTCACGCTGGCGCCCGCCTCGCAGTACCACGACACGCTCGTGCTGGCCTTCGTGGGACAAACTAGGTGAGCGCTGTCATCGGCATCCAGGAGCAGGCGCTGATCGACCTGCCCGGCATCAAGGGCATGTGGGCGCTCACGCTGGCGCCCGCCTCGCAGTACCACGACACGCTCGTGCTGGCCTTCGTGGGACAAACTAGGTGAGCGCTGTCATCGGCATCCAGGAGCAGGCGCTGATCGACCTGCCCGGCATCAAGGGCATGTGGGCGCTCACGCTGGCGCCCGCCTCGCAGTACCACGACACGCTCGTGCTGGCCTTCGTGGGACAAACTAGGTGAGCGCTGTCATCGGCATCCAGGAGCAGGCGCTGATCGACCTGCCCGGCATCAAGGGCATGTGGGCGCTCACGCTGGCGCCCGCCTCGCAGTACCACGACACGCTCGTGCTGGCCTTCGTGGGACAAACTAGGTGAGCGCTGTCATCGGCATCCAGGAGCAGGCGCTGATCGACCTGCCCGGCATCAAGGGCATGTGGGCGCTCACGCTGGCGCCCGCCTCGCAGTACCACGACACGCTCGTGCTGGCCTTCGTGGGACAAACTAGGTGAGCGCTGTCATCGGCATCCAGGAGCAGGCGCTGATCGACCTGCCCGGCATCAAGGGCATGTGGGCGCTCACGCTGGCGCCCGCCTCGCAGTACCACGACACGCTCGTGCTGGCCTTCGTGGGACAAACTAGGTGAGCGCTGTCATCGGCATCCAGGAGCAGGCGCTGATCGACCTGCCCGGCATCAAGGGCATGTGGGCGCTCACGCTGGCGCCCGCCTCGCAGTACCACGACACGCTCGTGCTGGCCTTCGTGGGACAAACTAGGTGAGCGCTGTCATCGGCATCCAGGAGCAGGCGCTGATCGACCTGCCCGGCATCAAGGGCATGTGGGCGCTCACGCTGGCGCCCGCCTCGCAGTACCACGACACGCTCGTGCTGGCCTTCGTGGGACAAACTAGGTGAGCGCTATCATCCACATCATCGAGAAATTGAGCGGTGGCACCTACCCGAGTACGCGATGAAAAGGAGGGTAATCTGTTTATCAGTCTATGTATGTGTGTATGTATGTGAGATAAGCTTCACCTATGTCTACTTCTTCTAATATATTATGTTGTCTTGTAATTCTTTATATGAGCATAAAAAATAAAAATAAAAATATGTGGTAAACCATACGAGTGGGCCGATTTTTATGATTCTTACGTCAATCGATTTGTGTTGATCTTGGAAGTGTCACTGTCAGTGTCAAGGACATGACAGTAATCAAAATTCAATATGGCGACCACCAGACGCCATGATTTGTGAGAGGATTCGTTTCGATTTCGTTCGTCAACGAGGCGATGCCCGTTTACTTCCCTTGATGTATGACATAATCTCTTATCATGTTTGTCGAACAGAGTATTAACACTGAATGGGGAAGAAGTGGAAGAGACCGACATCAGGGGTTTCGTGTCGGATCGACAAACTTTCTTCACGGGCAATGTCTGTCATGATCAGTTGATACAGGTAAATATCAATTTTTTGAGATTTTAATTTGAGCCATATGTCAAGAATTACTGAATATTAAAATGTGAAACTTGGTTGAAAATTCAGTTATATCCTGTACTTGAACAACAAATACTAAAATTAGATAAATGTTATAAAGAAACGAAATTATTTAATTTTAAACGCTAGTAGCTTCACAATAATGCTAATAGATGGCGCTGTGTCAGTAAAACAGTTTTATGTCAACTATTATTTTTTTTATTGCGTCTAATGTTAAAAGTTAATTATTACAATATATAATTAAAACTTTTGGGAATTATGGGATATCGCGAGGTCTCAGTTCGGGGCGAACCACTAGTTATGTTTCCATCATCATAGTTCATTAATAGTTATTTGTTCAACAAGATAGCAAAGGTCATTTTTGTTGCGAGTGTCTAGTTTGAAGTTTTGAACTCCGAGCGGGCCAAGGACTATCAAAGTTACAACGAACTACGAGAACTTTTATACTATGTTACTTGCTACTACGGAATCCTTCATGGGCGAGTTCGACTCGCACTTGGTCGCTTTTTTCTCACTGAAGATTTTAGACTTGATTCGTGGTTTACTGACATAATTGTTATAAATACTACAAGGTAATTATTTTAGTTGGAATTGTCGATATTTCGATCCATGCAATGGTGACCACGGTCCATGCAATTGGATCGAAATATCGACAATTCCAACTAAAATAATTACCGTGGTTACGTACCCGTAGTATTTATAACAATTTTTCTCACTGGTTTTAGACGCGTCCTTTTTGAGCTAGTGAGGTGAAAAAATATTGTTTCAAGTATGGATCGTCATGTCATAGATGACAATCAGTAATGTGCGCGGTCGCAGGTGACGGACGAGGGCATCAGGCTGATAGCGCGTGGGGCGGGCGGCGGGGCGGGCGCGGGCGCGTGGGAGCTGGCGGCGCAGTGGGCGCTGAGCGGCGTGTCGGTGGTGGCGTGCTCGGGCTCGCGCGTGGTGGCGGCGGCCGGCCCGCGCATCTACCTCGTGGCCATCGGCAGCCGCGAACTCACGCTGCTCGCGTCTGTACACCTTTTATTTAATTCAATACAAAATCTATACATATAATAAAATTGTAGAAAAGTGGTGTCTGTACAATGGAAATATATAAAAAAAAAGTAGCAGGGGTTGTTATTATATCGATGCCGAACCCGAAATTGTAATTAATTTTTTTTTGTCTGTTTGTCTGTTTGTCTGTGTGTTTGTGCACGCTAATATCAGAAACGGCTTATTCGATTTAGATACGGTTTTCACTAATATATTGTAGTAAGCTTCACTTAACATTTAGTGTTTATTTCATGTCAATCGGTTCATAAATAAAAAAGTTATGTCAATTTAAAGAATCACGACGAACATTTTTAACGTACAGAGTACGTACTACACGCCTCGCGCCTGAGCGTCGACGGTATATGTAATTCAAAATATGCTGCCCGAAAAGTCACTATTCCACGCGAACGAAGTCGCGGGCACAGCTAGTGTAATATATATTAATGATAACGTGGAACCTGTGGGTGGTGATCAGCGAGGTGTGCATGGAGGAGGAGGTAGCCTGCCTGGACCTGGGCCCCGGCGAGCACGAGGCGCTGCTGGGCGTGGGGCTGTGGAACGACATCTCGCTGCGGGTGCTGCGGCTGCCCGACCTGCGCCCCTTGCACACCGAGAAGCTGTGCGGCGGTGAGTTGTATTGCGTGCGATCGGCGACGTGACCCGGGCCCTTTCCCTTGACACATTACAAAACGCTCATTTGCAACAAGAGTGACATAATTCAAAATCGACAATGAGAGAATTCTCTCGTTAAAGAGTAATGTTTTGTGGATGCTGCGGTCTCGAAACAACACAGCGGCCAACAAAGCGACAGAGCATTAAGTCACAATCTCTCTCGCTCTTATTTTTTTGTGCTTAGCGTAATTTATTTATTTAAATCTTTATTTGCACCAAAACAACAACAAAGAAAAAATACATATTAAAAGAGACAAAAGGTATGACACAATGTAATGTTAATGTTGTTTTTATAATGTGTATATATGTGAATTTTTAGTTATGTCACCCTTGTTGCAAATGAGCGAAATGTTGTTCCCAGAAATCATCCCCCGGTCGTTGCTGATCTGCGTGCTGGAGGGCGTGTGCTACCTGCTGTGCGCGCTGGGCGACGGCTCCATGTTCTACTTCACGGTGGACCAGGAGACGGGCGTGCTGAGCAACAAGAAGAAGGTCACGCTCGGCACGCAGCCCACCGTGCTGAGGAGTTTCAGGTCAGTCATGTTCCATCCCTTGCAATTTCGATTTTAACAAGTGTGAAAAATTTTAAATACCTATGACGTGGTAATCTATAACAGGACTATGTACGATATACCTTACATCCTGTTACCCGGTTTTCCTCTATCCCTAGATCCTTCTCGATCCTCGATCATCATTTGCGACAAGAGTGACATAATTCAAAATCGACGACGAGAGAATTCTCTCGCATTCCAACCCAATGTCTCGGAAATGGTTTGAAATTTTTCCTGCGAGTGTCTTCAGGACACTATCGGAGCTGCCACACATTCTACTCATCATTAAGGACAGTGTGGTTTGATCAGGTCGCTGTCAACGACGAACATATTCGCGTGCTCGGACCGGCCCACGGTGATCTTCTCGTCCAACCACAAGCTGGTGTTCTCCAACGTCAACTTGAAGGAGGTCACGCACATGTGCTCGCTCAACGCGCAGGCCTACCCGGACAGGTGAGCTAACGAACCTACTTGAGTGAATTTGCACTTGTCCGTCTGTCAGGTTTTTTTTTTCTTTTTTTTTTTTTCATAATTTTATGCAAAATAAGGTGTGGTCATTAATGTGTCACAGTTTAGCGCTGGCTACCGTCAACACGGTGACCATCGGCACCATCGACGAGATACAGAAGCTGCACATCCGCACCGTACACCTCGGGGAGTCGCCCCGCAGGATAGCCTACCAGGAGGCCTCACAGGTACCCGACGCGTTCTAAAATACAAACAACAACACGAAAAGAACACGAGAGATGAAAGAAAACCTGCATCAGCAGCAGGTTAAAATCCGGTTCGAGGGACCAAAACTTAGGTCTCGGTACGGCTTTAATCAAGTACTTGTTCGCTTCCGTATAGATCAAAAAGATAACGCCGGTGCTTCAATTGCAGCCAAAAACCTTTTTTTACAGACATTCGGAGTGATAACAATGCGAGTAGACAAATTGGACCTGACGCCCGGAGGCAGCACGGCGCTCGCGGTGCGGCCCAGCGCCTCCACCTCCGCCGCCAGCTCCAGCGGCACGGCGCCCGCCAGCACCAAGCACGCGCCGCCCGCCGCCGACCTGGAGGTGCACAACCTGCTCATCATAGACCAGCACACGTTCGAAGGTGACTGTCGCCAGCCGTAGTGGCAGACTATAGGTCTTAGCGCCTCGATGTGATGCCTGGAGGAAGCACAGGAGACCCAGCTCAACAAAATAGAACTGTACATAATATTTTTACGACTAGGTTACCTCAGTTGAGATGGTTGAGCGAAGCAACGACTGGATCGTGCGTCATGCTCGTGAACGGATGCCACCAACGGGAGTGGGTCTACTTTCTGTCTGCCCGTCTTAACATGCATTGGATTGTATGTAGGACTTAGGAAATTTCATAGTTTTGTTACCTATTGTAAAAATTTTTTTTTTTTTTTGAAAAGAGCAACTGCTGAGTTTCTTACCGGCTCTTCTCAGCAGAATCTGCATTCCGAACTGATGGTAGAGTTATGACGTGTCATAAGAGCTACAAGTTGGCCTACATGAAATAAATAAAATTTGATTTGATTCAGTTAAGACACAAATGCTTACAAAACTGTCAAAACTCCTGTACATAATATTTTGACCAATAAAAGTACATTCATCATTCATCCACAATTGGTCTCGCTCCAGTACTCCACGCGCACCAGCTGCAGGCCAGCGAGTTCGCGATGGCGCTGGTGTCGTGCCGCCTGGCCGAAGACCCCAACCACTACTACGCGGTCGGCACCGCCATCATCAACCCCGAGGAGTCCGAGCCCAAGCAGGTACACCCCTCACCTGACCGACTGATTAACACGGCTCAAACGGATCGAGCTGGCCCTACTGATATTGTTTCGTAGGCATCCGCTAAGCAAGGGTTTTTGAAAATTCAACCCCTAAAGGGGTGAAATAGGAGTTTGAATGATCGAACTTAACGCGAGCAAAGTCACGGACAAAAGCTAGAAACAGTTAAAACTGGTCTGTGTAATCTGTTTTGCATTAGCTGTGTTTTTTTTTTAGTGCTGATTCCACCAACGTCAACGACAGTTTTTGTATCGAAAATCTGTCAAAATATTCAAAATTTGCTCAAAAAATGTGCCCTTAGTGGAAATATTGATATTTTGGCCATGTTTTCTTCTTTATCGTCTCGATATCATTCATTTCAGCTGTACATAAATCTCTTATGAGGAGCACCATATAATAATACTAGTAGGGCGCGTGGGTGCGCGGCTCGCTAAAGCGAACCGCGGTTTTTCTGGCCACCAAGTAGACCTTCGGGTCTTGATTATCTTTTTCTAAAAAACCACTCTTCTATCTTTTATACTCTCTGAGATAGACACCGTCGAAATTTGTATGGCCGCCATCTTGAATCGGCCGTTTTGAATTTTTTTCAGCTCCCTGCCAATTGGATGAGGTTTCGAGTGATTTTTATTTGGGCACCCTCAACCTATCTTGAATACACTGACCGTGCTCCTCACCCGTCTCCGAAATCCTCAATCATCAGCTCCCTCCATATTTTTCATCCAAATAAATTTTTGTCCTCTATACGAAACCATCAGCGGAAAGGAACGTATCAAAGTCTTGCACACATTTTATATGAAAAAAAAATCCGCCATCTTGAATTTTTCTCTATTCATCACGTAGACCATCGGGTCCTGATTATCTTTTTCCGAGAAACCACTCTTCCATCATTCATAGTCTCCGAGATAGACATCGACGAAATTTGTATGGCCGCCATCTTGAGTCCGCCATTTTGGATTTTTTTTCGACTCTCTGCCAATTGGATTAGGTTTTGAGTGACTTTTGTTCAAATACCCTCCACCTATCTTCGATATCATGGCCGTGCTAATCACCCGTCTCCGAAATCCTCAATCATCAGCTCCCTCCATATTTTTCATCCAAATGAATTTTTGTCCTCTATACGAAACCATCAGCGGAAAGGAACGTATCAAAGTCTTGCATACATTTTATATGAAAAAAAAAAATTCGCCATCTTGAATTTTTTTCTATTCATCACATTAACTACCGGGTCTTGATCACCTTTTTCCAAGAAATCACTCTTCCATCTTTTATAGTCTCCGAGATAGACACCGACGAAATTTGTATGGCCGCCATCTTGAATCCGCCATTTTGGAGATTTTTTTCAGCTCCCTGCCAATTGGATAAGGTTTCGAGTGACTTTTGTTTGAACACTCCCCACTTATCTTCGATACCCTGGCCGTGCTCCTCACCCGTCTCCGAAATCCTCAACCATCAGCTCTCTCCATATTTTTCCTCCAAATGAATTTTTGTCCTCTCTACGAAACCATCAGAAATTTTGAAAAGGAACCGTATTAAAGTCTTGCATATATTTTGTATGGAAAAAAATAAATTCCGCCATCTTGAATTTTTTTTCTGTTCACCAAGTGGACCTTCGGGTCCTGATCACCTTTTTCCAAGAAACCACTCTTCCATCTCTTATAGTCTCCGAGATAGACACCGGCGAAATTTGTATGGCCGCCATCTTGAATCCGCCATTTTGGAATTTTTTTTCGGCTCTCTGCCAATTGGATGAGGTTTCGAGTGACATTTGGTTGAACACCCCCCACCTATCTTCGATACCCTGGCCGGTGCTCCTCAGCCGTCTCCGAAATCCTCAATCATCAGCTCTCTCCATATTTTTCCTCCGAATGAATTTTTGTCCTCTATACGAAACCGTGAGTGAAAAAATTTTTTTCCATACAAAATTTTACAGGAGAGGTGATCAATGAGTCAGTGAGTGAGTGAGTGAGTGAATCAGTGAATCAGCACGAGTAGCTATATATATATTAACTAGTAGGGCGCGTGGGTGCGCGGCCCGCTGCAGCGGACCGCGGTTTTTCTACTCTTAGACTTTAGGGCTTGATCATTTTCTACCAAAAAACCACTCTGCGATTTTTTATTCTTTGTCAGATAGACACTGACGAAATTTATATGGCCGCCATCTTGAATCCGCCAATTGGCAGGTTTTTTTGGGCTCTCTGCCAATTGGATGAGGTTTCGAGTGGCTTTTGTTTGAGCACCCCCCCCACTTATCTTCAATATCCAGTGCTCCTCACCCGTCTCCGAAATCCTCAATCATCAGCTCTCTCCATATTTGTCCTTCAAATTAATTTATATCCTCTATACGAAACCAACAGATATTTTGAAAAGGAACCGTATCAAAATCTTGCATACATATGAAAAAAAAAATTCCGCCATCTTGAATTTTTTCTTTTCATCACGTAGACCATCGGGTCCTGATCATCTTTTTCCAAAAAATCACTCTTCCATCTTTTATAGTCTTCGAGATAGACATCGACGAAATTTGTATGGCCGCCATCTTGAATCCGCCATTTTGGAGTTTTTTTTCAGCTCTCTGCCAATTGGATGAAGTTTCGAGTAACATTTGTTTGAACACCCCCCACCTATCTTCGATATCCTGGCCGTGCTCTTCACCCGTCTCCAAAATCCTCAACCATCAGCTCTCTCCATATTTTTCCTCCAAATGAATTTTTGTCCTCTCTACGAAACCATCAGAAATTTTATAAAAGAACCAATAATTAAAGTCTTGCATATATTTTGTATGGAAAAAAATAAAATCCGCCATCTTGAATTTTTTTCTGTTCATCAAGTAGACCTTCGAGTCCTGATCATCTTTTTCCAAGAAACCACTCTTCCATCTCTTATAGTCTCCGAGATAGACACCGACGAAATTTGTATGGCCGCCATCTTGAATCCGCCATTTTGAAAGTTTTTTTCGGCTCTCTGCCAATTGGATGAGGTTTCGAGTGACATTTGGTTGAACACCCCCCACCTATCTTCGATACCCTGGCCGGTGCTCCTCACCCGTCTCCGATATCCTCAATCATCAGCTCTCTCCATATTTTTCCTCCGAACCATCAGAAACTTTGAAAAGGAACCATATGAAAGTCTTGCATAGTTCCAAATTCGTCATATATTTTGTATGAAAAAAAAAAATTCGCCATCTTGAACTTTTTTCTATTCATCACGTTAACTACCGGGTCTTGATCATCTTTTTCCAAGAAACCACTCTTCCATCTTTTATAATCTCCTAGATAGACACTGACGAAATTTGTATGGCCGCCATCTTGAATGCGCCAATTCGGAGTTTTTTTTCAGCTCTCTGCCAATTGGATGAGGTTTCGAGCGACTTTTGTTTGAACACTCCCCACCTATCTTCGATACCCTGGCCGTGCTCCTGACCCGTCTCCGAAATCCTCAACCATCAGCTCTCTCCATATTTTTCCTCCAAATGAATTTTTGTCCTCTCTACGAAACCATCAGAAATTTTGAAAAAGAACCAATTAAAGTCTTGCATATATTTTGTATGGAAAAAAATAAATTCCGCCATCTTGAATTTTTTTTCTGTTCACCAAGTGGACCTTCGACTCCTGATCATCTTTTGCCAAGAAACCACTCTTCCATCTCTTATACTCTCCGAGATAGACACAAACAAAATTTGTATGGCCGCCATCTTGAATTCGCCATTTTGAAGTTTTTTTTCGGCTCTCTGCCAATTGGATGAGGTTTCGAGTGACATTTGGTTGAACACCCCCCACCTATCTTCGATACCCTGGCCGGTGCTCCTCAGCCGTCTCCGAAATCCTCAATCATCAGCTCTCTCCATATTTTTCCTCCGAATGAATTTTTGTCCTCTATACGAAACGGTGGGTGAAAAAATTTTTTTCCATACAAAATTTTACAGGAGAGGTGATCAATGAGTCAGTGAGTGAGTGAGTGAGTGAATCAGTGAATCAGCACGAGTAGCTATATATATATTAATAATCTTCTGCCGCTTGTACCATCCAAAAAATTTAATAATATCTTTTCGCCTGAGGCACCTATGCAGATACAATGCTTTCATCTATTACAAAATAAAATCAATTCTGAAATCTGTTCCAAATATTAAATCATTTTTTTTAATGTTTTTGCAGGGTAGAATCCTCTTATTCCACTGGTCTGAAGGCAAACTAACGCCGGTAGCGGAGAAAGAAATTAAGGGCGGATGTTACACACTTGTTGAGTTCAACGGGAAACTTCTAGCGTCTATAAATAGTACTGTAAGTTGCCTTTACCTTGACGCGAATTGTGGTCCTTTGTCTGTACCTATAATTTGATGTATTCCGCAGATATCTTATAGATTCTTCCAACATCTTTTTATGACTTAATATCATATGTACCTTTAATGATTACTAAACCCCTAGGTTCGCTCCTACAAGTTTGTATAGATACGAATATCTCGAATTTTAACTTAACATAATTGATTTATATTGAGATATTTTTCCAATGAAAAAAATGTATTAATTTTTATTTGTTGAAATTTCTATTTGTTGAAATTTACTTTCTTATATATAGAACTGACTTGTGTTAGTATTCGTTGTTTATCATATACCATACTTCAATGTTTAAGCTGTTTTTGAGATGGACCCCGGGACAAACGATGTCTAATATTCAATTAAATTTATTGTATTCCAGGTAAGATTATTCGAATGGACGTCAGAAAAAGAGTTGCGGTTAGAGTGTAGTCATTTCAACAACATCGTGGCTCTGTACCTCAAAGTGAAGGGCGACTTCATTCTAGTCGGTGATCTCATGAGGTCCCTTTCGCTCTTGCAATATAAACAGGTGAGAAATGGTAATCCTCCCAACCGAGATAGGCCATGGCGGCCAATCTCCACAGAGATTACCCATCTGCGCGGGAGATATTATTAAAAAAAAAAAAAAAAGAATATTAGCCAAGCTGAAGTTGACTAATATCCTCCTAACCTCTCGAAATAAGCGGAAAGTTTGTGCTAGGAGTGGGTACGACAATAGTGCAACGGGTGGGGTTCGAACCTGCGACCTTTCAGTTTTCAGTCCGCACCTTTAACCGTTGGGCTATTGAGGCTATTATAGTGCATAAGTGTGCAAACACAGGTGCACTCTCTATTTTCTTACTCTCATAGTTCGCTGGAACGGAAATCCGACACGATCGGGAGAGATCAGGCGCAGGACCGACAGCTTTACGTGCTCTCCGAGGCACGGGGGTGACTCACCGCCAACTTTCTAACTCCGAGCTAGTACTGACAATTTCTTGTCAGAAAAACCCAATACATTTTTTGGCTTGGATATTGGGATTCGAACCCGTGACCTCGCCATCTGCAATCGAACTTGCTAACCACTAGACCAACGAGGCAGTTAATAAGATACCCTTGGCTGGTTACCCTTGGCTCCGTGAGACGCCAGAACTAGCCGCCAAAGCGGATGCCAGACGAGATTAATATCGTTTGGCATCGCAGCTGGCGGGCGAATGAGATAGCAGTGATTCATTTGCATGTATTTTCTTGACGCTCAAAGGTATTTTTTTTTATGACAAGATAGTCCTTGAGCGATCTCACCTGATGGTAAGTGACGATGCAGTCTAAGACGGTAGTGGGCTAACTTGAAAAGGGCATACCCTTAATCGGTTTCTACACGCCATCGTGCCGGAACGCTAAATCGCTTGGCGGCGCGTCTTTGACGGTAGGGTGGTAACTAGCCACGGTCAAAGCCTCCCACCAGACAATTTCACAGACAGATTAACCAAAATTAACTATGCTTAACGTACTACAGATGGAAGGTAGCTTCGAGGAGATAGCGCGGGACTACAGCCCTAACTGGATGACGGCGGTAGAAATCCTGGACGACGACACCTTCCTCGGCGCCGAGAACAGCTTCAATTTATTTGTTTGTCAGAAGGACAGGTGAGCAATAAAACTAGAAAAGTTGTAGCAAATTGGCATCCGTTGTCTTAAATAACTCTTTTTGGTAATCCAAAATTGCTTTAGTATCCCATTCCGAACTCAGTACATTTAGATTAGGTAGATTCATTTGACGATTCGATAGGACTTTGTAAAAGTTTATTTGAATAAAAAATTATTCTATCGGTTTGTACGCGCCATCGTACCGGAACGCAAAATCGCTAGTAACATTACTATGTTACTAGCGATTTTGCCTCATCGAAAAAAATTTTTTTATGTATAATTTCATTAATAATAATGTATAAATTCAGTTATATCCTGTAGGATATAACTGAATTTACATTCAGTTATATCCTGTAGGATATAACTGAATTTACATTCAGTTGTATACAGTTCAGTTGAATTTACAACCAAGTTTCAGGTTCTAGTATTCAGTAGTTTTTGACATATGGCTCAAATTAAATCTCCACTTTCAAAAGCCCCCCATTTCGTCAATTTTAAGGGGAAAATTAAAAAAATAATTTTTTGTACTCTGTTCAAAGTAGTCTTTAAAAAGATATATCGCAAGTCAATGTAACGCAACAAAAAATATTTTACTTCACACACGCTTCTATGAGAACCCCCTGAAATAAAGATTTTTATAATTTTTTATGCAATATTCGGCTGAAGGCCATCAGTAATTCAGAAGTTATAAGGCTCTGACAGACGGACGGATAAGTGCAAATTCACTCAAGTAGACTCAAGACCTCACTTCGCTCGGTCAATAAATTATCTGTCTTTTCATTCCGTTACAACTGAAGTGGTGTTCGTGTGTAAAATTCATAAGATCGAGTTTATGGTTAAAATGGAGGTACAGGAGTTAACTAGGTTTTTGTTTGTCGGTCAGTGCGGCCACGACGGACGAGGAGAGGCAGCAGATGGGCTACATGGGCCAGTTCCACGTGGGCGACATGGTCAACGTGATGCGGCGTGGCGCGCTCGTGGCGCAGCTCGCCGACACCGCCGCGCCCGTCGCGCGCCCCGTGCTGCTGGCAACCGTCACCGGCGCCATCTGTGAGCGCACACACACACTACACATAGCAGATGGGCTACATGGGCCAGTTTCACGTGGGCGACATGGTCAACGTGATGCGGCGCGGCTGTTACTGTCACTTTAATGTCATTTAAATGCCAAAAAAAGTTCACAAACGTCATTATACTTGTCATTTTTGACAGTCCTGACAATCACCTGACATACGCCTGACATTAAAAAGTTACCTAGACAAATGATATTTTTGAAGTTTTTTTTTTAACCGGTGCGTAATCACAAGCAACGGTCCATAAATGCATCAAAAGAAGAAAAAAAAGTCTCAAAATCAGGGTCTTTAAAAAATCGGTAAATTATTTAAATAGGAGCTTTTTTGGATCTCTATCGAACTATATTAAAATCATTCTGGTTAGTTACACTCAAAAATAAAAAACCATTTTGGGACAACTCCTTTTCAAAATATATTTAATGTACAGACTTCGTCCCGTTACAGTTTTATTATAAGCATAGATAAACGAGCATGAACTTCCACGGGCATCGGTCCTGTGTTGCCTGGATCCAACGGCTCCTTGCGATGTCGTGGGTCCACCAAGTGGGGGTTCTGCCAACACTGGGCTTCCCGGTGCGGGGTCGCTACTCCAGCACCTTGGAACCCAACGATCATCGACTCGTCGAACTATGTGCCCCGCCCATTTCCAGTTCAGTTCAATTCACAGAATTATTGACATTTTAAAGGTCGTCGTCGTCTTTAAGATGTCAATAATCGTGATCGAATCCTCGAGCCGATTCCGTTCGTCAGGTCTAGTCGTCCAGCTGACGCCGGAGCTGTTCGACTTCCTGCACCAGCTGGAGGAGCGGCTGACGCACACGATCAAGTCGGTGGGCAAGATCCCGCACTCGTTCTGGCGCTCCTTCAACACGGACGTGAAGACGGAGCCCGCGGAGGGGTTCATCGACGGCGACCTCATCGAGAGCTTCCTCGACCTGTCGCGGGACATGCAGCAGGAGACCGTGCAGGGGCTACAGGTGAGAGCGCGCGCTGTGTCCGCGTCGATACTACACTTGACGTCAGGTGACCCGCCTGCTCGCTTGCCCGCTATTTATACAACGTGTATTGAAACCCAGAAATAATACCGAAGGAGGTGAATGTGCTCATGAAACTGAACAACTTTCCCCAAGGAACATAGGTCGAAATGTGAAAAAAAATTTGGACCTCCCATACAAAATTGACGATCAGCTGATTGATTTACTATGGGAGGTAAACTTTTTAAGCTATTGCATAGCTTCTATCGCGGGCCTTGAGCGTGGAGACCGAATCCAGAAATTCCGTAACGAAAATAACCTGACCCCCCACGGACACGGACTCCTCTCACCGCTAGATGGCGTTGATAAAAAATGCTATGCAATAGCTTTACCGCGGCAGTCCCCGAGTGCCACACGTCTTTTTTTTTCACAGTTCCTTGGGGAAAGTTGATCAGTTTCATGAGCACATTCACCTACTTCAGTATTATTTCGGAGTTTCATTACACGTTGTATATTTAGATAAAATGTTTTCAGATCGACGACGGCGAGGGCATGAAGCGGGACGCGACGGTGGAGGACTTGGCCAAGATCGTGGAGGACCTTACGAGGATACACTAGTTGTTTGTTTTAAGAATAAATAAATATTATATTTCCTTCAAAAACTTCTTTTCATTATTCCTTTCCGTTTCACACTTCGACCATTTAGCCGGGACGCGTCTTTACGCAGATTTAGTACTGAATATATTCTGCCACTTTCTGCGGTGAGGTGGGGTAATCACGTACAGAACACATTTAGTCACTTCCGCACACTCTTGTAAAAAACTTTATGAACGCACACTAACTCAAAAGCTGTCACACTTATAAACTGAACCGTACGTTGTACAGGCACTTCGGCAGAGGCGAATGCCTACGCTTGCCAAGTCCTGGCTAAATGGTCGAATCGTTTCACACTATCCATCACGAAAAGCCTAGCACTACTGTTTCAACGGAATAACAACCCTTAAGTTGCAGTCGGATAAAAACTAGTCTGTTCAACTACAAAGTATATCAATTGTGCCTATAAAATTTGAAGAGTTCCTTTGATCCCAGGATCCCATCATCAGATCCGGACCTGATGACAATGGGACCACCTGGGAAGTATACCCTTTCAATTGAAACAAAACAAGAATTTTCCAAATTGGTCCAGGCATCTTTGAGTAGGCGGGGAACATACATAAAAAATAGATTCTGACAAATTGAGAACTTCCTCATTTTTTGAAAGTGGGTAAAAAATAACAAATAAAAAAAAAAACAGAAAAGTGGATCTGATATAACTGCCTTTTATTAAGCTCATATTTAAATTATATATTTAAAAATTCAATCACCCATATTTAAAAAAAATTGTGTTTGTCAAGTCACTCCAGTACAGTGCCGTAAACTAGCAAACATCATAAATAATTTTCTCTACATGAATTAAAATGCAATTAACAAAAAACAGAGCATGATGGTGCTAAGTCTGTTATAAAAAATTTATATTTGACAGCTCTGCCCTCCTTACGAAAAGTGCAATAACTCGGGTTTTGGGCCTCAAAGACTTATAGCCTAACGCACATATAAATAGAGTTGAAAGTCTGTGAGGCCCAAAACCCGAGTTAATCACTTTTCGTAAGGAGGGCAGAGCTGTAAACGTAAGTCTATCCTTTTCCAAAGAGAACATTATCAAAAGGATACTTATCACTATTTATAAAACAGAATTAGTACCATCATGAGCAGTGTTAAGATAAAACATAAATTTTATCTATTTATTATGCAAAATTTATAGACTCCATGCAGTCTCAATACATACACAATTATGTTATGTAACTATAACTATAAGTAAATAGAAATTCTCTATTCAGTTACTATTGTATAAATTATTTACAATTTACTAATTATTAAAATAATTAAATTAACCATTAAACTACATAAGTAATGAAATCTTGTTCAGTTCCTATATTTTTAGGGTTCCGTACCCGTAGGGTAACCAACGGGACCCTATTACTAGGCCTTTGCTGTCCATCCGTCCGTCTGTCTGTCAGCGGGCTGTATCTCAAGATCCGTAATAGGTAGACAGTTGAAATTTTCATAGAATAGAATAGAAATATTTTTTATTCAAATAAACTTTTACAAGTGCTTTTGAATGAATCTACTGCACTGGTTCGGAATGCCCTTCCTGCCGAGAAGAGCCAGCAATAAATTCGGCGGTTGCTTTTTTCAAAATTTTTTTTTTTTTACAATGGGTTACAAACTTGCTATGTATACAGTGTTTCCACAAAGAAGTTTCAAAAATGCAAAACAATCCAATACATGTTAAGACAGGCAGACAAAAGCAGACCCATTCCCGTTGGTGCCACCCGTTCACGAGCATGACGCATGATCCAGCCATTGCTTCGCTAGAATAGAAATAGAATGTATATTTCTGTTGCCGCTATAATAAAAATAAATTAAAAATTAAAGGGTGCTTCCCTAATAGAAACGTGTTTTTTAATACCGTTCAAATCATTAGCTATGTAACGTGATTGTGATCGTCACAATGTTACAATCATCTTTAGGCAATTCCTCAGCTGATATAGTAAGAGCTTGCGCCCATTGACGGCACGGCAGGGGATTTTCATGCGACGAACAGAAAATATACCTTAATATTACGATGATAAAATTGAAATTTCAATGATGCTCATTGTAGGTACGAGAACCCTGTCTACATTAGCGCCCTCCACACGTAGAGTTCGGAACGCGGGAAACAGCACGCGCCGTTCCATCCCTCGCTCCGAAACGTACATGTAGATGCGCGGGCCTGACAGTCCGATCTGGCACGTCGACGCGAGCGCATTTATAACGGTTTTATCTGTGCATCCACGTGTGGAGGCAAAATTTATAAATGACTCACGAAAAAACTTTTAAAACTTATAACGTTCCACGCGCCAGTCCAAAATGCAGTCAGAACTCTTGAAAATCGATTTACACGCACAGTTCAGATCGTTTGCCTAAATTATGTAAGATTCACCCGCGTACCAAACCGTGGACATTTTTTAGGTCTTAATTAGCACAACAGTTTGATCCGCAGTCCAAACCGCACGGATCCATCCGCGGATTGGAACGCAGTCCCAGATGCGTGGGTCCGAACTCTACGTGTAAAGGGCCCTATTGTACATCGTTGAAATTTCAATTTGATTGTCATACTATCTATACTTATAATAAAACTGTAACGGGACGAGTTCTGTATATTAAGCATATTTTGAAAATTTTAATCGGAGGATGCTTTATTATTGACCGAGCGAAACGAGGTCTCTGAGTCTACTTAAGTCAATTTGCATTTGTCCGCCCGTCTGTCAGAGTCTTATAACTTCTGAATTACTAAACGTAATTACTTCAAATTTAAATATAATATGTAAATTGATGGCCTTCAGCCAAATACATATTGCATAAAAAAATATAAAAATCTTTATTTCAAGGGGGCTCTCATAGAAGCGTGTATGAAGTAAAATATTTTTTGTTGCGTTACATAGACGAAATGGGGGGCTTTCAAAGGGGAGATTTAATTTGAGCCATATGTCAAAAACCATTGCATATTAGAACTTGAAACTTGTTTGTAAATTCACTTATATCCTATACTTGAACAACAAATACTAAAATTAGATAAATATTATAAAGAAACGAAATTATTTAATTTTTAATGGTAATAGATTCTATATCTTCACAGTAATGGTAATAGATGGCGCTGTATTTACAATCGTAAAAACAGAATTATGGGATACCGCGAGGTCTCAGTTCGGGGCGAACCACTAGTTATAAATTGTGTACTATCAGAAATATTTTGTTCAATTTTGGTGAAGATCTTATATACTATCGGAGATAGAGGACATAACTTCTCGCGGATATTAACAAGTCACTCTAAACTTATTCTTAGTGGAAGTCGCGGGAATCAGCTAGTCAAGGTATATTTCAGTTCGTCGCGTGTTCAATCCCTCGCCGTGCCGTGCCGTGCCGCCAGCGAGCGCAGGCCGTGCACTCGACATGCCCGTGTTCAGTCCCGGAAGCCGTCGGCCTTGTAGTGCAGGAACCACAGCAGCGCGAACAGGCAGCTGGGCGGCGACGGGATCGGCCCGGCCGAGCTCACCATCTCCTCCACCTCGGGGATCGACTTCTCTATCACTTCTATTATTTCGTCGTCCACGCCGCCACCTGGAGCAATTGATAAACAAATTCAACTTTAGGGATAAGTACTTTTATTTGCTCGAGATCACATTTTTGTTTGTGTGGCGGATCACAAACATATTTTTTTCTTTTTTTAATAAACAATATTTGTTATTAAACCAGAGGAGAGGAGTCCCGTGTCAGGTTATTTTCGTTACGGAATTTCTGGATTCGGTCTCCACGCTCAAGGCCCGCGATAGAAGCTATGCAACAGCTTAAAAACTTCTCCACTGTTGTAATTGCAGAGAATCATATTTCAAGCCTTATTTTAGTGTCACTTTCAAGACTTTACTTTATTAGTCGCTTACAATAATATGAGATCGTAGTCAAGATAAACAAAGTAATTAAGTAACAATTATTTTTATTGAATTCGTCTATTTGCGGCATATTTTTGCGCTCCATATACTGCAGTACCTATTATAGTGATAAGAAACTAATTAGAAATGTAAATAGCACAATATTTATCACCATAGACTCATTAATTCACGCGAATTAACCTAATCAACTAATTAATTACGGTTATACTACTAATAAAGGTATAATTCGTATTAAAATTTATTTACGAGTATCTACTAGTGAAAGTTAACAAACAAGATAGATTTTTTTATAAGAACAAAAATGCTGATTACGACTAACATTCATTCCCCTCTTCCCTCCAAAAAAAAAGTAGAGCTTGTTTTAGAAGTACGAAATTACTGTAACGATGGGGATTGAACCACCAACCTTCCAGCAGGCCTGGCGCACTGCGCAGCTCTATGTATATAGCGTAAGAGGCTAAATTCAGAGAGTGCGAAGGGATAAGAGTTACGTGATAGAAAGGAGAAAAAAGACGGTAGGTAAGTAGCGCTGTGTCAACCTGAATTGCACTTTATTGTACCAAGAGTCGCTAATTATTATTTATTTAAATAATTTTACTTTTCATAAGTAAGTTAATTAATTATTGTACAAATTGGGGAGAAATATTTTCTACTAGGTCGCCATCCATTGGTCATAATGCTTCATCCGTTGGACATAGGCCTCTTTTAGGTAGCGCCAATGTTGCTTATCCCCGACCTTTCACATCCACACATAATACACACACTGATGTACGCACGCACACCCACACAAATGCACTGAGATAATATGTCCCTATGACAAAATACATTATCAATTCCCACTTCCATATTTTCGTCATGATTGATAACAAATATGCACCAGTCTGTTGCCTGGAGTAGATCCATTTTATTATGATTATAAACATGAAGCAAGACAACTAGAAGCAAAATAACTAGAAGTATGTATTACCTTGTTCAGTCTTCATGTCATCTGTCACTTCACAGTAGAACAGTGTCTGCAGAGCTCCCTGCACACCCACACCAGCCCTACATAAATCACATAGCTGAGAATGTTACGCTGCAATCCTAATTATTATATTCAGTGTACCCTTTGAATCTAATACATTGAAACTATGAAAAACTGATTTTGAGCAAATTATTGATTATCTTTTGTTCAGTTTTTCAAACATTACTCCAAAATTTTCTGTAGAAACTATTAGTGTTTAGTATTAATTTAAAGGTAAGTTTACGAGTTATCATAAACAATAGTTAGTTAGTATTTTTATACTAACTAACTATTGTTTATGATAACTCGTAGGCTTGAGCCTACTATGTTTTATATAAATAAATATAATATACATAATGAATATCTGCAGATATTGTGTTTTGGATTCACAGGGTAGCCATACACATAATTATTGTTGCAATAATAAATTCACACTATTAAAATCGATTGAGTATAATATTCTTTTTTCAGAAAACGAAAAGATCTCACCTGTAGGAAGTAATCCTCTGTAGTTTCTCCAGAGGCACATCATAGCCACACTCTTCCAGGACCTCCTCTTTGGCTATTTCCTCTACGGGTTTATCTTTGTCT
This sequence comes from Hipparchia semele, assembly GCA_933228805.2. Taxonomy (NCBI): domain Eukaryota; kingdom Metazoa; phylum Arthropoda; class Insecta; order Lepidoptera; family Nymphalidae; genus Hipparchia; species Hipparchia semele. Next base: position 1,687,347 of record OW121725.1, on the reverse strand, counting down.
ATGATGCCTGCACACATTTCTAGGGCTATACCAAGAGCCGCTGGGTACTTTGTTGTGTCTATCACTTTCTGTAGTCTGTCTTGAGGGAGGATGCGGTTGTAATAAATTGCTGTTAACAAAGTAAATTTTTGTTTGTATGACCACATTATGTAGCAATACAATACATATATTGAATAAGATTTATTAGATGTTTAAGTCATGTTGAAGTCTTTTTAAGAGACCTATATCCAGCAGTGGACAACTATCGGTTGATAGTTGAAGATAGATTGAATGTATGGCAATTTCAGCATATATTTTCGCTTAGATTCGTTCAGGTGTTGAGCCGTGAAAAGGTAACATACAAGCAGAGTTATTTACTTTCACATTTATAATGTTATTATTAGTTCGATCAGTTCATTTATTTTTATTCAATGACAAGATAGTTCTTGACTGCGATCTCACCTGATGGTAAGTGACGATGCAGTCAATTTGAAAGAAAATACACTTACCAGGTCGGAACTGCTTAACAAACACCATAACCTTCCTGGATACATTGAAAACAATAATCGCTACACTGTCGTGTACCTCTAGAAGGTCCCATGTTTTCTCCATACCATTCTGTGTGTAATTAAATCGAAAAGGCTTGACGTATGGTGAGTCAGGAAGCGGGGAGAGGTAGACGTTCGTTAAATCTTCCATTGTTTAATTAATATTCTATATAATTTGGAAAAAAAAGTTATGTAAAATTGGCCAGATAATCAGTTTTATTAGGCTTAGTGTTAAATAAGTTAGTTGGAGATAAAACTTTTAAAAACTAAATTTTATAAGTTACTAACTTTTTACTAAATTACAATACGTTTTTTAGAGAATGCAATAGAAATTACACTAGAATTCCTTGTAGGTAATCGGCAAGTAAACAGCAAAATACTTGGCAAAATATGAACAAAATAACTTTTATATGAAATTGAGTGACATTGACAGGCGACAGCGGATAGCTCACACCACTGACCTCTATTTAATCTATGATTAACACTAGACTTTCTGTCGCATGAAGGTAGGTATTTTCCTACCTATCATGTTCTATCCCTATTAAATGGCAACATATTATAATCTATTCACTACTCTTATATGTCTGTGGTTGTCAAAGCTCAAATCATTCCTATTTATTAGTCTTTGTAGGTAATGTGAAATGTCAAAATGATGACATTTTAGACGTTTTAGAGTGATTTTAGAAAATTTTGCATGGAGTTTTGGGTTTGCTAAAAACTACAAAATCAGTTTCTGGTGGAGACAAAAGTATATTTTTATTATAAAATAGGTACAGAATTTATCATGAATGAGTAAAACTCATCGTACTTATAAAATATGTCGAAAAACGAAAAGGCCACTAAGCCCGGATTCGTGATCAAAATATCCAGCGACACTGTGCAAAAACTAGCTGAAGAAGAGGAAAAAACAAAACTGAATAGAAAAGAAAATAGTACAGACTCATCAGAGAGGATTTCACAACAGGAGGTCGTCGAAGAAAATTTAAGTAAACAACCATCTACCAAACCTATTGAAACTAATGAAGTTATCCCCGATAACTTATCAAGTATACCTAAAAATCAGACCGAAACTGAGAAAGTAACAAATAAAAATGAAGAAAAATTAGATGATACATCAGAATCTAAATGGGGTGATTATGCGCCATATATAACCTACAATGGAGAGGAAGCCATCTATACAGACCCTACAACCCATCAACCATATACTTGGAACAAAGATACCAATGCCTGGGATGCCAAAACAGAAGTACCTGGTCGTACATACAGTTATGAAAATGACACTCATGTGTACACTGAAGTTGACGGATCAAAATTCTTTTGGGATGAAGAGAAAAAAGCCTGGATACCTAAAGTTGATGATGAGTTCTTAGCTTACTATCAAATGTCTTACGGATTTGTTGATAATGCACCAGCTGAACCAAAACCAGACAAAGATGACAAGAAAAAATCAGAAGTGGGAGTAAAAAGAAAAAGTGAACCTCAATGGTTCCAACCTTCGGAAGAAAAGAACACAAAAGTCTATGTTTCAAACTTACCTTTAGATTTAACTGAAGAGGAATTTGTTGCTTTTATGCAGAAGTGTGGTCTCGTTGAACGAGATCCAACAACACAAAAGATGAAAATCAAAATGTATATGGACAAAGACCAAAACTGTTTCAAAGGTGATGCTCTCTGTACTTACATTAAAATTGAATCAGTAGACTTAGCACTGAAACTTCTCGATGGCAGCGATTTGAAAGGCAATAAAATTTCAGTTGAAAGAGCACACTTCCAAATGAAGGGAGACTACAATCCAGCTCTTAAACCCAAGAAGAAAAAGAAAAAAGAATTGGAAAAATTAAAGAAAATGCAGCAAAAACTCTTTGATTGGAGACCAGAGAAGTTTATTGGAGAAAGATCAAAACATGAGAGAATTGTAATAGTTAAAAATTTATTCAGTCCAGCAGATTTTGATAATGATGTACAGTTAATACTTGATTACCAACAGGACTTGAGAGAGGAATGCAGTAAATGCGGAGAGGTTCGGAAGGTTGTATTGTATGACAGGCATCCTGAGGGAGTTGCTCAGATTACAATGAAAGACCCAGAAGAGGCTGATGCAGTCATACAACTTATAAATGGTAGATGGTTTGGTAAAAGACAGATCTCCGCTGAAACTTTCGATGGCAGGACAAAGTATAGAATAGCAGAAACAGATGCTGCATTAAACCAGAGAATAAATAAGTGGGATAAGTTCTTGGAGAGTGGAGAAGAAGGCAAAACTGAAGTATCTGAAACACTTATAGGTGGTCCTGAAAAATCTGTAGATACAGAAACAAAGCAAGATGTAGATATATGTGATACAAGTACCGAAACTAAGGATAGTGAAACAGTTAATGAAACTTGTATATAATTATTGTATAATATTGTTACTATAATAAGTACAAATAAAACTTTTAAGTATTTTTGCTTTTAATCATTTGTTTAATTTCAATAGAAATGTATTACAAAACTTTTTGGTGCACCTAAATACCTTTTCATTAAAGTCTTGTTTCAATTAAGCTATTACAGGCTTACAGCCTTATGCAAATACCTATACACCTTTACTGCTTTAACTACATTTATTTTTGATTATTGTGCTGAAGGAAAGGTTAACAATTTCTAATGGCTGGGAAGGGACAGTAGTGCAAGGCACTATACGTAGTACCTATCTATAGTAATCTGTGAAGGCACTGTTTGTTATTAAAGTGTTTTTAAGAATTATTTATTCTTATATTCATTTCAGTTTTATTGTATTCAATAGTCACTTTATAACACAAACATATAAGAGTAAGCAGACCTAACATAAGAAAAAATTGGCGTTCCAATTACGCCTACATACAAATCTCACGCACACATTGACAGTAAACAGAGCCGGACTTCGAAAAGCGAGGTTCAGCGAGGTTGAAGGGACTGGAGAGTATTTAATATCTGTAATTTGAAATAATATGGAAACTACGGAAAGTTGCCATCAAATTGTAGGTTAAACCCTTATTTTACATTCTGTAAACTTAATTCTATAAATTAATTCTTAATTATGAAAATGGATTCTAATGTGCTAAGTTTCGCGGTTTTGTAATCAAACAAGTAATAATGTTACAAAATAATATTTAATAAAATCAAAACAAAACATGATTTACAAAATCTACCCAAAAGATATATCTATTAGATAAATAAAACAAAATCAAAAAGCAACTTTTTCTCTAATATCTTTTAGAAATACAAACATTGACAATACGATAACATCAACAGTAGTTTAATTAACTCTTACATTCTATTCAGCCTGTATCACTCATTTCAATAACCTTATTAGAATAGTATTACACATTTTAAACTTATAAAAATAACAAAATAAACCATATGTCTCAGTCTTTTCAATAACGTAATAAGGAATAGTATTACTCTATACTCTTTATTAATAGTATTACTAGGCTGTAAATTTTGCAAGTCCATCAAAACTTGATCTCCAGCAGCTTTTCTTTCTACTGGACCTTTTACTGATGATGTAGACATATGCTGAAAACAAGAGTAATAAATTATCAGTTGTCTAGTATTAACAATTTAATAGGTAATACAAATAGGTACACAGCTATATATATATATGGGTATAGCTGTCAATATTTACGTTTAAATGGCAAGATGTTTTGGGTTGGTACCTAAATATAAGAACAACTAGAAACTTACTTGTAATGATGAATCAAAAATCATTGGGATTGCATTAGAAGTAAGGACGGTACGAAAACCACTGCAATCCACTAAATGTGCTTCAAAATGTTCAGAACATAGCACACTCGATGTTTTGTGCTGCCAATTTTTTTTATTCGTCTGCATCAACCAGGCATTTTTTATATTTTCATCCTTTGGAAAGCTAAAAAATGATTTAATTTTATAATTTATCCTTACTTTTATAGAAATAGAAATAGAAATATTTTATTTCAAATAAACTTTCACAAGCACTTTTGAATCGTCAATGAATCTACCACTGGTTCGGAATGCCTTTCCCGCCGAGAAGAGCCAGCAAGAAACTCGGCGGTCGCTCTTTTCAAAAAAAAGTAAAAATTTTACAATATTTAATGAAACTATGCTATGTATTGCTTCCACGATTAATTTTCCTAAGTCCAATACAATACAAATAAAAATTAATACAATCCAATACATCTTAAAACAGGCAGGCAAAAACAGACTAATTATTTAATCAAAATATACCCACTAAACAAAACTTGCGCCTGAATACGGCCCTGTCAAATTGTACAAGTATATGAAACGACAAACAAGATCCTGATATTAATTAATTGATAAATATTGCAACAGGAATATACTAGAACCAAAATTACTATAACTGTCTACGAGTTTTGCGTATATAATAATTAGGGACTGCTTCTAAAATGCCGAGTAAGCATATAACCAAATTACGAGTCTATAGCACATCAAAACTTACCGATGAAAAGTAATTGCAGGTGTTTTCCTATACGGAGAATTGCCACACAGAGGTGCACAACACTTCACCATTTTATTTCAGAATTTTTGATTCTTTAGACTCGATTTTAAAGCAAATTTAAAAGAATAAACAACTCGCAGGTTATGTTGTTGTTTTTGACAAATTGACATATTCCACCATACTTCTCTTATTTGTAGCTTACGAATTGCCTCAAGCTCAATTATGTCTATGAGTGCGTAAGTGTTGCAACAACAGAAGTAAAAGAGATAGAATCATATATTTTTTGTTGGAGAGAAGCAAGCGAAGATATTATTTATTCGTTTAGATGTAGTTGTGAAAATTATGTTAGGTCTGCTTACTCTTATATGTTTGTGCTTTATAACAACTTTATAATATCCATGTAGGTAGGTAGATATTTTGTTTTGATCAAAAATCATAAACTATGAACACTTGTCATAAACAACGAGCCGTCATGTTGAGTTGACATCTGTGGCTGACATGACATCTGACTTCAAGTTAGGGATGACGATATGCAAGTATCGATACCTTTATTCGATACTGTATCACGATACGCTTGTGAAAAAGTGTCGATACTTTACACTTCATACATTCGTTAAGATGGGATCATTTGTATATCTGAATCAGTGCAAAAATTCGAATCAGTGAACCGCTTTATTGGAATCATTTGTATCATCGATTCCTATATGTATGTTTTGGTTTAATTTAATTAAATAACGCTTATGCAAGAACTTTGTCAAGAATTTAATACCTACATTAATTTTATCAAATTGAACAAACTATCGATACTAAAAACTAGTAGTATCGAAAGAAAAGTATCGAGTTTGTTCTCGAATCGTTCGACGTTCATCCCTTCCCTACTTCTAGTTGCATACACAAGACAAGAAATCTGAAATCTAATTTGATTCTACATTTTCTTTACTTAAACATCCAATAAACCGTTCTACAATCAATCAGCTAATGAGCTGATCGAACGAAGTACTTCGGAGCGATGGGAATAGCTTTTATACGGACAAACTTGCGTGCGGCCTAAGAGAACACTAAAAGGGATTCTCAGGCGATCTCGATGAAGAATAACAGGATATGATAACATGGCCGTGCAATCGGACTCTGGCGGGAAGGACGACGTGAAGACCCAGTTCGTGACCCGAGAAGGGACGTACCGCTTGATGACACTATCGGAGTACTCTCGACCTAACCGTGTCGGGTACACTAGTGGCTCGGGCTCGACGCATGTGCGCGTGTCACTGGTGTCCCTGCCCCCGGGGCCGGCGGCCGGAGCGCCCGGCTCCGACGGCCAGGGCTCCGATGACAGGATCTGCTTTAACCATGGGAAAGAGCTCTATGTTTACGTATATCGCGGAGTTAAGAAGGTATTGCTAAACTTACTATAGTTACGTATTACTGTATAAATATTTGTGTTTTGATTGCGTACAAAATTGGAGTTCAACACAGGTCAGATCAGAACTTATCAGTAGAGGTATTGAAACTAACCTAGTGTTCTACTTACATGTAACACTATGTGTTTATTATGACATTCTATAACATTCTAGCTTTTAATATATTATTATTGATTCATATTTGATAGCAATCATGCTTGTAGTAAAAGTGATATGTTCAGAAGGTATCTAATTTGAAGCCAAAAGGTTCTGAAACTCAATTACTCAACCACAATTTAACTTTCTTATTAGGTTGTTAATTAACTTATTTCATTCATATATAGTCATGTTCGTAGAACAGTGACAGATTTGCAAAAAGTCCAAAAATGACTGGCATCTTTGGACATTTAATTAACAATTGTGATTTGTTTAGTATTTTAAAACTATATATGGTTATATAGTCATTAAAATGGTTCTAAATATGTGAAACTTCATTGCTACAGATTTATTTTTTAAAATTTATGATAGCAAATCTTTGCAAATTACTTCAAATGGCTGTACTGTAAAGTTGCTAAAATGCAGGCTGTAATTAAACCTATAGACAGCACTCTCAAAAAACTCTTTTCAAATCTGCTTTGACTCTGAATTATGTATATGTGGTAGTAAATTAAACTAAACTAAACAAATATTGAATCTGATAGAATATTTTCTTGCTTTTAGAATATTCAGAAGTAATTATTTATACTAAGAATTTTGATCTTAATAGTCCAGTCAAAACAAGGTTTAACCTCTGGAAAATTGCGAAAGTTTTGAAACTTTGCACATCGAATTATGGGTACCTAGGGATGAATATACCAAAAGTCCTCATGCGTACGAGGCGAGCTCAGCGGCAATTAGCGGAAACAGGACCCTTTTTTTGGTTTTTTGTTAATATCTCGAGAACCTTTGGTCAGAGGTAAAAGTTTCCTACTACATAATTGAAGCTTATTAAATTTGCAACAATAATGATTATATCCATTTTTCTCGAATTCCTAATAATTACCGAGTTTTAGGCCACTAAAGGATAGCTTTTTCGAAAAATCACGCTGGGGGCGCCCGGTACAATATGGCATTTGTAATATAATATTTGACAACCATGTTTTATCATATTTTTTTGGTACAAAAGGTAAGTGAGAAAATAAACTTCACAGTTATGTACAAAAAAAGACATATTATTTATTAAACAACGAGCTTTTGCCAGCTGCTTCGCTCACGTTAAGTTAAATTTTTCAAACCCCTATTTTACCCGTTGTATCCCCTTATGGGTCGAATTTTCAAAAATCCTTTCTTAGAGACCACTGGACCGATCAGGTTGAAATTTGGCATACAGGTAGCTATTAGGCCGTAGGCATCCTCTTAGAAAGGATTTTTGAAAATTCGACAGCTAAGGGGATACAACGGGTAAATTAGGGGCTTGAAAAATTTAACTTAATGTGAGCGAAGCAGCGGGCAAAAGCTAGTTGTTTAATAAACAATATGTCTTTTTTTTTTTGTACATAACTGTGAAGTTTATTTTCTCATTTACCTTTTGTACCAAAAAAAAAATGATAAAACATGGTTGTCAAATATTATTACAAATGCCATATTGTACCGGGCGCCCCTAGCGTGATTTTTCGAAAAAGCTATCCTTTAGTGGCCTAAAACTCGGTAATTATTAGGAATTCGAGAAAAATGGATATAATCATTATTGTTGCAAATTTAATAAGCTTCAATTATGTAGTAGGAAACTTTTACCTCTGACCAAAGGTTCTCGAGATATTAACAAAAAACCAAAAAAAGGGTCCTGTTTCCGCTAATTGCCGCTGAGCTCGCCTCGTACGCATGAGGACTTTTGGTATATTCATCCCTAGGTACCCATAATTCGATGTGCAAAGTTTCAAAACTTTCGCAATTTTCCAGAGGTTAAACCTTGTTTTGACTGGACTATTAAGATCAAAATTCTTAGTATAAATAATTACTTCTGAATATTCTAAAAGCAAGAAAATATTCTATCAGATTCAATATTTGTTTAGTTTAGTTTAATTTACTACCACATATACATAATTATATAGTTTTGAACCACTAAAGAGATTGTTCAGTGAAGTTAATACATTATTGCATAAGTGAAGCACTTACACCCAATCAGTAAAGTGGTACAATGACGCTAATAATATTATATAACATATTACCAGTCATAATCAAGTAGAAAGTGTCCTGAGAGGTAATTTCTTATTCAATCAGGATGTAATTACTCTAATGATCAACTTGGAAATAAGCTATTAGGTATTTGCTATTTATAACTAGACTAGCTTAAGTCCGCAATTTTGTCCACTTGCAGTTAGGTTTTTATAAGTTCTACTGGAACCTAAAATTATTCTATTCACTATACACATGGAAAGTCTTCTTGATCTGTAGGTCTGTTGTGGCATGTATTGCTTTTCCTTGTGTGTGTATGAATTGTTCAGGACTAGCTGACCCGACAGACGTCCTGTCTTAGATATGAATATTCAATGTAGCAGACATGAGTCAATTTTGTTAAAAATCATAGACAATTTTTTTGTTACAAAAAATAAAACAGCTAACTGCTAAATTCACATTAATCTAACAGGCGAACTGAACTCTCGAAGTTAAAATAATTGTTAACTTTTCTGATATTATCCAATTTTATTAAAAAAGATGAATAAAATCAGTGAAGCCATTCTCCAGTTATGGCATGACCGAGGATAATAGGGATTAATTTTCATATATGTAGGTAACTTGCAGCTACTTTATTCTCTTGTACTTATAGTTTTTTTATTCCCCGAGACAGACAGACATGCAAATAGACTCTTCACTTACGCTTTTATCTTTACGGTCAATTTTAAAATGGCACATATTATAACCAATTCATAATAAGATTAGTGGCTTTTGATGGGCAAAATCATAAATAAGTAAGATAAAGTTTTCTTTTGAATGACGCAGATGCATAAATTATCTAGATATCAGTTTGCAATAAATTCCAGACACAGATCTTCCTTTGTTATACACATATATATACCATTTTTACCTTTTTTTATGAATAATATTAGCCAAGCTGAAGGTGACTTATATTCTCCTATCCCCTCCAAATAAGCGGAAAGCTTGTGCTAGGAGTGGGTACGACAATAGTGCACTTTGCTGCTTTGAACTTGTGACCTTTCAGTTTTCAATCTACACCTTTAACCGTTGGGCTATTGAGGCTTTATCATGGCATAGTCAAATTGTATGTACATTAATTCATAATACAATCACTAGTCTAATCAGTATAGATCAAAGTATTGCAACTTCATCTGTGTTTAGGTTTTTAAAAACCACGCCCTCCATAAACCATGCTCTTTCTGGGATAAAAGGGTAGCCTATGTTACTTTCCCCGGCCTCAGCTACACCCATACCTACAAATAAGGCTCTACTTCATACCAAAACGACGTATGATTCAAAATACGAATCACTTCCGTGATTATAGATAGACATGCTTGGTGATTGGTTCAAATGTAAATCGAAAGAAGGGATTGGTTCGCGCGCGTGCTGCTATGTTTGTTATGACAGCTTAGTCATTGGCCGATGGTATGAAAATTTGACGTGCAAGGAATTGTCCGACCGATGACGTGCTGCACACGGTGTTTAATCGGGCACAATTTTTGGGGGGTCATTTTTTTAACGCAGTTAGATTTCCTTACTTATTATTTATTCGCAGATCTATACTTATTCTTGAATACAAAACTATTCTATCTGATAAAAACAAACAAACAGAAAATTATTAAAATAGCTAAAAGTTCCATAATATTATCAGTAATTGGAGAGCCTTCACTGATAAAACTCTAGTATTGATTACAGAGCTGTCATGTTATACTTTAAAATGGTGTAATGTTTGTGCATTTTTAATTTTATTGCAGGAAATGATGTTACTTATTTCTCTTTGTATATTGCAATAATTACCAACTTGCTTTTACTTGCAGATAGTAGGTAAAAACAATTGTGGTTAGTGGGTAATACGAGTATCCAGATATGGGTTCCAGACAGATGGATAGCAAGCAGACTTAAGAATTGCATTTTGAATGCATTTCTATTGCAGTTAACTTAATTGCTGGGCAACTGTGCGCTCTGTTGTACTAGAATTGCACACAGACTATCCGTATGATGCAATTAGAAGCCGACTGCAATATATCTCCATTCAAATCTATGACAAGATAGTCCTTGACTGAGATCTCACCTGATAGTAAGTGACGATGCAGTCTTAAGATGGTAGCGGGCTAACTTGGAAGGGAAATGGCAGTGTACATTCAACTTATACCCTGAATCGGTTTCTACACGCCATCGTGCCGGAACGCTAAATCGCTTGGCGGCACGTCTTTAACGGAAGGGTGGTAACTAGCCACAGCCAAATACTCCCACCAAAAAAAAAATAATTATAGTTGATTTCATCTATAGTCATTTGTAATTTGTTTGCACCGATAGGTCTAACATATAGGTCACCTATATAGTCCCATGAAAATAAATAAGGAAAAACACATCAAGCTGTAGACTCAGCGCCTCGGAGTTAGTTCTTTGGGCTAAAAGCATTTTTTCTTTATCCAGGCGGCAGATCTCACGAAACCAGTGGACAAAAAGATGTACAAGGGAACCAACCCAACATGCCACGATTTCAACACGGTCACTATAACCCCGGAGAGTGTGTCCCTGATTATAGGGTTCTCCACGGGACAGATACAACTCATAGACCCCATTAAGAAGGAGCTAAGTAAATTGTATAATGAGGAGGTAAGATTTTACTACTTTTTAACTATCCCCCTCCTCTCGAATGAGAATCTTTTAGGCTATCCACTGTGCTAACCAATTGCTGATTGGTAGACTTCGCACACCTTTAAGAACAGTATGGAGAAGTCTGGCGTGCAGGTTTTCTCAAAATGTTTTCCCTCACCATACATAAGTCTGAAAAGTTAGCTGAGTGCCTGAGATCAATCCCTGGAACCTCAAAAGTGGCTGATATTTGGCCTATTAGAGACATGGTGTAATAAACTGAGAAAATAAAGGAGTAAACATTTTTGAGATTTTTACATATATATAGATCTTGACTAAGTATATTATTTACAGTCTATATTTCATAAGTGTAGAACATATTTAATGTTTTCTTATTAATTTTACATAAATCAGGCTTACAGAGAAAACTTGGTAGTTTGATATGCGCGGTGAGTGGTTGCCTAAGTTGGTCTGTCTATGAAGAATTGACGATTTTTTGTCTATTTCATCCAGAGAATGATAGACAAGACACGTGTAACCTGCATAAAATGGGTGCCGGGCTCCAGTAACCTGTTCATAAGCGCACACGCGTCAGGCCAGCTGTACGTGTATAATGAGGAGCTGACCTGCGGAGCCACGCCGCCGCACTATCAGCTGTTCAAGCAGGGCGACGGCTACTCCATACACACGTGTCGCACCAAATCCACCAGGAACCCGCTCTACAGGTGAGATTAAAGTCTTGCTAAGCTGGGCACATGAAATTAAGGCTGCTTTTTGCTTCCAAAGGAAAAACAATTTCATCTAATCCGGTATCCCCGCTGACTTCGTTTGCGACAAAGGAACACAATTTGTAGCAAACTTCTGACATGAAGCATCATGTTCATTACGATGAAGTGGCTGCCAATATCCAGTAATGTAATAGTGGGACGCATCATGTCAACTATAGTTGTATTATAATGAAAACTGTCCTGAGATCCTGAACTTATTCTACCGACATGTTTCGGTTTAAAGATATTTATTTTCTCAAAAAAGAACATACTGTTCACTTAAACAGAGAATAAAGTAGGTTTACATTTTTGGTATATACACAGACGCATGCATTATATAATTCAAAAGCAATCTAACATAAATTATATTTATCTAAACATGCATTATATAAATCAAAAGCTATCATCTAACATAAATTATTCATCTAAACATGTATAAAAGTAATAATAAGCTTAATATTAGTCATTATAAGGAGCCGCTATGCAATATTATCCCTAATGTATAATTTTAACTTATTCCTATATTGTTTCATATTTTTAGTGTCCTTTAATATATTTGGTAAATTGTTATATGGGTAATTCTACGATAAGAGGTTTCAAGTCCATAGAGAATACGGTCACGGAGAAAAGTAGCTGTTTTTTCATTAAACACTTATATTACGATTTTTGTCCTATTTATTTATCTTTTCACGTAAGGGCAAGTCACTTTATGCATATTTTATTAAAAAGTCAAAAAAGTCAAAAAATTAAAAAAATTAAAAAAATTCAAAAAAAGTCAAAAAAGACTTTTTTGACATTTTTGACGGTTTTTGACTTTTTGACTTTTTTTGACTTTTTTTTGACTTTTTTGACTTTTTTTGACTTTTTTGACTTGGTTGACTTTGTTGACTTTATTGACTTTGTTTGTTTGCACTAACCTTATCTCCCCTGATCAACAAGTTTCTCTCCTGACATTCATCTTGCCAGGTGAAATATGGCAGGTGAGAGACGTTTTCATGATAAATTGTATTGTTTTAATTGACATAAGAAGTTTTTCGGTACATTATGTATCACACTTTCACTAGACCATCATTATTAAATTAGACCAGTAAATGCAAATAAATTGAATGAATAATATAACTTTTATGACTTGCCAGGTGAGAGACACAATGACCTCGCGAAACGACTACTTCGAATCAACGGTCGCAACAACTAACAAATGACGGCGCTCTTAACGGCTCACGTGTTTTGCATTACTAACTTCACTTCCGTAGATGACTTTGAGCAATTTTTGGAATATGGCCGTTTTATATTTGTGTTTGTAGTAGCGGAATGAAATTTTCTAGAGTAGATACCCAAAAACAGTGGGACAAAAGTAATGTTTAAAATATATTGCAAATAAATAAATATTTTTCAATTTTTCCTTAACAATACTTAAATACATTTATTGAAATTTGTGTTTAACATACTTTAGTTTAATAACTGATACAAAAAAAGTATGCATCGTTTCAAATTAAACTGAAAACGACAGAGGGATAGGCCAGGTTAGAGACTTTTTTAGACTTTATAAGGAATTTCAGAAAAATATACTTTAATTAGGCATTGAATCGTGATGTTATTTAATAAAGTACATTTAGTTGATGTGTTTCATTGCAAAAAATAACAACATATAAAGTAAAATTTTTATTTTAAACTGATTGCCGCACAAGTTACCTCTTATCGTAGAACTACCCATATAATCGTGCACCTTCACATAATATATTTTTAGTACCATATGTTTTCGTTCGTGGCTGCCAAGTGAGGATTTTATTTTTATTCCTTAGGTTAAAGTCAATAGTTCTTGGTTTAAATGTTATACTAGAGTGTACAGTTTCAGTTATAATTTTTTTAATGAGATAGCAAGTATTATATGCGTATAGTTGATTAATTTTAAAGAGCTTAGTTTTTTGATATAGGTCTTTTGTCGGTGTTAAATAATCATAATGAAATAGTGTCTTTATTAATTTATTTTGTGTTCTTTGCAATTTGTTGAGGTGTGTTTGGGCTGCTGATCCCCAGATTTCTATAAGGTATTCCAAGTGTGGCTTTGCAAGAGCGTTATAAATAGTCGTCCGGATTTTTTGTGGAATGCAGTTAGAAATTCTTCTTAATGCTCCTGTAAGTGATGCTAATTTTGAGATAATTTGGTCAATATGAGAGTCCCATATCAGTTTGTCATCCAATATTAGGCCTAGATACTTTTCCTTTTTTGATCTATTTATAATATTGTTATTTATTTTGAGTGGTGGGTAATCAGTTATTTTTTTATTCTTGGCACTGAAAATCATATATGATGTTTTTGATGTATTGATTGTGAGAAGATTATAAAGAAACCATTCGTTCAGTTTATCTAGATCATTTTGAGCTTGTGCTATAGCGTCTTGAATGGAGTGTGCGAAATAGAAAAGACAGGTGTCATCTGCATAGAGAGTTAAATGGCCTGATAGATTTAAATTAACTATATTATTAACGTAGATTAAAAACAGTATTGGACCTAAAATGGAGCCCTGTGGAATGCCGCACGTCACAAGCTGTGAATTACTTTTATTATTTGAGTTTCATGCGTCTTCATCAGGTGGGTGACAGGTCAAGGAATTTTAATGATATCAAATAGGTAGAGTGGTCGCACTATGTGTGGTGAACTGAAATTAGATTCTTTTCTGTTCTTTTATTCGTCATAGTATTATTATACTGGTTTATTATTAAAACTTACTATATTTTTCATGTTTTCTTTAAACTGTACATTTTTATAGTTTGTATTTCTAATATTAGCCTCTTCATTTTTCAGGTGGGTCATAGGCGCAGAGGGCAGCTGTATAAACGAGTTCGCGTTTTCGCCGTGCGGGACGAACCTCGCCGTCGTCTCTCAGGACGGGTTTTTACGAGTGTTTCATTACGATACTATGGAGTTAATAGGACGAGCGAGATCATACTTCGGTGGATTTTTGTGTGTCTGTTGGTCCCCCGACGGGAAATATGTTGTAGTTGGGGGAGAGGATGACTTAGTGACGGTTTGGTCGTTTAGTGAAAGACGTGTGGTAGCTAGAGGGCAAGGGCACAGGTCGTGGGTGTCCGTAGTGGCGTTCGACCCCTACGTGGTCAGCTTCACCGAACCGGAACACGAAGTGGACGAGGACAAGAAGAGTGAAAGTGTGCAGTGTTACAGGCTAGGGAGTGTTTCTCAGGACACGCAGCTATGTTTGTGGGATCTCACGGAGGACGTTCTGAGGCCGCCCGTCAGAGCGAGAGCGTCCGCCCACTTATCCCCGAATAGTCAAAATTTCTCCCCAAACGGAATACCGGGAACTAAAGTCCCAGTTAAATGCGCGAAGACGAACAAGATCGGTCACAAACACGCGGAACTGAGCGGCAACGCGTCGGGGGAACCGTCCGGGGCGAAACCTGTCGCGAAAACGAAGTCGAACAACGTGTCGACCCTCAACATTAGCGTCGGAAAAGCGAAGGAAGAAACTTCCGGTTCTTTGGGAGTCAATTTCACGCAACGGCTCGCCGGTTTTTCGTTTGGGGAACGGCGTTCGGATCACAGACGAAACTTCAGCTTGACGAAACCGACGGAAAAGTCCACGACGAATACGGTGGCATTGAGAGGGAAATCCGTAACTTCGGATAGTTTCGACCCGTTGAAATTGATCGGGACGCCTTCCTGTCCGAGGTTCGACGAGTGTCCCGTGCTGGAGCCGCTCGTGTGCAAGAAGATAGCTCACGAGAGGTTAACGGCGTTGTTGTTTCGGGCGGAGTACCTCATAACGGCGTGTGCGGACGGCTGCGTCAACACGTGGGCGCGCCCCGCCAAGGCGCAGAACGGGGACTCGCGGCCGAGACGCGCGGACCGGATCGACCTCGTCGACTAGCCGCTAGCTGCTCTTATTGTGATAGTTCCGAGTGATTCACGTAACCCGTTACGTGCTAGTGCTTTCTTATTTTACAGATGAGTTTCCTATTTTGCACTATTACCCTTAGTGCGTGTTTTGTACATCTAGAACAGATAGATTTTCTAATATCAAACCACTATGTATAACTATATCCATCGGTTGGAGTAGTAACACCCTAACGTCTGAGTAAAATTTATTTATAGTCCTTAGTTTTAAAATGGTACATTCAGTACTTCCGATCTTTAATTAGCTAAGTTTGATTTGATCAATATACTTTTATTGTATACCATATAATATAGAAAATAACATAAATTCTGCTTGGGGCACTGGTTGCAGACAATATGTATGTAATGTGGAACCTTGAAACTAGCCAGTTTAAGTGTATTTTACTTTATTAAAGTTTTTTCGATATTAGAAATTTATCTACGTTATCGAGAAGTGCAAACTTGTACTAAGAAGTAAGAGTACAATTGATTTTTTATAACTTAATTAATTGAAATGATAAAATTGGTCAAAATCAATCCAATAAATATGCGCAGACCTAATTTAATAATAATAAATAATCTGTGCAAGTGAGATGGAAATACAATTGCAAGGGTGTAACAGAGAATAATATATAATGAGATATCTTTAATAGAATACTGAATGCGTTTTTGATTGATTTTGGAGAATTAAGTGAAACTCATCTGTAAAACACTAAGGTTATTTTCAAAATATAACGGGACATAATTAATTAGTAACGAATATTGATAGTACTGATCCCTGTGCAGTCATAACTAGCTAAAATAATTACTAATAACTTAAGATCACTTTATCATAATATTATGTACAGCATGTTATAAGAACGTTATTATTGTTCAGTTTGTTGATAAAATGCAAATATTATGTACTAACGAATATTATATGGTACAATATTCTGTGCATGCGCCGAAATCTTTGTAACTTTAAGTTAGATACAATTTGCTATGGTTTATTTGATTGTGACCTCTGTTTTTAAGACTGTTTGTTACATTAAATGCCGAAACACACAAAACCTATAGTAAACGTAGTTAAAACAATAACCCTGCTTTTTCACAGGGAATACCGTGAACTCTACACTATCTAATGGTATTTGTGTGTTCGCATTAACACCATTCATAGCGGAGTTGTTCTAAAATCTCACTAATTTTTGCCTACACTAAGGCCGCATTTCCACATTCGCACAAATGGCGAAACTCCTGTGGGGCTAGTACGAGTTGCACGTGTCGACAACGTTTGTAGATATCGAGTGTCGAAACACTAAAATTAAAGTGCAATGAACCTAAACTGCCTAGTTTTAAGGCTCAAGTTCGAGCATACCTTTACAACTAATTCCCCAGGCGGAATCTTTCAGAAAAACAATCGCTGATTCTATAAGTCTATCTAGTATAGTATAGTGTTTCGATACACGAAATCTAAAAATAACTCACATTCATCTCGTGTCTTGATGGTGTTGAGTGTCGCGGTGCTGTCGGTCAATGATCAAAGATTTTATGATGCGACCTATTTTAGTTTCAACTCTGGATGAAACAATCGAGGAACCAGGAAATGTTGGCAACGTCCGCATTTAACTAAGTTTTCGTAGCTATCACGGTCATTAGCGCTTGATTTCTATTACATATGTGTGTTTTAGTCTGTGGCATTAAAAAAATGTCTTTGATTCCTTTTCTGTAGTTTATGTAAGGAACCTCAGACTAGTGCACAGGTAAGATGCGAGGGCGAATGTGGAAATGCGATGTAGAGTCCGCGCCACGAAAGAAGTTCCCTACAGGCGGCGCTAGTATTCGCATATTTATGCAATTTAAGAATTTATTCCACTAATTAGCAATGTGACGAGTTGTATTTTTTTGACTCGAGTTAATCGAGTTAGTATGGCTACTGATTCGAGTCGCAACCTCAGGAGACTTAAGTGGGTGCTAACCTAACGCGCATGCTATTGTTATTTCACTCAACTCGATTCGCCGATTGGTGTAGGGCGATGCGAGTGGGCGAATCGAGCCGAGTGAGATGCACAGCGCGGGTCGTGACTCGTACTAATGCTACTTGAAGTATACGTTTGATTCGAGTTACTCGAGTCAACTCGACTTACACATCGCTATCTTGGGTATTTGACTATTTTCAAAATATATATTCATTAATTACAATTAAAAATATAACATGTAAGAATAACATTTGTAAAAACAAACAACATGTTGTAAGGTGTTTTACTGAGATTGTATCCTTCTCTTTCTAAAACGAAATTTTGTATATAGAGTGCATGGAACTACTGAATCGTGACGTCATGTTACAATAGTGCTCTTATTTTCTAACAGGAAACTTAAAAGCTCTATATTTTCGAGACTAGCTGTTAATATAGTAAAAAGAGAAAAATGACATTGAGTTATAATATTAAAAAACTTTATTTTAAGTATATAACTAGTGGTTCGCCCCGAACTGAGACCTCGCGATATCCCATAATTCCCAAAAGTTTTAATTATATATTGTAATAATTAACTTTTAACATTAGACGCAATAAAAAAAATAATAGTTGACATAAAACTGTTTTACTGACACAGCGCCATCTATTAGCATTATTGTGAAGCTAATAGCTTCACAATAATGCTAATAGATGGCGCATTAAAATTAAATAATTTCGTTTCTTCACAACATTTATCTAATTTTAGTATTTGTTGTTCAAGTACAGGATATAACTGAATTTTCAACCAAGTTTCACGTTCTAATATTCAGTAATTCAGAAGTTATAGGGCTCTAACAGACATTTAGACGGACACACTTCTCTGTCTAGTAGGCAAGTGCCTTAGTTGACTCAGAGAACTCGCTTTGCTCGTTCAAAAAAAAAATAGTCAAATACCTACAATTGCTGCGGGACTCGTTTGGTGACGCGGACTAGGATATGAGATATTTTTCGCGATTCCTTATTCTTGTATGAAGTTGTACCAACGATTAACGATTTCTGGGTTAGTATGTATAGAAGTCTACGAAACCGTGGCGTGTCTTTTGAAAGAGTTGTGAGGTTTTATATTATACCTATTATTCCATTTAGGCTGATTGGATTGCGTGCGCGTTGAGGCTTTGCCGTACTTCTGAGGTTTCTTAAAAAAGATAAGTCTCATTTTAAACTTATTAGCTAGTTATACGCGGGCTAGATTCTTGAAATCGATTCTTGTAAGCGACTTATATAGATTTATTATTTTTATAGATATCGATAGGTAACTTAGATACCATCGGTGAGATGAATAATTGTGTCAAGGACTTGTTTGTTATCGAACAAAAATTGATTAAAAATGGGTTTAGTGCCAGAAATAAATAGGCATAATCATATATTATATTTATTTGTTGAAATATATTGGTGCAAGTTTTTATCTAGGTATCACTATTTCATGCCGTAAGACATTTTTTTTTACCTTAAAAACTAGGAAATATCAATATCTAAGAGATGCCATGGATAGGCCATGGTAGTATAAGGTAATGGTACCTTGTATACTGTCTAATGCTTGAGATCTATAGAGCGTGCACTCACTCAGCTCTGACTCAAGACAGAGTTAAAACGAGACAGATTTATGTAAGAGCATATTTGTGTCTCGTTTTAACTCTATCTTGAGTCTGAGCTGAGTCAGAGCACGCTCTATAGATCTCAGCATAAGAGATTTAGGGCATAATCTAGGAGTTCGACAAAGCCTCACTTTTTGGGAGTTTAAGAGAAAATTATGGTTGGATTTATATAGCAATAGTATCGAGATTGTACTGTAACTGTATAGACAAGTGTATAATATTGTAATTTTATCGTAAGGCGTTACTTTCCTGCTCACATGTAAATATAGATGTAAAGGTGTAATGGCGATCATAGATTGCCAATCGTTGCGACTTGCGACACTTAATTTTTTTTTTAAATACTTACCTACTACTATAATATTAACTTACTATATAACCAGTAGGTACTAAAAATTATCCTCAATCTTTTTAGAAGCCAGAGAGATTCTGAAAAGGATTGAAATAGTTCTTTCAATAAATTTTACTTATAACTTTGATACTTAGTAATGAAAATTTTGATAATGAATTAGGCATGTCTCTCTTCATATTAATATTCCTTTTTGAGATAACTTGAAAAATCGATTTTTGTATGATTCGAATTATGTAATACGCCGAAAGATACTAAAAATTATGTAAGCAGCAATTTAGTTTAAAAAAATTAAGTGACGGAAATGAGAAATGAAATTACCACCGTGAGCTTTTTCAGTGTCGAAAATTTATTTATTTTTAACTTTTATTCGATTCGAAACGTTGTTAAATCGAACCAATTTGTCTCTGAGACTTTATTGTTGTCGATTATTGTAATTATTATATTAATATAATACTTACGTAATGAAGTTACTGTTGATTTATTGTGTCCGCTTATCTTGTACGTGGACTAGCCTCTAAAGCTTTTGATTTAGTTTCAATAGCGGAATGGGCGTAAGGCGGACTGAAATCTTAAAGATCGAGGATTCAAACCCCACCCATTGCATTAGTGTCGTACCCACTCCTAACACACTTAACGCTTTGTTGGAGGGGAGAGTGGAATATTAGTCATGGCCATAAAAATTATCGAGTTCAATGCAATTTTTTGTTTAATTTTATAAAGATAAAAGACGAAAGTTAGACATAAGTTTTGAAATATAGTTAGATTTTGGAAGTTATAGGCGAAGGAATCATCAGGAAGGAGTTCAACTCATTTGTACCTGTCATCGTTGTGTGTATGTGAGGGTAGTGCAGACAAAAATACATAGAGAATAGTTGATGCGTATTGACGCGTCAGCTGTCCTCTATGTATTTGTACATACACAAATCTAGCCACGTATATTACATGTATAAAAAGTATGCGCTTACAAATAAGTTGAACTTACGAACCTAGATTGTTTTTGTAATTTTCATATTGCATTTCAATGGTCACCATATTTGTAGAATTTATGCAAATCTTTGATAAAATAATATTATTAAAACAAACTATGCTTTGAAGTTTATGCGAAATATATTAAGAACTATTTATTATTTACTTAAGTTGACTCTGCACTTTTCTGTGGATAGTTTAAAAGGCCACTTAAGGCCACGGAAAAATCTAACGGAATTCGGCGAACCAAGTGCCCTTCGGTATTTCGTCCGCTTAGTAATAGCGCGTCCCTAAATATTTCAATATTTTACATAGTAACAGAATTCCGCTCGCGATATTCCTTAGTAGTTTTCCCTGGCCTAATTGTTCCATAACAATAAATAAAAGACCGTGTATTGCAACTGACTGCTTAGTTTTCCATAGAAAAATATGTACATTTTAAGTTTTCATTTGGTATATCGCTTTATTTAATGAACGATGAAGGAAAACATCGTAAAGAAATCTGCGTGCCTGATGCTGAGATCTATACAGCGTTCTCTGACTCAGCTCGAACTTAAGATTGAGGTTAAAACGAGACAAATATGCTCTAACATAAATCTGTCACGTTTTAACACTGTCTTGAGTCTAAGCTGAGTGAGAGTGCAGTCTATAGATATCAGCCCAATATTTCTCCATAATGTTCTCAAAGGTAGTAAAGTCTGCCAATCTGCACTTAGCACGTGGTGGACTTTGAACTCAACTCGTTCAATCTAAGAGACCGCCAATTGAGTTGATAATGGTGATGATATTTCTCTTTAATTATTTTGTTATATTTATGTAAATATTCAGAATTAATTATTTAGTTTAATTTAATAATCAGAATATAATTATGTCCTATAGATTAACGATCATTCAGTTCAGGAACAAATACGACACGTGTATGTGCGGGCCTGGAGCCAAAGTTATAAATGATGATTCATTGCGGTTTTCGCATATTGTTGTTATTGATTGTCATTTACTAGGCATTGGATTTTTCTCAATCCAATATTATTCGAAGAATTACGATTACCTCATGTTAACATTTGTTGATAGAGATTCGGGGTAACGAGGGAATTTGACCAAGTCCATTTTCTGCACACATAAAATAATTTATATGAAATTATCTTTAAAGAGATATTCGCGTGAGTGCAATAATTGATTTTCTATATAATTTTCACTTAGTGCTTGCTTATTTAGCGCGAAGTAAAATTTTATTTTTACATGTTCGGTACGGCAAACTAAGGCTATTTCCGAACTGTATGTTCGCTAACCTGTGGCTATATTCTGTTTGTTGTATAAACATGTTTATTGTTTGCTAGTTCATAAACAAATGTTAGTTCCATACGGAGTTACTAGATGTCGCGAGAGCGATGCAATTATGTAATATTAATTTATTGAAGTTTGTTCAAAACTAGTGAGACACGAATTATGAGCCTATCAAGTTATTGAAATAAATAGACGATTCTCTTTATAAACATGTGGTTTTATTTCGTGCTCGGATAAGTGTCGCCTTGCCTTGAGCTTTGTATCAATATTCATCATCAACTACAATGCATCCACTGTTGGACATAGGCCTCTTTTAGGTAGCGCCGACGTTGCCTATCCTCTGCATTTCGAATACAATCGATACCTGCCACTTTCCGGTTTATATCGCTCCATCTTAACGTTTGCCGACACGCGGTCTCCATTCGAGGACCTTACGATTCCAGCGGCCAATGTGCTCAGACCGCTTCAACTTGCTTGTCTATAGAACTGCGTCAGTTACTTTAGCCTTAGACACATACCTCTATCTTTATGATTAACAAGACTTGCTACTGTGTAATATGAGTGTCTCTGGATCTCTTTAATCTATGATTTCATATGAAATAATATCATCATAGATTAATTATAGAAGTAGGTGCGCCATTCGCAATATTATTAGTTCCAGAGATACTCGTAGGTACGTCAAATTGATACAAGTGTTAATCATTGATTAAAGATAGAGATTCTGCGTTTGGTGACAGCACCGATTGCAATTATTTACTTACAACACGATAGATAAATGGGGGATACAAAAGAAAAAATAAATAGTATATCGTACTTTATTTATATTAAACTAGCGGACCCGACAGACGTTGTCCTGTCTTAACTATGAATATTGAAACTCCCCTTTTTACCCCCTTGGGGAGAGAATTTTCAAAAAATGTAAAATACGTAATTCTTTATTTTTGATCAAGAGCCAAAATATCAAGTTTCATAAACATAACTTGAAAAATAACTTGAAGAACGAAGGACTATCATACAAACATTCAACCCCTATTTAATCCCTTAGGGGGTAGAATTTTTAAAAACTGTGAAACACTTACTTTTTTGTTTTCAATTTAAAACCTAAGTACCGAATTTTATGGGTATAGCTTGAAAAATAACGGAGTTTCATACAAACTTTAACCCCCCTTTTTACCCCCTTGGGGGGAGAATTTTCGAAATATGTAAAATACGTAATTCTTTATTTTTGATCAAGAGCCAAAATATCAAGTTTCATAAACATAACTTGAAAAATAACTTGAAGAACGAAGGACTATCATACAAACATTCAACCCCTATTTAACCCCTTAGGGGTTAGAATTTTTTAAAAGTGTGAAACACTTACTTTTTTGTTTTCAATTTAAAGCCTAAATACCGAATTTTATGGGTATAGCTTGAAAAATGACGGAGTTTCATACAATCTTTAACCCCCCTTTTTACCCCCTTGGGGGGAGAATTTAAAAAAAATGTAAAATACGTAATTCTTTATTTTTAATCAAGAGCCAAAATATCAAGTTTCATAAACGTAACTTGAAAAATAACTTGAAGAACGAAGGACTATTATACAAACATTCAACCCCTATTTAACCCCTTAGGGGGTAGAATTTTTAAAAACTGTGAAACACGTACTTTTTTGTTTTCAATTTAAAGCCTAAATACCGAATTTCATGAGTATAACTCGAAAAATGACGGAGTTTCATACAAACTTTAACCCCCATTTTTACCCCCTTGGGGGGCGAATTTCGAAAAATCCTTTCTTAGTGCTCGCCTACGTCATAAAAGGAACCTACTGTCAAAATTTCAAGTTTCTAACTTCAGTGGTTTAGGCTGTGCGTTGATCGTCAGTCAGTCAGTCAGGACAAGCCTTTTTATATAATTATAGATTAAAGCTTTCTACGCATTGAATATTAACAACTAAAACCCGGGATCCCAATCAGTGGTATCGGAAACGTCCACCATCTTGTAACAAACGACCGTGTCGCCGGGCTCCACACTGAACGCGGTGTCGTCGAACCGCAGACCGCACTCCATGTCACGTTTGATGGTCGTCACTTCGTCTTTGAGGTGCTTCATAGATGCCAGTTTACCTGGAGATAAAGCAGTTTCAATTATTTCTCTGCTTTTCAAAAAGGCTCTTTTTTATTTAACGATAAGATCGACAATTTCATCTGATAGCAAATGACAATGCAGTCTTAGATGGTAACAAGCTAACGGAAAGGCTATGTTAGTGTCAATTAAACCTAAAGAAGTGTATTTACGCCATCATGCCACGATGCTAAATCGCTTAGCGTTACGTCTTTGGCAGTAAGGTGGTATCTAGCCACGGCCAAAGACTCCCATATAATTAAATTGTAAGTTTTGTAAGGCTAATTTGCACCAGCTGTGAATTAGCTGTTCAAGTACACACCACGCGGTACATTCGTGTCGGTAATAATATTGTTGTAATTTGTGTAAGAGCAAACATCATTATCTACGCCAAGTACCCAACTCGCAATAACGATTAAGGACATAAACTATTGTTTCTTAGCTGTCGTAAAAAAAGTACACAAACCGCAAAAGACGCACTAGACTCTAGAGAAACGCGCAACTGACGAATGTAGGCGGGCGCTTACGACGTGTTAAAGTTTGATATTTCTAGCTTGTTAAGGTTAAGATAGCATTGACGCGAACATCCTATATGCTGTGCTTAGAGCATTGCTATCGCCTTTTTGCGAGAAACCACTTGATTACCTTTTAAGACAGTTAAGGAAAATTGCTACCTACCCTCAAAAACAACTTCCTGTTTTCGTATGACCCTGTAGAGCGCATTCCTCGCTAAAGAGCCCTTGACACAGCGACAGCCCGCCACCGGCACCTTCTTCTTGCCCTCAGATACTTGGAATTGCTGGAGGACATTCGCTTCACCTGGATCATAGAGCAAATAATTTGAAAAGGTTGAACTCATAAGTTGCAAATTATGGGCATTTGCCACATATGAAATAGATGACACTAAAAATTAAACAGTAAGATTTTCAGAAACAGAAAATATAGTCCATTATCCAATTAGGGTTCCAAATATACCTAATTACTGAATTGTTAATGCATGTTCTCGTAATTATTAACAACCGCATGTAGCTTTTTTGTATACCTACCTACCACAATATTTGTACGCCGCTATGGCTAATGTGTTGAACTTTTAAGTGGAATTGTCATCTTTTGTTTGTAGCACACATTATGCAAATAAAGAATTTCTATTTCTATTAATATCACTCACCTATTATCTCCTCTTCCTGCCGGTTGGGAATCCTGGCGCTGATTTCTTGTTTGATGTCGTCCACCATTTTGTAAATGACGTTGTGTCGCTTGACGGGCACGTTGGAGTTCTTGGCGTCGACGGCCAGCGCGGGCGGACACTCCACGTTGAACGCGTATATCACTGCGTTGAAGGCTTGGGCTATCTGCAATATGAAATTAACTTTAACAAAAAACGTCCACAAGTCGAAATTAAAAATATAAAACACCCCCGACACGTTACACCATCCTAAGTCAGTAATCGTTAATATAAAAATATGTAATCCGCCATTTTGTGGCGGCGGCCATCTTGGAACGACACACGCACGCAAGCACGCACGCACGCACAAACATACACCACATTGCAGACCATCACAAGGAAAGTCGCATATACGCATATAAACTCATTATCATGGGAAAAGTTGCTGGAAAAAGAGGCGTTAGTCGCAGAAAAGGTAATAAAAAGTCAGACTCGCATTCGAAGGGTTCCGTACCAAAAAAGGCTGGAAAACTACGTTTCTAATACTGCCCTCGTAATTGAAAACACAGTAAGTTAAATAGAAGTTACCTTTAAGTTACTGTGTTTTCAATTACGAGGGCAGAATAGCCCCCTTTAATTTTTAATTATTTGTTGTTATAGCGGCAAAAGAAATACGTATTCTGTGAAAATTTCAACTCTCTATCTATTACGGTTCATTACATACAATTCGTTGACACACAGACAGACGGACGGACGGAAAGCGGAGCCTTAGTAATAGTATCCCTTTGGTTACCCTTTGGGTACGGAACCCTAAGAATGAAAAGCCAACATACCTCTATATCGTTGGGAGTGATCTGACCGACTCCGTAGTGGACTAGTTCCAACTTCACGCGATCGTGGTCGTCGTACGTTTCCAAAATATCCAGAATCGCTTCCACGGACCCGTCTACGTCACCTGCAATAAAACGTTGTGAAAAAATATGTAATCCGCCATTTTGTGGCGGTGGCCATCTTGGACTCATTTTCTTCAAACATACCATAAGAACACTCCCGACTAATTCACCTTTCGTACAAAAAAAAAACAAAATCAAAGTCGGTTCATCCATTCGGCTAGTACGATGACACACACCCACACACACACACACACACACACACACACTTATAACACCCCGTCGTTTTTGCGTCGGGGGTAATTTATTTATTTATTAAGCCTATTGTCAGACCGCAATACACGTTTTAACAATTTTACATTGGTTGTTATTATCTTGCCCACGTGCCCTTTGGCAAAGGCCTCCTCCAATACTTTCCAATCTTTTCTTATGGCCGCTCGTCTCGTCCATGTTTTCCCAACTATCGCTTCTATTTCATCTTGCCATCTCTTGGTTTGACGCCCTTGTCTTCTCTTACCCTCTCTAGGATACCAAACGCTGATTGCTTTGCTCCACTTATCCAACCCCGTCGGGGGTAATAAGAGCTTGTAAAAGCAGCACTAACCTTTAACCAGTACGCTGAGCGTGGGGTGCGTGTCCTCTTCTATCATCTTGCGGCGCGGCCCGGCGGGCCTCAGCCGGAACCTGCCGATGGAGCGCTTGTGCGCCAACTGCTGCTTGTACTGGGTTCGATGCTCGCTCTCCTTGCTGGAAATGGCCTCGGAGTCCAACGCCTGCTTCTCCTTCATGCGCTGGTGTTGACGCCATCGCATTACTTCGTTGGCGCGTTTCTGTTCGCAAAAAAATGGCAGATTCTTTATAACTGTTCATAGAAACTTGTTTTCTTTTAAATCCCCACGAAATTTCAAATCGTTTAGTCGCTCTGTGTATGATATAATCGAAATGCGACGTCCTATTACCCATGTCATCCTCATGAATATTATAAATGCGATGGTGTGTTTGTTTTTTGGTTTGTCCTTCAATCACGGAGCAACGGATCGACGTAATTTTTTAGTATTATCACCAATATTAGGCGATACCCCAATACTCAGTGGGCGTTTATTGGTTTAAATGATGACGACAAATGGAATATTAAGGTGTCTAGATCATAACGGGTCTAGGAAAAACTGATTTTTAACCGACCTCCAAAAAAGGAGGAGGTTCTGAGTTCATCAGAATCTTTTTTTTTTTTATTTATGTTCCCCGATTACTCGAAGACGCCTGGACCGATTTAGAAAATTATTTTTTTGTTTAAATGGATATTCTTCCCAGGTGGTCCCGCCGTCATCAGGTCAGGATCTGGTGATGGGATACTCGAGAAGTCGAGGGAACTCTTCAAATTTTATAAGCGCAGTTGAAATACTTTGGAGTGGTGTTTGAAGTCGGTTTTGAAAAAAGACATTTTTTTTAAATATTTTTCGAACACAATTTTCGAAATCTTGTAACCTCGTACCCATGTCGATAGAAATGCTCATTTTCTCTTACCTCTGACTCTACCTCCAGAACCTGGTCTCCGGCGGAGGGCATCTCGCGCCAGCCCAGGACTGACACCGGGGTGGAGGGGGGAGCCTCGTGTATGGACGCCCCCTCGGCCGTGTTCAGCACTCTCACCTACCAAATAGATAAAGTTAACATAAAAAGGGTACAGGAAAAGAAGGGGAATAATATGTTCTGGTTGGTTTTATTTTAATTTTAAGGTGTCCTCTTTCGTCGAAAGTATTTCTTATTTTTACATTTATTTCAGTTTAGTTATTGCATTTGAATATTCTTTAAATTTTAAAACCTTAGTTGTGGTCTTACTTGAAAGGTACGGAATATGCAGAATAGAATAGAATAATTTATTTATTCAAATAAACTTTTACAAAGTGTTTTCGAATAGGAGACTATTCCAACTGGTGGGTTTTGTTAGGAGATAGTTGGGTTAGTTTAGTGATGATAATTTTAATAATGAGGGTAGTTTTTCAATCGTGATTACTCACTTTGGCCCACCCCGTTCCCGCGACAATGATGCACCCTTTCCTCAAAGTGCCACGTTGTACCAACACCGTCGCCTGTTTCCTGGGAAAACGATAATTATAATTATTTAATTATAATGCCACTAATTAATATAAATATAAAGCCTCAATAGCCCAACGGTTAAAGATGTAGACTGAAAACTGAAAGGTCGCAGGTTCGAACCCCACACGTTGCACTATTGTCGTACCCACTCCTAACACAAGCTTTCACTTATTTGGAGGGGAGAGGAAAACATCATTCAAGTTTAGCTTGGCTGATATTCTTTACCAAAAAAAAAAAATTTAAATTAGTGGAACTTATGGGACAGAATTGGTAGGCAAAACAAACCGAGTTAAAGTCAATCCATTCCTTGGGGAGCTACTAGGAAACAACCAGACACACAGATGCACAGATAAACACGTCATAATCTAACATCTCTCTTTTTTGTCGGGGGTTAAAAAACAAATGTGCAATAGGAGGTCCTATTTCTTATCCAACTTACCCAGTGCGAGGGTCCACCTGTGCTTCTATCACCACACCTTCAACGTAGCCCCCCGGGTCCGCCTTCAGCTCCATGAGCTGAGCCTGCAGAGTGAGGGCTTCCACCAGGGTGTCAAGGTGCATGTTCTTCAGTGCCGAGACGGTTATGGCCTGAACGTCGCCCCCTAGAGCTTCACACAGTATACCATGTTTCGCAAGGGAACGCATTGTTTTTTCCTGTTAAAATTATAACATTATTTTAATTATAAATTCGAGTTTTATAGATACATTCGGAGTAAATGTAAAAGTGAAGTGAAGCCAGTACAGCTCTTGCTGAGAGAGCTTACTGAGGCTGGTTGTAGCTTTTGCCTGCAGCTTTGCTTGCTTTAATTTCAACTTTTCAAATGACTATTTAACCCTTATTTTTTAGGGGTTATTTTTAAAAATTCTTTCTTAGTTGATGCCTACGTCATAATAGCCATAATATATTCAGATTGATTCTATAGTATGAATTGTTTACCATTTATACTACCGACACTTTTATAGACATAATAATATATCATCATCCTAAACCATCACCGGTTCATTATTAAGGCAAAAGGTGTGCGTGTGAGTGTGCGTGTGTAAAATAACATGGATAATATAAAATTGAGGCATACCTACAATGTTTACACCTGGCTTGTCGATTTTGTTGATCGCCACTAGCATGGGAACTGGAAAGAAGGAAAGAATAGTTTTTTTATCCAAATTAAAATGGCTGGGCTCTATACAGTTAAAGGCTGTGTATGTATGGCAGTGGCACGTTGGTCTAGTGGTTCGCACGTTCAAAGCGGATGATGAGGTACCGGGTTCGATTATTAAAAAAATTATGTAGTACAGCTATTATATAAGGACAGGACATAGCCTGTGATATCTGCCATGACTCACCATCAGCCTCCCTGGCCATGCGGATGGACTCCACCGTCTGCTCCATGACACCATCATCGGCTGCCACCACGAGCACCACGATGTCAGTGGCGTGCGCGCCTCGCGACCTCATGGCAGTGAACGCCGCGTGCCCGGGCGTGTCCAGGAACGTTACTTTCTCACCCGATGGGAGCTTCACTGAAAAACAAAGAGTAAAGCTGATGGCCATATGTTTAACAAATTAGACAACTGTAGGCGTGAACAGTTCCTTGCAAGTTATCAAATAAATAGCCTGAAATTCCATTTCTGTAGATTTTATATTTAAAAAGTTATGATAACAACACCACTTTTACCTTCAAAAGCACCAATATGCTGTGTAATGCCTCCGAACTCAGTGTCCACAACGGAGGTGTCTCTCAAGGCATCTAAGAGGGTGGTTTTCCCGTGGTCCACGTGTCCCATCACGCACACGACGGGCGGTCGTGGCCTTAGGGCTTCTGGGGGTGCAGGGGGCGCGGGCACTGCATCCTTATTCTAAATCAATTGTTCATGTTAAACTATTTTAGGCATGATGGGACATATGAGGGTGTACACTGCATTTTAGGTATAAAGCTATAAACAGTCTGTGTGTCCCAGCCCATTGGGCCAACTCAATGGGCTAAAATTTACACAATAGAAAGAGAGAAAAGTTTTATCTGAATATAACTGTAGTTCCCTTGATTTTTCCAGCATACCATCATCAGACTCTGACCTGATGACAGTGTAACCATCTGGGAAGTATACCCTTCCAAACAAAAAAAGGATTTTCTAAATCAGTTCAGGCATCTTCGAGTAATTAGGGAACATAATAAAAAAGATCTTAACGAATTCAGAACCTCCTCTTATTTTAGAAGCCAGTTAAAAAGTCTTCTAAGCTATTCTTTGCCCATATCGCATTTGAGGTTTAGCCGTGACAAGGTCCAAATAACAGACAAGTTAAAACATACAGGACTAAAGTGCAATGAGTAGGTTTAGAAAGATCAAAAGTATGATGGCATTATACCTCCTCTTTTTGTATTTCTTCATCAGGTCTGGCAACGATTTTGAATCTACAGCCAGATATCTTGACCACATCTCGTATTATCTGCGGGTTATGTATTATAGTGTCTCTCCCATATACTGTGTCTGAGTTTTTGTCAGCAAACTCTAATGCTTTGAACACATGATCTGAAATAGAATTAAATGCGCCAAAATTATAATAAATAACATATTAGTGGCTCATAAGTACAACTGAATATTCTCAAGTATTCTTATTAAAACATTGCTTTAGTAAAAATTCAGTTCAGTAGGCTTAATCATTTTTACTGACTCTGAAGAAAAGACACACCTGTTAGTAACCAGTAACAAGTTCAAATCACTGAGTTGTTTTCTCAAGGAAAAGTTTCCTAGAAACTCAAGCAATGAATAGTGATTTTATATTGTCCATATTTGCAAAATGAAATTCACACTTTCCTTACAACTCTTAATAGATGGTATGTCAACCTAATAAGGGGTTTTTATATACTATGCATAAGACCTTGGATGTCTTGTTTCAGTATAATTTAGTAAAAACATATGTTTTCAAATGGTACCAATTATGGCAATAAAATAAACTTACCCACATCTTTATTGAGGACATTAGCTATCTCTTGCACAGACATATTGCGCCATATTCCTACTACTTCAGAGCCTGCTTTGGGTGAATATCTTATCACTCTTTTCCCCTGGTTCTCTATAGCCTACACATAGTAATAAACTAAGCACAATAAACAAGAAAATGCAAATTCAAAATTATTTATTGCATGTAGGCCAAGACTCTACTTCTAGTTCAGAATGAGGATTCCAATGAGAAAAGATTCTCTTTTCAAAACAAAATAACACAATATCAATACATACAAGATAATACATATAAGGTATTACATTATCTTGTAGGCACCTGGATGCCAAGCTGATGGTTTCCATGCAACTTTGTCATTGAGTAATTAATTACCTTTGTCATAACCTCGACTTGATAAATGTATTTTTATACATTGTGAAAGTTTGTGTAATGGCAAATCTAATATTTCGTAGTTGAAGTAATATGAATTACATAATGTTTTAAAGATGCACTTGTTATGAGCTGATTTTCCACTCACTCCAAAAATAAACTACTTAAAGATATGCAAAAACTAACCCTTTCTTCCACAGATTTTCTTTTTTTGAAAAAAACACTGGATATTGAAACACATCTCTTCCAGTTCTTAAAGTTGTATGAAAATGCAGTGTTTTCAATTAACTGGGGTATTGATTCATTTTTAAAGTATTTTAATGGCAGCCTGAAATCAAGGTAATTAGAACAAAATACTATAACAATAATTATGATGACAATAATTTAGTTTAAATTAATGATTAAATAAGAAAAACTGTTGCTATTTGGGTTAGTCAATAAATAGGTTAGATTCTCTGAAGTCGGAAATAGAAACTCTCTATTTGCGAATGTATAATTATATTTCTGAACTAAATACCATGATAATTAAGTTATTAAAATGATCCAATTCATACAACTTACAACTTACCATTTAAACAGTACACTTCTATACATTGTGTTGAAACGAAGCAATTTCTACCTACAGTATTTTCTTCATCTCACATAACAAGAATTATTATATGCAATGACGGTTCTTTCCTATCTCTTTAATGTTTAACTTTTATCTTATATTATTAATTTTTGATTAATAAAACTAAAAAAAGAATTTTTAAACTTCTAACCTATAATTTCAACATTCAAAAGTCAAAACACTTTTTGACCAAAGAGAAATGAGAATTGTTCTTGACAGATAAATGACGTTGATAAAAAAGCTGTAGTAGGTAGGTACCTACTCATGGAAGTAGTAAATGTAGTAAATATAGGTACGTACCTATAATACCTCAGTAGGTATTCTGTGATATTACCTAGAAATAGTGGGTAACATTATTGTAGAATTAAAGTCCAAATTAAAATAAATCTTGGCTTTTCCATCTTTTTTCTTCTTCTGTTAGTTAATCAATAATATGTCGTTACACTTAATTGTGCTAAAACAAGCTTAATTAGGCAAACTTTTAAAATGGCATCTTAAAATAAAAACCACGTTATAGTACCATTGTTATCCACTTCCACTGTATATTTTATTAATAATCAGCCATAGACAATTACTATTTATGTCCGCCATTCATTCTTTTTGAGTTGCTTTTTCGTTTTACGATTCCGTAAAGAGCACGATTTGTCACCAAGTTCGACGCAACATCAAGAATAAAACCAATTTACTTAGAAGCTGATTAAAGTTTTGGACTACAGCTTTAAAAAATTGCAGCTTCGACGACGAAATAAAAGTTCAGGGAAACAAATTGATAGTTCACCTTAGAGACAAGATCGTATCTTCAGTGGTATTAGGGTACAGTGATGCTCTTCTTTGCGTTTTACGTTTTCGGCCGTGACGTTTACTTAAGTGCCTGATGGTGCGGGAACTATGTGTGAATAGCGTAACCGTACAGAAGGACTCAGCATGGGGGCCTTTTTGAACAAGCCCGAGACGAAGAAGTACAACGAGAGCGGAGAGGGCAACGGTCTCCGGTATGGCGTGGCCTCGATGCAGGGCTGGCGCGTGGAGATGGAGGACGCTCATCACGCGCAACTCACTCTCAATGGAACATTATCTGACTGGTCGTATTTCGCCGTGTTCGACGGCCACGCGGGGGCGCGAGTGTCGGCGCACTGTGCGAGCAACCTCCTAGAGTGTATCTTACAAACGGAAGAGTTTAGACGCGAGGACATAGCTGAAGCGATACGCGCTGGCTTCCTAGACTTAGACCAGAAGATGCGCGAACTACCGGAGTTGTCCAACGGGAAGGAGAAATCTGGTTCTACAGCGGTTTGCGCGTTCGTGTCCCCCAAGCAGATATATATAGCTAACTGTGGAGATTCGCGAGCGGTGCTAGCACGTAACGGCGTTCCTATATTCGCGACGCGGGACCACAAGCCGGAGTTACCCTCGGAGAAGTCTCGTATAGTGCAAGCGGGTGGATCTGTTATGATACAGCGCGTTAACGGCAGTTTGGCGGTATCGAGAGCTTTAGGCGACTATGAATATAAGAAGGCTTACAGTCGTGGCCCGTGCGAGCAGCTCGTGTCCCCCGAACCTGAGGTCTCTGTACATGAGAGGCTGGAGTCTGAGGATGAGTTCTTGGTGCTGGCGTGTGATGGTGTATGGGATGTGATGAGCAATGAGGCATTGTGTGCATACGTGCACTCACTCTTGCAACTTACCGATGACCTTGTGGCCATCACAAACCAGGTCATTGATACCTGCCTTTATAAGGTAAATATCCACTTTTAATCCTCAAAAATCTTGGCTTGGTTATTTGGATTCAGATAAATCTTGATGAATGAAGGAAAAAATACTAGACGGTAATCCTAAAACACTCTATTGGTACAGTAGAATATTTTGGTACTGAAAAAGATATATGTAGTACATACTATGTACTAGACTTAAGACTGATGACGAATATGGTCTGGGAAGATCCAGGAACCTTCACCAGTGATTCAACATAAGCACCAGGTCACTTCAGATCTGTAGTAAATAAAGTATAACTAGCCTTACCTCTGCTAGGAAAAGAAAACCAGTAGTAATTAAAATTTATTCTTAATTTTCCTTAATATGACTGCTAAAGCAGCTAAGCATGTAAAGATAGCAAGCTAATCTTTAAATATTTAAATATGCAGCTTCATTGCTTTTATGTGTGCTGCAAATAGCAAGACTTATCAGCATTATTTAGGTAGGTAGGAATACATCCTTTGGAGTTAGGGTGCTTAATAACGCTACTGGAACCTTTTGTTTTCTATGATAGTTTAGTTCTATCCAAAATAAAAATTACTCAATCTTTTACTCTGTTGCAGCATGATAGAAGGACAAACCAACGGGCCAATTTTATTGTTAATAAGAATATTATCTATCTCTGATAAAACTAAATAGTTGAGGTTTTTCTACATGTCATAATAGTTACCTTTCCACATTACACTATACTACACTAGATAATATAATTCCTATGAGAGTACATCGTGTACTAATCTTGTTAGCATTACAGTAAGTAAATCAATACGTTGATAACCTGACTGTAGAAAAACTTACATTAGGTACATACTATTTGGACATGTGTACATATTCTGTTCTATTATTTTATATCACAATACCTTGGTTAACATAATACTTCAAGGTCAAAATTAACAATGTTTTTATTAAAAGAATATTTCAAAAGTTAAGCTTGAGTACCTACTTAATGGTTTAATGCCAAAATTGTATGTTTTCTGCTTATTTTCAAGGTTTAATTGAATTTACTACAAAAAATATTTGAATACTGCATTAATTTACAGTTGTATATTTTCATTTTTACAATTTCACTTTTAAATACTATTTGATGCATTCTTAAAGGTCTTTTCACTAGGAATCATTGACAAAAAGATGCCACTATTTTTGGATCTGTCAAATTGATTTAGAGATTATGTACAACAGAATTAGTGCCATTGTTTCATTTGACCATTTGGATAAACCCAAAATTAGCCATCAACTTATAAACAATCACAAGATTTCTGTTCATATTATCAACAAGTTCTTGTAAATTAGGTTTTACCCAAGAGAACAAGTTAACAATAGGTTACTCTTAACAAGTGTCTGATGTAAGTAATTAATTATCCTGCTTTAGATTTATAGACTGTACAAATAAACATCGCAGTAAAAATTGCTCAATAGCTAAATAGTATAAATAATAATATTGTGTTTCTTTTAATTAAGTAGTTTTGCCAGGGTCTTTATCAATGTGGATGTACTGGCTTGTCTAGTACCAATAAATCAACACAATAGTTATGTATTACATAAACATTGTGGTTACATTTCACTTTGGTCATGTCTGGTGGGAGGCTTTGGCTGTCGTTAGTTACCACCCTACAATAATCCAAAGTTAATACCCAAATCAATGTTGTGTAAAATTGATGTTTGTAAGTTAATCAAGTAGGAAATGAGCTGATGATCTTCAAAAAGCTAAGCAGGTTTTCAAGTTAAAATCCACCTTGATTACATTTGCTTTCAAACAGAAAAACTTATATCAAAACTGTTCCATTTGTTAGGGAACTGCGAGGTTACAGACAGGCACACAAATGTACACGTTAAACTTATAACACCTCTCTTTTTCTATTGGAGATTAAAAAGGGTTTTGCTGATAAATAAATATTCAACTTACAATAATTTTAGATCAATACATATCAAGCACAATACAGAACTAAATTAATTTTGCAATATTTAAAAATACAAATACAAGCAGTTAAATTTTGCCTGAGTAAATAATTGAAAGAGATTTAAACTGGAGTAGCTTTTAATACAACCCCTTCACCATTCATAGAAACTGTGTCACCCTATTATATTTGCAGTCAGTTGTTTGTACCAATACAAAAGGAGTTTCATTCACTGTTGTTTGTAGTGGTTTTCTATAACTTTGATACTATTGCCCACTGCCTGCTGTTGTTGGTATGAATTTATATGAAAGAAACTTAGTTTATTTAATTTTTCTTTTCCAGTACAAAGTGTTAAATCTTGTGCAATGGTACAGAACTATTCTTGTACAAGTCCGACTTGCACTTAGTCGTTTATTTGGAATATGTTTAATAATAATTTATAACCTCTATGAGTAAAATGATTAAGCTAGTGTGTTTGTTACTCCAGGGCAGCAAAGACAACATGAGCATCGTGCTGGTGGTGTTCCCCGCCGCGCCCAAGCCGAGCGCCGAGGCGCAGCGCGCCGACCGCGAGCTGGACGACACGCTGCGCGCGCGCCTCACAGGTTGCTATCACTCTCTGTTGCATGCCTGCGCCGCGCCGCGCGCCCGACACGCCGACCCGCACCCCGACCGACACTCCGACCCAGAGACCGACCGACAGATCGACCAAACCGACCGACACATCGACCCACAGACCGACTGACACACCGACCCACAAATAGACTGACCCTCCGATATACCGAGTACCACAGACCCCTAACCTTCCGGCCCATAGACTGCCAGCAGCAACTTCGTTGGCTAATTAATCACTGTCTCTTCAAACACTTTGGCACATTACTATACTTTTTTAATCGGGATTCAATACAAATATTAATAAAGCTCAATGCAGACTTAACTCTACCAGAGACTCAGTGCAGCACGGTGACTGCAAGCAAAATATTACTCTCAACTGCATGCCTGCTCTGCACATGCACATCACCTGTACCACAGCTCGCCCGAGTATAGACTGTTTTACTCTTAATACAGCGGGTTATGGGCACACAGCTGATATTAAAATCTGGCGCGCGCTGCGCTCGTGCACTGTTATTTTTACTAGGTACTTATAGCAATACGAAACATTTCGTACTCGCGCTGTGATATATCGTATAATGGCATAGTGTGATACAGTTAATCGGCACGACACTTTCAGCAGGGACTGTGGATAAATTTTATCCATTGTAGCAGAACGGAGATGTGCGTGCTTTGACCAATAAAATTATTATAAGATATGTGTTAAAATTATTATTGCTGTAGTAGACATACTAGGGATTTAGTGCACCTTTATTGGCTGAGTATTTTTTGTAATTAATTAATTATTATTATTCATGAAAATAATGAAAACTATTGTTCGCGAATTTTTTTCGTGTAGAAAGCAGTAACATGATTTCGTGTTTTTCTTTTTGTTAGGCCACGCCCACATTTAGAAAAACATATTAAGGCCAATTTCTAACACTAATAACGTATAGATTTATACATTTTCAGGGTGTCTAGCACGCGTTTAGCGATAGTATGCTCCCGGAGATTAACAGGCTTTATTATTCAGGGAAATCAAAGAGTTCCCACAGGGTTTTTAAAACCTATAAATCCATACGCACGAAGTCGCGTGTATCAGTTAATAAGGAATGTAATCAATCGGCTCTTATCGGCTTACGATCTTTAGGAAGGTCGTTACGTATTTCTTTAATACGATTCGCGTTTAGTGAACAAATGACCAGTCACCTTAGTGCGAGTTTGCATCGAAAACGCTAATAGATTTCGAGAATCACTGTAACGTCAAAGTAATGAAAACATTAATGATGTAGCTTCGGTTCTTCAAGGATCTTCTTACTACTTATTATGATTTGAAAATTACAAGTTGTAGAAGGATAGGAAAAACAACTTATGAATTATTCGTCACCGCATAACGTGAAATTGTAGGTAATAAAATATGAACAATTGCCATTGTGGTTTTCTATAGACAGGTTGCATGTCTTGAACTATCGAAAGTTGGCGTGTCGCCGGTGACATTTCAATAAACTATACACACACAACCGCTTATACGATTTATGCGTTACGTTAACTTATAAATATAACATGTGAATACAAGTTATTTTGCGCAAACAAGCAAAGGGTGGAATCATACTCAGCAGTCGAACCGAAGCTCAACGGTTAAGGGTGCGGCTTTAAAACTGAAAGGTCGCAGGTTCGAAGCTTTTCCGCTTATTTGGTGGGGATAGGAAGTTAGTCAACTTCAGCTTGGCTAATACTCTTTTTTAAAATGAAAAAAAAAAAAAAAAAAATCTTTAGTCGGGTTACAGTTGTTAAATTTTCATTCTTGTTTCTCATTTCTTCATTTCAATTCCGCTTTGTGTACATTTATTGCGAGTGGGCTCGGGGTAACTGTCCGGCGGAGCGTACGAAATGAACTTTAAAAGTTGCGTAGGAAGCAATAAAGTGTAAAGATAGGGTGACCAGCTCTGCTTGACTCGTTTCCGGTAAATTAATCAAACCGGTGAATTAATCAAATCGAATACAACGAAGTAGGTATGTCAATACCTAGGAAGTAGGTGGTTCAATAGTCTATAAATCAACTAGCTTTCGCCCCCAGCTTCAGTCATGTTATGTTCGAATTTTACTCGCTTAGGGGTTGAATTTTTAAAAATCAGATGCCTACATCATAATGTCTATGTATACGCCAAGTCTCAGCCTGATCTGTCCAGTGGTTTGGGCTGTGCGTTGATAGATCAGTCAGTCAGTCACCTTTTCCTTTTATGTGTATATTTAGTTTCGAGAAGTGATTCGAATAATTATATATTTATGTCCACTTTAAATTCAGGCTAGTAGGATTTCAACCCTAGAAGGTAGCTGAAAATTAGGCCACATATTATAACTCAAATAATAAATTCACAAGTCATTAATCCATTTTAGTTTAAACCTAACTAATGAAACCAGCATTAATTTTATAAAACGTCAAAATCCACGTATGGGCGCTTTTATGAAATAGTGAACTGTGACGTCATAAAATTTGAAGTACCTTTTTGTAGTTTAATCGATAATTTTAAAATGGGTATCGGTAGTATATTTTTAAAGTAAACATCTCTATTCAAAACATTCTTTCGCCGTGAACTATAAACTTAAGGTGATATACTTATATGTATATAATTTTCTTAATAAACTTTTATCACTAATATTTCGAATTATGTAACGAGTTACGCTGCGACCTATAAGAGCATCGATATAATTAAAAAGTTCGTATTATATATTTTCTATAGGTAGGTGAGAATCTTAAACATAGATTTATATTTTTAAATGCCAAATGCAATTTAAAGTAAGTATTAAAAAACGATAAGCAAATTTTAATAATCAGTGCCCATCCTTGAAATTATTATCAAACTAGTTGATAAAATATTGTATTATACATAATATATTGATATGAGTCTTAGTTTTTGACTTAATTTTCATATTATATCATTCAAATCGAATACATGCTCCTATTTATCAATTTGCTAACGGCATTGTTAAATAAAATATCACACAGTATTGAGACAGTCTCTATGCTATGACTTATGACTAAGATCATCCTAAATGTCTTTTCGATTAAAAACTCAATTTTTTTCCTTGGAGTCATAAATTAAGATGCGTTAACATGGGCACTCTCTTAAGGCTAAATTAGTGTTATATTGTGTAATTTTCCCCTTGCTTAGTAGGCATGATAATCTTGAGTTTTTATTTTACTTACTTTTTAAGGTTTCCGTAATAAAACAAGGAGCCCTTATAATAAGGTTCAGTCCGTCTTTGTAACAACCATTTATTCAGAAACATTCAAAGTTATGGAAAGTAAAATTTTCTTGTACTTACAAAAAAATTTGAAAAAACAAAGTTGAAAGAAATTCTAGGAAGTGCTAATCAAGTAATATTAGTAGACAAGTGCTAACGATATATCGTTGTATAAGCATAAAAAAATATACTTAACTAAGTTTTTCCAAAAAAAACCTACCAAAATGTTTTTTTTTAAATATTGAACTAATTTTCTGCAGTTTTGACTGCAATTTCTCAGTACATTCTATATTTATCGAATATCAAGTGATTCATAGATAAAGTAGGAGTAGGTATTTGTATATTCGTGAGCGTGACGATAATAGTTCCTTTCAAGTAGGTAATAATATGTTTTGTTTGAATAATGTTTAGTACAAATATACCATAAGTTACCAGACATTATTACTTAAAGTATATAGACCTAAATGAGATTATTTTTTGTTATATTTTTCTTTATTTTTATTATGTGTTTATTAGTTTTAATACTGGGTTGCTTGGTGAGTGACTGTAACCCTATATAATTCGTTACAAGATATCAGAGTTACCTTTTAACTTGTTCATGTTTTAGCCTCTCAAAATCATAGTCTTCCTAGGTAAAACCTTAATATTTTTTGAAATGCCTTAGTCGAATTTCTGTAACATAAAATATCTAGATTGCAGTCATTTACCAAAAAACGGTATTCTTAGTATACAAGTATTTGCTGTGAGAATTTTATGGTTCAATTGCAACTGTTATTTATTGAGATTCAGAAAAAGCTTATGTAATTTTTTTAAATTCTTGCAACAATAATATAATTGTGCTTTCGGCATTACTAGGGTATTTGATTTCCCAAATTATGACAAATTAATCTTCTACTATTAGTCATTCTGTTTTAGGTATACTTTTCACAATGTTCTCTGCTGAAATGGGATAGAGCACTTACATTTAGAGCTGTCATTTTAGTTTAGAGGTTATGTACAATAGAATTAGCGCTCAAGTAATATGGTCTTTATATGGATTTTGAAGATGTTTAGTTCAACTTCGATCGTACTATCAGTGACATAACTACTTTGGGATTACCCAATGAGATGAAATCAAATGCCCTACAAAGTCAGTTACAACCGGTTAGTTGTGTTAGAACTCGCTCTTGAACGACGGCTATAGCGTAGACGACAGCATGACCCTGAATTTATAAAAATAGGCATTTCGACTTTACAGAAAATGCTAAAAAATACGAGTATATGAAAACAGTCACTTAAATATATTTTTTTTAATTTGGTCTCCTCGGAAAAAGGAAAATATAACGTTCAGGTATATTAAAGATTGTAGTAGATAGGTACCATTTAAAATTTGTTTATTTTTAGCACGGAAGTTGTAAAGTATTAAACGTTTTTGTCGCCAATCTCACCATGCATATCTGCGTTTAGAATCATGAATGTAAATCCATTCTGGTCTTTCCTACGGATGAGTTCACAATAATTGTAATCTCTATTAAGTAGACTAATGTCCTCCAAATAAAAGACATTAAAAAAATAACCCCTTGTGATAATCTTTTTATAAAAAAAAAAATCATAGCTTATAAATAATATTTAAAAATCCTTTATTATACCTATATTAGAAATATTTTATTATAATTATTATAAATAAAAGAGAGTATTTAACATATTTACATTGTTATTAATATATTTCACATTTTAATATTATTTATTTTTTTCATTTAATTAAAACTTGTTAAAAACTGAATATTAGTTTCATTGCTTTAGTCCTTGCCCTTTTAGTTTTTTTGAATTTGGAATTTTAGTTTTTTTTTAATAAAATGTTTAAAGGGTTAAAGCAATGAACGTACGGTCGGTACGGTGACTCATTAGCGAGTGACAGTGGGAGTTTGCGCTTTGATTTATATGTGGCCGAAGCCTTATGACGCATGCAAAACAGTAATCCTTTTGCTGCTCCCATTGATATACAACGCCCAAGATAAATACATTATTAGTCCATTCGGTTACAGTATGTTTCATATAGAACTATCTTTCTACAAAAAGCAGTGCTGAAATTGTAGAGTTAGAAGTAATTTGTTAAGATTTTACTATAGTGCCACTATTACATTATTAAAGATAAATTAGTGCTTTAAAAGTAGAGTTACATTAGTGCTCTTAAAAAGTCCTTGTGCAAATCGACCGTATTTTCTCATATTTCGGATCGGAAATTGTCACTAATTTACTTGAATTTAATTAAGTTTCTTAACAGGTGCCAAACTCTATAACTGTTCATGTAATTTCAAAATATTATTGAATAATCTAAATATGTTACAATAATGTTCAAATAATGTAGTATAGCATATTTAGTTTTGTAATGTTGCACTTTTTAACGTGGCACTAAGCTCTCTTGCTCGTATAGTTCTTGCATTTCACGAGGGCGCGTGAGCTTTACTTGTGGTTACGTCGTGTACATGCACATGCGTTAGTGTGCGTGCCTGTCAGTAGCCTAGGTGGGAGCGATCAGGTGTGAGGAAACTCTCACTTACACTTATACAGATACGACACACACACAACCATGAGCCACGCGTCCTCGTGAATTGAAAGAACTATACTACCTAGTTACATATTTTCTAAGGAACCGGTACTATTGCACTTTTTCAAATTCACTTCTGAATCTTTTATCTTGGATCTTTATATCGATGGTATGTTATCGATCCTATTAGTGATTTCATGCGTCTCAATTAAATTAACGTACGAATTCATTTATAATACTAGTCGAGTAACATACACTATTAATCTTTCCTTAATCTTCTAAATATATTAAAAGGAAAAGGTGACTGACTGACTGATCTATCAACACAGCTCAAATCACTGGACGGATCCGTCCTATATTGTATTGTATACAAAGTATATTTTATGGTCAAACGACAAAGAATTTGAAAAGACTTCCAAAAAGCCAAAAAAGTGGAGGTTATCAATTCGGACGATATCTTTTTTCCTATGTATGGCTTAAATAGAAACGATGAAACCGATGCGCGACGCTTGCCTTTTGATGGCACATGAGAGACACGATTGTTGAAGTCGGGCGAGCATCGCGTATCGATTTCATCGTTTCTTTTTAAGCCCCCCCGATTTCAACAAACGGGTACAAACTAAAATTATTTTTATACTTTGTAAGGGCGTAAGAGGTCGGTTTTTTGAAAAGAATTTTTAATTTTGATAAAATCCATGAAATAATTTGGTGTTAAAAGATTTCGTGTACAGATTTCGACACTCCAATCTTATACTGTCAAGGCTCGCTGAAAGGTTAAGTCAAGGTTGAAAGGTCTCGAAAATCTGAAAATAGGCAACCCTTTGGTAAAATCATTTCGTTAATTTAATCCTTATTATTTGAGGATTAGAGTCCATAATTTAAAGGATTAAGTATGTCGTGATTAGAGTACGTTTTCTGCACTAGATATCGTAAAAAAATAATACAAAAGTTGGTATTTTTATACAGGTTGTATAATAGGGTGACCATCTGACTAAGAAAGATCGGGATAGACCTGCAGGCTTTTGCGTATCTCAATAGATACGCAGTGGGTATACAATTTAGCTTTATACTACGCAGTGTACGACAGGCTTCCAACAAGTCACAACCGAACTTCTAATTTGTTATTAGATGCCAACCGAGACGATGTCTTAAGCGTTTAACTTCATTAATAAACTATAATTATAACGAAAAGATAAAAAAAAACCAGACATGCCATAAGAAACAATGGAAGGTATATAATGCTTATATGTTTAGAACTGCGGCCTATTCGAGATGTCGCGGCTTTGATCCCGGGTGACCTCTGACTTTCTGGAGTAACTTGCTTTTAAGTAATATGATGTACTTAAAAGTTGAAGAAAAACATTGTGAGGAAACCTGAAGGCCTCAGAGTTCTCCATAATTTTCTCAAACGTGCGAGGCACCGTACGAATCTGCACCGCTACGTGGACGAAATTCCACGATCTCGCACCAAGCGCTTTGCTTCCTTGTTCTTAGTTTACGCACCGCAAACATTTGGATTGCCCTTCCGGCTTCCGTTTTTCCAAGACTTTAAATCAAGAGTGAATAGGCATGTTCTAGGCAAGCACGCACGATCTTAGGCTGCATCTTTACTTACCATCAGGTGAGATCGCAGTCAAGCACTAGTCTATATATTAAAAAAAGACGTGTGGCACTC
Organism: Hipparchia semele; assembly: GCA_933228805.2. Lineage (NCBI taxonomy): Eukaryota > Metazoa > Arthropoda > Insecta > Lepidoptera > Nymphalidae > Hipparchia > Hipparchia semele. The sequence continues at coordinate 1,643,471 of OW121725.1, read as the reverse complement.
GGGGACTGCCGCGGTAAAGCTATTGCATAGCATTTTTTATCAACGCCATCTAGCGGTGAGAGGAGTCCCGTGTCAGGTTATTTTCGTTACGGAATTTCTGGATTCGGTCTCCACCTCAAGGCCCGCGATAGAAGCTATGCAATAGCTTAAAAAGCAATTTGCATTGGTCTAGCGTGGTGTGCTATGGTCTATAACCCATCTCATAAAGGAGACTTGCCCTCATTAGTGAGTTGTTGATAGATTACTGATGATAAGAAACAAATAAAATAATGAAACTATAAAATACTAAAACGCAGGCAGCTGATTGCATTCCTAACTTCCGTATGCAAACGTAGCAAATTAATAAAGTTCACTTATCGGTTATCGAAAGTTATTATCAACATGTACCTTTTTATGAACTAATGATAAACTGTGCCATTCTATTACATATTATAAATAAATAGTATATTATGACGTTTCTACTTATATCGCACTTTATTAGATACTAGCTGATTCTCGCGACTTCGTCCGCGTGGAAAAGGTTTAGAGTGACTTGCTACTATCCGCGAGAAGTTATGTCCTTTATCTCCGAAAATATTTACTTATTTTTTGGGTAACTTTAACCGTTTACGCAGCGCACGCAACGGAAGCCCTCAAATATGGATAATTTCCCCGTTTTTGCAACATTTTTCACTGATGCTTCGCTCCTAGTGGTCGCAGCGTGATGTTATATAGCCTAAAGCCTTCCTCGATAAATGGACTATCCAACACAAAAAGAATTTTTCAATTCGAACCCGTAATTCCTGAGATTAGCGCGTTCAAATAAACAAACTCTTCAGCTTTATAATATTAGTATAGATTGATATGATTTTGAGAATGAGAATTACACTAGAATTTTGTTCATGTTTAAATCAAATGTAATCATTCAGTTCATGTTTACACTTATTTACAGTTTTGAGGGTTCAAAAAAAAAAAAAACGGAACACTATTAGGCTTGCTTGGCTGTCTGTCTGTCTGTCCGTGTGTCGAGTATAGATTGCGTGCGACCCATGAAAAGAAGACCTCCGCGCCGTCCTAACCACAATGTCATCACTGCTTAAATGTAATGGTAGTTAATCCAATTAATCCAATTTCCAGAGCTGATCAAGCAGCCGGGCGTGCAAGAGGACGACACCTGCAGTCACTTCTCCAACGTCCTCAAGCAGCTGGTGCAGGAGAACATCCCAGGACTACCGCCCGGAGGGGGCCTGGCTGCCAAGTGAGGGACCATAATAATTATTATCCATTTTATTTTTTTTGTTCACTGACTATTCCATAGAGTTGTTAGAGGGAAAGTAAAAAGAGGTTTTACTTTCCTCTATAATTACACGAATGCATGAGGAAGGCAGTAGGGAAGAGTGGAGACGTAAAGTCAAGTGAGCCATAACTCCTCAAGTGATTACCACGACTACTCTGTCAAAACTGAAATGAATGTCGAGATTGAATTCAAATTCAAAATCCATTTATTTCATGTAGGCCAACTTGTAGCTCTTATGACACTTCATAAATCTACCACCGGTTCGGAATGCAGATTCTGCTGAGAAGAGCCGGTAAGAAATTCAGCAGTTACTCTTTTAAAAAAAAAAAATTTTTTTTTCTCTATCTAGATCTATAGAACATTATGATCCGACATAAATCTGTCTCGTGTTATCTCTGTCTTGAGACTGAGCAGAGGGAGAGTGACAGTGAGGGAGAGTGAACGGTTTACAGATTTCAGCCTAAGAACAAGAACTACCCTATTGCTTCTGTTTACAGACAAGCGCTGCTGGACAAGATCTACCGGGAGTTCTACCCCGACCACGTGGACAGCTCCGAGCAGTTCGACTGCAGCGACATCGCGGACACCGTCAACAACTAGACCCCGCACCTCGCACCCACCCGCGCCCACCCCGCGCCCACCCGCGCCCACCCGCGCCCACTCGCGCCCACCCCGCGCCCACCCGCGCCCGACGCGCTTACGAGTTGACGCTTAAAACGAGCCAAGTCTACCCGGTAAATTATTCCTACATACAGCTTGAAATTGACATGGTTGTTTTCCCGCGGCAGAACGACTTGCCTCCAGTAGTACTATCCAAATATAGGGTTTCAATTAAAAATAAAAATATTTTTCAACCGACTTCAAGAGGAGGAGGTTCTCAATCCGTCGGGATCTTTATGTAACCTCGAATAAAGGGGTCTTTTCTGAATCAGTCCCCCTGGATCAGTCCAGGGGGAGTTCAGAAAATTCTTCTTTTGTTTGAAAGCGTCCCATGGTCATCAGGTCAGGATCAGATAATTGAAACCTGGAGAGCTGGAGACATCGAGGGATCTCTTCAAATTTTATAGGCACACTTGATATTCTTTGTAATGGCGTTTGAAGTCAGATTTTAAAAGGAATTTTTATGTTTATATTATTGTTTTAAAATATGTACTTTATTAAAAAAGTTCATGAACTCGAAACCGTGAGAAACTATAGTACTTCAATAGACATAATGTAGGTACTATTGTATCGCACGCGCTGCTGAAGTAGCGAAGAACTTTTAACAAATGTTCAGAGCATAATAAGCTCTCGCGCGTAGTGATATTATGGCATAATTCGATTCGATTATATATATATTCGATTCGATCGATTATACTACTAAGACGAAATCATTTCGCTGTGGGAAAACAACCACAAAAATTTCAGCGTGTATAGTCTATTTTTCCTTAGCTGTCCTAAAAGATAAACAAATCGCAGAAAACCTGGCGAAATCACGTAACTGACGCCCTTTGCCGGACGCTTAAGACATTTCACGGCTTCATTGCCAATGGGTGGTAAGAACGTCCTGTGCGCTGTGCTTAGGGCGTCGTTTACGCTTTTCTGCAAGTAAAAACTTATTTACCGTCTAAGACAGCTAAAAAAAAAATAGATTGTAGATCCACTTATTGCAGTGTGACCGGCGTCTCTCAAATTGTTTTAAACTTTACTTGACAAGGGCCAGTTGCACTTTCTGCGGTTAGGTCGGTTAACCGCTGGCCCTTATTAAATGATTGATTATAATTAGTAATTAGCCTTGATTTGATGATGATTATACTGGCGGCGTTAAATCGTTATGCTGGTCGTAATTAGAAAAATGAAATAAAAGATTTCTATTTACTCTTTTCAAAGTTTGGATAAAATGATTTCGTTGATAATATTATAAATAAAAAAGTTTTTAAATGTTAATCGGTTCTATATTAAGCCAGTGTTGAATGAAGTAAGATTTTTTTTAAACAAATCAAAAGTACTTATTGACTAGAACATTTAAAAGTTTTGTTGAGATGGTAATACAGTAAGCAACATGCTTCTTATTACTAATTTCGTATAAGTCCCTATGGTTAACTGAAGCAGAAGTTGGGAAACGCTATAGGACATATCTAAATTCTTTATAAATATAATCCATATATTCTATACAGTAATTTGCAAAAACAAAAGTATAATTGACCCTTTATGTTTATTTTCCCGTATCAAGTATTTCGAGATATTTTAAAAATTTCGTACCGCTAAATCTCATATGGACCAATCAATGTGAAGTTTTATATAAAAAAAATTAATAAACCGCAACAAGCTAAGAAAGCAGTACAATGGTCGGTTCATATTAATCTAGTAGTATTCCAGTTCAGTTTAATGCGACTGAAATTGTCTAAAGTTTAGCCGATAAATGAACTAGTGTATTATAGAACCTTTGCTGAGTTCATGGAATTTTCAACTCAGTTAGCTATTAATTTATATCAAAATCCAAACCAAAGTCTATGTGCTATTAAATAATAATAACTGTTGAAAATGTTTTGCTAGTTACATACGTGATGGATTGATGATTGATATTTTTGAATTCTATTAAATATAACTGAAATAATGAAATCACCTTCAATCCACACTATAGGACTAAGGCTGAAATCTGTTGAGCGTGCGTTGACTTGCCTCTAAATGTCTTGACATAAATCTGTCTTGAGTCAGCAAAGTGATAGTAAGATCTATTATATCTGAATTTAAGATTTTCTTTACTTGCACGCCGTTATTATGAATTGGCCATACTTGTCGGGCGAGTTGGTGAGACTCTTAGATGGTTTTGGCATGTAGCTGCCATCAAATTCAGACACGTTTACTTGATTCATTGACTGGAGTTATGTGAACCGGCCATAAGTAAAATGGAATAAATCTTGTGTAGTCCAAACTATATATCAAATACAGGCTTTAATTTATCGATGCTTTTTTACCATCACACTGTACAATATGAATTTATGAATTGTTGTATGGAACACGAACATTGAAGAAACTTTTAAGCCTCAACATCGTAAGCAAGGTTGAGTTTTTTAAAAAGCAGAAGTATAAATAACTAAACAATATTTACTCGTGCAAAAATAGCTTGTGTCACTTGAACAATAAAGTACAAATTCGGATGCGCCACAGTAAATATTGGTTAGTAAAGTTGTTAGATAAAGGTGCATTCGGATTGCTCTAGATTATTTGACAACTTGTTTTTGTACATAAAATAAACGCGTCTCGAAACGAGTGCGATGCGAAAACACCTTTATCCTGCTCGGTTCTCCTGTCTATGTTTCTAGATTTTAATCGCTTTGTAAAAATTCCTGCTTCTATCACCATAGCTTGTCTGTAGACAGATAAGTGTCTCTATGGTAGGTTTATCGAAAGGTGTTCGCACACCTTGAGACGACCCGCAGGAGCAGCAAGCGCATTTTCAAATGCTGAAAGCGTTTGTGGCATCATCCCGATTCCCGGTATTAAGCTTTATTGGGCGTATTAAAGAAATACTATATACATCAGTAGAGTTGAGCGTTATATTTGCGGCGCAATCGAGCTACTAGCGTCAAATGAATTTCATAGACTAAAAAATGCGCCTCTGTTGGTAGATACTTGCTCCTCCGGCCGGTTTTTTACTCGTGTGGGATCACCTTAATAAGGCCAGACATAAATCTGGCGTAATTCCGCAAGTAAAAAAATGCGTGCAGGATTCCGCTTCTGTAGTAATTTCAAATGTTATTGGAGAGCGCAAAGTATGCGCAGATTAAACGCCCATGAAAATTTTCGTGCGTGCACTTTTCCGCTAACGGAATTCCGCCAGATTTGTCGCCGACCTGATACGGTGAAAACATAGGCGGGGAATCACTAAGGCAGAAATTTAATGTTTAAAAAATACTCTATCCTCTGCTGTGGAGCGTGTCATAGACAAAAATTTATTTTCTTTCTTCTTAAAGCTAAGGTCATGTGTCTTTGTTTCGTACATTGTCCACAGAGGTTATATGTATAACGAAAGATTCTACGTTTGATTTATTTTTACGTCACTTTACGGCACAAATTTCTGTTTTTCCCGGATTATTGTACCTAGAAAAAATTTGATAGTTTGTAATTAATAAATAGCTGGGGAGAAAGCGGTAAATTTTGAGGGAGTGCTTGAATGTTTGTAGTGTGGTTCTTCTGCGTTACTTGATTATGGTAACTTAGACCTGTTAGCTTGCCTGTGATGGATTCCGTTTTATGAATTGTAGGTAAACCTATTCGTCTGCCATTTCGCATGATTTCAATATCATGGTCACATTGGTCATGGTTTCGGAAACCTCGATTTAATATCAGTATCACTGCGCTGGCTATGAGTTGCCCTGATATAGATGTGTTTATTACAAAAGAAGTGATATTTACTAGTTCACTAGCTATATTAAAATCGCACAGACTTTTATTCACTAATTAATTTGAGTTCAGTAATTATTTCACTGGACACAGTCAGTGATATTAGCAACATCAGATGTACGCAGCCTCTTGCGTTTTGATTGATCGATTCTCTGGAAATGATTGCTGCCACAAATGGTGAACATTAGAGCTTTTATTGGTTATATGGGCTACGCCAGAAATTTCGCTTGGTCGACCCTTCATTCAATATCGCGTACTCGACCTACGTAGACTGATCGCGATGTTAAAGACTGGCTTGGCTCACTTAGTTTCTAACATCGCGCTGTACAATCAAATAACTCTAATATTCCGTGAATTACCAACAGTTGCACGATGCTGTATCCTTGCACTACCTCTATCTACCTCTGCCCATCCTGTTATTGTAACTCACTACTTCTGTCAAGCACCCCCTCAAAAATTCTTGCGTTCTCTCGGCCTATAATAATAATAATAATAATAATATTGTATAGCAATGCAAAGGGTTTATTTCTTTCACAGTACATTTACATTTTAGATTAGTTCCCTTCCCCTTGCTCTGTTCGTTTGGACTTGTTCATACATGTCATGATATTAGATGTGTAAAATAGATTCGAGTTAAATATTAATAATGAATAATAAAACAAAAATGTTTAAAAACTTATTTCCGAAACTCTTTATTTTGTGTTGTCGATTTCTTACTGTCCGTCTGTAGATTTTTGCAAGAACAAAACTATTTGAGCTAATTTTAGCCTCTTTGTAATATGTAGCTGTACATACTTCGAAAGGTTAAGTTTTTTTTTCAAATAACACGAAAATAATGTATTCTGACAACTTTTAGAATCGTTTCTTTTGTTTATTTTCAAAAAAATATGGGCTTCTTTTTATTGATCTTTAATATGTATCTAATACATTGAAATGGCTAAAACTGAGCACAGTTTCTGTTATGCGACAGTCTACAGACAATCTAGGCTATCTCAGTTAGGCCAGTCGTTCTTTTAGTGTTTGAATAAATTTTTATTAGTTGTAATTTTTCTTTCTATTTGATTAAGGGCTCTCATACAATTCTAATGCTTATTGCAAAGCAGATAAGGTACGCTAAATTGGTTGTCTTATCCATGTTTAAGAATTCCAAAATGGCATGTCGCTTCAGTCCGTAAACGTATCAGTTTCATTCAAATAAACTTTTACAAATTGCTTTGGAATCGTCAAGTGACTCTACGATTGGTTCACATTGCCAGCCATTTACCTTATGTATCTCATAATTGATAATATAAACTGCTATATTATTTGGTCTAAACGTAGGTATGTACTCAAGTTCCTACGGATACAACTAGTGGGTGTTAAAGACCTATATGTAGTGGGTACAACTGGTGTAGGTAGTTACTATGGCTGCCTGAAGCCGGTTAGCTGCACTTGCCTCTTCGGATCATCCTATTTTTTTTAGTGTGACACGATTCTTCAATTCAGAAATGTATAAGGGTCCTTAAAACACCACTTCCTGACCTCGGTAAATTTAAAACACATTACATATTTATAAGAATTAATTATAATTTACTATTGATGGAGAAATAAAATTAATGTTGATGGTCAATGTTGCCCGTTGAATTATTTAAGTCAAAGAACACTCGGCCCTACAAAAAACTCCCGAACGATCGTATGAAGTCCTGTTTGGCCACGTGCGCGTGGAATGCGGACTTTTCCTCAGAGTCGTCGATTTCATCCGGTTTCCGACGCCGAGTCTGCTTTTTCTTCCACGCCTTGTAGGTGGCGCTTGCTTTCTATAATGTTGTTTACAAGGATAAAAGTTTTAAAAACTGTAGTGTCCGCAGACTTACAATTCAAGTTGGACAACTAAATCGCAGAATACTATTAGGCATTAGTGACTTAGTTGGATAAGATATCTGCCCTCAAGCTAGAACGTCGAAACTTGTCCAAATACGATTTTTAATGCTACTCTCTCGGTATTCTTACTGCTGTAGTTTTTGATATAATATGAAAAACGACGTTTATTGGTTATCAAATGGCGTCATTTCTTTATAAATTCCCGATTTTTGGAGCATAGCTCGAAATATTAGTAGTTAACAACACTTTAGGACGGCAGATGTGCGGGCTACTCTGTGATTTAGTTGTTCAACCTGAAATTGTAAGTTTGCGGGTACTCTAACCCGACTACGGAAATTTTGCTAGAGGCCTATGTCCAGCTGTGGACGTTAGTAGGTATATCGATTGAGACAAATTACTGTACTTTCGAACAGCGGGACGCGAAGGTGTCCAACCAAACAAGCGAACCAATTCTAATATCTTAGGCCCATATTACACTATACTATATAGGATCCTATTTCGATTACCTATCATTCTAGGAAATATATATGGTGATCTATATAGAATATAGTCTATGGTACGAAATAAGATCCTATAAAAAATATAGTGTAATAATATGGGCCTTAGGCATTAAGGAATTACTTCCAAACGCTCCTGGTATATATTGCTGCGATACGTATCAGCCTCTCGCTTCTTGAGTTCGCTTTCCGCATCCGTGCGTTTGTACCTGCAAAACGAGAAATTCATCATCGATGTTAAGTTTGACTTAAGTCTTGGTAGAAGGTTGTTTAATAGTAGGTACTTAGATTAATAGAAATCCGCGTTATTAATTTCTTTATCAAGCGATGTACCACAGCCTTGAGGTCTTGGTCTTCAAACGCTTTATTTCTCGTGGGGTCTCTTGCGCCGCCTGTATCCAATGACCCTTCTAATGTCTTCGGTCTACTCAGTAGGGGGTCTACCAACACTGCGTTTTCTGGTTCGGTCGCCATTATTACTTTAGTGTATGTATTAGTATCAATATATTCTGTCACGATTATTGCATGCTTTATTGGAAGGAAAGCTTATGTTATTTATTTATTGAAGGTCTTAAATGAGTTATATTTCAGAAAATTGGAAAATTATCAAACCCGGGACCTTGGAATCTTAAATATACCTAAGAAGACTGCGCTCACTAGTGTTGTGGGGAAGTCGTCAACACTTACTTGTGCTGAAGTAGTTTATGAGCGAGGGTGTGTATGGGGTTCTTCGGGCGGCTTTCAGCTACATCGTACAACACATCCGGTAATATGTGGCCGAATGTGTCCCACAGGTACTTCACTACATCGGGGTCTAATTTACCTGCAATTGCATTTACATGAAATATTATAAATGTGATGGCTGCCACGAGAAAATTTGGTCTACACGTTTACTCGTAATCTCTATGTGAATCTCTACAGAGATTCACGAGTAAAGTGTTTACAAAATTTTCCATTAAATTAAAATATTTGAAAACCTTTCAGACAAGCTTATTTCAGTTTAGAAATATCAAACCTTGTTATTTTAAGTGCCAGTCTTTAGCATAGCAAGGTTTTGGAATGTAGGGTAGTTACACAATGAGTGTAGACTTACTTACCTATTACATATCCTTAGAAAAGATATTGCCGTTTGGTTACCTTGAATATTCACAGGTTCGATGGGGGGCAATTTGATCATATCAGTAGGGTCTTTGACCGTCATTCGGCACTCTTTATTGTTCTCCGAATGTCCGCAGTCTTTGGTATGCTTAACGAATATATCATTTTCGATTTTGTAGGAACTGGAACACGGTGCCACCTGGTACAGCTTCTCTTGCGTTTCTTTGTCAATGTAGAACCGGCCCATGGCATCGTACAAATGTTTGTCTTTGTCGGGCACCTGAAATTGTGTGTCACGCCAACATGTAGGTACGGCAAAAGTTATAAAGATTTAAGATAAAACACCTAGATTTAAATTAATGGCAAAAACGTCACTAGAAGTTTTGAATGAAAATACGCCTTGATAAGCTGTAACTTTTCATTGAGTTAAAATCTGTTAAAATAGAATCTTGAATTTTCTCATCATTATGAGACTTCAATTATAGTCTTCCTTCGTATTCCGTATTTTCAACTTAGTACCTCAAGCCGTTTCTGAGAAAAAGAGTTGACACACGGACAGACAGACGGACAACGGAGCGATCCTATTCCGTTTTTTATTCGGAATTCTAAAAGCGTAATTCACGCTGACAAAAATATTGTAATGATTGTTGTTCTTCTCACATCAACAAACTTCCCCTGGCAGTTGACGTGGTATACGTAAAGTCCGTAGTTAAACACGTAGCACTGGTGGCCGTACTCATCCACGTAGTATCTACCGATGTTGTCCGAGTAAAAGACTCTGTCTGACCCTGGTAATAAGCAAGAGATAGGAGAAGATAACAGTAGTCCTACTTAGCTACCTAAGTGAATTTTGTGAAAGCAAAAAAATGCAAAACTGGCAGCTTCTGTTTTTGGAAGCCACTTTGGGTAATGACCCAAAATCGGGTTTAATCGAGCTTATCGAGCGAAATAAGAAGGTACGAAATAAGCAATCTGGCATCTTTACTTTCACCTAATACTTATTTAGGAAGTTTGTTATTTTCTTAATACTGAACCAATGTATCTACCTCGGACGCTGAAGAACGTGTGTAAAGCTCTTGCCGCGTTCAGTTTAAGTTCTTTAATTTCTTCCAATGTCTCTTTAAATCTTTCGCCCATGTTCTCCCAACATTTCCGTTTAGGTGCCGGGATGTCACTATCCCTAAAATGCAGGACGATATCAGTAAATCCTGATCATTAAGTAGTTACATCTTTGAAATCCAAACGGTCAATTGCCATTGGTTGCACTGTTGACAACAAACGAATTAGTTACCTGTAGATTGGCTAATAAATAAAGAAAAATGGATGCACAAAGTGGGCAAAAGCATGCCGGAAAGCGGACCCCACCTAGTGGGATAACGCTCAGTCGAAGAAGGAGGAGATTGGCTCTCATAGCTCTCAATAGTGTGTACATGTGCATGTAGATAGGTACTACATATTATTTGCGTAAAAATTCTTGATAAAGTTCGCGGGGAAAGGACGAAAAATATCGACAACTGCGTTTCATCCTACTTCATAGAATTGAAAAGCTTTTCCTGCTCCAACACACGGCTCTCTTCTTTTTGTAGTTTTTTTATGGTCTTGTCAATTTGCTCAAATTCGCATAATCGGTCCTCCCAGTAGTTGTACTCCTCTTGAAGACGGTGGGTCGGACTTTGCTTTGAATCTTCTATTTTGTCTTTTATGATTGCCACGCTGCGTTGAACCTGTTCAAAGTTAGCAGAGAATGCTTTTGTTTCGTTCTACTCCATTAACTGTATAGGTTATGTGGTCAGTTTTGCCGTAGCCAGTGATGATACTGACGGATAACCTATCGAAGTTTGGTGACCATATTATCTGGAGCATTGTCAGCGCCATAAGTTATGAATAATGGAATTGAGTGATGCAGAACTATAAAGCGTAGATAGAAAAAGAGAGTCGTGGCTTTAGGTCATACAGGAGGATGTTGATCAGGCATAGGAGCCGTACGGTGCAGGAAAGTGCATTATTTGAATAGATGCTGCATCTTCAATATTAGAGAAACACAAGAAAAAGAACCCGAAAAAAGATAAAAGGACTCACTGACTTACTCTTGCCAGCGATGTTCTCTTATAAGATTTGTTTTGACGAGAACTTCAATTAATTTAAATAAGTTACCTCAGCAAGTTCCACAGATGTGCGATTGTCTTGTCGGAAAATTTTCAGGTGCTCCTTATTTTTTTCATAAAGGCGAATGAGTAGATCAGACACGCATGAAACAGACTGTGCTTGGGTGGAACGCAGATTGTTGCGCAGGCGTTTGAAAATCTCTTCGATACTCACGCGAATTTGATCAGCCTGGAAAATGGCGTAATCTCCTGAATGTAGTCAGCATTCATGGGAAAATAACAAAAAGGGTTCCTTGATTTCCATTATAAATGTGAAAGAGTTTGTGTGTTGGTTTATCCTTCAATCATATCGCAAAGAAGCAACGGACCGACGTGATTTTACACATAAATATTATAGTCGAGGACGGAGAGTGACATACAGGATACTTTTTATCCCGGAAAATCAAAAAGTTCCCATAGGATTTTTAAAAACTGAATCCTGATAAAGTCCCGGACATCAGCTAGTATATTTTTAAATGACAAACCATACTTACAACCGTAGTCAATGCATGAGAGATGTAATTGTACGTGAAGACAAACACATCGTTTTTTCTCTTTAACGATGTAATAAAATGTTCATTTGCGAACATATCCACTTTTTCTTGTTTATCGAGCCTTTTCAGACTTTGGATAAATTCTTCAAAGCTTTTCATAAAGACTGTATACTTCTCTACTATTTCATTGTATGCTTGTTCTTCTAAAGGAGTGCTAGTAGGAAGGAATTCGCTTTCGAAATCGCTTTGTTTAACTTTATTCATTGACAAAGTTCTATGTGCCATTTCTGTTAGTTCATGTAATTTGATGCAATGTCTACACCTATCTGCTTCTTTAATTGCCTCGTCCATTATATCAGTCCAGTAGATATTGAAACTATTGACTATATTCTTGATTTCGCCATAGTAAGTGTGGTAAGTCCCTTCATCAAATGTTATTGAATTGAACTTACGGATGTATACTTTTAATTTGGGTATTAAATCTTCCTTGAGGAGATAAATGTAGGGCTCTTTTAAAGCAAACTGGCGCAGATTATAGATGAATTCCTTGTAAACATCCATTAGAAAATTGAAAAATAACTTATGAATATGTATTAATAATAATGATTTTTCAAATATGACAAATCAATGACAATTTTGGTCTATTTTTACCAAAAACATATTTTTGCCCAGCCGATCTAAATCAAATTATAAATTGAACGCAACCTAAAGTATGGCAATATGACAGCACGTCAGTATTTGACATCATTTGTCATGTCACTTTGACAAGTTTAATAACCTATTACGATTGTGTAAAATTACGAAAAATAATTCAAAAAATTCGGTTTTTACCTTAATTATGGATACGTAAAAATCTATAATGACTTCTCAATACAAGAAATTCACAAAGCTTCTTGTAAAGTGGCCTGTCGATGCTTCTAAAGGGGAAAGGTGAGGTTATATTATTTTCTTTCCTCCAGCAGATTATAGCTGAAGGTTTTGTATACACTCTTGGTGATAAACGTTTATTCGACATAAATTCATCTGGTAAGGTCGCGAATTGTACCTTCTACTTTTTAAATAGTGAAATATTTAGGTAGGTACTTAGATTAGGTTATGGTGTCATATTTCGTAAATTTCGTCCTTGTGAGGAATTAAAAGTGATATCATATTATCCTTTACCTACTGCAGAGACTATTGAAAAAAGTATAGGAGTAGTCATACTTAACAATGTACCTAATAAACATCTAATAAAATTAAAAAATAACAAATTTTCAGAGATCTTGGAAAATTCATCCGGGACAAAGTAAAAGCTGCCTTCGAGTCAACAGACAAAGTAAATTTGGACTCGGAACTTTGCAATCGTCAATACAACTCATTGACTAAACTAGCAGACAACCATTATAGAAATAAATATAAAAGATCTAGGCATAGTACTGCTACAGGCTTGAGTACAGAGGAGTGCCAACTCATACTATCAACTGAAGTATTAGACTATTTAAAAGAGGAGAACAAAGGATTCTTCAGAAAAATACTTAATAAGGACTAAAAATGTTACTGAAACATACAATAATTTTAAATCGGATACTTTTTATCCGAAAACTTCATACAAATTCATATAGAGATCATACACCAGTAATGTTAAATGAAGTTATAAAGCATTTGAAACCTACAAATGATGAATTGTATCTTGATATGACATTTGGAGCTGGTGGCCACTCAAGAAAAATACTCGAATCAGCAAACTGTCGCATACTAACCCTTGATAGAGATCCAATAGCATATGAAAAAGCTAAAAAACTGGCTGAAGAATACCCTAATAGAGTTACTCCATTGCTCGGTAAATTTAGTGAACTGCCATCACTTTTAAAAGGTATAGGTATTAACCAGTCTTCTATAGATGGGATTTTGTTTGACTTTGGGTGCTCTTCTATGCAATTAGATACCAAAGAACGTGGTTTTTCAGTAAGCAAGAATGGTTTTCTTGATATGAGAATGGATGCAGGGCGGGATCCTAAACAAATAACAGCCAGAGAAGTCTTAGCAACAGCTAATGAACATGAGCTTTATAAAATCTTCAAAATATATGGAGAGGAGAAAAAAGCAGCTAAAATTGCACAGACTATAATACAAGCTAGATACATGATTAAAAATATAGACACAACTCACGAATTAGTTGATATTGTTGACTCGTGCTGTCCAGACGAATTTAGATTGGATAAGTTACAGAGACCACAGTCAAATGCTACCAAAGTATTCCAAGCTTTACGTATTTTCGTTAATAATGAATTAAATGAATTAAACTATGGCATGGTACTAGCAAAGTATTATTTAAAGTTAAATGGGAGGCTTGTGACAGTATGTTTCCATTCATTAGAAGACACTATCGTTAAAAGGCATATAGCTGGCAATATAGTTAACGAAACAGCAAATCCAGTTCCGTTAAGATATCTGAGTCCAATGTTAGTACAGGATCAAGACACAATAAATCAGTTCTTAGATTCCCCATGGAAAGCTATTAATAAGCATGTTGAAGTTCCAACGGATGAGGAAGTAGACAGGAATCCCAGAAGTCGGAGTGCTAGGTTAAGGGCTGCAATTAAAATAAAATAATGTGAAACGTTGTTTATGTATAATATATTGACACATATACATTTATTAATGTAATGTAAATTGCTTTTAGACATAGGATTTAGAATATTGTAATTAAATAAAATAACATTAGCATTAAAATGCATAAAAAATTACTACCTACCAATTTTTTTTTCTTATTCTTTTAATCAAAAATACAAAAAAAAAATACATAGCTCGGAAAACCATGATGAACCATGACCTCGGAAGATCATGCTCTGACTCAAGGTAAGAGTTTAAACAAGACAAAATATATGCTCAGACAAATCCGTCTCTTTATCTCTGTCTTGAGTCTGAGTAGAGTGAGAGTAGTCTATAGATTTCAGTCTTAAGGAGCTCGTGTGGTGACCCCATGTTGTAAAACGCAACATTGCAAGACCCCAGAAAAGGTGTCCCATATCAACACTAGACCACCAAGCAACCACCAAGAGAATGTAATCACTCGTTAGACCACAAGCGGCACGAGTGACGAGACTGTGTTGTGGTGATCCTTTTGTTACAGACCTGATATAATATCGCACCTTGAAAACAAAAGTGGCGTTTTACAAAAATTGTAATTTTTCAGTATGACCATTTAAAGTTTTGACGCAGCATTTTTTTGTTCAATATCTAAGATATCAGTGTGACAATCTAATTTAAGTTGTGTACTGAAAACATGTCAGTAAGTTATGGAGTTAATTTAGAAAACATGGTTTTAAAAAAATGTTCCACATAGTGCCACTTTTGTTTTCAAGGTGCGATATTATGCTAGGCTTTAGTGAAAATAAAATAAAACTACGAGAGAAAACTAGTAGGTCTCTTTATTATTAATCTATTTAACATCGAAATTGGTAACTACCTCTAATTTACAGTTAGGTACATAAATTAAACTTATCTTAATTTTATAATTATTATTATCATCATCATCATTATTATCATCAAAATTGGAAGCTGATACGAGAAAAATTATATAAGTAAGTAGAATGTGAGTGGTAACATATTTAAATTATATGACTTACTTATTATATTACATACGCTGCGAATTTTTGGATCAGCGTAAGGCTTGGACTACACAAGCATTGAAATAAATACGAATGTGTAAATCTGTATAGTGTAACTTTTTCTTGAGTCTGGGCAGATTGTCTCACCTCTATGGAAAACTTACGAATAAATCAATTTTACAGCATGGCTAGCATGGGCGGGAGATATTTTATCCCCGGGGAAAGGATAAAATGTTGATCCCCTCGCTCAGTTTTATCCACCTGTCGAGCATGAGCTAAACGGTGGAAATAATAATATCTACAGTGGATATTCTTATAGGAATATACTTTTCCTTTCCCCTGTCGCCATGCTTTAGAGCTTTGCTTTTTTTTTTGAGAAACCCCATTTATAATAATTTCATTAAAAGTGCACTGTTAAAGACATTTTAAATTCTAAAAAAATGCATTACCTATTTTTATTATCTTTATTTGAAACGATGGTTAGGAAGGTGTCTTAATGTTCTAAATAATATACGTAATTTTATTTACAATAATTATGTATTTGCGTCATATAAATTTTGTTACATACTTAAACTATATCTAAGTAAATAAATACAATTGTAGTTTTATTTTTATCATAAAATTTCTTATGTATTTTCATTTGTGTTCTTAATTCTGATTATTTGAAAATAAATATAATAGGAATTTACTTTTTAATATTTTTTAGTATGAATTAAAGCGAAATAAATCAATTTTTAATTTTACGCACTGAATTTTTATTCTCCTAACCTAAGTCTTGTACCTAGTCTTGTTATTTTTGAATTATTTTCACGTAATATTATGCAAAAACATTAACGTTCATCGATGATGGGGATTAATTTGAATGGATATTTCAGTCTGATATGAATAAATATGAATGCTATTCACGCATAAAAATCCCACCGTGGAATGTGGCAATTGGTTTTAATATTGGAAAAACATAATACCACCGTATATAAGACCGGGTACATACAGTCGATTTTTAACTGAATTCCAAAAAAGGAGGAGGTTCTCAATTCGTCGGAATCTTTTTTTTTATGTATGTTTCCCGATTATTCCTGACTGAAGAAGCCTGAACCAATTTGGAATTTTTTTTTGTTTGAAAGGGCATATCTACTTCCCAGGTGGTTCCATGGCCATCAGGTCAGGATCTGATGGTGGGATCCTGGATATATCGAGGGAACTCTTCAAATTTTATAGGCACAATTGATATACTTTGTTGTGGCGTTTGAAGTGGGTTTTGTAAAAAGAATTTTGTAAGTTTATCTTGTTATTGATTATTTATTTTTATGTTTAGTTATATTAAACCCGGCCAAAAGGTACATTGTAGCAATAATGCATCGAAACATGGCAGTGTTTTTACAAAAGCTGAAAATGTAAAACTTGAGCTAACTTCCACTGTCTAATTTTGAACAATAACGGATTCGAATCGATTAAGGTTCGTTCAGCATGAATAGATATTCGATACTTGAATCATTAACCGATACGACTAATCACTTATGAATTTATTTATAATAAAATTTGGAATATAATAAGTCGACCAACAAAATTTATTTTTTGGCATCAAAACCTAGCTTCTAATTTAATAACTCAGCAACGGGAAAATGATGAAGCTTCTAATATACTAACTCGGCTTCTTCACAATGGCCACAAAATATTCCAAAGAAAGCATCAAATAAAGAGCCACTATTTTTATTATTGTCCACTGCCACTGCACGATTTGGTGCGAGTGAGATGGATACGACTGGCCATTTGCCCGACTTCGTTGGTGCGAGTGAGACGGATGCGACTGGCAATTTGCACGATCTCGTTGGTTATGGCTATTTGCACCAATCAGAGAGCGCCATTCAAAACATGCATTTGTTTTTTTTATTGTTCTGTTGTTAGTGTGTTAATATTGCAATTATTTTTGTATAATTTTTTCTTTAAACTAAAGTTAGGTTAGGTTAGGGTTATACATGAATATTCAGGTGCCCGGCCGAAGGCCGGGCACTTAGGTTCTGTTGGGATCGTAAACCTACCTAAAACTAAAAAAAAAAGTTGAAAAAAAATTTGATTTTTTTTTCCAAAAATGTTATAATGTTATGTGTAGGTATTTATCTTGAGTTAAATTTAAAAACAATCATTTTTTTAATTTCATTTTATCAAAAAAAAACGTTTTTTTATTTAGTTAGAAAAAATTTTTTATTTCATTTTTCTCACAAAAAAAAAAATTAAAAATGTGGTTGAAGATTTGGTGTATTATTTGATGCTAATATTTAAGTATTTTAGGAGTTCACGGTTTGAAGCTAAGTTATAAATATAGATGCTAAAATTATATTTTTAGAGGCTCACTAGTTGAAGCTGACTTAGTAATTTAGAAGCCAATAATGGTTAATACTATTAGCCAATAGAAGCTCGTTTAATTACATGCCATAAAATTTCATTACTAAGACTAATTTCATTGTTGACAACAATCTTGAATATTAAATATTTAAACTTTTATTTTTCATATTGGCACCAATATTTCATTTGTGTTTTACTTTGAATGAAGATATTTTCCGATAGTAATTAGTATCGAACTTTTCATAAAACAAAATTAATTTATTGGAGGTAACGCAATAAATTGCAGCAAGCAGTTAGTAACGTGATTTAAAGCTGAAATACCTCACGTTACTATTCATCGAGTTGGGCGCAATGAAGACTAGTTTCAATGAGTAAAAGCTACAAATGTGTTGCGTGATTATCCCCGAAAATGACAATAGAAGTCTATAAAGATTACTGTACATATCAATTATATATAATACACATAACATTATTGGAATTATTTATCTCTCCAAGGACTTATAGAGAAAAATTTCAGTAACAAATCAGATTCATTTGCACAACTTCAAGCAGCAATATCCTTGAGGCTTGAACTATTCGCTTTCATTGCTCAAAATGACATAATAACATGATTATTAAATCTCATCTACTAGGAAATGTTCACTTCTCAAGTTTACACAGGACACATATTAATTCGGAAACGAATCATCATCGCATCAATTCGAGCCGTTCAGTATGCTTTGTATATAATAGTGATTACAACGCACATTAATCGTAACGGTGCGTGGTCAACTTGCAATCCCTGTATTTACGTCGTCGTCTCCGAGTTTACGTCTCGCCGACCCCGCGCTTACGTCTCGCCAAGCCCACGCTTACGTCTCGCTAACCCGTTGCTTACGTCTCGCCGACCCGATGCTTACGTCTCGCCAAGCCCGCGCTTACGTCTCGCCGACCCGTTGCTTACGTCTCGCCAAGCCCGCGCTTACGTCTCGCCGACCCCGCGCTTACGTCTCGCCGACCCGTTGCTTACGTCTCGCCAAGCCCGCGCTTACGTCTCGCCGACCCCGCGCTTACGTCTCGCCGACCCGTTGCTTACGTCTCGCCAAGCCCGCGCTTACGTCTCGCCGACCCTGCGCTTACGTCTCGCCGACCCGTTGCTTAAGTCTCGCCAAGCCCGCGCTTACGTCTCACCAAGCCCGCGCTTACGTCTCGCCGACCCGTTGCTTACGTCTCGCCAAACCCGCGCTTACGTCTCGCCGACCCCACGTTTACGTCTCGTCGAACCCGCGTTTACGTCTCGCCGACCCGTTGCTTACGTCTCACCAAACCCGCGCTTACGTCTCGTCGAACCCGCGCTTACGTCTCACCGACCTCGCGGTTACGACTCGTTGGCACCCCGTTTACCCCTCCCGCAGCTGTTACAATCATGCGCCGCGGACGCCATCAACGAGTGGTCGCCGAGTGGAAAGCGCGGCGTAGAGTAGCCCTAGCCGAGGTGCGCGCCGGAGGAGGTAATCGTCACGTGCTTGCGTTTGGTTGACGCGGTGACAATAAGTTTCCGAGTTGATATGTGTGTTATAACTTTTAGTTTATCGGCGTGATATACTTGTATGCTACTGCTCCATCTGCTAAGCGCTAATACATTTGAGCGCAGCCGTTAACACAAACATTAACGCAGATGGAGCAGTAGCATATGGATAGAATGTGTTTTGGTTGGTTACGTTTGTTTCAAGTGACCGTCGTTCAGTCGTCGCAGTGGGCGTCGCGTTAGCTGCGCTGCACGGAGGACAGCACGTTGTGCTTGGCGCGGTCGGTGGCGGCGGCGGCGGCGTCGCGCATCTCCTTCAGCGTGTGCGCGACGGGCGCGAGCGGCGCGGGCGCCTGCCGCGGGAACATGCTGTGCAGCACGTGGTTGAAGCCGTTCACCTGCCGGACGTGGGCATACAACGTGTATTGAAACTCCGAAATAATACCGAAGGAGGTGAATGTGCTCATGAAACTGAACAACTTTCCCCAAGGAACATAGGTCGAAATATGAAAAAAAAAAAATTAGACCTCCCATACAAAATTGACGATCAGCTGATTGATTTACTATGGACTTGGGTTGGAGTTGAAACGAGCCATCTGGATCTGTCTCGTTTTAGCTCAGTCTTGGGTCTGAGCGGAGTGGGGGTGCGGTCTATAGATTTCAGCCTTAGTGTCACTCAAATTTTGTATCTTTTTATTTGTGTGAGCTGAATGAATATTTATTTATTTTATTTATCCTCATCTTTTTTTTTGTATATATGAACAGCGGGCAAACGAGCTGGCGGGTCACCTGATATAAAGCGAGTGAAATGTGCTAGTCACCATCTGATTGCAGTTCTTCCGGAACCTGTCCAGGCCGAACGCGCGGATGGCCCGCGAGAAGCCGAACACCTGCGAGTCGATCCACGCGGAGCGCCTCGCCACCGTCTGTCCGGGGCCCGACGGCCTGTACTCCACGCGCTCCACCACGCTCTGTACACAAAACAAGTGAAATTTGTTTTTTTTTTTTTTTTTTTTTTTTTTAATTTATTGCTCAAGATCTATGTACAACAATACATTTTGTAATTATTGTATATTTATTTATTTATTTATTTTAAAGTAATCAAACAGCGTTTCATTACATTAATATGCAATAAAAATATAGTTCTAAAATAAGGCCAAACAGATTACACAATTTATACAAAATTTATATGCCATCCTCCAGGAAACTTTGCGTCCTAATATCCTTTAAAAATAAATAAATAAATAAAAATTTATTTAAACTCAAACTCAAAATCATTTATTGCAAATTTGGGTTTACATTAGGTGTTACTGTTATACAAGTAAGTACATCCGAATGCCTTCAAAGGCATGCAATATCAATAATTTTTAATAATAATATGATGATGAGAATGATTGCTAAAGTGTCATTAGCGCAATCATCTCTTGGTTGACACTTTCTTGCTTTTGGCTAAAACATACTGTTGCAGCATGAATACCATAAATTCTTGATGCATCTTTCCCGTAATCAACCGACTGATCTTTTTCAGGTAATCTCGGATTACCAACTCAAATAATGGAATGAAGATTGCATCTGTGCTTGTTTTGGCGCACAAACTTGTGCCCTATAATATTTCCTGCGTAGTTGGCTAGCCTTAGCCAAAGTTCGACCAGGATAACGTAATATTACAGCCTGTTTGAAGATCTGCTTGCACATTGATAACGATTCAAGTATTGATGTTAATAAACTGTGGAATTCTATTAAGGCCTTGAACATTGATTGTATCAATAAAACGTTCTAAGAATGGAACTCTTAGAACTGAGTTCCATTCTTAGAACGTTTTATTTTAACTTTTCACTATTATTGTACATATCCTTACTAATACTATAATCGTGAAAGTGTGTTTATTTGTTGGTTTGTCCTTCAATCACGCGCAAACTGAGCCACAGATCAACGTGATTTTTTTTGCATGATGAATAGTTGAGTTGGAGAGTGACATAAGCTAAATTTTATCCCGGAAAAATTGTGTTTTCGCATCGGGAACTAACTCCACGCGGACAAAGTCGCGGGTTAAAGCTAGTAAAAAAATATTTACCATAACTTTCGTGTAGCCGAGATTTCTGGTGTATGTAATCAGCACTTTTTTCTCCGGATCGACGATGCTCTCTTCGATAATTTTCACCGATTTTGCACTGAAAAATCTGAAAAAAGAAAGAAACATCTAAATTCCAACAATATTTGTCTGTCCACGCGAGCGAAGCTTCGGGTATCAACTAGTTATGTACATAAAGAAAAACAAGTGATACACTATTTATGAATTAGTTTTTTTAGAGCAATATTATACTCTCATATTATATTTTGGTATGGAAAAAATCTTGATATTCAATGGATAGATGATTCACCTTGCTTAATATGGCATTGAGAGATAATTTTCATAGACACTGTAACGGGGTCACCTTCAAGGTTCATAGTTTAAGTCAACAAATAGTGAGTTAGCTTAATTAAAAAGCTGTTCTTTTGATATTACAAACAGACACTTCAATTTTATTTATTTGTATAGATTTTCAACTTAGTATCTCAAGCTGTTTCTGTGTTGCAAACAAAATGATCACTATGTTTCATTTCGACGGCCCAACCGAATAAAGGCGTAATCGAAAAAAGTCAATGTTACAGGAGAGCCAAAAAACCGCAAAAATTATATGTTTTATTGAAATTGAAATTATTTATTTGAAGTCTTTACACTTACAGGATGCGAAAACAGATTAATTATTGATTATTAGATTGTAATGTTGTACATTATGTCATTGTTGTTGTATGTATATAATAAATACAACATTAATCAGGTCTAAATAGCAAAGAAGATAGATAATTTTTACGGTTTTTTGGCTCTACTGTAAAACTAACTTTTTTCGGTTACACCTTTGTTCAATTGGGCCGAAAATCCACGCGGACTAAGTTATGTGCATTAGCAAGTAGGTACTTCTACAATTGTGCAGTTGATCAGAAATTATGATACCAATAACACTTATCATTGATATAAAAGTAAGCTATTTAAAGATAAGCTTCTCCTATCTAAAGAACTGTAGATTTAGTTGAGAAGTTTGTTTAAGGCTTGTTGTTTTGACAATACGGCAGCTAAAAATAGAAATGAACTTGTTGTAAACATGTGTGATATAGCTTCCTTATTTATTATTACATTTATGTACATACAAAAGTGTTAAATAGATTAATTTTGGAAGAGTAAGAATAGTGTTAGTTCTTACAAAAAGTCCTACCTTTCACCCCACTTGGGCACCCTGTTTGTCTTGGTCAGCAGTCTCTTTGTGTACAGACACCCATCCTTCACTTGGCGGCTGCAAGTGTCTTCTGAAAGGACATGAGAGCTGAAAAAAAAAACAAAGACTTAGCTTAAGCATAACAGTCATAAATCTTAATAAGTGGGGGAGCAACAATATCCTATAGCTATAGTTATACTTACAAGGAATACAAGGATAAAAGTAAAAACAGTTTTCTTGTTTTTGTCTTTTTCCCACATTATGTGGGGTCGGCACAACATGTCTTTTTCTTCCACTCGCTTTTATCATTTGTTAACGCGTTATCTACTCCTCTTACACGCATATCCTCTTTCACACAATCCATCTATCTTTTTTTAAGTCTTCCTCTACTCTTTTGCCCTCCTACATGCATATTTAACAATGTGATGAAAATTAGATGTAACATCATATTAATTTTGGTTGCTAAAATGTTGCCTATGTCATAATAAAGAATCAACTGACACCTCATTCGTCACTGACTCAGTAGTTTGTTCGTCAAAGTAGAACATTCGTTAATAGTCACATACATATTACATAGACTGCTAAAACGTAACCCTTCCTTTTGTTGTTACCATGGTTAGGTAAAAATATACTGCCCAATTATAATACATTGGGTGTTGCCTATGTAGGTCATAAATAGCAATACTAAAATAGCTAAAAGGATAAAACAAACAAAAAGTAGTAACTTAGATAATATATAGTTTTATTAGAGTAATCTCTAATAACGCTAATTGTAGTCAATTAAGACAAAGAAAGTAAGAAAAAATTATTGTATGTGTTATAAGAATTTTCTCATTAGTAATGGCTTTATAGCTTTGAATATTAATTTTGTTAGGAGTATGTATAACAATTTTGCAATGGGAGGGAGTTAAACCATCAGATGTCATTTCCCTCCTGAGTTATATTTAGGTAAATTTTCAAATTCAAGTTGATTATAACATACCTTAGGGGATTCGGATATCTTTTCCAGTACCCTAGAGCAACTTGATCCCAGCTGAAGTTGAAAATAGTGGTGTTTTCAAAATATCTTGCCATTTTGTTTTCCAATTTTTTTTCACTTTAAATGCTTGTGAACTAAGCTTAACACTGTGCCATACTTTGCTGTCACTATCACCTGTTACAAAGATATTTAAATAGTTTTTTAAATTACAAATAGAAAAAACTATAAATTAGATTATACTTACACTAATGTTTAAACGTTACATAAAAT
Organism: Hipparchia semele; assembly: GCA_933228805.2. Lineage (NCBI taxonomy): Eukaryota > Metazoa > Arthropoda > Insecta > Lepidoptera > Nymphalidae > Hipparchia > Hipparchia semele. Next base: position 1,619,773 of record OW121725.1, on the reverse strand, counting down.
TTAAACTGGGTCAATTGATTTCCAATTAGCGATAGTTCAAGTAACTTATAGGGATTCTTTACAAATATTTTGTGTACAAACACAAAGCAATCGTAGTAAGTGACTGCAGTCACGTAGTTTTAACCAGTCGAATTAGAATATATAACTAAGGTCGACCGCATTGTCAATAAAAACAATCTCATGTGGGCAAGTTGTATAACATCTTTTACAGGTTACTGTACTGAAAAGTCACTAACTCACTCCAGAACTCTAGAATTTAGATTAATAACACCTTTAAGGCCGGAAAATGTACATAATCACATAATCACCTTTGCCGCAGTTGAAAAAGATGCCGTTTTTTTTAGCAGACGAGGCTTCGCGAAGACTGCAATTCGCCACCGCCGCGACGCCTCAAAATACTTATTTTGAGTGTTGGATGATTGATTTCTCCAAAAAACACATGTTATCATTCATATTTCCAGGTGTTTTTGATAAAATTTGATAAATATTTTCACAGATAACTCCCGAACACAGAAATTTAATCTCTAGCGACAGCAAGTAGAGTTGTTCAAAAATGCTATAAATCAATAGCATGCTACTGACTATAAACTATAAGCATACTATAAAATACGCTATGCTATAGCAGACTGAATAGGAAGCCTGTGGGCGGCCGGCGCGCGCGTTGTCTTGCAACACGCTAAATCGCATAGCATGGATTGCATGCTGCTAAAATATATTGCGAGTTGCAATAAATCCATCCACTAAGCTTAGCGCGTACGCGATGACCACAGAACATAATACTCTCTAACGAGAGGCGATGACTGGCAACAGTGCCCGGCCGCCTCAGCACCGCTGCTACGCGAAGTGTGCTACACCGCTTACAGTGCACGATATTCATAGCACCACAGCGCCTACGTATGTAGCACGCGCTGTGTGCTATGGAGAGATAACATGCTGTAATATGACGCTAGGTGCTAGAGGTGGTTAATAAACCACCTCTAACAGCGAGGGAAGTGAAATACGAGAATGAAGAGAATTACAAGCAGATTTTTCGATAAGTCTGCAAATTCATAAATCGATTTCAATTTATTAAAATATAATGTCCGCGACGAATCAGTTCTTAAAATCATGCCGGTACACAGAGTTTCCGGGTTAAAATACTTTTTTTATGTCACTCTCCAGGTCTTTAACTATACCCATAAAAAAATTACCTCGTACCGTATCTCTGTTGCAGCGTGATTGAAGGATAAACCAACAAGCCAACAAACAAACACATTTTCGCATTTATATGAGTAAGGATTAGTAAGGATTAGTAAGGATGGAAGTACAAAGTACTTACAAACCCCACTCAATACTTATAGTAATACTTCTTATTACTGAAAATATCATTAGTTCACTAGTTTTATATCTGCATCTTGTGGTAGCTAATATTTATTTTTATTATGATCCAAATACCAATCAGAAAAAACAGATATAATAATAAAACTGAGGGACAATCTATTAACATAAAATCATAACTTTTTTATCTTTTATGATTTTTGAAAAATAAACAAGTCAAACAAGTTATTATAAGTTATACTGCTTCTATTTTTTTCTTTCGCATAGAACAAAAGTCCGATTAAAAAATTAACGATATAACGAATGGCATGCTAAAAACCATCGATGTTGTATCGATGCAAATATTAATGAACGATACATCCCTATTCAGCACTGACAGGACTGACAGACCACTGATTGACAATGATTGACAATTATGTTGACATTCTGTGGACTATTGAGATCTTGTCTATGGCTATTAGGTTTGCGCCACATCACATCCGATTACAATCCGGTCCGGTTCCAATCTACCAACAATGGAGTAAATTAAATTACCAAGTAATACAGATAAGTAACACCAAAGCTTCAAATAAGTATATTTTGAGATTATTAAAGTGAGATTCCAGCAGGGCGATCAGCTAACTTTTATCGCAATCATTAAAGGACAGCGTCAATGTCAAAACATGGTTTTGGCTCCACGTAACATTGAAACAGTCCGTAAAGGATCGTTGAGGACAAAAAAATATTTTGACATTGATGCAGTATCACATCGATAAAAGTTTTGTATGAATATTGCTGAAAATTGGTACCGCGTAAGACTTTTGAAGTAAGATGTCCGTTAAGGACTACGACAAATATAACGTCAAACTAGGCTTTCATTGATACACCTCGTTAGGTGTTCTTATCGGTGACATATGTGGTATCCAAAGTCGTTTTACTACTCATATTTTTGTAAAAATATTTAATAAGCTTTATTAAATAATTTATCAAATTAACAATGCAATTAGTATTATTATATGAAGTAAGAAAATGTTAAAATCATTGAAGAATCATTTTTAGATTTACCTTTTTACACTTTCGTGTGTTTGCCGTATAGGGAGGTAGGTATGTAGGTGTATGTATTACATAAGGTTTATGTACCTACTCAATAATAATATGCGCCTGGGTAAATTCTGTTTGTGATACATATTATATACGTTAATGTTCAATACATAATGCATAAGCATGTGGGAACATAGTACATATTATTTACTATTTTAGTTTTCATAACCTAACTTTTGTGTTTTTATGTGTAAGAAGTACCTACATAAATAAATACTGCCTATATCTATTATTTGCAGATATTAAATAACACAACACAGTAGAAAGAACCTGTAAAATAAAAGTGTAAATAAATAATAAATATTACTCTATGAACCTAGAAGAACCACAAATTAACATATTCTGCGGCACGGACACAGACTCATTCACTCTTTATTTCAACAGATAACGCAGTCAAATTTGGAAGACTACTATGGCCGTATAGATTGCTAGGTTACCATAGATATTCAAATTAGTCGGATTATAAGCTATGACCCACCACTAAAATGTCGATAGTCACGTGATTGCGACCATTGCTACAATCCTGAAAAAGCTTACGCGGTACCGGTCATATGGACTTTTTCGATATCGGTCCATAAGGATATTTTTTGATGTGAGATAAGAGACAATTGTTAGCTGATCGACCTGCAGAATGCACAATAACCCAAATAAAACAATTTTCGAATACTTGAGGTTGAAATATTGAGCCGTTTAGTCAAAGAACCGAGTTGCGGAACTGCATTCTAGGAATTCCACAACTGTTACTAGTTATTTAAAAAGCTTAACTAAACGATTGCGATCGTTAAGTCGCGTAAACCACCACAAAAATAGAATTTTACGTTGTGTCGCTGTGGTGAAAACTATAAGTAGTAGGTAAAGTAAACCTGTACTACATACCTACTACTACAGCTGATCTCAGCAGGGCGAGCATAGGCGGGAGAAATTTTATCCCCGGGAAAAGGATAAAGTTTTTATCCCCTCGCTTAGTTTTATTCACCCGTCGAGCATGGCCACAGCGGTGGAAATAACACTCAGTGGTCATACTTATAGAAATATACATCGCCTTCTCCTCTGTCGCCATGCTTTAGGATAGGGAAAAGATAATTTTATCCCCTGTCAGTGAATAAAATCGGGGGATAATTTTTTATCTCCTGCCCATGCTGTGTTTAGTTTGGTGCGAGTAAGTTGAGCAACAAAAGGATGAGAAAAATCACCCGACAATTCGGCCGGAATCTTTTTTTTATTCAATGACAAGACAGTCTTTGACTGCGATGTCACTTGATGGTAAGTGACGATGTAGTCTAAGATAGTAGCGGGTTAACTTTTAAAGAGTTATCGCAGTGTACTTCAACCCATACTCCTAATCAGTTTCTATACGCCATTGTGCCGGAACGCTAAATCGCTTGGTGTCTTTGACGGTAGGGTAGTAACTAGCCACGGCCAAAGCCTCCCACCAGACCAGACCAGAGGCAATTCCCAAATCGCCCCCGCCCGGAATCGAACCTGAGACCTCCCAATTATAAGACCACAGCCCTTATCATTGCGCCAGGGAGGTCGGCAAAAACCAGATAGTAACTTTCCAGCTGTGTGCTCTTCTTCAACGTGATATTGGCGAAATATTATTGCCTCGCGCACGTTTATAGCAGCCATTCGCATAAAAAGCGAAGTGAGAAAGATCACGACTTCTCACAGTTCTGTGGCAAAATGGTGCGGGAAAAACAAGGTTGTGAAATTCCTGAGCGCACTCCAAAGCATCTACCTACTACTTTTACCTGAACGCGTTTAGGACTTCCTTTCTTATTTTACTCGCAAAAAGAGATGATTACTTGCAACTAACAATAACAAAGCTGTATCGTAACAAAATAAACTGTATCCCCAGTAGGGCGAAGAATAAGAAAGTACATTCGATTTGTTCTCAGGGCCGAAAGCATAAACTTGAATTTATATTCGCGCGTTTATTACCCCTCCCGACAAAGGATTCCTACTGCACTTCGCTACGGAGGATTCGTTCACAAAAATCAACGTTTTCACGATGACTCGCTTCTACATACCATATTCGAGAAAATATGTGATAATTTTCCTTTGTTGGAACATCCATTGCTAGTTTAGTACTACTCAATGTGATTGGAAAGTTAGCAGGTGTATGGTTAGCAAGCATTGGATTGTGAAATAAGTAAGCGGTGGTTATGAAAGGTGTAACTGGTGAAAGGTAACGCTGAACGTTACAAAGTGCGAGCCTTTTGTCTGGATTAAGGTGCATTTTTATTAAGAGTTTTTTTTAATTTAAACGACTTTTATACTTTGCCTAACTTACCTATGCCTTGAGTTATGCATGTTTCGTTCGCTTGAGTTTTGCCCTATCCTGCTACTTCTATCACTTTTTCCTTTCCATACTATATTACTTTTAATTGTTTTTATTATGTTGATATGGGGACTGTCGATAGAAGTGAAAACACCTTACACGCATAGCTACTTTTTAAACCGTAAGACTTTCCCCTAATAATAATAATAATCGTTAAACGCTTCTAAAGAAGTTGTTACTTCAAATAATAATATTTAATATTCAATTTAGTGGAACAATAAAATACGATTAATTTTCCTTCTCCAATCCTCAATAATATTACATAATTATGCGAAAGTTTGTTTGTTTATTGGTCTGTTGGTTTGTCTTTCAATCACGCAGCAACAGAGTTACGACTCGACGTTTTTTTTTGCATGTGTGCATGGGAAAAAGACGTGTGGCATTCGGGGACTGCCGCGGTAAAGCTATTGCATAGCATTTTTTATCAACGCCATCTAGCGGTGAGAGGAGTCCTGTGTCAGGTTATTTTCGTTACGGAATTTCTGGATTCAGTCTCCACGCTCAAGGCCCGCGATAGAAGCTATGCAATAGCTTAAAAACTGGGGGTTTCCACGGGATTTTTGAAACCTAATTCCAGGCGGATGAAGTCGCGGGCAAAAGCCAGTTTTAGCAAAAGCAGTAACGTTGGCAAGCCTAAGTGGGCTGATCGCATCGTGTCGCAAGTAAAGAACGTCACCTTAAGCGCAGGGCGGATTGCGCGCGCATTCCGCCGCCATTGCTGCCTGCAGTCGTACCCAGCGCGCCCAGCTCGCGCCATGCGTCCAACAACCTGATCCAATTACATAATCCAACCCCCAGCTCACTAATTATAATATCCGTGTGTACAGTGACGAGTGTTTACCTGTGACCTACGTATTGTGATATTGCGGGCGCCAATGGACTCATAAAAGGTATCCACTACGGCAATATACACGTATAATCTGTATAAATGTATGTAGCATAGAGTACGCTACCCTTAACACGCTACTGGCTACACGTACTAGCGCTCCATTCTGTAATTTCAGAACGTTTTTTCATGTAGCTGCTGTTCCATTTTCAAATCCTTTCTTTATTAATTTTTCCTCTATGACTAAACCATAAATTTTCTCTTCCTTTTATAATTGCGGTAGGCAAAGGAATAAAGCCGGTATTTCATATTTATTTTAGGTTGAGTTTTGTAAATGTTTGGTATCGATTGTTTCCCACCGCGGATTTCTGTCTGCTTTAACGAGAAGTGTATTATTAATTTTGTAACCATTTTTACGAGGCTGTAAAAGGCACCTATGTATAGTATAGATTACCTAGTCGGCATTAGGGGATGTTATGGCCAATAAACTGTTACATGGTTTCCTCACTATATGAGTGTCATAAACCCCCGTGAAAAATAGCTGATTATAAAAAATAACTAGCTACTTATAACCTACCTCTATAAGCTGTTCTAACATTAAACGGTTTGTTATTATTTACCTTACTTAAATATTCACTGTATTTATAAGTTAATAGTAAAATTCTAGAGCAGTTTACTTTTAAATTAAACTTTACTTAACTACTTTATTTAACTTTTAAATAGTTTTAGTATAAAATGTACTGTTTGTAACACTAAACAAGAATAAATGTATTTTCTTTCTTTCTATTATTTTGTTGAAGTATAAGTAGGTACAAAAAGGAAATAGGATTTTATGAGTTATCGTAGTAATTGCCCTGCCGTTTTTACGACTAACTATAACTTTAATAACTTAAGTAAACTGACGACAAAATAAGAGTGAACAGGCATTCTCTAGACAATAATAACTTGTAAGACACAATCCAGAAATGGGGATTTACAACTCTAAACTAATCACGCCTTAAAAGATCTGATCTCTTAAAACGCTGAAACCCTACCTAAAGCCGTCTCCAACCGCCCCTATAACGGCCCCTGTCCTCACATCTAATCTATTTAACCGCAACACGTCAGACAAACCACCATCTGAACGTGAGGGTAACTATCAAAATATCAAAGTATTATTTAATCAACAATTAATTACACTCATCAAAATCTATAGGTAATATTTATTCGATTAGGGCGCGATTGCTATCACATTCCCTCAATCAAATACAACGACCTAGACCCGGGAGCATCCAATAGCCGTTTGAGTCTCTGGAAGAGACTGAATTAATAACGTCCAAAGCGCTGTATTTATACTAACGGCGCGGCACCAGACCGGCGCCTACATCGTCAACAAAGTCAAACTACCTACTACTAGTTTTATCTAGCTACCTTCAATACGTTAAAGTTGTATATCTTTACTATTTCAATATTTCGCTAACACATAATAACCGCGACAGTTCTAACCAACCGCTAATCTAACTCTCTACTGATTAGAGATGACGAGCGACAACTAACTTCAGACGACTGACTCGACACAGAATGACGAATGAATCAATACACGCTGTACGCTTCCCTTTTATGGACTGAACGAGTGGGGAGGGAACAATGATACCAATGCTACGAAACTACCGTCATGAAACGTTACAAGACTACCGTCACTAAATGGCGCTTTAAACAATAATCACTCTAATCCTACTTTCCTACAAATAATTATACTTAATATTAATCAGTTGGCCAGTGTTGCCGACAAACTCCTTGTCCGTAAATGATCTCATTAATAAGAAAACACCCAAATAACGACAAGATGGCAGAGTTTCTAATAATATCAAATGTCTTTAGTTTGTTTGAAAATATTAATAAGTTTCGTAAAAATTATAGTAATATCAATCTCTGATATGCGCTTTCAAAACATTGCGCATCTTACTCTAGAACGTCTCACTACGTAAAGTACGTATAGTTCTTGCAATTCACGAGGGCGCGTGAGCTTTACTTGTGGTTACGTCGTGTACATGCACATTGCGTAAGTGTGCGTGCCTGTCAGGAGCCTAGGTGGGAGCGATCACACTTATACAGATACGACACGCACACAACCATGAGCCACGCGCCTTCGTAAGTTGAAAGAACTATACCTATAGTGTTGATTGAAATAGCATTTTTTCAGGCACGGTCACGTGATATTCAAGAGGGCCATCTTAATAAATTCATGCAACAATAGGTACAAGATTATCGTGAACGTTAAAACGTATTACGGCAGTTATAGATAAACCTCGGAAGTTCTGGCACAACTCAAAACACACAGTAATTATTGTGATATTGTGCCCAAACTTAATTTCCCTAGGCGTCTTCATCGCGCTATCGTAAACACATTGAACTAAGCCATCCGCCTTGAGATGATCCAGCACAAAGTAGTTCATTAAAGCCACTAGCACACCTCGACATGTCCCTTCAACCGATTCCGGCCACGGTGGCCAAACTCCACAGAGGTAGCCATTTGCGCTGGAAATATTGTAGTGCACAAGTGTGTGCGCAAATACACTCACTATTCCCTCGTTCTGATAGTCCGGTGGGACGGAAATGTGCGCGGAGAAAGATAAGGCGCAGGATCGACGACTTTACGTGCTTTTCGAGGCACGGGTTTAACACACCGTCTACTTTCTAACTCCGGGCTTGTACTGAGAATTTCTTGACGGAAAAACCCAATACATTTTTTGGATCGACCCGGGCATGGAATCCTCTTTATCCGCAGTCGAACATGCTAAAACTTTCTCATTTAAGAGGAGACCTGTGTCCAGAAGTGGTTAAAATTAGAGCGATGTTTAAAAATAACCGGTCAAATGCGAGTCGAACTCGCATACGACGGGTTCTGTACCAAAGAACGAAAAAAAAAACACGTTTCTAGTAGGGGGCCCTTTAATTTTTAATTTATTTTTATTAGTTGTTGTTTTAGCGGCAACAGAAATACATATTCTCTGAAAATTTCAATTGTCTATCTATTACAGATCATGAGATATAGTCCGCTGACAGACAGACAGATGGACGGATAGATAGTGGAGGCTTAGTAATAGGGTCCCGTTGGCACTCTCTGGGTACGGAACTTTTAAAAAGCTGAAACTTGCTGAAGCTGAAGATTTGTTCGTTGTATTTTTGAAGCAGTGACAGCCCAGTGGTTAGGTCTGCGGTGTCCTAGGCGGGAGGTCGCTGGTTTGATCCCGGACACGCTTCTCTGACTTTCCTACCTAGTTATGTGCGTTTAAACAATTGAATATCACATGTTTCAACGGGTCAGTTTTCAGCCTTAATGGCGCAACGGTTCAAGGCGCCGACTGAAAACCGAACGGTCACTGATTCAGACTTGTAGGTTGCAGGGGAAAGGGGAAATCACGTTCAGCATGGGTAATATGAAAAAAAAAAATCACAAGAGTTAAAGAGCTTCAGGCTTCAGCGGTTTCGCTGCTACGGTTTCATGGCATAGATGTGCTAAGGGCCTCAGAAATTAATGCGGACCAAATTAAGTTATTCATTAACCATTTACTCTAACTCTAATATCAACTTCCAACAAAACTGTAGTTCCGAAGTTTGGGAAACCAGAAATACCACCTATTTTGAGAAGGTTTTGTGTCTAATTCTGTTGTACAGTATTTCTACTACACTTAAACTATTTTATTTTAAGCTATTGCATAGCTTCTATCGCGGGCCTTGAGCGTGGAGACCGAATCCAGAAATTCCGTAACGAAAATAACCTGACACGGCACTCCTCTCACCGCTAGATGGCGTTAATAAAAAATGCTATGCAATATAGCTTTACCGCGGCAGTCCCCGAGTGCCACACGTCTTTTTTATTTGGCTACGGCGAAGCCAAAAACAGGAAGGGTTATGATTTTGTCCTTACTATCCTCACTTTCTTACTAATATTATAAATGTGAAACTGTTTGTTTGTTGGTTTGTCCTTTAATCACGCAGCAACAGAGCAACGGATCGACGTGATTGTTTGCATGGGTATAGTTGAGGACTTGGAGTGTGACATAGGTTACTTTTTATCCCGGAAAATCAAAGAGTTTCTTCTTGATTTTTGAAAAATCCACGCAGACGAAGTCGCGAGCACCAGCTAGTTAGTCTATATATTTTAAAGTGCTAAAAGCATAACTCTTCCTTTTTCGTCGGGTAATAAAGCAGAAGTACCACGAAATATTGACAGTTTAGAATGCATTTGAAACCTCAGCGGCTTTTTGCTCCAGTTTCTTATACATGCAAGTCAGAATATATAAAACGAACTTACCTAATTATTCAGGATTTTTTTTAAATCTTTTAAGAAGTTTCAATGTAACGTCTCGAACTACTGACAGTTTGGAAAGCAATTTTCCCGGAAATCTCAGTTAGGTTAGTAGGTACAGTATAAAAGCATATAGATAAAAATAAACGGCCACGTGCAGTGTAATTTTGACTTGGGAAATATTGACCGTACTGTTAAGGGGTCTACGTCGTCAGTCTTTTTAAATAAAAAAAAACCACAAAAAATGTCCACTAATTTTATTGCACACGGATCGGAATTACAAAATCGCGGAGATTTGGCTGAGACTAACTGGCCGCATGGTTAGCAACAGGTTTTATAAAGATGCTAATGCTGATGCAGCGAATTAGTCCATATTACAGTAATAAAATATATAACAGTTCCCCCCTTTAAACGAAGCTTTAATTGAAAATAAAGCGTAGTAAAATAAAATAGAAAAAAGAATAAGTACAAAAATTAAAAAAATTAGAAATTAAACAAAAACATAATTTAGTTATTAGACAGATTTCTTTGTGAAGCGCTAAGGTTTTGTAGACATTATACTTAACAGGAGAAATAAGGGGAATCTGTATTATAAATATAATCTTATTATTATAAAAATAGGAAACTAACTTAGATATATCAATAATTGTATGTATATTTTCGATACTTAATGAAACAGGAAAATCTAAACGTTAATTGATTGAATTTCTGTGTTTAGAAAGTTCATCATAAAGTTTTACAGGACTTAGAACAGAAGGATGTAGAATATAACCTTTGAAAACAGGATATAGTTGATTACAGTGTCGAGAAAATTTGAGATTGTTAACAAAGAACTTTCAATTATATTGACTAAGTTATTAAATCTAGTTAAATACATTAATTTTTCCTTATCACTAGTAACCTGAGACAATATGTCACTTAACTTAATAATTTGGGATTTTAACTTTATCTAGTTTTGATTTAACCTAGAAATAGTAGAGTTAAAAGTATTAATAGACGACTTAACGATGTGAATATTATCTTTCATTGAATGAAGTATCTCAGATTCAGATCTCTGGAAAGAACTGATTGCAGCATCATATTTTCGAGCATCTTCAGCATCCAAAGTGCCAAAGAAAAACTTAAGGATTTCGCCACCAAATTCTAAGGATCTTTTGAATCTCGTAGGGTTTTCGCTTGAGATAATGTGAGATAGAGATTGAGCCTTGAGATAATTTGATTCTAGCAGAACTTTAATTGGACTAAAAACATCTTTGCAGCTAGAGTATTCTTCTGGTTGCAACTTCGCACAAACTAAAGAGGTTTTAACAATCAATCTGTCAATTTTGTCAAGCTGGGGTTCCAATGAGACTGTGTCGATATGCGTAATTACTCTCCAATAATCGTTGTAGAAATAGATATTAGTGATGGGATCAAAATATATTCCAGGACTATGCGTTATGGGTGTAATCGTTGACTCAGAGGAAACGTAGGAGAAAAATCTGAAAAGAATAATAAGTTTAAGTAACAGCGAGTTTAATTAAGTTAGTATGATATTTTATATGTTTTCTATTAATTAATAAAGTGACATTATGGTTGCCATTTATTTTAACAATTTTGTAAGGGCCTTTCCATATTGGAGATAAGGCTTTGCGAAGTCTATGATGGTGTTTTAAATATACCATATCACCAACTTTATATTCAATGTTAGGGTTAGAACTTGAATCATAGATTTGTTTTGAAGATTCTTTGCTTGACTTAATGTGTTCTAAAGCTTTTTCGCGGCTTACTTTCATTCTGTACTGAAGAGCACGGATATATTCGTGGTATGTAACATTATTGTCTGTGTCGTAGAGAGAATTAGGAAGGGTTGGTTTGTGTCCAAACAGAAGTTCAAACGGAGTAAATTGGGTAGTAGTGTGAGGAGTCGTGTTATACGCGAGAATAGCTGTTGCTAGGTAGCAATGCCAATCATTTTGATTTTCGTTAACAAAGGATTTTAGGTATTCTTTGAGAGTAGCATGGCTGCGTTCCAGTGCACCGTTAGTTTGGGGATGGTAAGGGCTAGAAAGTAAGGGTTTGATTTTGAAAATATTGGTTACTTGTTTAAATAATTCTGACGTAAATGTCATGGCTTGATCTGTGAGGATCATTTTAGGAACAGCGAATAAGGACATAAAATGAACCAAATTACGGGCTACTTCATCACTTGTTGAAGAAATCATAGGATAGGCACATGTGAATTTGGTAAGATCATCTTGCAAAGTTAAAATGAACTTGAACTTTTGGGAACCTGCTTCAGGTAAGACACCAACTATGTCCAAAGCTAAACGTTCAAAAGGCTTTGTGCTCGTGGATGTAATGACCATAGGAGCTTTATTGCAGGCTCGTAGAGGTTTGTTGACCTGGCATAGTTTGCAAGACTTTACGTAGCGTTCTATATCAGTTCTCATTCCTTTCCAGTAGTAGGAAGCTTTTATTCGACTAAACATCCTATTCACACCAGGATGTCCTGCTATAGGAGTGTCGTGATTCTCTTTGAGAATTGTAGGGACTTCAGCTGGGGTTGGAAATATTATTTGATTCTTATAAATATGTATTTTGATGTTAGTGTTATGAAATATGTAAGAGATCATATTATAAATTTTGGTATAGGATAATTTCGTAAAAGGTTCAGAAAAGTCGGAAATAGCTAATTCATCAATGTTAGAGTGATGTAATATAAGTTCATCACGAAGCGTGATCAAAGTGTCGTAAATAGAGCGAAAAGTTGTCTCGTCGTAATGATGAACTTTGGTAAAAAGGAAATAATATGTTTTATTATTATTTGTAACTGACCTTACTGTACATTGTTTACGTTCGGCCTCTAACAATGAAGCGGTGTCGGATATCCGAGATAATAATTCCTGACAATGCGGCATTGAGTCATCGAAATCTAGGGACACAGGGCATGCGATAATATTGCATTTGGAAAGGTGTAAAGCTTGTAGGTGTTCTTCAATTTTTGTGTTAGAATCTGGTAAAGAGTTAGAAAATTGTTTCTTAAAATATGCATCGTAGGAGACCTTATTAAGATTATCTATATTTATAGCATGGATTGGGATGCGAGACAGAGCGTCTGCATTTGAATTTAATTTTCCAGGTTTATAAACAATCTCGTAATCGTATTCCTCAAGTTTTAGGCGCCAACGGACTAGTTTAGAACCAGGATCTTTGACATTGAAAAGCCATACTAAGGGCCGGTGATCTGTTACGATCTTGAATTTAGTGCCGTAGAGATATGGTCGGAAGGTTTTAACGGCGAATAAGATAGAAATTAACTCCTTTTCTGTGGTTGAGTAATTACCTTCTTGTTTGTTTAAGGTTCGAGAAGCATAGGCTATCGGTTTGTCCTTGCCGATAGGGCCTTGAGATAATACCGCGCCTACAGCGTAGTTGCTGGCGTCTGTAGTAACGATAAATGGTTGAGAAAAATCGGGATATTGAAGAAGAGGAGCTGAGGTTAGCTTTTCCTTCAAGAGGATAAAAGCTTGATCTTGTTCTATAGACCAATGAAAAGTGACATCTTTCTTGAGTAAAGACGTTAGAGGTTTTGTGATTTTGGAAAAATTGTCAATAAATCGGCGGTAATAACCAACGAGACCCAGGAATGATTTTACTTCTTTAGGATTTTTAGGGGTTGGGAAGTCGCAGACTGCTTTAACTTTTTCTGGATTAGGAGAGACACCTTTATCGGTGATGATGTGACCTAGATACGTGACTTCTCGTCTAAGGAATTCGCACTTATCGGGTTGGAGTTTGAGGTTGAATTCTCTGAAACGGTCAAATACCATTTTCAGTTTTTCACAATGAGATTTGAGATCGGTGCTATAGATAATACAGTCATCTAAATAGACATAGCAATGTAGACCTTGAAGACCTGATAAGACTGTGTTCATTAGACGTTGAAAAGTGCTGGGAGCGTTCTTAAGTCCGAACGGCATCCTAGCGAACTCGTAGTGGCCTGATGAACCGTTTGTGTTGACTACAGTGAAACCAGTTTTGGGTGCATCTGAAGGATTCAGCGGAATTTGATGGAAACCGGAGACTAAGTCCAGTGTGCTAAAATATTTGGAATGACCTAATTGGTCTAGGATATCTGTGATCAAGGGAATAGGATATACTTCGGATACGGTGACGTCATTGAGACGGCGATAATCGATAACTATTCGCCATTTCTTTTTCCCAGATGCGTCCATTTTTTTGGGAACCACCCAAACGGGAGCATTCCATGGAGAGATAGATGGTTTTATAATTTTCTGTTGTAGCATTTTTTGGATTTGGGAATCAACTTCGTTTTTATGACATTCGGGAAAACGATAAGCTTTTACATTGATTGGAGGGTTATTACCCGTGTCAATGGAGTGTTGTATAGCGTTAGTATAAGTTAATGTATCTCCTTCGAGATGAAATATATCACAATATTCAGAACAGCACTCTAAGAGAGCTTTTCTCTCTTCATCGTTAAGATGTGAGTGTCTTATAAGATTTAGAACACGATCGAGTCGATTTGATGAAGAATTAGAAATATGGTTGATAATTTCGGGGGATTGAGACATTTCGTGTAATTCAGAAAAGTCTATAGGTGTTAAATGGACATTGAAGTCTTGGATTTCTATTTGAGATTCAGTGGTATTTAAAACAGATACATTGACTTTATAATTAGGCTTCAAACTTACTATACAGTTTGCTATATATACACCTTCAGATATAGAGTGATCTAATATGAGCGCGTCTTTTAAGTGACGTAACTCGGACTTGTCATTTGAGACAGTACATTCAACAATAGCTTCAGAGCGAGCCGGTATTATATATTTAGGGTTAGAGTAGTGAATTGGTAAAGTGTAATTTAAAATAGTAAGGGATTTAGTATTATAATCGATATTGGTATGGAAAAAATGTAGAAAATCGGTACCTAATATACCGTCTGATTCCAGATTCAGTGCGTCAGTTATGACGTGGAATTTAAAAGAAACGGTACGGTCATTTATAATAAGGTTAAGCATAACTGTTCCTAGTGTTTCGCTATAGGAATCTTTATCGTTTATGCCTTTTAGTTTTATGATTTCTTGAGACAGTTTGGGCTCTGCTGACAAGCACGAGCGCTTAATAATGCTGACACTTGCACCTGTGTCAACTAAGAAACAGAGAGGGTTTTTGCTATTTTCTATTTGTAAATATGCATGAGGTAGAGACACCGACTTTTTTAGGGTGCTTGTTTCAAAGATCGGGACGTCTTTAAGAGGCGATGAGCTTTTGCTTGCATTGCCTTGTGAGTCATTATGAATTACTTTAGACTTTTTAAGACTCAGTTGGTCCTTTAAAGGGAGCTGAGATTTAAAAGATTTAGTAGTATAAGAGCTAGTATGAGAATTAGAATAAGGTATTGTATCATTTGAACAAGCTTCTTTGAAATACTTTGTGTTTGATTTTGTAGGAATCAGTGAAGATTTAGGATAAGATTCAGAGATATTTTGGCAGTCATGTGAAGCTTGCCGGGATATAAAAGATTTAGTAAAAGATTCAGAGTGACTCGGGCAGTCATGTATCGATTGCCGAGATATAAAAGATTTGGGAGAATTGGTATAAAAAGATTTAGTAGTTCGAGTGCCATTTTGGATTGTTGATTTCGGCAGGCACGCATCCGAAATCAATTTTAGTTTTTTGATTCAGGCACGTTACTATTCGTGACTTCATTTAAAGATTGAGAGTATTCATACATGTTAACATTAGCATTATTACTATGAGAAGGACCCGATGAAGAGTGTGGATTTATGCGACGCTGATTATTATTATATTGGCGCTTACGACATTCTGAAATAAGATGTCCTCTGTGCTTACAATAGGCACAGGTTTTGACAAAGTTTGAGTCCTTTGACTGATTTTGATATGTTCCTGCAGGATATTGGGAGTTAACGGGAGCAATATGGAAGGATGATCTCTGAGTAAGATCACGCTTTCTCTTGTAGCACTCAGAGGAAGAATGATTGGTTTTTTTACATAGGGAACAAAATTTAGTAGGGTTTTTCGGTTGTGTAAATTTTACAAGTTTAAAAATCTTTTCCTCTTCGACAGCTAAGGAAATTGCTTCGTTAAGGGTAGAGGGATTTCTGCAGCGAACAATATTAGAAATATTAGGGTTAAGACCTAACTGGAATGTACTTAAAGCGAGCTCTTCCATTGCGGAGATTTTGCCTAAAAGAAGGTTACGATCTGTACATGAGTTTTGGATGTCAGCTTGAACTCGAGTTAGGCATGCTTCGAGTCTGACAGAGTACTGTGCTACGCTTTCAGATTGACCTTGTTTGCAATTTTGGAGATCAAGTAGTAAATGAGACGAGTGCTTTTTCTCACCGAAAGTACTTTTTAGATATAATTTTAATTCGTTCCAATTATTAAATATTTTGAGGCTGCAAGCTAATTGCGCTTTGCCCTCGAGTTGGGAGATTATAAATTTACATAAGATATTCTGTTGATCGGGAGCAGCTATACTAAGTGCATTTTCGCAATTCGTGAGGAAAGCAACAAGAGTCTCACGATTTCCGTCATATGGTCTTATGAATTTGGTGAGAACAGAGAGAGGCACTTTAGAATCTGAACTTTCTGATTTCATACTCATTTTTAAATAAAAACTAATACGTAAAAAAAACAAAGTAAATGCTGAAACTGAGATAATATGGGAAAAGTTAACAAAACAAAAAAATACACTTTGCACTTATATATAAAAAAAAAATATACAAAATTACTTACAGAATAATCGGGATAACGTTGAACATCTTAAATTAATTATTGTCACTATGTAATAAAATTGGAACACTTTTCTGATGACTAATGAACTGCACTGCACTAGTTATTGGTTAAATAAGGTCGATGTGATTGCGAAACGTGCTGAAAACTCTGAACGCGTTGGAATGCGTTTCGCAACTCACATACAGCTACGTCGACTATGTTTCCGTAATTTTTGTAATTTGTAATTGTTGGAGTAGGTAAGTATTTAAATGTACTTATTTGGTGTTTTTGAGTCCAGCCAAACAGGATATTGTAGCTCCTTCCTTGCGTGAGATGCGGGCTCAGTCCAGTGGGCTGAGACTTATCGTCGATCCCGTAGAACCGGTGCTGGGTGGTGGTTGTGATGCGGGCTCAGTCCAGCGGGCTGAGACTTATCGTCGATCACGACTGCGATGACCTCAGGATTCTTTGGATGCTAGAGGTACTCTTGCATGAACCTCCTTAGCATCCCACTTCTGACACCAGTTGTTAAGGGGTCTACGTCGTCAGTCTTTTTAAATAAAAAAAAACCACAAAAAATGTCCACTAATTTTATTGCACACGGATCGGAATTACAAAATCGCGGAGATTTGGCTGAGACTAACTGGCCGCATGGTTAGCAACAGGTTTTATAAAGATGCTAATGCTGATGCAGCGAATTAGTCCATATTACAGTAATAAAATATATAACAGTACGTAGTTACTCACCTTCAATATTTTAATATTTTTGAAAGACCTTTCCAACGATATTTACATCAAAATATCATCTTCCCTTTACGTTTAGTTCATTTTGGGTACCTCCCGTAATAATAGTTTTGTTCAAAATTTTATTGTACACCCTTTTTCGGCGTAATTAATATGCACAACCTTCCCAAATTACAGCTCTTTAGTACCAATTAGTCTCTGCGCTATGCTGCGGACAGACGGGGAGATGAGAAAGTATAAAGGTTCCTTGTAGTTTAACTACGGAACCCTAAAAATCAGTATGTAATTTCTCGACGAGATGTAAAGTTTGCAGCTAGTGGGGCAGATAAGCAAACCGCATACCTACTCGGGATATTGCATTTCAAATTGTAAATACTGCGATACATGCCCGATACGAGCCGTTATATTGGAAATTTCTCGGCCAAAGAACCTTTCAAAGAATGCCTGCATAATGCATTAGTTATATGGAATGTAAAACAAAATCTAATCTTTTTTACCCGACTAGAGAACATTCGATGTATCATGTTTCGATGATTTTTGATTTATCTTCTTCATTATTAACCGATTTATTGCCCGACAATGGTCGCTTGCATGGACTTCCACAGGGGTCATTCTTGCGCCGCTTGTATCCAGCTTCCTGCCATCCTAAGCTGGGATCCTATTACTAAGTCTTTGCTGTCCATCTGTCGGTTCGTCCATCCGTCTGTATCTTATGAACCGTAATAGGTACTACTTGATATTGTTTCAGTATACAACAAATAGGTAAGAAAATGAAATAAGATAAAAAAATAAAGGGGTCCCATGAAGAAAGAAAGATTGATTCCGAAAGATTTGTAGATTTACCACTACATTTTAAACAGTGTAAAAATACATTTATTAAGTAGAGGTTATTACACAGTTAATGAATTCCTTAACGACAAAGTTGCTTGGAAGCAATCTGCTTTGTCTCATGTGCCATGCTGTCCACAAGATTACCTATTGTAACATTGTTTTTGTTTTGAAAAGAGCAACTGCTGAGTTTCTTGCTGGCTCTTCTCAGCAGAATCAGCATTCCGAACCGGTGGTAGATCCTTGACCTGTCATAACAGCCACAAGTTGGCCTACATGAAATAAATAATTTTGAGTTTGAGTTTGAGTTGAAACGCGATCTTTTCTGCTTTTCTTGCTCGACCTTAATAAATAATCGCTGGCAATGGTACGGAACCCTTCGTGTGCCAGTCCACACAGCACTTGGCTGGTTTAATTTTGCGAGTATACTCTCTACACGTATTTAAAATTGTGGTTACTTGTATCCAATCTTCCAGTTAGCTATTTTCTAAATAAAAGAGCGTAGCAATTCAATGCATTCGGAATAGCATTCCAGAAGCTCGGAATGCAGAATCTTAGCTATTTTGGATTGCGCCGCGCCGCCGGGGGGAAATCGCGCGGTTTCTATTGTATTTGAAGCAGTTAAAGTATTTTGCCCCTTAATGAAATGCTTAACTGTGGCGTAGGTTTAAAATTAACGTTACTCTTCTCTTAGTTAAACTTGATGATTACAGTAATGCACGCACGCACGCCGCAACGACTGAACCGATTTGGCTGTTTGGCATAGAGATAGACTAGTGGTTCGCCCCGAACTGAGACCTCGCGGTATCCCATAATTCCGAAAAGATAGTTTTAATTATATATTGTAAATAATTAACTTTTAACATTAGACGCAATTAAAAATAAGAATAGTTGACGCAATATATACTATACTATATATTAAAAAAAACGTAAGATAGGAAAGATTTTGGACTTTTATGGACAGCAGACTATATTTTCGATAGAAAATTTTTAAATTCCGCTGACAGAGGTTGTGTAAGACACCTTTTTCTGGATCATTAATTTTTGTATTATCCCTACTTAGGTATAACAACACAGTCTAGCCGCTTTTGGAGCGTGGGAAATTACTAGAACTAAAACACGTTTCGTCGCCGTATAATAGACTCTATATGTCATGATATTATATTGGTAGTTTCTAGGTCTTTCGATCTAGAAATTATCATGTTATTTAGCCAAGTCTAACTTATTTTCTATATCTTACCGATAGACACACACGCTCGCAATTTATAATGAAACCTTGGTGGGTATTGACAGTGACTTCCAATGCGACCCACTATTAGTTAGTTTTCAAATTCAAATTCAAAATTAATTTATTTCATGTAGGCTACCTTGTAGCTCTTATGACACGTCATAAATCTACCACCGGTTCGGAATGCAGATTCTGCTGAGAAGAGCCGGTAAGAAACTCAGCAGTTGCTCTTTTCAAAAAAAAATTTTTTTTTTACAAAGCTATTAATTTAATTTTTTTTTTACCTGACTAATCCAAAGAAAGGAAGGGTTACGGTTTTAGCAGTCTATGTATGTATTTTCGTGTGTTCCTACATACCGCCTAAACTATTGACCCGATTTTGACGAATGAGGTCCCAATCAACTCCTTATATAGTGGCGTTTGAAGTCGGTTTTGTAAAAATAATTTTTACTTTTAAATTATATACGAACAAGATTAGTACGACAGAAGTTACCCGCAAGTTTTCCGAAGTCAGATTACAGTTTTAAACTTTTTCCTTATTGCCTACTAAGTAACTACAGCTGCATGGGTACGAGTTAATACGATTTTCTCTCAATTTCTTTCTATCTCTGATCAAAGGCTATAATTGAACGAGCGAAGCGAGTTCTCTGAGTCAACTAGGGCGCTTGCCTACTAGACAGAGAAGTGTGTACGTCCAAATGTCTGTCAGAGCCCTATAACTTCTGAATTACTGAATATTAGAACGTGAAACTTGGTTGAAAATTCAGTTATATCCTGTACTTGAACAACAAATACTAAAATTAGATAAATGTTATAAAGAAACGAAATTATTTAATTTTAATGCGCCATCTATTAGCATTATTGTGAAGCTAATAGCTTCATTATAATGCTAATAGATGGCGCTGTGTCAGTAAAACAGTTTTATGTCAACTATTATTTTTTTTATAGCGTCTAATGTTAAAAGTTAATTATTACAATATATAATTAAAAATTTGGGAATTATGGGATATCGCGAGGTCTCAGTTCGGGGCGAACCACTAGTTAAATATGTATGCAGGTATAAGTAATTGGAGAATCAATGGCCTGAAAATAACTCGGAGTACAAGCTCCCGGCAGTGTGGAGTGAATATTGAATGCTACGTCTTTGTTGCTTCCTGAGAAAATCGATATACCTCTTGTAAGTATAAGGGCCCGTCTTGTATAGCCCTAATGCAATTTGTAGTGTTTGAATAATAAATGCCGGTGATATACTGACAGACAGTTACAGCAGATGGAATGACGTGTCGAAAATGTAAGAGGCCCTTAGGTATAATTACTGTCAAACTAGCGGTTGAATATTGAAATATTGAGCGCTCTGAACGTTATTGAATTGAATTGAATATTTTTTTTTTCAAATAAACTTTTGCCAAGTGCTATCGAATCGTCAGCTGAATCTACCACTGGTTCGGAATGCCGTTAGTGACGTGGCTAGGTAATCACGATTTTTGTTATTCTTGACAAGACAAGATTTCAGTTTTTTTTATTCTTGACAAGATCTCACCTGATAGGAAGTGATGATGTTGTCTGAGATGGAAACCTGTCATACCCCTTGTATGACAGGTTTTTAATAAAACCCATGCCTCAAATTGGTTTGAGAGTAGGGTGGTAACTAGGGTTGCCAGACGTCCCGTATTTCCCGGGACATCCCGTATTTTAGGCATAGTTTAAAATGTCCCGGCGGGACTCACTCTGTCCCGTATTTGAACCGTACTTCGTTTTTCATTATGATATCGATTCAAGTATTCACACACGCAACGTTCGTAAAAAAACGAGTTGATTACCGTTTTTAATTACGATTATAATTGTATTGATTTTTACAGATATGTTAAAACGAATAAAAATATATTATAACTGACTTGATCCTCGAAAAAATATCAAAAAAAAATGACACTAAATAATTTTGTTTCTTAAATTCTTAATTCTTAAAACTGAAATCCGGTATTTTTTACCTATTTAACCATTTGTCCCTTATAGGCTGAAAAAAAATCTGGCAACCCTAGTGGTAACCAACCACGGCTTATCCTCCAACTATTCAGAAAAATAATATACCTAGACTGACTGTGATTACACCAGAAGCTAAAATATAGAGATGCAGCTAAAATATAGAGACGAAGGTTCGCAAGTTATAGTTCGCAAGCTAGAAAAATGAAAACCGGAACGGCATTAAGAAACTTAGCAGTAGAAGCAGAGGAAAGCGCTTCCCGTCGAGCTAAGCGAATGAGCTTTTTTACGTTGGCGTGTGATAACCGATTAGGCGTAGGGGTTTAATGAACACTGGCATACTCCTACCAATTTAGCCCGCTAACTCGGCATCGAATAAAAAAACTCGCCGAGAAAAAATGATTGTAAACACAAATATGAAAAATACTCTTGCTGCTTTTCCAAATTCAAAATTAATTATTTCATGCAGGCCAACCTCTGGCTCTTATGCGACGTTAAGACTCTGCCATCGGTATGGAATGTAGATTCCACTGAGAAGAACCGGCAAGAAACTCGGCAGTTGCTCCGTTCAGTGACAATATCTATCTCCTTTTGAAATTGGTGGGGGAGTTAAAAATATCAATTTCCTAATAGATTTATAAATACATATCAAAAATTCCGAGGCCGGCGGGATTCGAACCCACGTCTCTCTGGGAATCGCGCCCAAAAAATTAGAAAATTAGAATTAGAAATTGTAACAAGCAATGTGGCATCCTAAGAGCTCCATTGTAATATGGTGTCTTGGAAAAAAGTAGATCGACAACTGTAATGTGTCGCTACTAGATGTCGCTAACAGTTGCTATAAAACTGATTGAAAAAGTAGATAATATCACTAATTTCGTGACTGACGTATGTTTCGGCCGTGGTGTAGCGGTTAACACACTCGGGCGCGATTCCCAGAGAGACGTGGGTTCGAATCCCGCCGGCCTCGGAATTTTTGATATGTATTTATAAATCTATTAGGTTATTTCCTTTAAGTGTAGGTTAACACTTCAATAAAAAATTAAAAAATATCAATTTCGAACTTCTTTGAGATAAACTAGTTTATTAAAATGAAAGATCCCTGGTTTTCGTTCAGCCGAACCGAAGTTCCTTTGTACTCTTTATTTATCTTTGTTATCTTAAGTTTAAAATCACTGAGTTAGCCAACACTCTGGACCCGAGAGTCGAGAGTCAAGGTAAAACGGTAAAACTTTCGACTTTCATTTGAATAATTGTATTCCTTAAGTTTTTATAAACTGTTTTTTTTTTTGTTACGGATGTTACAATAAAGTTATGCTAGTATCTTAGCGTTTTAGCTTACGCTTTTGTGTTGTTGTGATTTTAACCTTCGACAAAAAAAGAAGGGCGTTATAAGTTTGATATGTACGTCGTGTCTGTCTGTTTCCTCGTAGCTCCCTAGCCAATGAACCGATTTTGATGCAGTTTTTTTCTGCTTAGAAGCTAACGTGATCAAAATGGATCTTAGCTATTGAAAATATGCTCAGGCGTTTGAAGATCATCAGGTCATTTCTTACTTGGTTGTACTGTTACTTCGGACTATTTCCAAGTCATGGCAACCTTGAATTGATGCTGCAGCATCAAGTAGTCTACAAGGTACCCAACTACTCAGCAATTTACATGGAGTTATAGTATGTTTGGGCTCATTAGAATGGTTTCAACATCGATGGGTTTTTATGAGTTGGTGATATATAGATGATGATCACGGATTGAAGAGGGGGATCTGATGATGGTGCACAAAAACCGGGTAACAGGATGTCAGGTATACCGTACGTAGTCCGGCCATAGATCCACATGTCAGGGTTGATTCAAATTATCAATTTACACTTGTTACCGTTCGAAATATTGGAATTGGCTGTGCAATTTGCAATTTTTTTTTGGTTTATTCGCGAGAGAAAGATGTTCATTATAGCATTCTCGTGACCCAGATTCAGAACCGCTGGCCAATATCAACGCTTTCAACAGATACTACGCAAGAAACATTTTATTGCTGTAGTGTTTGCAAGCATTCGTACAAATTCTGGCCTCATGATTCGCACTTGAAAAGAAAGAAACGTCAATTTTATGAATTCTGCCACACATCACTAAGTAGGTTACTAAATCGGTTGTCCCGGCGCCTCCACCACTAGAGCATTAAAGACAAAGGCGTCAAGCAGAAGAAGCGCGGGAACAACTAAGTCATGTGTGGCACAACCCGGAAAAAAGGTCTCAACTCAGCAAAATGCTGTATGCTTTGTACATGCACAAGAGCATACAGCGCTGCCGTAGCTTTAAACTTAATGTGTATAAAAGTCTGATACCAGTCAGTCATCATGATTAAAATTTATGACTGCATGTGTGGTATTTTTAACTGTCTTCAAAAATGCACGAGGTTCTCAATTCGTCGGAATCTTTTTTTGGGGCTTGTAAAAAGCTGTTATTTTGATATTTCAAACAGATTTGTGCGTTGTTTGTTACTTAATCTCTCACGTAAAAACTAATGGATGGATTTGGCTGAAATTTAGAATGGAGATAGATTATGGATTAACACATAGTACTACTGCTACTTTAATCAAGGAGTTCAAAAAAACTCGAATCCACGCGGACGAAGTCGCGGGCATCATCTAGTTATGAATATTTTGATCTCGAAATCCCGTTGATGATGACCTTAAATTCAAATAATGCAGAATGAACTCAGTTTACTGTTAAATTAACTCAACGTAAACAAAGTCGCAGGTAACTCCTGGTGCTATGATAACAGCAATGCTCGCCTCGCGTCCCAAGTTCCCATTTCCCGTTATCTGAGATAATGTAATTCGCATGTCA
The DNA here is from genome assembly GCA_933228805.2 of Hipparchia semele. Lineage (NCBI taxonomy): Eukaryota > Metazoa > Arthropoda > Insecta > Lepidoptera > Nymphalidae > Hipparchia > Hipparchia semele. Next base: position 1,595,547 of record OW121725.1, on the reverse strand, counting down.
AGATCGTATCTGTGACCTATGCGGCCATTTGCGAGATGCTGGGACGCTGCGCTCGTAATAGTTAGGTATATACCTATAACTTGGTAGCAATCTCCGGTGTGTTATGTAAATGTGACCTTTGATGTTTATTGGGTAGGTACTGGCAGGTGTAATAATAATCTTCTAACTCTGCTCGTTGGTCTAGTGATTAGGATGTTCGATTGCGAATGACGAGGATTCGATTCCCGGTAAAAAAAATATCGTATAAGGTGGGGTTTTCTATCTAGAAATTGTTGAACTACTTGAACGCACTTCCAGCGTTTGTGTTTCCGGCCACGTATCATCTGAATACCATTAAGACAAGAGTGAATAGACATTTTCTAGGCAAGCGCGCTCCAGCCTTATTAATGCTTTCCATCATTGATTGTCGTCAAGCGCAAGTCTAGCTCATAATAAAAAAAAGAGGGACCCTTAAAGCAATTAATGTAGGCGAAATTGAAGTCATAAAGTGGTTAATGTAAAATTCAATTTACCTCAGCATGGTGAATTATTTTAACTTGTTTATCGTACAAAATAACTAACTAACAAACTCTAAACGAACTCTTACTAATTGTCTTTGATGTTTCGTAAACGATACGAAGGTTCAGGTGAATGAAAATTTGCTTGAAATTACTTCTTAAAGTTAGTTAAATTACATATTACTTTACTCGTGCAAAAATTATTAATAGAATAGAATAGAATAGAATAAATAGAAGAAATCGAGGGAACTCGTCAAATTCTATAAGCATAATTGATATACGTTAGCGGCGTTTGAAGTCGGTTTTGTAAATAGAATTTTAACGTTTTTAACCGACTTCAAAAAAAAGAGGAGGTTCTCAATTCGACGCGTATGTTTTTTTTTTTTTCAGTTATTCTTTTGGGGTTTTCTTTGTAGTTTTTTAAACAATTCCTGTATTAGAGCGAACAAAACAAAACAAAAATTATTGACAGAAAAATTCAATACATTTAGGGAATCGAACCCGGGAGCTCTCTATCCGCATTAAAACTAGAAGCAGTTACGAACGAAGTAGTATGAATCTTGGAGAGGTACATAATTCAAATTCAAAATTATTTATTTCATGTAGGCTAACTTGTAGCTCTTATGACACGTCATGAATCTACCACCGGTTCGGAATGCAGAGTTCGTACCTTGGAGACATAGACACGGACAACTATCCAAAAGTTTGCCTGTCTCATTACACCCTTTGTCCTCTCGCTGACGCCGCGGCCGCACACTTCCGTTTCCGCGCTCGCCCTACTTTCTTTTCGCATCGCCTTTTGTCCGCGTGAGTGGCTTTTACCTGCAAAGCACTTGCATGGGAACATTTGTTTTTTTTTACTTTTTAGCAACTCTGCATCTTGTTGCATCATTGTCTTCTGCTTTGTGTGCTACTTATTTGCGGCCGGTTTTAATGACCTAAGTTTTTCAAAATCTACAGTCGAAAGTTTAATAATAAATTATAATTCAGTTAATATGTAAAGGATAGGTAAACTGTAACACGAATAAAAATGATTTTCAAAAAACCGACTTCAAACGAAACTTTTGTACACGTTTGTTGAAGTCGGGTGGCTTAAATAGAAACGATAAAACCGATACGCGATGCTCACCCGATTTCAATAAGCGTGTCTATTATATGTCACCATAAGGTAAGCGCCGCGCATCGATTTTATCATAATAACAATCGATTGACACCTCATTCGAGAGGATCGAGAAGAATCTGATAATGGAGCAGAAAACTGGGCAACAGGATCTCAGATACATCGTACATAGACCGGATATAGATTCACATGTCGGGGTTTTTTTTAATTTTTAATTTACACTGGTGTTCATCCAAACTAATGATCCCATTGTTTCAGGCACCGCGAGAGATGAAACGCAAACGGTCGCTCAGACCGGGCGCCGCTTGGTGACGAGCCCCCGCAGCCATGGCGGACCACGTCACGACGATGCGCTACATCCTCTTCACCCTGCTCTCCCTCTCCCTCAACAACAACCTGGCGTTCGTGCTCGACAAGCAGAACCCCTACTCCCAATTCCGAAAGTGGAACGCCGGCCTCAACGGGACATTGGAACTTGAGTTTAAAACCGACCAACCGAACGGTCTACTTTTGTACACGGACGATGGGACTTATGACTTTTTTGAGTTGAAACTAGTGAACGGTGCGTTGCGATTGAGGTATAATTTGGGCGGCGGTGCTCAGATTATCACGGTGGGGAGCAACCTGAACGATGGCCACTGGCACAAGGTTCAGGTGAGTCGGCTGATTTATTGCACAATTATTTTGATTTATCTTTGGGCTCTGACTTTGTTGTAAGGTAATTTTCAGTCGATAGCAGCTTTCGAGGGTGTTTTTAAAAGATAATTGCGATAATAATATATCAAGGTGCGATCGTGACCGATTACTACTAAACTGGTTTTCAAGAAGCAACTACGTAGGTACACAATTACTTAGAAAAGTGTAAAAGAAATACTACGCAAAATATCTTGATATCTTATATTGGTAGAATAGAACATTATAAGTATTTACCTATACTAGGTAAAACTTAACAGGTTCGACTACAGCTGACGAGGTCCCGGGTTCGATTCCTGGGTCGGGTCAAAAATGACAAAAAAATTTCAGTACTAGCCCGAAAATAGCAAGTTAGCGGTGTGTAAAGACGCCGGTCCTGCGCCTGATCTCTCCGTTCATTTCGGAATTCCGTCCCATCGTACTACGAGAGTGAGGGAACAGAGAGTGCAGTGTTTTACACTCACACTTGTGCACTATAATATCTCCTGATTGGTAATCTCTGAGCAGGTTGGCCACCGTGACAGGATTCGGTCGGGATCACATTATTGTTATGTTGGCAGGTGGCTCGCCGAGATGAGCAGACCTCGTTGTCAGTGGACGGGATCACTCAGAACAAAACGTCGCGCGGCAAAGAGTTCGTCTTCGGGAAGTTCAACACCAACTCCGATGTCTTCGTCGGAGGAATACCGCCCTCGTGAGTACATAGCACTATTGTTAAATTATTATTATCAACCTCGACGACCTCCCTGACGCAGTGGTCAGCTGTAGTCTTATAACTGGGAGGTCTCTGGTTCAATTTGGGAATTTATAATTTCTAAATTGTCTCTGGTCTGGTCTGGTGGGAGGCTCTGTCCGTAGCTAGTTACCACCGTACCGTCAAAGACGTGCCGCCAAGCGATTTAGCATTTCGATACGATGGCGTGTAGAAACAGATTAGGGGTATGGGTTGAATGTACGCTGCCATACCCCTTCCAAGTTAGCCCATTAGCATCTTAGACTGCATCGTCACTTACCATCAGGTGAGATCACAATCAAGGACTATCTTGTCATCCTATAAAAAAAAAATCAATTTTAGTCTATGGCCTCGCTCACGTTAATTTCAACTTTTTAAGCCCCTATTTTACCCCCTAAGGAGTTGAATTTTCAAAAATCCTTTCTCAGGTGCCTACGTAATAATAGCTGTTGATAAAAAAGCCAACAGACGAACTGAAAGTTGTTAAGCTTTTCAGTAGTTCGGCTTTATGCCTTGCTCTTGTCTTATTTACCGCGGAACGAATTCCGAGCTACCCTTTAGTAAAACTACGCAGTAAAAACCTCAGCAATTCGGCGCTCGATCGCAAAGGGAAAGCCGCACATTCCAAACATGCCCGCTTTTGTGTCACACTTTTTGCTACTGAATCTAGGTTGAATGGAATAGGTTCGCCACAATAATCTTCAAAGCCTCGTACGCAGCGGGATACATTTGTCTTCAGACGTTGTATAGGCCTTGTAAATATCAACTTATCAAACCAGCATTTCTTTATAAACGACAAAAGGTGTGAATAGGTACCTAAACTCCTGAAAAGCCTTTGGTATTTCAGGAATTGGCGCATTGGCGATACTTCTGTTTATGGGTGGCGGTAATCACTTAGTATCAGGGGACCTGCTTGCTAGCTATTTATAAATAACCGGTCAAATGCAAGTTGGACTCGAATACGAAGGATTCCGTACCAAAAAAACGCCGAAAAACACGTTTCTAGTAGGGGAAATACACATTCTCTGAAAATTTTATTGAACTCTCTATTTCGGATCATGAGATACGGCCCGCTGACAGACAGACGGACGGATGGACGGACGACAGCGGAGCTTAGTAATAGGGTTCCGTTGGATGGAACCCTAAAAAAGTATGGGAGCTTGTATGAAATAGTGAAGTGTGACGTCATCAGCACACTTCGATTAAATTTCAAGTTTTAAGTGTTTTAGATTTGGTATTAAACAAGACAGATACGTGATACTAATCCGAGATCAGACAAACACAATACGAAAAGAAATACCATGTAATTTGTATAGCTTCGTTAATCGCCTTTAATCGCTATCGCTGTTCGCTAGCCAATAGCCATCGATCAACTTTCTTGTGAGACGTGCAAAGCCTGTAAGGCTTCTATGACTCACTGTTGTATCAATGAATACCACATAGTTGATCACACTAATATTACAAAGGCGATGTATGTGTGTGTATGTTTGTTACTCCTTCAAACTATAACGAACGAACCAATATGACTGAAAGGAATGGAGATAGCTTAACCAGGATTAACACAGGCTACTTTTTATCCCGGAAAATTAAAGAGTTCCTGCGGGATTAAAAAATCCATTCCGATCACGGCGATCAATTTCCGCAGATAAGACACCTGCGCGGGAGATATTATAGGGCCCAAGTGTGTCCGCAAACTCAGATGCACTCTTTACTCCTTCACTCTCATAGTCCGATGGGACGGAAATCCGACAAAACCAGAGAGATATCAGGAACTTTACGTGTACTCCCAGTTAAGGGGCTATTTCCCAATTCCGAACTAGTACTATCCTTCAAAAGCCATCTTAATTCTACGCGGTGAAAATCGCGGGCCTTAGCTAAGTAATATAAGCTGAGTAGATAATATATTTACAAAGGAAACGTGTGGGAAGAAAAAATCGCGGGAGCAGAATAAAGTAATTGTTGAACCAACATTATAACAAGCGTATCAAATACGGCCTACGCTTTCATAACACCAGAAACGACGAACCTTTTCACTGATAGGCATACGCAAAATAGGATTTTGTAAACTAAGGGTGGATTCACATCACGCTCACAGCGAGTCGACAGTTAGGCTTCGGAACCATTTCCTAAGCCAGCAATTGATATTGCACTATCGTATCGACGCTCGCCTTCTGAGAGACACGTTTGTTAAAGTCGGGCGAGCATCGCGTATCGGTTTCATCGTTTCTTTTTAGCCCACCCGACTTCAACAAACGTGTGCAAACTAAAATTATTTTTATATTTTGTAGTGGCCTAAGAAGCCAGTTTCATAAAAGAATTTGATTACAAAACCGACTTCATACGCCACTACAAAGAATATCACTGTGCCTATAAAATTTGAAGAGTTACCTCGATTTCTCCAGGACCCCTTCTTCAGATCCTGACCTGATGACAATGGGACCACATCGAAAGTATACCCTTTCAAAGAAAAAGCAATTTTCCAAATCTGTCTTCGAGTAATCGGGGAAGAAAGAAAAAGATATTATTATTTATCTAAAAGATCTTTAATCTGGGGGACCCAAATACAATGAGTGTTGTTAGGGGATAACACTACGGATGATGAGATAGAAGAAATGTTTAATTCAGAAGTTTTCGGAAGATTTCATTCAGCTGTAGGCTGAATTTCAGAGTGGGCGTCAAAAATTAGCATAATAAAAACTTAGTTAACACAAAAGTTAAAATAACGTTGAGTTAGGCCCCAAGGTACCCTAGGGACATATTAGGTCGGAAACTTTATGTTTTACTGCCCAGTTATAATTCTCTGGATGAACAGTCAGCATAAGTTTCCAACAGACGGGATTTAAAGAAATGTTTTTAAAACAAACAGATGTAACTTTTATGTGTAGGCGGCGCAAGACCGAGTGCCTGTTTCGTCATCCCGTAAAGCCATCAAACTCATTCACGCTTCTTAAAGCCTTAACTCATACGTCTATGAATCGTGGCAACGGACAAGAGTGTAAAAGCAATGGTTCGTCTAATGACACCCGCAGTGTCTGTCAGTGGGCCGCCACTGGGTTGAAATGATGATTGCTGTTGAAGTCAGGTCTACGCTAAGAGCATTTAAACGAGTGCTCCAAGGGTCTGAGTCCTATTTAAACCTACCGAAGGAAGCAATTGAAAAACAATGCGACTACAAAATGCATAGAAAAACGCCATAACAGTGATAAGGCGACGCTAAAGAGCTCTCGCAGCGCTCTCGAGGATGCAGCAGCTTCCTATGAAAGGAAGCTAAATAGGTCGTGTGTGCACTTCCATACTACAACGCGATGCTTCAACCAATATATATTTATGTTATGTCTTCAGAATATCCCCATAAGCTCTAGTCAACTCTATTTTCCATATAAACGTTTTTTTTAAGAATTTTAATAATTAAATACAGAATTAAAAAATCCAACCTCAACTTCATGTCAGATTATAAAAATACCCTTATACATAAAAATTCTTTTTAAAAAACCGACTTCTTACGCTACTTCAAAGTATAAAAATAATTTTAGTTTGTACACGTTTGTTGAAGTCGGGCGGGCTTAAAAAGAATCGATGAAAACGATATGCGATGCTCGCCCGACTTTAATAAACGTGTCTTTTATGTGCAATCAGAAGGGGAGCGTCGTGCATAGGTGCCAAACCAAATCGCAAGGTTCAGTCGTAGCGAACAAACATAAATCCATCCATCCATCCATACATACGTCGAAAATTTCGCATTCATAATATTAATAGGATGTAAACCAATTGCGGCTTTTTATGACAATTTCGAACTCTACCATCGGTTCAGAAAGCAGATTCTGCTGAGAAGAGCCGGCAAGAAGCTCAGCAGTTGCTCTTATATTGCGTATACAAACCTCTTCGGCAGTTCAGATGTACATTGAAACGGAAATGTGCGCTGTCGACGCGAACTAAAATGGAATATTTTCAAAATCAAATGTTTCGATATGGTTTGAATTCAGATGGAATTCAGATTTGATTATGATATGCGCGCAGTAGACACCACGCCTTCGAAAATATACGATACAGGCTCTTAAGTGCATCATAAATTCTTGCTGAAATAACGTACTGAGTTCGATAAACAAATAAAAATCTTAAATAATTATAGTGTTCATTTTTGTTACATGTGAAAAGTATTAAAGCCATTCTTCAGTTTAAAAACATCAGCTAGTATTACATAGACTCAATGTTCCAGGTAATGGTATGTGATGGCGCGACATCGGGCGTATAAATATCCCGTAGCATGCTCGTAGCGCTGTACGGTCTCTGCAGCGCGTGTGAGCTACGAGAGGCTGACTAATGCTTTAAACGTGCTGCGATCACAAAAATGCTCGTTAGCTCCTACGATATTATCCATTCGCGTTAGCATGAATCATGCCTTTAGGTACCTACATATTGTTACAGGCTCGGGCTCTAGGATTGGACTTTTTTATTACTTAGATGAGCATGATTTTTTAGATTTTTTAAAGTCAAATCTAGAATTGACTGTGACAATGTATTGTCGAACGTCACGCCCATTCCCACAAACGACTTTCGGATTTCCTTGAGGTGTAAAATGTATGTTTGTACATCTTCTACAAGATAGCCTTTCACTGTGATCTCGTTGTCCCTAGAAGGGAAATCCTGGTGGTCTGTGGCGGTGCAAACTAACAGCAAATAAAATTAATAAACCTACCTTACACAAAACCTAAATATTCAAAAGCGTGTTAAATCAATTCACGTATTTTTTTTACCAATTGGTAAACATACATTTGACTTTTTTATTTTAGATGAATACTATACACTACTAGCGGACGCCCGCGACTTCGTCCGCGTTCTTAAATTGTTGAAAATTTTCCTGAATTTTCTTTGCTATAAACCTCACGGAGCCCGAGACCTTTCCAACGAATGCAATACCGTGGAAATCGGTTCGTGCGTTCTGGAGTTATAGCGTCAGGAAGGAAAACCCGACTTATTTTTATATAGTAGATGAGATGATAAACATTTTACTACATTTTTAATTTAATAAAATTGTATGATGGTTGAATAAATAGCGAACAAGCAGTTCGAGTTGCAAATACGATAATAGTAGGTATAGATTTTAGTTGTCTCCATTTTGATTTATAACGTGCTTAGGAGAAAATCGGCCAAAGCCTAGTCGAACCCAACTGAGTAAAACAAAGAAAGATAAATGACACTTCGTACTGTACAGACACACTTTTGGCATGAGCTCACCGTCTCTTGGATAAACAAACACATTTTGCGGTAAGTATATTTTATTCAAGTCCCATATCAGTGTATTTTAGTAAAATCGGAAAAAGAACTTCTTAGCTGAAGAACTTACGTCAATGATTCGGGAGAAGTACTTGATTGTTATGAGCCACGCTCAGAGTACCCAGTGGCGCATTTACCCTAGAGCCATGGGAGCCATGGCCCGGGGCGACAGGAAGGGTAACTCAATCGGTCCCTTTAGGTTCCCTTAAAAATCGTTAGCTATCTTTTATTTTGCATTTTATCTGACTTCCCTAAAGATATTATAAATGGGCACGGGTCTTTTCTCAGAATAAGAAATGTTAAGTCCATGTTAAGCCATATTTTTTGCAGCATTATAATAAAGTAACTTTGGAAGTCATAGGTAACATCCTAATTTTCTGAAAATCAATAAGTTACTCTTATAAAATAAAGTAAAATAAACATCCACATTTAGTAATCAGTTTTAAAACCATTTAAAGTTGCCAATTAAACTACTAAAGTGCGTCAAATATTTTTTGACATCACAGGTCATTCTTTTATGCATATTTGATTTGACACTCTTGCTTTGAAGGTGCTCAAGTTATAGTTAGGTTTCGAAAAACACTGAGGCTAGAAGGCCGTTGAAAGCCGTTCGTTTCAGAAACGTATAAGTATACGTAAGCTATAGTACATTACTGCCGCGGCCAGCAAAAGAGGCATTGATGGAAGAACATGTAAATGTGGGCCGAGGCGAAGCAGAGGCACACTTAAATAATGCGCGGAAATTAAATACAATTTACTTTTCAAAATCAATGACGAACAACGAACAACGATAATTTTTCCCGCGTTAGTGTTCATTTGTTTTTTTTTTTTTTTCAACAAACAGCTTTCTATTTGCAAGTCAGTTCGAAATTTAAATAAAACCTTTGATAGATTACCTACTTAGTTGCTATGTTTCGGAGTACAAGATCGTTCCATTTTTAACCGACTACCAAAAAGGAGGAGGTTATCAATTCGGCCGATATCTTTTTTTTTTTTTTTTAAGTTACGCGACAGATATGAGTTTATTATGTAATTTATTTGGCCGCTAAACAATGACAGATATGGATTTTCATACAACTTTTGCCGGCCGCTGCTCGCACGTATTTGGCCAGTACAGCAATTTCAATTTATCTCGAAGAAGGTTCAAATTTCGAAGCATGTTTGAGAAAAAAAATTATATGTAACGCCAAAAGCAAAGTTGAGATTATTTACGGGTAAACCTAGAGTGCTTTTATCACCCGAATTTATATGATAAAATACGTAGTAAAACTGCAAACTCCAGTAACCTAGTAAACCGGTGTAAGGAACGGAATACTTCGGATCTCAGCCGCACGTATGTGACTAATGTGACCGACGTGCGGGAGGTACCAAAGAGACGACAGCTCTTAGATTATCATAATGAAAGTTTCCCATTTTAGTATAGCTGGCACTGGCTGTACGTGGCATTATTTCTAACCGACTTCCAAAAAAGGAGGAGGTCCTCAATTCGTCGAATTTTGTTTTTTTCACACCAGTAAGTAACTAATTCATAAATATGCGTGTTTAGCAATTACTTAAATTATTTATCATTCAATTTGACGTTTTAAAGCCATGTATGAAAATCTGCCATTCTACACTTGGCCAGCGTGGTAGACTATGGTCTTAAGCCTTGCATGCAATCTTCATTTAGATATATAAGAGGAAAACGTGATTGATTAACTGACTGACTGATCTATCAACGCACAGCTCAAATCGCTGGACGAATATGACTGAAAGGCATACATGACGTAGGCATCGGAAAGGATTTTTGAAAATCCCCCTAAGGGGATAAAATAGAGGTTTCAAAAATTGAACTTAATGTGAGCGAAGCTGCGAGTAAAAGCTTAATGTATCTGTTTACTTGATACTTAAAGCTTTAACACCATCTCAAAAAGGATAGGATTCTTCTGATGCTAGGAAATAGCTGGAGAGGATTTAGAAGGCTCTGTCGCTTAACCGGTAGTTAATAGTAGATTGTTACACAAGGGACGTAAGTAAGCTATTACAGAACAAGATCCAATTTGGCGCCAGTGCGAGCGCAGCTCGCATAGGGCGCTAATGGATCGCGTGCACTCGAGATATTTAGTCACACGAGCGAGCGCAGCGAGCGAGGGTGAATATAGTTCGAGGGTGTAATAGCTACTTGCAACCGAGGTAAGCATTCTACTTTATATCATTCTTGCGAGGTAACTTTGGACTTATCCGGCAAAAGGTTTTGCATCATTTGTTCTGCTTCAAGCAAACAAAAATCAGGCTCTCCTCCTTTTTCATCATCTGATGAAGTGCTTGACATTGTTGTAAATAACTTAAATCCCTTTACGAACAAACTTCACAAACTTTCAGATCAAATGAAATGCCGCCATTTCCATTTTTTTTTTCGTAAATAGTTTTCCATTTTTTTTTTACGTCTCTGAGTTCCAAGGAGTTTTGCATAGTTTGAAATGTATGGAAATTAAATGCCGCCATGTTCAGTGTTTTTTTTTTTTCAGTAAAAAGTTTTATTACCATTTTATAAGAAAAGAGATTGTTTACCAAGGAGTTTTGCATAGCTTGAACTGTAATGTGAACATTACAATTAAAGCATAGTGCGACGTAATGTTGCCTTGAATTGCAAACACCAACTTACAAGGAGACTTTCCACCATAGTAATCCCTAGTTACTGAGCAAGTATGATATAAAAGTACAATAATACTTTTAGTTGTTCCCTAGTGGAACGTAACGTATTTTTCAAATCCTCCGGGGTGTGTCAGCTACGGCGTAGCACTACTAGCGCTACGAGCTATGGCGCTGTCTAAGTGCTACGTAGTCGGATTTTTGTTACAACCTAATAAAATTAATGGTTTGGCTTTGGTTTTTTTGAATTCTGTTTGACCGACTAGTGACGAATCGTTTCATGCTAGGTTCATTTTTAAAACCTCCAAAACAAATGGAACTATAAAAAATATAAAAACCCCCCAACATGTGAATTTTTGGCCAGACTATATATGATATACTCAACATCCTGTTACTCAGTTTGCTGCTCCATCATTGGATCCTCCTCCTCGATTCTCAATCATCATCTATCTAACCTACTTATTGAGACCATTCGAATGAGCTCAAACACACTATATCTGCCGTAAGTTGTTGAGGAGTTGGGAACTTACAGACTACTTGATGCGGCATTAGCTCAAGGCTACCATGTCTTGTTACGCTATTGGGCTTCTAAATTGTAGCTATAATAATATCTCAATTAAATAGCTGTGACATACAGACGTACTAAACAAAATTACAAGGGTCACTTGTAATTTTTTACTTTGAAACCCAACAAGTGTAAACTAAAAATTTAAAACACCCCCGTAATGTTATACAACATCCTAATCAGGAATCGTTAAAATAAAAAAAAAATTTAATTCGCCATTTTGTGGCAACGGCCATCTTGGACCGATTTTCATCACACATAGCTAAGAACATTTCCGATTAATTCACCTTTCATATAATAAAAACAAAATCAAAATAGGTTCAATCATTCGAGAGCTATGCCACACACACACTCAGACTTATATCCCCGTCGTTTTGCGTTGGGGGTTAAGAAACGGCGTTTCATTAAAAACATTTTTTCTTCTCAGTTTGTACCATCAATATAATTATTTACGGACTCGGGCTCTCCTTTGAAAAGAAAGAAGTTAATTTTACAAACAAATCGAAGTAACTTCCGTTTGAAATTCAAGAAGTTCGAGGTACCTACTTATTGGAGCTGACTTAGCTCACAGTTGGCAGCTGTATTAATGAAGACGCGAGACGGCGTCGTCGGTACAAAAATTTCTTTTTCTTCGTAATTCACAAAGATATTTAAACTTGGTACTCGTATTGCTGAAAGACGGGACAAAATGAGTCAAGATAAAAAGCCAACAGGCAACTTTTTTTGATAACAGAAATTTTGGGATTTGTGTCATATTTTTTTTCTTACTTCTTTGTCACTTAGAAAGAAAGAATTAAAGTTTATTTAATGTGTGGTAATTTAGCGAAAAATCATTCATTATCGCCACTAGTATTCGGATAAATCTCTTTGGTAGTTCGTTATGCTGCTTGTAGCCTGGCGGGCACAAAGGGAAGAGTGTTGCTCGAGACTGGCTCTCGGCAATTCTTTGCAAGTTTATTAATAAAAAAATACCTACTGCCCACAGCGGCCCACACACAAAATTCAAAACAAGAGAAAGTTTAAAAACTAACCCGACTACAGAAAATTGATAGTTACATCCGCCATATTGTTTTTCTTCCTATACAATTACCTTTTGCAAAAAATTGAACCGACAAAAGAAAAAATAAAAAGAGAAAAATAAAATATAAATCTTTTTAGTCTTACTAAGCTCCTAAACTAATGGTATGTAGGTAAATAACTAATTTTGAGTCGGCGACAAACTTTTTTAAAAGCATAACTATGAGTTGTATTTCTAAGCATGGCTGCGGGATACTTTAAATTAAAAAAGTTTGTTTATGTGTATTTCAAGAACTAACACGGCTTTATGTGGTCTAAAATCAAATTGGACCAATGTGTAAGGTGCTCTTGAAAAATTTTTGTATGAATACGTTTCAAAGTAGTCGTCACAAAGTGCACTTCACGCGTAGTTGCGACTTCAATTTCATAGAGAAACAGGTCGCTCCCGGAATATAAGCCAGCCTTCATTACGGTATTGTGGCGCGGCAATTAAGAAGGCCAAATCAACACTGACTTAATTTCCAGAGACGGGGTTTCGTGTTAACGTAATAAGCTACCAAAGACAAAAAAATTTGATAAAAAATTAACGCAAAAAATAACGCGGGGTGACTTTCATAAAAATGGTATATCGCAGCCATGCTTAAAAATACAGCTCGTAGTTATGGTTTTAAAAAAGTTTGTCGTCGACTCAAAATTAGTTAGTTTAGGAGCTTAGTTGGCAGACTAAAAAGATTTATATTTTATTCTTCTATTTTTAGTTGATTCTATCGTCGGTTCAATTTTTTGTAAAAAGTAATTATTTTAATCTACACGTGTTTTTGGAATCAGTTTCAGTACTACCGTCAAATGTTATAGATTGCTCATAACATAGTGCAAATGCAGGTCTAAAATAGAAACGTGTAAAAAAGACCAAATAAAGTATTCGAAATTAAAATAGAGCTGAGTTCTAACAGTTAGCTTTGACTCCAATTTAAACCGGCGCTGACCACTCTAGAGTCAGTTATAAAAATTTCCATATTCGCTTGTGTGTTGTAAAAAGTATGCAAATATGAATTTTATAATAGGTTTTTAGTCAAACATTGTTCTGCCAAGTTCGGCTGTCAGTCCATCTATCCGTAGTTTATCTCAGAGGCTAACTAAGAAGTGTAAAAAAAAAAATTAAATATACCCCCAACATATGGATCTGATAAAAATTGAAAGCAACCCTGACATGTTCTATCTCCAGAAATCTATGGCCGGACTATGTATCTGACATCTTGTTACTCAGTTCTCTGCTCCATCATCAGATCTTCCTCCTCAATCATCAATCATCATCTGTCTAACACTTACTCATTGAGACTATTCTAATGACCCTATATATCTGCTGTAAGTGGCCGAGGAGTTGGGTATCCTACATACTTCTTCGGAATAGTCCGAAGTAACAGTAAACAGTTTCTACTTGATTAAAGACCTTTAGTTGCGAAAGTCCAAATCAAACACTCGAACTCGAACAACTATTTTATTGTCTTTTACCAGTTTATATGTTTATACTAGATATAAAATATTAAAATAATAAAATGCGTTATTTGTTAAGTACAGCGCGCAGCGCAGGAGAAAGGTAAGCTAAAACAATTGGCATAGGCCCGCCGCGGACCGCGTAAGTGCATCGACTGTGTCACCTGATTTATCGGACGATGTCCATTGTGCGGCCGCAGGTAATGGACCTTTTTAGACTCCGCCTCCTGCGCTGCTCGCTATAATAAAAATAGGTTTGCGATCGATGTCCGTGTGTTGACATCGAAAATCGAAAATTATATATAAAATAAAATTAACATAAAATAAACATTATATCTATATAAAAATAAAATATTTTACACTACATTTTACCCCCCACCAGAGACCGTCCTACGGGCGATAAAAGTCGGGCAATACCACTCTGCGCCCAGACCTAGTTCTTTTTATGGTATTGCTAGGCTGATCATCTGGTGTGATTGTTGGTGTGTCTGTATGTGGTGTGTGTGAAGGGTGTGGAGTGTTAGTTTTTGGTGTTTGTTGAGGTGTGTCCGAGGTGTGTTGTGTGTTTGATGTATGAGTGGTGTTCGGGTCACGCAGTATGTAGGCTGGTTTGAGTCTGTCTATCGATACTGTTACCTCTTTTCCTTTATATAAAATCTTAAACACCTTTTCACCTCGTTCCAAAACCTCGTGAGGACCTGTATACGCCGGTTTAAGGGAGCCAACGGTGCTATCATCTTTGAGAAAGACGTGAGACGATGTGGCAAGCTGTTTGAAAATAAAAGTTGGACGCCTTCCGCAGTGTTGACTGGTGGGTGACGGCTGGAGGTCCTTAACAAACCTGCGTAGCCGTGACACATAGTCAGACATGTCAGAGGTATAGGATTCCGTGGGCTCAAAGATATCACCGGGAAGTCGGAGAGGTTCCCCGTACAGCAATTCTGCTGAGGATGTTTTTAAGTCCTCCTTGATTGCACTGCGAATGCCTAACAAAACGAGAGGTAATGCATCCACCCAAGAAGAGTTGTTGTGGCACACGATCGCTGCTTTCAGTTGTCTATGGAACCTTTCAACTAGTCCATTACATTGTGGATGATAAGCTGTGGTTCTGCGATGTTGGAAACCAATCAGCTGCGACAAGTTTTTGAATAAACTGGACTGAAATTGAACCCCACGGTCCGTTACAATATCCAATGGAGAACCGAAACGAGAAAACCAAGTGTGGACTAAAGCCTTCGCCACGGTCTCTGCAGTAATGTCTGCTATTGGCATTACCTCAGGCCATCGCGTGAAGCGATCGACGGCAGTGAGGCAATACCGATAGCCTTGTGACACTGGCAGAGGTCCAATCAGATCTATGTGGACGAAGGAAAATCTGGCTTTCGGAAGTTTGAAAGATTTCAACGGAGCAGAGACGTGCCTCGTGATCTTCGTGCGTTGACACTCAAGGCAATTACGTACCCACTCACGACAATCACGTTTCACGCCAGGCCATACGTAGCGTTGCGATACTAGCGTAGCAGTTGCGTTAGCACCCGGATGGCTCAAAGAGTGCAAACAGTTGATGATCTGGTGCCTCAGTTGAGTTGGGACAAATGGTCGTAACTTACCATCACGGTCGTCACAACATAACTCACCCTGTAAACCAGGCAGCGTCACCATTTTGAGCCGTAGTGACGAGCCAGTGCTCAAAAGGGTCTTCATTTCACAGTCAGTATCCTGAGCTTGTTGTAAAATCTGCAGGTCGACAGGCTTCCCCAGCATCTCGATACGAGACAGGGTATCGGCGACAATGTTGTCCTTACCTGAGATATGCCTGATGTCGGTGCTGAACTGTGAAATGAAGTCCAGATGACGAAACTGCCTAGGAGAACAATTATTCTTATGAGCGTTGAAGGCGAAAGTCAAAGGCTTGTGATCTGTGAAGATCGTAAACACCCTAGCCTCCAACATATGGCGGAAGTGCTTCACACTTTCATAAATTGCGAGAAGTTCTCGATCGTAAGGAGAGTACTTTTGCTGGGAGGGGCTTAACTTACGGGAGAAGAACGCAAGAGGTTCCCAAGAAGTGTCCCTCAGTTGCTGCAGAACCGCACCGATCGCCTTATCTGAAGCGTCTGTGACTAAGGCCAGCTTTGCGTCGCAAACGGGGTGCGCTAGTAAAGCTGCCTTACATAGACTATCCTTGCAAGAGTTGAAGGCCTCTAGTTCTTCAGTCGTTAAATTGACTGGATGGGAGCCTTTTACTGATCCTGTGAGGAGGATATTGAGCTTAGCCTGGTGAACCGCAGCATCTGGAATAAAACGGCGGTAGAAGTTGATCATCCCGAGGAATCGTCTGAGTTCTCGCACTGTCATTGGGATGGGGAAGTTACGAATGGTTTCAACCTTGGCAGGTAGCGGCTTGGTACCCTGAGCTGAGATGTTGTATCCGAGAAATGCTACCTCAGGAACACCAAAGACACACTTACCGACGTTGATCACCATACCATACTCTTGAAGCCTAGAGAATAGCTGGTGCAGGTGCTGTTGATGAGTGTTCTCGTCTGGAGAGAAAACCAGAAAGTCGTCGATGTAGGCATACACGAAATCTAATCCACGAAGCATTTCATCCACAAACCTTTGGAATGTTTGTCCGGCATTTCGAAGACCGAACGTCATGTACGGGAATTCAAAAAGACCGAACGGTGTGGTGATGGCTGTTTTTGGAATGTCATCGACGTGGACTGGGATCTGGTTGAAACTCTTGACCAGGTCAATCGTTGAAAAGACTCTGCATCCTGCAAGGCTGTGGGCAAAGTCGTGAATGTGCTTGATAGGATATTTATCAGGCACGGTGCGGGCGTTCAGCGCGCGGTAGTCGCCACACGGACGCCAACTGCTGTCCTTTTTAGGCGCGAGGTGAAGAGGTGAAGACCACGGAGATGATGATGGTCTACAGGTACCGATCTGCAACATAGCTTCGAATTCAGCTTTAGCAATTTTTAATTTTTCCGGTGCTAACCTACGTGGCGTGGATGATACTGGTGGCCCAGGTGTAGTGCGTATATGGTGAACTGTGTTATGTTTGGGTGTGCGGTGCATGCCAGATGGATTAACTATCTCGGGGTAGTTAGACAATATATTATGATACACTGAGTTACCCGTAACAACTTTCACCGAAGATATGCCCTCAGTAGAAAATGCAGGCAAAGCCGCGGTACAAAGTGTAGTGCTGGCGTCAATAAGGCGCTTACCGCGGACATCAACAATAAGATTAAACTTAGATAAAAAATCAACGCCGATAATTGCCTTTGTGACGTCCGCTACAATAAATTGCCAAGCAAAGTCGCGGCGCAAGCCTAGGTTCAATACTAAATGCACAAAACCGTATGTATGAATCGTAGACCCGTTCGCTGCACGTAATTCATAGCTTGTTTTTTGGCGTGGCTCAATTAAATCAGAACGGGGAAAAACACAAAGATCACTGCCAGTATCAATTAAAAATTGTATGTTAGTGCGCTCGTCTTTAATAAATAAGCGACCCGTGTCTGGACAGTCGCCGGCCGCCATTACCGACTGCCCGCGGGGTTTACCGAAAAATCACACGGTTTTGTACACTTACTTGCCCTACTGCCGAAGGTATGATGATACCAGCACACGGGATATTTCCGATGCTCGGAGGCTGACCTGGACCTAGGGCGGGATCTGGAGCGGGGGTTTATATTACGAAACTGACGCCTAGATCTACCGCGGGAATAAGCGCGGTCTAACGCACGAGCTTGTTCGTCGACCTTCAGTGACAAGCGTTCCACCATATTCTTCAGCTCGGCGATTTCGCTGGTGACGTTGCTCGGACTATTGTGGCTCGTCGACGCCGCCGCCACGGTGCAAGGCGTGACGATGTCGTGAACGTGGTCGGCTAGGTCAGCTAGTTGCTCCAACGTGAGCGTCGGCTGCGAGGCTACCAGCGTCTGTATATTATTTGGTAGTCGCTGGCTCCAAATGCTCTTGATGAAGTCCGCCGGGACGGCTGGTCCGGCGAGATCCTGTAGGTGGCGCAAAAATTGTGATGGCTTCCTGTCTCCCAGCTCCTCGTGAGTCAGCAGCTGCTTCACCTTCTTCTCATGGGATGCCGAGAGTCGACGTATAAGCTCTGTCTTAATCCTATTATACCGGTGGCGTTCGGGCGGGTTGATTATAACATCTTTCACCGCCTTGGCGTGCACCAAGTCCAGGTTCGTTACGACATGAGTGAATTTCGCCGCGTCATCCTTTATGCCGTAATGTTCGAACTGGCCCTCCAGCAGGGCGAACCAGATTTCCGGCTCGTCCGGTGAAAAAGGTGGTACCTTCACTCTAAATTTTCGTTCCGTTGGGGCCTTGAGCGTTGGAGCTACCTCGTCGTCTACCTTGGAAGCTGGAGATGTGCGTACTTTCTTGGTAGGCCGCACGGTTACGTGGGGCTCACCGTGATCCTCGCTACTGCTGTCACTCATCACGTCGGGGTCACCAATTTAGTTGCGAAAGTCCAAATCAAACACTCGAACTCGAACAACTATTTTATTGTCTTTTACCAGTTTATATGTTTATACTAGATATAAAATATTAAAATAATAAAATGCGTTATTTGTTAAGTACAGCGCGCAGCGCAGGAGAAAGGTAAGCTAAAACAATTGGCATAGGCCCGCCGCGGACCGCGTAAGTGCATCGACTGTGTCACCTGATTTATCGGACGATGTCCATTGTGCGGCCGCAGGTAATGGACCTTTTTAGACTCCGGCTCCTGCGCTGCTCGCTATAATAAAAATAGGTTTGCGATCGATGTCCGTGTGTTGACATCGAAAATCGAAAATTATATATAAAATAAAATTAACATAAAATAAACATTATATCTATATAAAAATAAAATATTTTACACTACAGACCCTTTAATAAAGTAGAAAATGAGCTGATGATCTTCAAGCGCCCGTGCAGACCTAAATTAAAGCTAAGGTCCATCTCGATCACGTTAGCTTTCAAAACCGCATCAGACTCAGTCCATTTTTTAGGTAGCCACGAGGGAACAGACACACAGACACACGTCAAACTTATAACACCTCCTCTTCTTTCAATTGGGAGTTAAGAAGCTTTAATTTGGCATGGTAATACGTATTGACTAAAGTATATATCAATCACGCGTACAAAGATTTATGAAACAGAATCTTGAGAAAAGCCCGTAGCTTCGCGTAGCCCTAAAGCGGCGATGTTTTTTTTTTTGCTCGTCTATTCCATTGTTTTTTATTCCATTCCATTGCTTATCTACCTATAAATAATTTGTATTGTGTTTATTTTGTTAAATTATATAGCCTCCCGTTAAATGTAGAGAGCAAACTACCTTTTCCAATCAAAATTGATGGGTTACTTAAATGAATTATCGGAATTAATGGCCTATTAAAATACGACTATAGATACTTTATAGTTACCGAAAGGTACTTTGGCGTTAAAAGAAGCTGCAGAAATGCCAAGGTCGAGTACAAAAATTTTGTGAAGTGACAGGCAATCGGAAAAGTTTAACAGCCCTAACGAGCTCTGTCAGCGTCGCGAATGATTTATGCAACATCTTATTACTTGATAAGATAATTTACTCAGCACCCACTTTTTATTAGACCCCGACGGACGGAGGGGGAAGGGAGGGGGGTATAAGTTGTATGACGTGTGTATCTATGTGTCTGTCTATTTCCTCGTAGCCCCCTAAAAATGGACCATAAGATTGAATTGATTGAATATCATAAGCTTGTTTCCTACTTGATCTTATAAACTTTTACTGGTGCGATTGATTTGAAAGGTATTCCTGTTCCTTCGGATCATTTTCAAGGCATGGTAGTCTTGTCTTGGCTGCAGAATCATCAGCATCATCAGCAGATATATAATATCTTCTGGAAGTGCACAAGTATGTGCACATACACAGGTACATTCTCTATTCCCTCACACTCATAATCCGATGGGAAAATTCGACACGACCGGAGAGAGATCAGCCGTAGGACCGGTGAACACGTGTTTTCGGACAAAAATCTATGTCACCCTCCAGGTCCTCGACTATAACACTTACTGTGTGATTGAAGGATAAACCCAAAAATTTAGCTCAATACTATAATATTGGCAGGGAAGCAACAACGCTGTACAGATATATACGGCATTTCAAATACATATTTGTTCATACAAGTAATAAATAATAGTTCAATCCAGTATAAATAACATTTGTATCCGACATAAACTCAATTCCACAATTATTCCGGATCCGTAACATGATCTATATTAGCAGTCTATTACACTTTACGAGTGTTAACTAACTTTGAACTCTATTCACTTGCAATACGGACTCTACGGAGCAAATTGCGAATTATTAAGCGTAAAGCGTAAACTATTGTTTAGATTTTAGCTCTTATTGCAGCGAAATAGAGTGCTGAATTGTTAATGCTGCTCTCAGAGGTTGGATCAGTGTATCACACCGAGCTGCACAACTAGAAGAAGACATAGTGCTTTCCGTAAGAATAGAGCTTTGATATATTAGTGTAGCTGTATTAGAAAACATACGTTACTTTGGAGTTCATGACAAAATTAATAACTTCATAATATCTATTTAACAGGTTCACATCAAATCCAGTGATAAAGTTAAGAAAAATATACAGTATATTCAGTAGCGTAGTTTATGGATTCAAATGACTATTGAAAGCAGGCAGTGGCCAGTGACAAAATATAAATAAATCAATACGACGTAATATTCAGACCATAAAATTATGATGATAAAACTTTATGTGTCTTTTAATAAAAGCCATTACGAACTTTACAAATTATCGTTAATACGTATAGTCAATGAGAAGTGTCTAGTCAGAAAAAATACTTCCATTATTATATTTTGGTGGGTTAGTAGTTAGTCAACACCTTCACCATTGCAGAACACATTTGCAAGCACTCGTGAAAATTGACATGCAATGTGCTGTGTATCTACTTCGAAATGAATGCTTTTGATATTCATGTAGTTAAGTGTCCACTCACTATCGTAAAAGGGTAATCAGCATAAATCAAAATTACTAGAAATAAAATCTTTATAACTTTCCCGAGCCAGTGGTCCGGAACATTGATATACGACTTGTTACTATATCGTCTCCTCCTTAAGAAGTGGTTACTTTTCTCGTGTTATGTGAACCTCGCAGTTGGATAATATATTCAACAATTATTTATTCAAAGTTAAAATATACGTTTCCCTGGAACAAAGCTCTAAGTGTTAAAATGAGTACCAAATCTTCAGGTGTAGTGCCGTTTTAGCATATCTACTTATTTATTTTCATGAAAAGTAGTATACAGCCAGGTACTTCAGGCTATGTAGACAGGCGGGTTCTAGTTAGTTTACTAAAGCGTGAGGCACACAAGAAGCGGTTCCAATATTTTGTAATAGTGGAGCTTAGATTTAATGTATGCGCGAGTTATGCATGCTAAACACTTGGGCAGTGATACACATTCGATTCGGCAGTATGTATTTGTTGACCAACAAACCCGACCGATTACTACACTAGCTGATGCCCGTGACTTCGTCCGCTTGGACTTAGTTTTTAATAATCCCGAATCTTCACTAGTAACTTTTGAATTTCCGGAATAAAAAGCCGTCGGTTATTTGGTCTTTTCCGGTTCTCGTCGGGTGATCGCATTTGACCACCGAATCAATCGAATTGGCATTAACCGAATTGGCATGTTCGGGTTGGCTCGGCACAATTCAGCTTTCATTCAGGTGGCTTTCTCTAGTTTTTAGCTCTACCGAAAATATGTTGATCGGTCGAAAACAACCATCCACGAAGGTAACCACGAACCATCGACGTATATTCACGCATATGATGTAAACTCACAAAGTTGACCCATTAACACAAAAACCATTACTCGTAAGTCCCCTTTGAGTCGTGAATCTGTTAATTAAAAAGAACTCTACTTATCTGGCACAGAAAGCGGCGTGAAGTTTGTCCGCAAGACCGCAAACGGAGTTGCGGACACTGCGGTCACTAAACTAAAGCGAATTCACATTTAACTGTTTGCACATCTATACGTTTAGTTAATGTCAAAGTTAAATATTTCATTCAAAGTACGGACTTTTTGAAATTCTAAAAATATGTTAATAATAATATACAAGTGTAAATTAATAAAACACCCCCAACATGTGGATCTATGGCCAGACTATGTACGACGACATATTGTTACCCAGTTTTGTCCTCCATCATCAGATCCTCCTCCTTGATCATCATCTATCTAACACCTACTCATTAAGACTATTCTAATGAGCCCAAACCCACTGAATCTGCTGTAAGTAGCTGAGGAGTGGGGTATCCTGCAGACTACTTGATGCCACAGCATCAGCCCAATGTATTGAAAATAATCCGAAGTAACAGTACACCTTTCAAATCTCATCACACTTGTGAAAACGAAAAAACGATGATAATAAAAGTTCTCGGCCTATACTACCAACCTTTAAGCAGTATTATTTCAATTTTGTTTTGAGACGTCATCCAATGTTAGCCTTAAAGTTAAGGTTGTCATTACATACCATCTCAAAAATTGAATATAATATATAAAATTGAAATAATACTGCTTAAAGCGTTAGTAGTGTTGGTTGTCTCTATTATTAAAAAAATAAATAATTTTTATATTAATAGGAAAATTGGATTTTCGTTTTATTAGTTTTTATCCCCACTATCCTAACTTGTAGCTAGCAAAAGAGCTTGCAACTTTTCCTTTGTTGAGAGGTCCGTGTCCTAAGAATACTTAGCGATTGTCCTTTGATGTAGACTGTAGAGGAAAGTCGTGTTTGCGACAAGCGCTCTTTGCTCTCATCTAGTTTGCATGAGCAAAATGGAAATGAGATACAATTTTACTTACGGGCTTTAAATTAATCGGCTTGAGTTTGTTTTTACGTTGGACCTGTTCCTGAGCCTTTTTCCCTTTCTGAAGTGGAAAGGGGCAAAGCGCATAGTTCGAAGAGCTGATGATCGATCCCAA
The DNA here is from genome assembly GCA_933228805.2 of Hipparchia semele. NCBI lineage: Eukaryota > Metazoa > Arthropoda > Insecta > Lepidoptera > Nymphalidae > Hipparchia > Hipparchia semele. The sequence goes on along the minus strand of OW121725.1, from coordinate 1,572,520 downwards.
GGTGCTGGAGTGGCGACCCCGTGCCGAGAAGCGCAGTGTTGGCAGACCATTCACTAGGTTTCGCAGGGAGTCACAGGGAATCGCTGGATTCAGGCGGCGTAAGACCGAGGCCTGTGGAAGTCCATGCAGAGAACTTTATCAAGCAGTGGGTAAAGATGAAGAAGATACGTCACGGCTGTAAGCAGTAGCCTAGTAGTTAATACTGCGATCCCTATTCGAAGGGTAGCGAGTTCGATCCCCGGTACTCAACTACGCACCTCTGACTTTTTGAAGTTATATGAATTAATATCACATGCTTCAAAGGTGAATGAAAAGATCGTGAGAAAACCTGCATGCTTGAGAGTACTCAATAATGTTCTCAAACGTCATGAAGTCTGCCAATGTGAATTGGGGTAGCATGGTGAAATATAAATCTTTTCTGAGGGAAACCGGTGGTAGAGTCTCGACATGTCGTAAGAGCCACAGGTTGGCCTACATGCAATAAATAATTTTGAATTTTTTTTGGAGATCTGCGCTCAGTTCCTATAGTAGATTCATTTGACGATTCGAAAGCACTTTGTAAAAGATTATTTGAATAAAAGACTATTCTGTTCTATTCTATTAGTGATCCGTTGATGGGTTGCTGATAATGATGGTAAGGCCAAGTGCGGTTTGACAGCTATCCACACTTGACATTAGGAGTATGGCCTAAACCCTTCTGATTCGAGAGAAAACTTGTGCCTAGAAGCGGTCGGCGCTGAGTTGATGAATACATAACAAACGTCAAGCGAAGTGGAAGCCACGTTCAGCAAATGTGTTTCCATGAATGTAGGTTTTACTCGGTCGTTAAGTTAGTTAAATGTGAAAATATCGATCAGTTATCGAATTAACCGTCGCGTCGCGTGTCACGTCAAGCCGTAAAGTTGAGCTTGATTGCGTGACCAACGTGACAGCGAAACAATAATATTTGAGCTCCTACATTCCACCGGGCTTGATAACATGACGCGAGGCCACGTCAATTAACATATTGCTATTAATATTAGAGTTGAGTATTAAATCAAAGCAATTCTTAGCAACTACTGGAGCAAAAATTTTGCACACCTGCGTAGTTCAAATAAAACGTAAATCATTCCGATCGGACATAAAAAACAAGTCGACGACGTTACGTTCGTAAGTTTTTCAAGTGATTTGTTTCCTCCTTTCTAATGCTGATCTCTTACATTCGCTATAACACAAGAACCCACAAGATAGTAGATGACATTCGCTTAGAAGAAGAAGACAGATAAGAAGAAGATTAAAAAGTTCCTCATCCGATTATGCTAGCCACCAGACTAACAAGACGATATCTGTAAACCGAGACCGGGCACGCTCCGTAGGAAATGTCGGTCACCTAAGTATTATAATACAAGTTTGGAGAAATGATTTATCACACACAAGGTCAGGTGATGCTCTGAAGTAGGCCACTACGTCTCCGTGGACCGAACACTACATTGTTAGACCTAGTTACAGAACTTCTATACTATATTCATGAATAACAACACAAAAACACTATTCAACTTTGGCCGAACAGAGAATAATTTGATATCGGCGCGGCGTGGCATTGCTATTGTGTACGGAAAATAATACTTTCTATCCAATTGCTGCAAAAGAAAAGAGTGGGATAATATTTTGTTATTCATTTGATATGAATAGAGAAACAAAACTTTTTATTTTATTATAAACTAGCTTTTACTCCCAGCTTCGCTCCTGCCGTCTATTAAATGTAACCCAAAGGTGATTCGTATACAAAATGATTTTTCTGCTATTCTTTTCGGTTTACTGTATTTATTTTTGTTTTAAACCACCTGTATTAAGGCGAACAAATCAAAAAAATACTAAAATCCATTGAAATCGGACTAGCCGTTTTCAAGTTTCACCCAGACTAACGAACAGCAATTGATTTTTATAATTAGAACATAGACTGAGTTCAGTGCAGTTCAGTAGTAAGGGACCTTTATTTAGCCTTGCTAGACTATCTAAATGGTGGGGAAACAGTATTCAAATATATTGATTTTTTAAGAGATGAGAAAGTCGTGTAATTCACGAGGGCGCGTGACTCATGGTTGTGTGTGTGTCGTATCTATATAAGTAGGAGTGAGACCTTGCTCGCGCCTATCTGCTCCTATCTAGGCTCCTGACAGGCACACACATGCAATGTGCATGTACACGACGTAATCACAAGTAAAGCTCACGCGCCCTCGTCAATTAAAAGAATAGCTATAGCACAATTTATGAGAAAGGTAAAACGAGCATTTATTTAGATACTTCACAGACAATGCATATAGTCAAATACAGCCTAATTTAATGTCGTATTAATCATATAATACCACCTATAGAACGTCGTACGTCGCACTACAGAATACGGCGTGCTATAGAATACAACAATAGCAATACAGGCAGTCTAAATTACGCTCTTTGTGTATTGTTCTTTGATTTGTAGACGAGCATTTATTATAAGCTGCGGCGCTATTCATAATATGCCTGTAAAAGCGAGGTTCTATTAAAGCCCTTTTAGTATTCTTCCTTGCGCCTTCGTGGTGCTTATAGGGTTTGAGGTACAAGTGAAGTGATGAAGTGAGGCTTTATGCATATCTTTGTAACGGAGTAAAAATAATAGAGGTATAGTTCAATCCGGTGCGAGGTCACCACTCCAGCACTCTGGGACCCCAACGACCCGCGAAACCTTTGTAACGAGACGAATGTATGGAGACATAGTATAATCAGATGTGAACATCGCATTGAAAAAGCGTGGTTTTGCCAAACCACGACATCAGACGAGTTGCAAGGAGCCGCTGGACACAGGCCACGTAAGACCGAGGCAGGAGAAATTATTCTATGCAAGAGAGCTGTGTCCAGCAATGGACGTCTATCAGTTGATAAACAAGAAGAAGACAGTTCAATGCCTGCCAAAGTTATATTTGACAAAATCGAAATATTACCACCCCTTCCTGTTTTAAAGCCTCAATAACATTGGCTAAAGATGCAGACAGAAAACTGAAAGGTCGGCGGTTCAATCCCTACTCGTTGCACAATTGTCGTACCCATTTTACCCTTATTTGGCGTACAGTGTTTGGGACGCTCCTATTTGCTAATAAGATACGTTTCAGTATTCGACCGCGAGTCTATCTAATGGATGGCAATCGTATCCCGATTGCCGAGGCTACGACACAAATCGATTTGATATAAACGCGTCTACGTTCCGCGCGCAGTGTCCCTGATAGAACAGATAAACCTGCCCTATATACGTCTGGTGGGAGGCTTTTTAGGTACCACCCTACCGTCACAGGCCTGCCACCGAGCGAGTTAGCATTCCGGTTACACATGTATCTGCTGTAAATTGCTGAGGAGTTGGGTATCGCGCAGACTACTTCATACTGCAGCATCCGCTCAAGGTTACCGTGTTTTGGAAATAATCTGAAGTAACAGTACACCAAATTTCAAATCAGTCGCACCAGTGAAAGTGTGTAAAACCCTTTGAGTATATCACCAACGTAAAACCCTTTAATCAAGTAGGAAACTAGCTGCTGACTTTCAAACGCCTGCGATGTTCATAAATTATAGCTAAGATCCATGATCATACAAGCCTTTGAACGGAAAAAGCCGCAACAAAATCAGTCCATTCATTAAGAAGCTACAAGAATATAAAACACACAGAAACACAGATACACACGTCAAACTTATAACACCCCTTTATTTCCGTCAGGGTTTAAAACCTAAATAATTCAATAAGTACATATAAACGAACAAATGTTGACCCAGATAGGTAGGTACTCGGCATTCAATATAATAAATCAGCAGCAAACATTTTTTGCCATTGTTTCATCTCTCATTAAAGAGAGTGGGGTGAACGGGGAATTATTCGATACCTCTCGCGAGCTTAAAAGGTTTAAATTTCAATTAGTTAAAAACACCTTTATGTGCGACACAATTTATGCAATAGGGTAGATTTTCCTGTCTTATTTTGATAATTATTTTGTAAACAGCAGCAAACATAATTAAAAAGAAACTTTTCTGTGGAAACAGAACTGACGGAATCAAAATCAAAATTGAGTTGTAAAATGAGGCACTAATTATTTTAATGAAGCATGAGGGCTGTCGAAATGTTCCCATATGCCTGCACAAACTATAAAATTTAAGTGTATATTATGCTTTTTCTATGAGTTTGATTTCTTAAACTTGTATAAACGCAAGTCTAAAATTGGCTGTGGAATTTTATTATAGAACCACAATAGGCCACAAATCATTTAGACTGCACGTTCCTTCACTTCTATACTTATTCAGATTTCTGTGGGGTTTTAAGGTTCCGTACCCAAAGGGTGCCAACGGGACCCAATACTAATCCTTCGCTGTCTGTCCGTCCGTCCGTCTGCCAGCGGAGTATATCTCGTGAACCGTAATAGCTAGATACTTGAAATTTTCACAAAATGTATTATTCTATTCTCTCTATAACAACAAATTAAAAAAATAAACTTGAGAGGTGTCAAGGGTGTCCCCGGATGGAACGAAGTTCAATGCGAAATAGAAATGAAAATATCTGGCTTGCTTTCTATAAGAGAGAGAGAGACAGACAGAGAAACATGCGACGAACATAGCAAAAAGTGTCGTGACAACTTTTCGTAAGAATTTTTTCCGTCTAGCCCCCTTTCACAACGCGCGATAAGGAACTTCGTTCCAAAAGTTAAAATCATTGAAGGTCTAATAATACAACTACGACGTACCTTATAATAATAGCTAGTGTTAAGTCTTGTACGATGATAAGTACGGAACTCTTCGTGTGCGAGTCCGACTCGCACTTGGCCGGTTTTTAATCTTTGTGGAGTATATTTGAAATACAATTTCGCCGAATAACATGCATTGTGATATTTTATTCGTATTAATTTAGAGATAAGCCTAATAAATTACCGAGCAATCGGACATTAATAACAAAAGGACCGGACATAAAATCGATTCTATAATGATTATTCGACGGATACTGTTACGTGATGTACATTGTACAGTAGCCGCTCCATTAAATACATAATAATGAGTACAATGTAATACAATCACTAAAATTAATCACTGTACCTATATAATTGCACTCATTTACAAACGTTAAAGTTAAAAATTTTCTGGCTTCATTTGTTACCATGTATATTATGTAAATTGGATGAAATGCAATATTATTGTGACATTTAGCTGATCTGGTGATCGAACCGGAAGATGGCTATAATAAATTTGTAATAAGTACAAGTATAAATTGAAACAACCCCGACATGTGAAATTAAAAAGAAAATGTAATTCGCCATTTTGTGGTGGCGGCCATCTTTGATTTGAAATATATTATTGTGTTTAGTATTCTACTAGTTAAGGCCTTTCACTTGATACCCATATTGAGAGAGTTGTGAAAAAATATGTAGGTACCTAATCCGCCATTTTGTGGCGGCGGCTATCATCGACCGATTTTCATCAAACATAGCTACGAACACTCCCAACTTTCAAACAAAATCAAAATCGGTTCATTCATTCGGTTGCTACGATGCCACAGACACGCGTTTGCGTTGGGAGTTGAAAACGACATAACCCCATCAATTTTGGGCTCATTTGATTCATTTTATAATGGTTTGGTCTGATGATGGAGCCGGAAGTCGGCCATGGAAACTTCTTTAATAAAACAAGTCAACCGAAAATGCTTATCTAATATATAAAAATGAATCGCTTAATGTGTTGGTAAGCGCATCACGCGTGAACGGCTGGACCGATTTCGCTAATTCTTTTTTTATTGTGTTTGTTATTGTCAGGAGAAGGTTCTTATGAAAGAAAAAATTAAGAAAATTGCGCGGAAAATTAGAAAATTTAAGAAATATTAACCACCATATTAAATTATTTCTAATGTAACCGCTTTTACAATTCAAACTTTTTTGATGTAACCTTATGGCGTTTGACATAACATTGACAGAATACGTGCTGCCAATTTCGTCAAAGAGGATGTAAAAAAACTTAAGACAGGACAACGTCTGTCGGGTCCGCTAGTATAAAAAAAAAATTACACTTGTTCTTATTGATATTGATCGGTCCCGTTGCAATCTAAATCGCACACTATTGACTATCGGCCTCTGTTTGAGGGGCGGCTATTTGATTAGAATCGGAGAAAATTCTCGAATTCTCGTCGCATGAACGATTCGGAATTGAATCGGGCTTATAGGCGAATCTTTTGTGATTTCTAAATGGCCTGGACGAAGCCTCGATGCGACTCTATCGCCTATCCATTGAAACCGCCGTATTTGGCCGGTGGACTTTCTTTTTTAGCTGGATATGGAACCTAGAAATTGATGCTCTATCGTGCGAATACTGAAGAGCATTTTAATAGTTGACCACACTTTAAATCTGAGGTACCAAATTTCCAAATTTTCCTGCTAGGATCACATATTTATTTATTCTTTATTGCACCACAAACAGAACCACATAGTGCCAGGAAAACGAAAGTCTTTTTCTTGACACTAATCCACGCGGACAAAATTCTTACAGTAAAATTAAATATTAACTAATGTTGTAACAGCTTTTGCCCTTGATACACGTGGAGTTAAGTTTCTAAAAATTCCGCGATTACTTTATTTTTCTCGATAATTAGTATTCTATGTTTGTAGGTGTGCTTTAACTACATCCATGCACAAAAAACGAATCAATTCATTGCTGCGTTGTTGCGTGTTTGAAGATAAATCAACAATCAAAAACACCTTTGCATATAATATGATTTTAATCAAGAAATAAGTATTTATGATCTACCGTCTTTTCCTGCACTTTCATCAACTGTAGATTCGGAGTGTAGATGACTTGTCTTTAGACAAGCAAGGCGTAAGGGCTCCAGATTGCGAAGTGTCCTTTGTTTTGTAGGCAGTGTCTGCACTCTGTATTCTCGCTTTAATAACCCTGTATGCAGTTTTCTCAGTCTAGGGGAAACTATTAAGGCCTTTAGCACATCTCCGCGAAAACGTAGCAGTGAAACCGCTGACAGTGCTGGCATGGCATTATCTTCTGTATGACTGCTTAACTGCTTGTTCTAACCCCAAGATTTCTTTTTCTTTTCCATGCAATGTCAGCCCAATTTATCTGGGTACAGCTCAATTCTCTAACGAGAAGGCTGGCCAAGTGCGGATTGGTAAACTTCATATACTTTTGAGAATAATATGGAGTACTCTTAGGCATGCAGGTTTCTTTGCGTTGTTTTCCTTCACCTTTAAAGTAAGTGACATTTAATAGCTGACGCACATAGGTCAGAAAATTCAGAATTGCGTGCCTGGGATCAACTCTGGACCCTGCAAAAAGCGTCGAAATCTTAACCACTAGGTTATTACGCTTATAATTTCGCAGCAGAGGTCTACTACAGGTCTCAGAGACGCACTATATTATGCCTACTGTATAAGATAGGTACTTAGATACTAGATGAGACAGTGCAAACAAGTTTTAGTGCGCTACCGATATAAAAAGAGACGCGCAGGCGCGTTAGCTACTTCGGAAAGATTATTGGGAAAGATTTTAGAACCTGCAGCGGCAATAAACAGTGAAAATGTAACCTATGTGTTAATCTTGGGTATGAGCTATCTCCATTCCAAACAGCCAAATCGGTTCATTCGTTGTGGCGTGAAGGAGTAACAAACATACACACATACATAAACTTTCGCTATTATAATATTAGTGTGATAGTGTGATACTGAGTACGAACCTTGCAAACTAGCAAAATGACTTCGACTCGTTGCTGCGTGAACTTCTTAAAAGAATCGACTTGCCTAGGAACACCCTAGGAACAATGAATTGTTTATAAGAGATTGTTAATTGATAGTACAACCGTGAAAATTTTTAAAAACATTATTGCAATGGAATACACATCGAACTAACAAAGAGTTCCACTCCAAATGTACGCTCAAAACAAGCAGAAAGTGCTATGTAATTATTTTTCGCACTGGTCCTGATAGTTACTTTTTTGATGGTTTTTGTGATGAAATATGACACGCTTTCACAGCGCAATTCATTTTTGGGGCTCCTTAGTAAAACAACAAGGTACCCTTGTATTTTCGCCAAGCCCGTCCGTCTGTCCATCTGTTTAATGATTTTTGCGGAAAATAGAATACTAAGTTGTCGACCTTTAAAGGCTTACTAAGCTTTCGGTTTTTTTAATTCCACGGTACTAACCATTGCTCTATTGGGGCTTATTTCAGTAACAGCATTCCTATTTGGAGTTTTCCTTAACTTGTGAAGGTTACAAGGTCCGTGATCACCAAGTCTCGGGTTAATATAAAACAGGACGTTCTCCCCATCTTGCCCCGTGTAACACACATTATAAATATTAATAAGACGTTACATATTTATGAGTTTCCCGAGTCTGGGCCGTTTGTCTAATTCAATTTGGTTTTACCCTTACTCAGAGGTTTCTTTTATTATATTGTATAGGTGTAGGTTTTTTATTCAGGGAAGCATACAGACCGTTAGATATCTTATCTTGTATCTTATTGTCTCTGTGTTTCTGTTATTGTGTAGATTAATATCTGATCTAATACATAAATATTTTAACAAGTGTAAATTGAAAATTAAAACCAGAAATGAAATGAAATGAATACCCTTTATTGTGCACCACATTACACAGAAACATAAAAGATCAAATTAACTTAAAATAAACGGAAAAAATGAGCACAAATGGCGGCCTTATCGCTAAGAAGCGATCTCTTCCAGGCAACTACGATGCATGGTGGATATTATATGAAAACATCCCCTATACATGAAATTAAAAAAAATATGTAATTCGCCATTTTGTGGTGGCGGCTATCTCGGACCGATTTGCATCAAAGATAGCTAAGAACACTGCCGACGAGCTTGAAATGGCTAAACTGAAATGGATAAAGAAGATATTAAAAGGAGTCATTTAGACATTTTATAGCGGATAAAATCGAAGAGTTCTCACGGATTTTTTTAAACCCTGGACATAATCTTAGAAATTAATTTTAGTTGTTAAGTTAGTAGTCTAGGTTTAAATAAAGTGTGCCTAAAAACGAATAGTAACGAATAGCTTCCAGCGGACTTATTTAAAAGTTTAATGTACTTAAAAACTTATAGTCAAGGATCTGATTGCTCATCTACTTGTTATAAGTTTCCTCCAATAACGAGCCAAAAGCTGTAAACTATTCAACGTCCAACTTTCAAAAATAACAAGAGCGTTTTCTTGGCTCCCGTTTCCAATTTTACTTACAACTAGCGGACACCCGCGACTTTGTCAGCTTCTTCAAAACACAATTGACAGTTCTTAAATCCCCACAGTTTAGGGGGGCAGTACCCCTGCAGCATCAGAATTGAGGAGTTGGGTCCTGGATTTCAACGATGTTGTCTTTACTTAGTACTTACAATAACTATTCATAATCGACAGTTCCTAAATCCCCACAGTTTAGGAGGGCAGTACCCCTGCAGTATCAGGATTGAAAAGTTGGGTTACAATGTACCTGATATCCTGTACTGTGACTCACTTTTCTCCTCCATCATAAGATCCTCCTCCTCGATCCTCGATCATCTATAACACCCCTCTTTTTGTCAGGGGTTAAAAACGTTGTACGTGAGCAGTAGCCTAAGGACGAACATTTTAACTTTCGAATAGTAAAGGTGAAGTTAATGGATTTCTTGCTGGCGTGAACTTTACCTTTACTATTCGAAAGTTAAAATGTTTGTGCTTAAGCTACAGGTCTATGCCAAGAATCACGCCCTTTAGTAATGAGGTTGACGATGCAGAGAGAGAGAGAGAGAGTTCAAGAAGAAACTCCTCAACTTTTCACCTGCTTGCCGCATTCGATTGAATCTCAGCCACTTGTGTTAAAATAATAATTAAACAGTTTGCATAATGGATACGACGAACGTGCTCGAAGCGCACTTGCCCCTAACGAGGTGAACCAGGTCACGCAACTTGTCGCACAAACTAGGCTTCAACTGAATTCCAAGCCAAAAACGTATTTGCACGACAAACAGCTTTTGCGGGCTTCCAGTAACAGATTATTTGATTAGCACACAATATGCTTGTTTTTCTCATTTTATTGGTGTTATATTTAATGCTAATTAAATAATTATCCTATCCTCCTACTAATATAGATGGATTGAGGGATGGATGGATGTTTGTTACTCCTTCACGCCACAACAAATGAACCAATTTGCCTGAAATCTGGAATGAAGGTAGCTCATACTCAGGATTAACACAGAGGCTACATTTTATCCTGGAAAATAAAGAGTTCCTGCGGGAAACAAAACATTAATCCACGCGGAAGTAATCGTCAGCATCATCTAGTTTATTGATATGAAAAGCGAGTAGTACATGTTATGTGCTTCACTCAAGAGTAGTTTTCGAACAGTGCGTGTTGCTAGTGATGATTTATGGATCCGAAACATGGTCGCTAACTATGAGCCTCACAGGGCCTCATAAAAATTAAATCTACGCGGACGAAGTCGCGGGCATCAGCTAGTAATATCAAAAATGCGAAAGGATCTTTGTATGTTGGCTTAACATCATATGGGTATATTTGAGAACCTGGAGAGTGACATAGGCTACCTAGTACCTATTCATACCATCTATCCCGTACAAACAACCTAATAAGAAAACCCTAATTCCAAAGCCTAGAGATAGTAAAAAAATTAATCTTACGAACTTGTTTGAGTTATCAAACAGACGTCCGTTAGAAATATCTATGGATGTCGTAGCTTCGGGCTATATAGATTTTCTATCACTAATTGGATCTAACATTTCCCAGTAATCTTGCTAGAGTTTAATTTCTATCTTATCAGGTATAATATTTTATGTTTTTACTGCGTAATCATATTTCTTGGAACTTTCCGCTCTATCTTTGTGATATTTCTCATAAAATTCGCAAAGAATATATACCCCCGTAGTCCTTGATACATAATTTTTCCCAGATTCTCACGATATTTCTTTTTATTATTATTTTATATCATTTTTACTAAGAATTTTCTAAGTAGGGCTTTTAGGAGAATTAGGTGTTGAGGGGTGGCATCGATGTACCTAGTCATGAATTCCTCTTTGCCTGTCTTTTTTTTCGTCTACCAATATAGACGCCGACTACTGGACATATGTAGGTCTTTTGTTAGAACTTGGTCTTGTGGCACTTGTATCCAGAACCTACGACTCGTTTGATGTCATCATATAAAAAAATATTACATTGGTAAAGATATCTTTGAAGATATAAAGTATAATTTGAATAGAAAAATGATAAGCTTCCAAAAATGAGAGTTTCATCCCGTGAACATTATGAAACAGCTCATAAAAGCACTAAACGGTTTATTTTTCACTAAATCTTTGAACCACTAAGTCGCAGTGGGTCTGTTTCGAGAGTTTTAAGGCCAAACTCCGCTATTCCTGTATTAATGACGCCATATTTTAGGAATACCGTCTTCTTCTCGGTAGTTTAATTGAACCTGGTATAAGTGTAAGCGATAGCGGATTTTTAGATTTTAGGGTTCCGTATCTAAAGGGTGTCAAGAGACCCCATTACTAAGCCTCTGCTGTCCATCCGTCTGTCCCTTGGTCCATCCATCTGTTTGTCAGCGGGCTGTATCTTATAAACCGTAATAGGTATTTACTTGAAAACTTTTCTGAATGTGTGTATCTATTACCGCTTTAACAAAGAATAATAAAAAACGTAAAAATTATTCTTACAAAATCGCCACTACAAGTATATTAATTGTGCCTATAGAAGAGTTCCCTCAATTTCTCCAAGATCGCATCATTAGATTCTGACCTAATGACAATGGGACTACCTGGGAAGTATACTCTATCAAACAAAAAAAATAATTTTCCAAATCGGTCCAGGCGTCTTCGAATAATCGGGGAACATACATAAAAAAAAAGATACCGGCCGAATGGAGAACCTCCTTCTTTTTTGGATGTTGGTTAAATCCTACTATCCTACTTAATATTATAAATGCGAAAGGTTGGATGTATGGATGTTTGTTACTCTATCACGCCGCAAAGACTGAACCCATTTGCTTGACATTTGGCACAGAGATAGATTATGGCCTGGAATAACACGTAGACTACTTTACATCCCGGAAAATTGAGTTTCCGCGGGAACATAAAATCTCAATCCACGCGAACGAAGTCGCGGGCATCATTTAGTAAAAAATAATAAAAAAAGATACCGGCCAAATTGGGAACCTCCTCCTTTTTTGGAAGTCGGTTAAATAAAAATATAAATGACCTAATATTATTTTTAATTTGGTCAGTTACGCGCCCGCTAATGTCCTCCGCCGCTTCCTGTTTAACGCGGACTCAATTAAGATTCCTCCGCCGTTCCATCCCACTTTTATGAGGCCAATTTTGTCAAAATGGAAACTCGCTGTTACAGCGGGCGGCGACGCGGCGCGCTGATTGGTCCCGGAACACGGGGCATTTAGATTTTAATCTTGTATTGCAAAACAGAACATTCGGAATGTCTTGAAAATGTTTGCATTCGAGTAGACATTCCGTTGTGTCGTCGAATTTTATTGTTGAAACCAAGCGTGATGAAATTGGGAACAGAGATAACTTTTGTGGCTCATTTTCAGGACGATTGGAAAAGCATTCGGAGTGCGAGCAATTTCTGAAACGCATTTAAGTAAGCAGCTTTCATCCTATTAATATTATAATTGCGAAAATTTGCATTTATGGATGGGTGGATGGATGGATAATTTGATGGATGTTTGTTAGTCAATCATCCCGCAACGACTGAACCGATTAGGCTGTTTGGTACAAAGATAGATTGGAATAACACATAGGCTTACACACATACTTTTTATTCTAGAAAATAAGAGAGTCTCCGCAGGAATTAAAAAACCTTAATCCACGCGAACGAAGTCGCGGGAATCAACTAGTTTAAATTAAATCGGCCAAGTGCGAGTCGAAGTTGCACCACACGTGTGTTTTTTATACCATCGTACAAGATTTACCGCTATTATTAAGATCGCGCAAAAACAATAGCTAATTGCACGGAGGCCCCATTTCAATTTTTATTTTTATTCTTTTTAGTACTTATCGTTTGTTATAGTGTCAATAAACATACACATTCTGTGGAAATTTATGTATCTTTGCTGATATATCGAATAATATTTTATTCAAATAATCTTTTCTCTTCTTAATTTATTAACCTTCACAATGCCAAAGTTGTTTAAAAACACAATTAAACCTGCCCTATAGTACCTAATATCTCCTGTAGTGTCAGATTTCCCCATACTACCCCAGTTTAAAGAACCCGCTGTATACAATAGACATGAAAAGACCGCAGTCTGTGGGAAGCCTTAGTATAACAGTTCGCTCCTCTCTCATTAATACGAGAGCTCCTTGTCCTGCACTGAACATTAATGACCGTTTTTTCCCAAACATTTACGTCTCTGCACTCACTATGTGAATTTCAGCTGACACTGTTAAGGGTAAGGGTTCACACGGAAGTTTAAATCACAACAAAAATAAACAAGAAAAGATTAGAATTATTTTGCTATAATCCGCCAACAGAAAAAATCTATATGGTCAAACATGCTGTTACAAGCTAAGCACCGCTTACCTCCCCAACCAAGCAAGCAAGCAATGCCACCACCATTCACATTCACCACCACACAAGACTTTTGTACTACTCTCGACGCACGTTTCGCCCCGACACCGGAGCATCCTAAGGAGATGTCGATTTTACAATGCTGTATTGTCTAGTCACTAGACTGCATGTTTGAACATACAGTTTTTTTCTGTTAGCGGATTATAGCAAAATAATTCTAACCTTTTCTGGCTAATCATGAATTTCCGCAAAATAATGCTTGACTCTATCCAGTACAACAAAAATAGTTATTTGAAAATGATAAGGTGTAACATAATTCTTCTTTCGCTTAGAGAAGAATAAAGATAAGGTATAGGTTATGATTATAGTATATGTAATAAAAATTTAAATTAAAACGATGTAGGTGTTGCACACAATTTAATCTTTGTAGAGTCAGATTTTTTAAAATTCTGTGGAAGCTGTTTGGTTATTTTTGATGTAATGAACATAATATATTTGCGGCATAAGTCTAGTTCCATATCTTTCTGCGGGATGCAAGCATTCCCTGTGCATTTATGGAAAAAAAGTATCTTTTCATTACTCAAACGTTGAATTGAGTTCAGACGGAAAGACGAGACGATGATATAGATTAAAATATGGAGTAAGTTTAAGGCAAGGATCTAATATCTCATCGCGTAGAAACCAAAACTGCCATAGGTAAGCATAGAAACTGTTAGTTTAGACTTCTTCACCACTTACCATCTTGTGAGATCAGCGTTTGCTTGTCAATAAATAAATGATGCTCATACAAGGATTTTAAGACTTGTGGTTTATTTTTTTATACGATCTTTTTTAACCAGTACTCACACAGAACGTATGTACACGCCCTTAGCGTGACGACACAGCTGTCACTCAAAAGGGCGTAGACCCTCTACGAGCGCGATGCACTCTTTAGAGAGAATTTTTTATTTTTTCAAAATTACGGGATGTCACGAGCTTAAGGCCAGATGCACATCGGCAATATGAGCTTGTCGCTAAAATAACACGTTCTAAAAAAAAATTTTAAAAGACCGACCTCAAACGCCACTTAAAAGTATAAAATAATTTTGGTTTGTACACGTACGTTGAAGACGATATTTAAAAAAAAATACGCGTCGAATTGAGAACCTCCTCTTTTTTTGGAGTCTGTTAATAAAAGACCGCGCTGATCCCACATTAATAACACGTAAAGTAAGCTCTACAATTCATGCAATAAATGAATAATAGTATTTTAAAAGGTAAAAATTACGAAATAATACCTACATATACTACATCATAGAATAATACGCGCAAAAGTAATTCTATATTCAATGTAATATATTACATCCACCATTGCTTTGTTAAATTTTAAAATAATATTCAATACAAAGGAATTGTAATAAATTGCCCAGTGCTAATACAAAATTCTATTTCATTTCGAAATATTATTTATACTATTAGTATTGGAATTTTGAATTAGTATTCTGCTGAAGTCACAGCTTCATCGATTTAGCAGTTCGCTTCAAGACATCTAAAATAATTGTAGGATTTCATTTATTATATTCTTTTCTCTAAATGATAATAATCATGTTACAGTGTGAAATTAATTTCACAGCCCACGACTTTATCTGGTCAGCTTTAAGTTATAAACAAGTCTATATTTAAAAATATTTTTAAATAATGTAAAAAAATATATTTTTAAAAACCAACTCCAAACGCCACGTAAAAGTATAAAATAATTTTAGCT
The DNA here is from genome assembly GCA_933228805.2 of Hipparchia semele. Taxonomy (NCBI): domain Eukaryota; kingdom Metazoa; phylum Arthropoda; class Insecta; order Lepidoptera; family Nymphalidae; genus Hipparchia; species Hipparchia semele. The sequence goes on along the minus strand of OW121725.1, from coordinate 1,557,214 downwards.
TGTACACGTATGTTGAAGTCGGGCCAGCGTCACACATCGGTTTCATCGTTTCTATTTTGGCCCGTTTTTTTTTTTTTTTTAAATATTATTCTTACTCTGTACGCAAGGAATCCAATTCTTTATTAGAATCTCTAGATCCATCAGTAGTTCAATTGTCAATATAGCACTATCAACAATCAACGAATCACTGATATATGGCAGTGGTATAACATATTACGGTGTGCCCCTATGACCTATATCTGAAGGATGGCGTCGGAACGCTCGCGATATTTTGAGATGAAAATAATATTCCACAAAATGTAGCCTTTTTATTGATATGCGATGATGGGTTTAAGTAATGCCGTTGATCATAATACATTAATTGTTCTTATTCATCCTCTTTCCGTTTGAATTGGTATAAATAAAAACAGATACCTATAGATTCTGCCTGTGTTAGATATTTCAAACCCCTATTTTATCCCCTTGGGGGTTGCTTTTTCAAAAATTATTTCTTAGCAGATGCCTACGTCACAAAATGTAGTGGGTTGAGCTGTGCGTTGATAGATAGTCATCTTTACCTTTTATATATTTAGATACGGGACCAATGACTGTTGAAATCAAGAAGAGTGTTTTAATAGTCATACTAAGAAAACTTTAACTTTAGCTTTAATTTCTCAACTTACCGATTTTCTTTTAAAACAAGGCTTATTTTAAAGCTGTTTGTTTTATACTTATATGCCGAATGTTTCATAATATACGTTTTTTTTTGGTTTAAGATTTATCGCTCACGTTGCGACTTTAACCTAAACACCAAAATAAAACGGCAAGCTGCAAGGCAGGGGATGTCGTTTAAGAAAATCTATACCTAGTTTATCCGAACGACTGCGTTAGCGATACTCTGTGATTTATGAGTTTTATGTTTCGCGTATTTTATACGCCGGGTAAGCTATTTCACATATTTTGTTATTGATGATTCGCATTTGTCAACAGAGCGTCGGTTTATAGTTATGTTTGTGACTTTATCGGTAGAAATAGAAATAGAAATAGAAATATTTTTTATTCAAATAAACTTTTACAAGCACTTTTGAATCGTCAATGAATCTACCACTGGTTCGGAATGCCTTTCCTGCCGAGAAGAGCCAGCAAGAAACTCGGCGGTTGCTCTTTTCAAAAAAAATAAAAAATTTACAATTGTTATTGAACACAGGATAGTTATTACTGTCTTATGAATCACTGGAGCGAATTATATCCACGCTTTTTTATCATTTACATAGTCTTCAATTGTATAATATGCTTTTTTCATGAGAGTAGATTTAATTGATTTCTTAAACTTGTGTAGAGGCAAGTCTAAGATTGACTGTGGAATTTTATTGTAAAACGTCACGCCCATTCTCACAAATGTCTTTTGGACCCTCTTGAGGCGCAGCCCAGGAAACATGAGCCTATTTGGATTTCTACTTGGTCTATCGGACAAATCATTCTTTTTTTTGTAACTCAAAATGTTTTGTCTGACAAATATTATGTTGTTATAAATATATTGTGAAGCTACTGTAAGAATGCCTATCTCTTTAAATCTTTCTCGAAGGGAATCCCGCGGCCTCAAATTATAGATTGCGCGGATTGCCCTCTTCTGCAAAACAAAAATTTTTCCAATATCGGCTGCCTTACCCCATAGTAAGATTCCGTATGACATAATACTATGGAAATATGCAAAATAAACAATTTTTGCAGTTTCTATGTCAGTCAACTGTCGAATCTTCCTAACAGCGTAAGCAGCAGAGCTAAGTTTGCCAGCAAGCGTTGCTATATGGGTGCCCCATTGTAGCTTTGAATCCAGGGTTCGGTCTTTATTCTGTTCCTTACTGAATAGAAACATAGAGTAGGTGAACTTATTTGCTTCTATCGTGTAACTTTTTACAAAAAATTGAACTGATGCGACGATAGATGCAATTAAAAAGGCAAAAATAAAATATCAGTCTTTTTAGTCTTACTAATCACATACATATTACTTTTTAGCCCCTAAACTAATGTTTATTTTAAAATATTTTTAACAGCATTTTTAGAGCAGACGGATCACCTGATGTTAAGTGATTACCGCCGCCCATAAACATTTGTAGCACCGGACGCACCACCAATGCGTTGCCGGCTTTTCAGGAATTTATTGGTCCGCCCCTTGAATTGTTGTAACTTTTTAAAAAGCATAACTACAAGCTTTATTGTTTAGGCATAGCATTTCACTACGAGCTGTATTTTTAGGCATGGCTGCGAGCTTTTAAAAAAGTTTGTCACCGACTCAAAATTAGTTACATTAGTTTAGGAGCTTAGTAAGACTAAAGAGATGTATATCTTATTTTTAACAAATAATTATGAGTACAGATTCCCTCCAGAGCATTCCGGTTTCATTTTTGTTAGGTTTGACCTATTAATTCCTTTCCTAAGATCATTTATCCTTGCCATCCCGCAGATATCGTCTGCCCATTTGAATTTGGGTCTGCCTCTTTTCCCTTTTCCTTTGGGGCCAAGCCAACGTATTGTTTTATGGTCCACCTGTCATCGTTCAACCGAGCGATAGGCCTATCCCCGAAAGGGGTTATCCTTAAAATAAAATGTAACTGTACAATATTTAAGTTAACTAAAGATTTTTCGTTACGTAGAAGAACGGCTTTCTTTATTAACACTGGTGCCGATTCTGATGTTGTTCCCCAAATTTTGCGGTTAATTTGACATCTCCGCCGCGAAACCGACTTAAAATTACAAGCAAGCTTTTCTGAAGTTCTCTTATTTTTAACCGGCGAAAAAAAAGGAGGTTCTCAATTCGTCACGTGTATTTTTTTTTATTGAAAAAGATCACCAACACTACAACAATCATCGACATAGATACATAGACATAAACATCAGAACAGAAAACTCGTTATTTAATTATTCACTAAATCAATACTTTTTTGTTACTTATTTGGATATAAGCATTGTTGTTGGCTTTTCAATTCAAAATAAGGTGCTTAAAAAGCTGCTTTATCGCGTAAATAGCGCCCCGTTCGTACGTCGTCAATGCCCATGCCACACAACTAATGCACAGTCAACTGTGCATGTTAGTTGAACAAAATGCGTGTTCACTTATTAAAAATGCACTTATTAAAAATTTGTAATCCGACAACATTAAATGATACATTTTGACTTTAAGTACATAGTCCATTACAAAGCAACATTACATCAAAAGGGAGCAACCAAAGACAAACAATCTGAGAATTTAGAGGAATGTTTTAATAAGATACAAGAAATAAGGGCAGCCTCGAATAATAAGCTCGAGTCAGATTTACTACATCCCTCCAAAAGCAAGCCCGTCTCTGGCTCATTACGAACATTCTAGACTAGAATTACGTTCAGTCTAGACATTACGACGCTGAGATTTTACAGCTTTAGACTGAGAACCCCACAAAATAGCTCGTAAGGTTTATTTCTAATGAAAGTTAGGATAGAGTTGGATTGTTTAGGGATTGCTTCCGGAATAATAGCTATATTAAACGACACTCAGTATCGTATATTAATCAAGGCTGATGGTCGTGACCCCTTTGTATTATTAACCCCCGATGGAAAAGAGGGACTTTATAAGCTTGACATTTATATCTGTTTATCTATGTGTCTGTCTATTCCCTCATAGCTCCCTAACGAATGGACCGATTTTGATGCGGTTTTTTCTGTTCGAAAGCTTAAAGCATCGAGATGGATATTAGCAATGCTAATTTATCAAGATCTGTTTAGGCGTTTGAAGATCATCAGCTTATGCTGTCTTCCAAGTTAGCCCGCTACCATCATAGACTGCAACGTCACTTACCATCAGGAGAGATCGCAGTTAAGGACTATCTTTTCATCGAATAAAAAAAAGTTACTTGCGAGTGGACGCTTCACTTAACGCCATAACAGTTCCGATATTAATAAACTGTAAACACAGCTTAAAATGTCTGGTTAAACAAATAGGCACCACAATTTGCATGAGGTTTCACGGCTGCCGGTGATGCATGCATGCGAGCTGCGAAAATCTGTTATTTACGAGAGCAGCGAGCCCGCTACTCGCTGGGGAAACAGCGCTATGAAACCTGGCACTGACTGATTAAAAAAAAGATATTAGTCAAGTTCAAGTTCCCCTCACCCCTCTAAATAAGCGGGACTGACACAGGGTATGACAATAGTAGCCGCCAACCTTTCAGTTATCAGTCCACTCCTTTAGCCGTTGGGCTATTGAGGTTTCAGTTTCAAAGAGCCATCTTTAAAACATTAGAACTGAGAACCAGCTATTTCAATAATATTGGCGAGCAACAATAAAATTTGAATGCAAACTTGATAGCACCATCTGGAAGAGATACTCGTTGCTTTGTACCGGACGCTGATAGCACCGCTGAGACTGATATTGAAGTCTTTGTTTCAAGATTCTAATATAGATAAATAATAACTATGAAGATAGAACATATTTTTCTAGTAATAATTTCTCGTAATAATATTGTCAGCTTATCTTGCATTTTAAATTTAAGTTCCTTTATTGTGAACTAGCTGATGCCCGAGACTTCGTCCGCGTGGAGTTAGTTTGTAAAATCCCGCGGGAACTCTTTGATTTTCCGGGATAAAAAGTAGCCTATGTCACTTTCTATGAGCTCAAGTATACCCATGCAAAAAATCACGTCGCTGTTGCAGCTGGATTGATGGACAAACTAACAAACCATTATATCATCAAACCAACAAACAAACACACTTTTGCATTTAAAGTTTTAGTGAGAATTCAGGTAAAACACCCTGTATTACCTAAATTCGAGGGACATCATAAAGAAAATTTTGTGAATATGTAACACTTCGGATTATCGTTCAGTGCAACTTTATGACGTACTGAGATTAAGGATTCGGTTGCTGTATTAATTTACTACAAGTTAAGACCCATTCTCTCATGAAGCCCCTAGCGTTGGACTCAAGTTTTCACACTAGCTTCGGAGCCCGTGAATGGAAACAAAAGTATATTTTCTAGAAATTCTAAGAAAATAAAATATTTTCTAAAAATAAAACACATAATATACTCGAAACAAAGGACTTCTTTCCATGTGGGAGCAATAATAGCGTAGAGTTGAAAATATACGTTCAAGAAAAGCAACACAAGAAAAAGTATAATTTTATTCAAACTTTATTATAAAAGTAATTTAGCAATACATTAATGATAACAAACAAGAAAGTTCAGTTTCAGGCTCAGATATGGCAAATGCCTAAGAAACTTATGATTATAAATCTAAAAGACATTACAATCTCAATTTTGGCGAGCTTGAAATTACCTGAATTTATCGAAAGGAAGTTCTCTGTTTGTCACACTTTCACGAGTAAACCGCTGGGCTGATTTCGACAAAATTTAACAAAGAGATAGCGTATACCTTGGGGAAGCATATACAATACTTCTTATCTCAGAACAACAAGGAGTTTTTACGGAATTTCTAACAACCAAAATCAATAAGGTTAAGTTCAAAATAAATAATATGAACATCAAAAGAAGAGTTTTTTCTTACCTAGAGAGAGAGAGAGAGAGTTGAGACTCTTTCTAGAACTTAATAATATGTATTTAATTTTCGAGTAAAGGTAAACGGGCGTAATTTGACCCGCTTTGCGAGAAGTTACGGACATGAACCAAAATAGTTTTAAATCAATGACCAAAATAGTTTGAAGTCGGTTTTGTAAAAAGAATTTTTACGTTTATACTAAGAATTTTCATAATACCGAATCTTTCAATTTCTTCGTGATTCCCATGACGAAAGATGCGACTTATGTCCTTGTAGATTAGAGTCGTATTTGAATTCATACTGTTAATTTCGTTTGTGTCCGCCGTGGGTATGGTTTCCATACTAAAATGCCCATTTACCTTTTTCACATCTATATTGTTTGGAGAAAACTATACGATATATTATCTTGTACGAATGCACCTAAACTGTTAACTGTAATTTAAGAAGAAATTCTTAACTAGCACACAGCCCTGTCCCTGGAGGACAGGAGAGAAGGGGGCAGAATTCAATTACCCCCAACGGATGTGTCCCGGATGTCATGTTGGAATGCTTTTACATCCGCCTTTTGTTTTCTGTTAGCTATATTATACTCGTATTTTGTGACTTTGAACTTATTTAATTTCTATAATGATACATTTATGGCCCACATAGATTCATTTTCTTATAAATCCCTCGAGGAATTATCCAAGATTCCGAAGAAGATTTTTCCGTGAATTTAGTGTGAAGTAAGGTTTTAAAAATTCTAGGGTTATCCTCTGTTTTTCCGGTATTATATAAGGATAGCCAATGCCAATTTTCAAGTCCTCAATTTTGTTATACCCATGCAAAAAGTTACGTTGTATCATTGCTACGTTGCTGCGTGATTGAAGGAAATACTAACAAAGACACTTGCGCAATTAAAATGTTAGTGAGGATAAAAATATCTCCAGTAACGTGCACGTTTGTGTGATGCAAATGATTTCTGAGTTAAATTTCATCAAGATTGATCGTTTCGTCAAGAAAATAACAGATAAACGTACCTAGATGATGATGCCAAACATATTTTGAGTGATGCTAAAACACTCCGAGCGTGGAGGCGGGTGAAACACCGGCGCATCCCAGGAGCATTCCTGGGATGCACGGGCGCGGTAGAACAATGCAACAACCATCTAGGATCTCAGCTTCACTTCGAGAAGTCCTTGGCAACCTGGACGGCATACTGGAGAGAGCTGGGATGGTTGGAGTGTAGAACATTGGAAGGATTGGTGCATCACACACAACCAACCATGACTGGTTTAAGTGTGGAAACCAGACCAGTATGAAGATGAAGACCTGTAAAAACCGTAGTTTCTTTAAACGCCAATTTACTATTAGGTATTGCAACTTTGTCTTTGTTTCCTAGTTGTTAGTTATAGTAAAGCGAGCTCATGAATGAGCAGCGAGAAACTTTGCATCCAGTTCCGCCTTTGAAACTGCAACACACGGCGACCACAGTTAACTGAAAGTACGGTTAGCAAGTTAATTATATGAAACATAAATTATGATAACTAGTTGTTCGCTGCGTACTCTATCCGCGTTATAGAATTTCGTAAGTAGGTGCCTAGAGTTTTATGTGAAATCTTGGCATTGAGAAATTTTTATAGTAAATAAATTTATTTAATTTGATTCCGTTTTATATTTTGACTTATACAACTAGGTTTTAAAAGTCGTCTGCGTGGAGTAAGGTTTTTAAAAATCCTTCGGGAACCCTCTGTTTTTCCGAAATAAAAAGTACCTAACATATTTCATAAGCACAAAAAATTGTTTTTGCGCTCTGTCTTTTCATCAATACCTCACATGGTCATATTATATATGTAGTTGTATACCTATTAGAAATAGTCAGGTCACCCTATTACTCTTTTCATAATACTATGAGCTACTGCACCAAGATGATTTTGATACTATATTATTACGACTTAACTTTTCTTATAGTACGTTTATCTCACGAAGTTACGGGCGTTTTACTTGTGGTTACGTCGTGTACATGCATATTGCGTAAATGTGCGTGCCTGTCAGGATCCTAGGTGGGAGCGGTAAGGCACGAGCAAGCTCTCGCTCACACCTATACAGATACGTCACACACACAACCATGAGCCACGAGCCCTCGTGAAATGAAAGAACTATATAAAAATTCTTTTCAAAAAACCGACTTCAAACGCCACTACAAAGTATAAAAATAATTTTATTTTGTACACGTGTGTTGAATTCGGGCGGCTTAAATAGAAACGATGAAACCGATACGCGATGCTCACCCGATTTCAATAAGCGTGTCTCTTATATGTCACCATAAGGTAAGTGTCGCGCATCGATTTCATCGTTTCTAGTTAAGCCCGCCCGACTTCAACAAACGCGTACAAAATAAAATTATTTTTATACTTTGTAGTGGCGTTTGAAGTCGGTTTTTTGAAAAGAATTTTTATTTTAAGCTTTTTAGTGTAGCTTGTTCCTGCTCTCTTTCTCCCCTCCCTCCAACACTGCGGTACTAAAGTAGTCTATACTTGGTACCTACAGTACTTATCAACAACACACAATTTCTAAAGAGCTAGGACCAGGAGGTCCATGATGTAGTATATGCTTGGTACCAACAATATCAATTCGTAAGCGACAGTTCCTAAATCCTCACAGATTAGGTAGGCAGTACCCCTGCAGCATCAGTATTGAAGAGCTAGGACCTTGAGCTCCACGATGTAGCCTATGCTTAATACTAACAATATCAATTCGCAAGCGAAAGTCCCTAAATCCTCACAGTTTAGGTAGACAGTACCCTGCAGCATCAGGAGTGAAGAGCTAGGGCCTTGAGCTCCACGATGTAGACTATGCTTAATACTAACAATATCAATTCGCAAGCGAAAGTTCCTAAATTCTCACAGTTTAGGTGGGCAGTACCCTGCAGCATCAGGATTGAAGAGCTAGGACCTTGAGCTCTACGATGTAGGCTATGCTTAATACCAATAATATCGATTCGCAAGCGAAAGTTCCTAAAACCTCATAGTTTAGGTGGGCAGTACCCTGCAGCGTCAGGATTGAGGAGTAGGACCTGAAGCTCTAAGATCTAGTATATGCTTAGGCCAAGCATACTAATTCGTAAATGACAGTTCCTAAAACCCCATAATTTAGGGGGAAAGTACCTCTGCAGCATCAGGCTTGAAGAGTTGAAGGTAAAAATTTTTATGGGACCATTTCGCGAGCTTCCTCTGTCGATTAAAAAAAAATCGCGTGAATCGGTCCAGAAACCCTGGAGTAATCGGTGGGCATACATAGAAAAAAAAAAAAAAATATACCGGCCGAATTGATAACCTCCTCCTTTTTGGAAGTCGGTTAACAAAGTGTGAAGCTTTTGCGGCTTCCACGGGCCCTGTAATGGCCGAGCGGATTTTATTTTTGAGCCGTGGAAGTATCAAATATCTTTGTCATATTGCGTTAACTCATAACTTCGACGTTATTTCACTCGCAGCTATAAAACGGCAACAATGGTTTTTTATAGGTTCATAAAAATGCCTAACTTTATTCCATCGTGCTTTAGGCATGCTTTATTTGCCTCTATAAATAAGCCGTCAATTTTTATGTCAAAAACGTCTGCGGCTTATTACATTGTGGGTGTAATTTTGTTTTATATACTTTGATTTCATCTTATACTTATATATTTTAGGCACAATTTCGGCACAAGTAGCTGCAGATTTATGCGATTTCTTCCGGTTCGGTGGCAGAAAGGTGATGGTGGAACTAAATTGAATATAGATGTTGAGGACACTCTCAGAAATATATCCTGTAGAATACCGACAGACAGGCTACATTGCGCCGATATGTTCCAGATTTTGGAGTCTGGAGTTAACCAGCGATTCGTCGCCTATGAATCTTCTGGCGTGTCGATATTCACCTGAAAACCGCTTTTCCACCCTATACCGGTTGAAATTTTAATGGTTGTACTCCCTGAAAGAGGTGAATGTGCTCATGAAACTGAACAACTTTCCCCAGGGAACATAGGTCAAAATATGAAAAAAAAAATTGGACCCTCCATACAAACTTGACGATCAGCTGATTGATTTACTATGGGAGGTATTGATTTACTATTACTCTAGAAAAAATCAGAAAATTAAATGTTTCTCTTTTTGTGTACGATACGTTTAATAGGGAGAGGGCGCTGCCTGTCATCACGGTTGCATTTGCTCCGCAAGAAAACTGATTTTAAAATAAAAATAGTGCCAATTAGGGACTTTTTTCCTTGTAAAAGTAATTATTACTAAAGAATTAGTGTGTGAAAGTGTTATCCAAGCTATTAATATCAGAAAAAGTGTAATATTCAACATTCGATGTTACATAGTGCTACAGAACATCATTTCCAGAACTATTGTATCAAACGAAAGTATAGTGAAACTAATAAGTACTTTTTGCACAAAAGTAATAGTAATATAAATCATATTTTAACTAAATCTATAAAGTGCACGCAGTGATCCATGAAGAAAGTTATTGATACTTAATTGTTTTCCTACATTTAAACCAAATGTGGGTGGATTAAAAACTAGTGACAAAAACATTGATAACATAACTGCCAGCGAACGTTTGACTCCGGGTGCATCATATTTAACTACTTACTACTTGCATGAAAATCACTTGGAATTTGCACGGTGTCTTGAGTTTGATTCTGGCTGAGGTAACTTTTAATATTACTTGTTGGTTGCCATTCCCATATTTATTGTAAGTCGAAAATGGAAGAAGCTATTTTATCAGCCTTGAAACAAATCCAGAACGAAATGGAAAATAACAAAAAAGAACTACAGGGACTGAAGGATAGCATAATTAAAACTATAAACGAGACTTTTATGGAAAAACTGGAGATAATTGAATCAAAATATAAAGGCTTATCCGAAAAAATAGAAAAACAGGAAATAAAAATTAACAATTTAGAAAGATTTACTCGAAGAAAAAATCTCGTATTTTTTGGTATAGAAGAAACCGAACAGAGCTATAAATATTTAGAAAAAGATATACTCGATTTGATTAATAACAAAATGCAAATAAATTGCCAAAGTAACGAAATAGAATACATAAGAAGAATAGGAAAGGATACAAAATTAAGGCCCGTTGTAGTCACATTTGTGACTATGGGAAAAAAGATTGAAATTTTAAAGCATAAAAATGTTTTAAATAATACTAAAAATTATATTAAAGAAGATTTTCCACGAGATATATTAAATAAACGAAAACACTTACAAGAACAACTAAAACAGGAGAAAATGCAAGGAAAAAACGCAATTATAAAATATGATAAAATTATAATATTGCCAGACAACAATGTGCAGGCAGGTAAAGAAAACAAGGAAAACACAGCATTTAAAAAGAAGAAAAATAAACCAAGAATAACTCATTCAAAACAGTAGCTGTATCATAAAAGTACCATACTAAATTATATCGCCCCCTCCACTTCTCCCAGTACCGGTGGTCGCCGTGGGAGAATATGACCATAACCCTCTATGTTTGTGAAAATAAAGAACTAAGAAATAAAAATATATTATTAAGTATTACCTACTAGAAATAAAATAAAAGAGAAAAAGACACATGAAAATTAAGAAAAATACATACATTAAATGAAAAAAGTTTGAGTTTAAAATAAAAAGGACAAGAATAAAAGTATGGAAGATTATAAACTAACTTAAATAACATAATAAACTAGGATAAATAGCATAAATACCAGTATTGAACATAGAGGAGGCCTTTACCCCAATAAGGGTGTCCAAACTATTAGTTAATTAACATTAGTATACAAGTTTTGTAAGTTAAGCCATATGTTTTGAGTTTTCTTTTTATAAAAAAAAAAAAAAATCAACTTTATGTTTGTAAGTTACTTAGCCAACATATAAATTAGTATAGAACTATAGTTGTGATATTATATTCATTGCAAAACATACTGTACTGTGTTATAAGAAAATAATATAATATGAATTATGATACCAACACTAAAATTGAGCAATTTTCACGTTTATTATATATTGTATAGTTAGTAATTGTTAGCATCTCTGTTCAAAAACTAAAAGAAAAATATTGTCACTTTCTATCTTATTCTGAAAAAGTATGAAGTAAACATAACAACAATTACATTCTATTATTATCTAAAAAATCATAATAGGAGAAAGATCAAAATAAAATAATATTGTAAGAAAAACTATACTAATAAAAAAAAAAAAACTTATAGTATGTAACGTTTACATTATTTATATTTTTTATGTTTAAAGTATGTGTACCTACTAGTGCTAAGTAAAAAACTTTTAACTAAGTATTATCTATATTATGTACAAAAGTTTGGAAATAAAAGGCTTTATTATTATTATTATTATTATTACGTTTAATATTTTATAGTAGGTGTTTGTGCTAAGTTAGAATCACTTGCACTAATTAAATTGTTGCAACAGAGCGGATCCCGGCGGCTAACTTCCTAAGATAACCGACATCTACTCTGATGAGAGTGCCGTGATAGCATCTCCTTTGAGACGAACTTGCAATCTTTAGCTACAAATAAATATAATTGGAATCTAGTCTGTGTTAAAATCTACTTCTGTCTGATTATATAGTTAAACTAGCTTTTATCCGCGGCTTCGCTCACGTTAAGTTCAAAATTTTCAAATCCCTATTTTACCCCTATAGGGGTTGAATTTTCGAAAATCTTAGCGGATGCCTGCGTCATAACAGCTATATGTATTTCAATCTGTCCAGTGGTTTGAACTGTGCGTCGATAGATAAGTCAGTCAGTCAGTTTTTCTTTTATATATTTAGATAGAGCATCTGCTAATTTTTTTTAAAATATAGAAACTGCAATTTCACCTGATAGTAAGTGAAGATGCAGCGTAAGATGGTGCGCCATCCTAGTTATACTCCTTTGGAAAAACGGAATAATTTTAGTTAGTTGTTAGTGTAGTTATTTTACCCGCAGCCTCGCTCCCAATATTAAAATTAATCCGAAGTGGTGATTCCTATTTTTGGTTTTTAGATTTTTCAGCTGTTCTTTTGGGTTTCCCAAATTTATTTTTTGAAACACCCCTGTATCAGAGCGAACAAAACAAAAAAAAAGACGTGTATCACTCGGGGACTGCCGCGGTAAAACTATTGCATAGCATTTTTTATCAACGCCATCTAGCGGTGAGAGCAGTCCCGTGTCAGGTTATTTTTGTTACGGAATTTCTGGATTCGGTCTCCACGCTCAAGGCCCGCGATAGAAGCTATGCAATAGCTTAAAAATCATAATAATATTGCATAGTCATCTGATTTACATATACTGTAGACTATCAGTTTCCCATGTGATTTAGCATGGTGATGTATGGAGGTGTCCTAGACACATTATATACCTGAATAAGCGGCGTAGGCGATTATAACGCCGAAATCGTATTCTATGCATAATTGCGGTGCGTTATTCTTAGCAAACATATTTTCGCACTTACCAAAAGTACACCTGTTGTAACTCATGTGAATACCAAGCATAACAATTCCTTCATAACATTATTTCTGCTAGCTCAACGTGTTCAAAAGATCGAATATCTGTTTGAAAAATACTTCACATTTTCGAAGCCAGACGAAAAGGTGATCTAATATTTTTTCCTCGGACCGAAAAACATCTAAATATTTATATGCAAATGTCGGCCCTTAACGTATTACCGCGTCCCCGAAGATGTGGCCTTAATCTAAGTTGGTGAAAGAAATTTTAGAACGTGGGTGAAAGTAGGGTAACCACGTCCGAATATGGAATCCCTGTATTGTCTTATTTATTTATTTACTTAAATACACTTACAATATACATATATGACATTCACAAAAACATTTACAAAAATGTTAATACTCACTGATATGTACTTTATCGAAATGATCAAAAGTATATTTCAAAGGCTTTCAAAATTGGTACAGAAAAATGTGAGCGAGTCTCCGCTATAATTTGTCGTGTTGAAATGTAAGGCAAGTGCAAAATATGCCCGGGCAAAGAAAACTTCGCCATGGGCGTTTTTCTGTCAGCTTAACATCTGGCTTTACATGATAACAAACTGGAATGATTAGATTAGCGAGAATAAAAGTAGGTACTTCCATAGATTGGCTCTTATGTAAACAAAACGTGTTCAATAAGGTATAAACTATAATAATATATGGTCTGTAGAATAATATCTTCCGTGAAAAATTAAAATTAAAAATTATTTATTTCATGTTGGCCAAGGTGTGGCTCTTATGACACGTCGAGATTCTACCACCGGTTCGTAATGCAGATTCTGCTGAGAAGAACGGGCAAGAAACTCAGCAGTTGCTCTTTTTATTACAAAAATATTACAAGTGCAATGGGGAATCCAGTAATTCTTTCGGTATATTCAGTAAGCGAAATATTAAAATTTTAAGGCTTCGTCAAATGTCTTCGCTAGAATAGTTGGCGTTTGTCAAAACGAAGCGAGACCATAGCGAAAATGCATATTCTAACGTAGACATTGAAATATGCATCTGTTCCGCTGCTACGGTTTCGTAACTGAGATGTGATACGGCCTTAAAGAATAAGTAACTACATATTGCACAAGTTATATTTCAGTATAATTATATTCAAGCCGAAAGTCACAAAGGTCCAGAATATTCATAACGGCTGACGAAATTAGTCTAAAATAGTTTTTATGCTACGGCCACGGTCAATAGCACTTTGGACATTTTCAGCGGAAACTACTTTTTACCTTGGCCTTGGCCTTCGCTGTTTTGAATTCGTCATTCGTCATTGAGAGCTTAGATTAGGCATAGACTATTTTTATAAATGTCAGAAACAGCGTAGACTATCAATCAAAAGTAGTTTTGTTTGAAAAATTTGGTAAGACACATTGACATAATAATACTATTATTATGTATTAGTATTATTATGGCAATGGTAAGACACGTCTCTTTCATACTACTAAAACACTTTTGGCAATATAAATATGCCGATGAATTAAGTATATTTACATTGCCAAAGTTTCAACTGTCAAAATATTTTGTATTAATTTTGCCTGAATTTCTAGAATATACTTTGTGGTTTTATTTCATCTATGCAGTACTGTCCAACGGGTTGCAACCACTTCCGAAGTACGAACAATGATATTAGTCAGTACAATACATACTTACTAAACTATGATTAAATTGACTACAAGTTAGCTCATTATCCATCTTAGACTGTATTTTCATTTACCATCAGGTGAGATCGCAGTCAAGGGCTATCTTGTCATCGAAAAAAAAAAAAATTAAATTGGACTAGGAAATAAAATCTCATCAATTTTATGCTCACCCTGGGATGTTTGTCAAGTCGACTCAAATGTATTGCGCTGTCAACACTTGATAGGAACGAAAAGGAGAGAAGACAAATGGCGTCCTTGTCATCCTAGATGGATTGTGGAATCGCAGCAAGGCGCGCTTGTAAAAGTGCAATGTTTACAGCCACTTTATTCCTCTATCCATAATAAATTGGCCCTATCTATCTTGCTGTCATATTAGGATTGTTTCTAAGATATATGAGGTTGCCTCACCTATTAAATTACTTGATACATGAGTAAATTTTTACAATGTATTATGGGGGTTATAATTGAAGAGATTTACTTTGTTACGATATATTTTTTAAATATATTTTGGCGAGAAAATAAGCAGCCGGGTCACCTGATGAAAAGTAGCATCTGAGGCACCAACAATGCGTTGCTGGCTTTTCAGGAATTTGTTTGTCCGCCCCTTAAATAACCCCATGTTGTAATTTATTGGGAACACTGTAGTAATCTAATATTTTGTTGTTCAGGTACAACTCAAAATTAACAACGCTGGCGTTGCCATCAGTGATCTTCGAGCCCAAATTCAAAGGCGCCGTCCGCAACCTGGTGTACTCCGACCTCCCGGGCCAGCCGCCGCGGAGACAGGAGCTGCGCCACTCCAGGGACTTGAAGGTAACCTTCCTTACCATCAGCAACGCTCGTGTATGTGTACTACCACCAAGTCGTTACCAATCCGAGAAGCGTAGTGCGAAGAACTCATGGTCTATGGGGTTTCAAGGTTCTAGAGTGGCGAGTAGAGTTCAGTATTGGCAGAGCCGCTGGACACAGGCGGCGCAAGGCCGACACTTGAGGACGTTCATGCAAGAGACCTTTGTTCAACAGTGGATCAGTCTATCAGTTGATAATGAGGAAGTACAGTCGCTTTTCTTATACGATAGCACCGCTTTATGTTTATGTGGCTTGTTTGTTTATTTGTTGAATGCGCTAATCTCTGGAACTACCAGTCGGATTTGAAAAATTCTTTGTACATTTGATAGCCCAATTCTTGAGGAAGGTTATATTCAAGGAAAAACCAAAAAATCATGAGACGTTTCCGCATTTACAGTACCAGTAAGAATGAAATGGTAAAAATTCTGAGAGAACGCAGAAAAAGCCGGATTTTTTAGCGTCTTTGTTTTATACTATTGAGATGTCAAAAGGTCACATCAGGTCAAGATGTAACAGTGTCATGTGCCCGTAAAATACCCACTCCAGTATGGATGACAAGTGGAAAGGGCCGTTTTATCTTTAGCCAGGTTATTTCGTAGGCTGCTCGCTTCACGGACGTAACTCTGAAAGGTTATTCAATTTATTTTTGTACCTACCCTCGTCTGACCTATTTATTTCTTGACGACACTTGCATTAATAAATACATAATTTATATGGACAGATGTTTAATTTATTTAGATTCAGATGTTACGGTAACTTAATTATGCTGAGTTTTAAACTGACTGACAGATATAAGTCAGCTTCAATGCTTAAATTATGATGATGTAGTTCTTCACACCTGAGAGTATTTTCTGATGTTCTTAAAGGTGTATCAAGTCTAAAAAAGGTGTCAAGTTTGCCAGTTTGCCAGCCACTTAGCCAGCGTAATGGAATATGGCCTAAACCCTTCTCACTTGAGAGGAGGTCTGGGCCCAGTAGTGGACCAAAGATGGGTTGAAATGATGATGGTGATTCTGGAGCTGGAGACGTGAGATTTATCAAAACATGTACTGGATTCGATTCTGCTAGTCACTAGATTTTCCCTTACTTTATCCGGAATATAAATAATTGGGTAGCTTATAATTACTGTCCAGGTCCTTAACCCGTGCAAAAATCACGATTTTTCTCACTCTATTTTAGTGTATTGATGGACATGTTTTGATAGACGAACGAACAAATAGACACTTTTTCGCATATACATAAGCAATTAAGCATATTATTTAATTTTCCTTGTTTGTAATAATTATGTAAGCTTTTATAAGTTTGCTAATATCAGCCCCATTTTAATTTAATTAAAGTAAACAATAGGGTACATTTATTAAAAATACGAATACTCAAATACAAATAAAACATCATTATAACGAAAGTTACAATAAATAAAACTGTTTGCTTAACTAACATTCCTTCCAACTGATTTTAGTCACGGAAAATCTTTAAAACTAAAACATTAAAGTCGCAAAGTCCTCTCAGTGTCTATTTGAAACGTGATTTTTCTCTTAAAACGAGTACTTTTTATAAATCCCTGGTCATTTGAAATTCTAAGCGCCTTTTTTCTGTAGCTTTTTTTTTACAAAAAAAAAAAGAAATGAATAAAATTTTGACCCAGAAAGATAAATTAATTCCGCTTCGTTTACATTTTATTCAGGTCTTTAGTACACCTCCGGCGCAAAAACATAGCAGTGAAATGAAAGAGACAGATGCATAGACAAAATTTCTGAGTTAGAAAAGACTGTGGCTATGATTTCGGCTTTTCGATCCTGTTAACTATACATACGAATAATAATACTGTTTTGTGTCCTCGACTATGCATAAAATGACCTCTTTCCATAGATCTATTGCGGCGTGAATGAAGGACAAATCAATGAACAAACTTTTGACGTCAATATTTTTACATACATTTCGCTCTGACACCGTAACATCATCGGGAGATGTTGACTCCGCAATGCACAATTGAATTTCTAGTTTGGCGGATAACAGCAAAATATTACAATTTCTTTTAGTATGATTCCTGATAAATAAATAAAATCATCGTATTTCTACACTATACATGATATAGGTACCTGCAGTAATTAAGGGGAAATAGATTACTGCCTACCTATCATAGGAGAGAGACAATATTAAAAACCATTACAGGCGTCGAATACGGGAAAGGGTTTAAATCTCGAACCCTCGAAAATTGGGAATTTAAAATTCAGATTGGTGGGTTATTTTTTCGTGGAATCCGTAAACGCTCGTATTTAATTGCTGGTACACAGGTTCCTGTTTAACCAGTAATTGGTTTCAACCCAATTATTATTTGTTTTATTGAAAAATATCTGCCAATTTTTTAAAATGGGTGGACGTGTTTTTGGAATTCTGTCCACACATCAAAAACAGGAAATAATTGGGAGAATAAGAATTAATGAATCTTAGATAAGTATGTATTTGATAATTATGCGAAACAATATGGGCAAACTATAGGGACTGCCAATAGAAGTGAAAAAATTGAATCGACGATAGAAGCAACTGAAAAGGAAAAAATAAAAAATTAATCTCTTTAGCCTTACTAAGTTCCTAAACTAATGTAAGTAACTAATTTTGAGTCGGCGACAAACTTTTTTAAAAGCAATTTCGCAGCCATGCAATGCAAAAAAAAGCTCGTATAGTATTAATGCTTATCAAATAATAAGCTTACAGAGAGCCCATCTGTCTTTGCACACTTGTGCACAATAATATCTCCCGCGAAGATGGTTAAGCTCTGTGGAGATTGGCCGCTGTTGCCGGATTCGGTCGGGAGGACATTATTATGACGTAGGCATCCCCTAAGAATGGATTTTTGAAAATTCACCCCCTAAGGGAATTGGTTTCGAAAAATCGAACTTAACGTGAGCGACGCCGCGGGCAAGAACTAGTCACCTAATAAGTTTGAAGCGGAAAACATTAAAGCTGCAGAACTTTGCGCAGGTGAAACGTAAGCCATGAATACATTAAGACAATAATGAGTGGCGCTTCGTTACATATTTTTCTTCCACAATGGCGCTTTTCGAGTCACTGGCCCCACTCCCCCTATTACCCCTCACTTCTCACGAGGAGGCTCGAACTTACTTCACTCGACCTCCTTGAAGAATTAAAATTGCATCGGAGAAAATTTTCATTTGATTTCCTCTCTAGCAAAATTATATAGGACTAGCTTTTGCGCGTGGAATTTTGAAGGTTTTGAGGTGGACTTTTCAAAAAATGTGAAACAAGTACTTCTTTATTTTTAATCGAAAAACAAAATACCAAGTTTCATGGATATAACTTGAAAAATGACGGACTTTCATACAAACGTTCATCCCCTTTTAATCCCGGGAAATCAAAGATTTCCCGCGGGATTTGTAAACCGAATCCAAGCGAACAAAGTCGCGAGCATGAGCTCGTTACAATTTGTTATCAAGGATAGACGTGTTATAAAATCTGAATAATAATAATGTGTCAAGGGCGAAAAATAATGAGGCGACAAAAATGTTGACACATCGGTACTTTGGAACAAGTTTGACGTTAACATGACTTGTGACATAATCTTGGTAGAGATAAATACAAAACTGAAAGGGCTATTCCATTCAGGGCTGTTCCGTAGTAAAAAAACAAGGAACCCTCATAAAGTTTCGCCAAATCTGTCCGTCTGCGCGGTTTAACTCAGACACTATTCGTATTAAGGTGTGAGATAAAATCTTGAAAAAAAAAGACGTGTGGCATTCGGCGACTGCCGCGGTAAAGCTATTGCATAGCATTTTTTATCAACGCCATCTAGCCGTGAGAGGAGTCCCGTGTCAGGTTATTTTCGTTACGGAATTTCTGGATTCGGTCTCCACGCTCAAGGCCCGCGATAGAAGCTATGCAATAGCTTAAAAAATGGTGACAACTAAAAAACATTTAACTAAACCAACCCAAAAGAATCGCATTATGACACTATTGTACCTACATTTACATACTAGGTACTGTATTTCACGTTAGTTTGCTTTCCTTTCATCTCTCGAGGACGGATCATCCAAATGATGCTGAATGACGTACCTATCCCCGTAAATGGAGGGAACAATTATTGTTCAATTTTGCGCGTAATACCGTGGAATAAATGGTAATGCTCAGTGAGAGAAAGGTTCACGTCTACTATATTGGTACGACCCAAAAAAAGTTTTTAGTAAACTTTATCCGCGAAATATTCTTTTATTTGTGCTATTTACTAAATAGAAATCTTATAATATAATCGTGTGTAAACGTCATCTTTGTAGGTTTATATTTTTTTAATTTCTATGAAAATTCCGATTTTTTAGGCTTGGTACTGTTTTTTCTAAAATCCCTACATTTATCTCTAAAATCTATTTACCTGTATTTAGTTCTTAAGTATAGTTTATTGTAGGTTCTTACGACTCACCACAGGAGCTAATTTTGAAAATCATTTCCTACAGTATCCTTACAGCTTAACGAACCTAGAGCCTCGTGAAGAGATAGTGGTCGTTTAAGCTGGAGTAGCCGCCATAATATTAAAACTTTGTTATGTCTGCGAACCCTTTATCCCTGGAGTGTACCATTACGCAAAACGGGGTGTAAATGATGATGAATTATGCAATTCGCACGGCGATGGGAAGAACGAACAAATGATCGTTATATTTAGCGTGAAATGAAATATTAGGCGGCAAAGTGTGAAAGGTTCTCGCCTATTACACAGGATGGTATAGATGCGTACCAAAACTGATAAACTGCTTTGTTTGCTAGTGTATTTATACTACTTTTTTTTTATGTAACAAGATTTGGCTATGAATATTATGTAGGTACATTATTATACTGACGACTAACGCATTTTTTTATTTTAATAACTAGCTGATGCACGCGACTCCATTCGCGTGGATTAATTTTTAAAATCTTTTTCTCTTCTCTTTGATTCTCTTTGATTGACAAACCAACAAACGAATACACTTTCGCATTTATAATATTAGTAAGGATTTTCATACTTTTAATAAGTATGAAAATAAAACTTAGGTATTTTGTAATTAAACTTAATTTATCATCATATCCAATCGGATGTATATCGGTTGAGAGTGTAGTGTATGTGGGTACAATGTCTCGTGTGCTCACGAGAAATGTTGCTACGTCAGTATTACCCGAGCCGCCGGCGATTGCAGACGTGTGACAGTTGTTCGTGGGCATTACTGAGTCAGTGTCTGGGCGGCGCTATTAGCAGATCTTACAGAGAGGACAGCGACGATGACATTAATCTACCGAGCGTGCCTTCAGTCCGTAGGCTTAACGTGGACCAAACCTAATTGCCTCTGCGTAAATATTTACCTTGTAATGATTAACAGGTAATTCTGCTCTCAGAGTTGACAATTCTGAGGTTCTCGGAACTGTATTAAATTCGGATCCGTCGTGAGCGTCAGAAATATACGGGTGGATAGTGCGTTTGATACTGCTAGCGTTTAAATAACTTTCTCATACCAACCATATAATTCAAGAAGACCATCTTTAGTCATCTTTTGAATCAATTGAATTGTTTTTAGAGAACTGTTATCCATATTGTACAAAGATGGAGCAAGTGCAACATCGTTACAGTAATGTTTCAATAGGCCAGCGATTAAAGGTGCGGACTGTGCGGTGCGGAAGTGAAAGGTCGCCAAACGCCGGGGTTCAAACCCTTCCCGTTGCACTATTTTTGTGCCCACTCCTAGCACAAGCTTTCCGCTTATTTGGAGGGGATAGGCGGATATAAGTCAACTTCAGCGTGGCTAATATTCTTTTTTTAAATAAAAAAAAATGATTATGCTGAAAATATTCGTTTGCAAATTTTTATACATTCAGAAATCCTGCTAATATAGTCTATCATTATAATAGTGGGAATGTGCCAAATAGGTTAACTTAAATATATCATACATTGTAGGGCAGTTTTTTGGCGCTTCTATTATAGGGAACTGTGTCAGGTCATTACAACAACCTTCAGTTAATGATAATTGGAGCATATTATCACTTAAAATGACAGTAAAAATGAGATAGTTTCTAAGTAGGCAATAACAAAACCATTAAGAAAGCTTGCTCTATTTATTTATTTCATTTAATATGGTTTGACATTTAGATACTTAGCTGAAGACTATTAACAGATTTTCAAAGATAAACTCTAGATAAACAAAACATTTTCTGTATCTATACACTCACTAAAATTATAAAGGCGAAAGTTTGTATGTGTGTGTGTATTACTACTTCACGCTATAACGAATGAACCAATTTGGCTGTTTGAAAGGGAGGTAACTCATAACCAGGATTAACACATAGGTTACATTTTATCCCGGAAAATTAAAGAGTTTTCGTGGGATTTTAAAAACCAAGTCCAGGTATCAGCAACTGTTTTCTAAATCACCCTCCGCCTACGTGTGCAGTGGGTAAAAAAACGTTAATAGTAACTGGAGTACGCATCCACTGCGACGGGTGACGGTGTCCCGGCGTGGGAGGACCGCGTGGGAGGACGGTGAACCCGTGACGTGGGATAAGGTCAAGCGCAAATTACCAACAAATGGCACGCGGGCACAGAAAAAAGGTCAAGACCTCTTTCCAAACTATTTTTTTTAAATATGAAGACCATCGCTTGGTTGCGATCACATCTGTGAAGATGCAACCTAAGATGCAACGCTTGCCTAGAAAATTCGTATTCACTCTTGATTTGAAGGTACCCAAATTATAGTTACAGGGAAAAACGGAAGCCGAAAGGGCATTCCAAATTTTAGCGATGCGCATCAGGAACGAGAAAGCAAAGCGCTTAGTGCGCATCCTTGGGATTCTTTGGGATTTCAACTACGTAGGGGTGCAGACCTATTCTGTGCCTTGCGATTCGGTGGTAGAATGGTGACGTTGGAATGGTCTTTGCAATTCAAAGATTTAATCTTAACAGAGTTTAAGAAAATGTACCAAAACACCACATTCGAGTTCGATTTCGACTTCGCCAGAATAGTCGTGCTTCCTATTAACATTATGATTGCGAAAATTTGCGAGAATCCAGAGAATGTTTGTTATTCTTTTATGCAAAAATTACTGGACAGATTTTGATGAAACTTATACATCAGAATAGTGCATTTTGCGGGATATTTTATCAGCTAGTTTGAAATTTTACGCAAAAATTACTAGACAGATTTTGATGAAACTTACACGTCAGAATAGGGCATTTTGTCAGTTGGTATGAAAAAGTCCAAAATCTTTAATGTGGTATGGCATAGCTAATAGCATGGTACACTATTGAGAACTTTTGAGGAATTGGAATATCATACATTATTGCCCATAGTCCCTTCTTTCAAGATAGAGCTTTGAGAACTTTGATTTTGAAAATATCAACTGTTGTAGTAATCTCTATTAATTAAATTATCCTTAATTTAACGACACAGATCTTGGTTCCTGCAGTTTTGCTACACAAACACGATTTTTCTTAACAGCTAGTGAACTATTACGTATTAGAATAGAATAGAATAGAATAGAAATATTTTTTATTCAAATAAACTTTTACAAGCACTTTTGAATCGTCAATGAATCTACCACTGGTTCGGAATGCCTTTCCTGCCGAGAAGAGCCAGCAAGAAACTCGGCGGTTGCTCTTTTCAAAAAAATAAAAATTTTACAATTGTTATTGAAACTATGCTATGTATTCAGTGCTTCCACGATGAATTTTCCTGAGTACAATACAGGTAAAAATAAATACAATACAAATACAAATAAATACAATCCAATACATGTTAACACAGGCAGGCAAAAGCAGACCCATTCCCGTTGGTGACACCCGTTCACGAGCATGACGCATGATCCAGCCATTGCTTCGCTCAACCATATTTGAGGGAACGTAACAACCCGCACCACACGACACCACCACAGAAACTTTAAAGAGAGCATGACATACTTATACATATTGGTATAATCCTAACTTATAGAGTTCTATGAAACTGGTAACCCAGTACGGAGCTAATCTTGATTAATTATGACAATAATTACTGTATCGATTAACGACGTGCTCTTGTAATTAACTTGCTCTAGACAAATGAGGTTAATATTATATACTACTAGTTACAGTGTAATTATGTTTTTTTATTAAAAGTAATTATTATATTGGATAGAATCAGGCGTTACTTTGCGGAAGTTAATAATTAGCAAGAAAAGGTTAGAATTATTTTGTAGTGGTGGCATTGCTTGCTTGGGATCTTTGCTTTCTTGCTTGGTTGGGGAGGTAAGCGGTGCTTAGCTTGTAACTACATGTTTGACCATACAGATTTTTTCTTTTGGCGGATTATAGCAAAATAATTCTAACCTTTTCTTGCTAGTAATTATTATTATCGATTAAGAATTTGGGCGATGACGGTCAATCTTAACTCGAGGGCAGAAAATATACAGACATTAAAAAGCACAACTATGTGTATAAACACATTATCATCTTTGCCTGGCCTATAACTGGGCGTGGGCATGGCTCTCATGGGGAATTTTTAGTATAGTAGTAGTAGTTTAGAAGTATTAGAGTAGTACTAATCTTAACATTATGTAAAAATTGAAATTGAAGGTACTCAAAAAATTTTGTCGCATAAAAGTGGGCGTCGATCAGGCACGCCACGTTACGGCGTTCGTGATTCTCGTTATTAGCGTGTAATCACGTGTTCTGATTAAATCGTAAATAGTTATAAATTTATATTAAGGCCATTGATTTAGTTAGAGTTTGAAGTGCTCGTGGAAACTGAATGAAATGCTTTATATTATAAACACCCCTGCAGTATCAGGCTTGAGGAGTTGAAGGTTAAAAATTTTATGGGATCATTTCTTAAGCTTCCTCTGTTGATTAAAAAATAGATTAGATGAATCGGTCTAGAAATCCTGGAGTAATCGGTGGACATACATAGAGAAAAAAGATACCGACCGAATTGATAACCTCCTCCTTTTTGGAAGTCTGTTGAAAATGGCTTACATTTGTAGAGGCCTAAGTCTGCTGCGGACTGCGACTATAAATAAAATAATACTTTTGCGCGTTGAATTAGATTTTAGCTAATGTTCCACGTTCAGATTGATTTAATGTTCCGGTACATTGCAGGACAAGTGAGCGATAACCCTTAGACGATTAATTATATTTGCAGTGTGTAAATGTTATAATAATAAGGTAAACTCATCCAGGTATGTTATTTTTCATTTCAAAAAAGGGAAAACGATTCGTTACTGGTAAGCTCCATACAATTAAATTCTCTGCAGTACGTACATACTTTCAACTAGCAATCACAGACCAGTTCCAAAAATGTTCAAACGAAAAGAAAAAGAAAGCGTGAGAGTTAACTTTTCGGCAGAAGAGCAAAATGGCTGGCCCGTGGCCAACACTGAAGCACCTGTGGAGAATTTTACAACCTTTAGCTTAATTACACCAGTTTTTAACTCTTGTAACGCAAGGCGATTGAAAATTTAGGCATACGGCCAAAATTTATAGGTTTCATAAAGATTCAAAGTACATAAGTCGTTTATGTAGTGTTGGGTATCTTTAATTCAAGAGTGAATAAGCATCTTCTATGCAAGCGCGCACCATTTTAGGCTGCATTTTGTGGCGGCAGCCATCTTGGGCCGATTTTCATCAAACATAGCTAAGAACACTCCCGACTAATTTACCTTTCAAACAAAACATGAAAAATAATAAAATTTAGCAGTTGATTTACAGTCCAAATGCAGTTCGTTCCAGATCAAGGTATTTGGTTAAGACATATAATTTTAAAGTTCATCCTTGTTCATTCCTGGTCACTCGTAAGAAACATAGTTCCTAGTAGGTATAAATTCCAGTTAATTTAATTTCTCGAGTAAAAGCGAAGTCATAGTCGTTTCGTATTATAGCCCTTAGAAAGCCTTTTGAAGATGACTTAGCGTATCCTATTTGGTAAACTTTAAGACACGTTTGTTGTATGGACCAGATACCGTAGGTAAAATTGATAGAACTGTTGGTGCTAATTTTTTGGCAGAATTCGCTGGCCGGTGGCCAAAATATGAAGCACCTGTAGACATTTTATAGCCTGTCTTTGGCCTAATTGATCCATTTTTACGCTTAATGAATTCTGTAAAATTTTACTGTTTCATACTGCGTTTTGATGAGATGAAAATCTCTTATCAGCAACCCATCAACGGTTTACTACTGAGCGCAGGTCTCCTCATAGAGATGGAAAACAGGGTTCGTTTGAGAGCTACGGGGAAAACACACAGACACACAAATACACAGAGACACAGATACTCAAAGATATATTTCGAAGAGTGTGCCCAAGAACTATTCATTTTAGTCCCTCCATCACCTTCCTACCAGCGAACCGCAAGGCATCGTATGAACCTGCACCGCTACGTGGTCGAAATTCCACGATCTCACACCAAGCGCTGTGCTTTCTCGTTCCTAATAAGTACGCACCGGAAAAATTTGGAATGCCCTTCCGGCTTCCGTTTTTCCAACTAACCATAATGTGGGTGTCTTTAAATCAAGAGTGTATAGGTATCTTCTAGGCAAGCGCGCACCATCTTAGGCTCCATTTTCACTTGCCATTGGGTGAGATCGCTGTCAAGCGCTAGTCTATATATAACGCCCCTCTGTTTTCTTCGCGGGTGAAGAAAGTGCACTTATCGCTAAATCATTTTCCCCCAGTCTGCCTCGGACGTGCGACATCACGTGTAAAGGTGTGCAAGACGTAGCTACTCGTATGATGAGTGTTATAGTAGTAATGTTTGCCGCAGGTCCCTCGTATAACGAACGCGAGCGGCGACGCTTGCGAGCGGCGCGACCCGTGCCAGCATGGCGGCGTGTGTATCAGCACCGACGACGGGCCCATCTGCGAGTGTCGCGACGGGGACTATGAAGGCGCTTTCTGTGAAAGAGGTACATTTTTTTTTTAATTCTTGCACGTAGGCGGGTCACCTGATGTTAACTGACTACCGCCGCCCAGGAACAAAGTACGTTGAAAAAAAGATCTGGCACGACGGACGGTGAAGTGCACCAGGCACCCAGCTGGTGCGGATGAAATTGCGTTTGGTGGCGTGCGGTACAGTTGTAGAAGAGAGAGGGTGGAATAAGGTCAAATAGCTCTTCAAAACACCCCCGTTGTATAGCCGATAGAATACGCAAAGAGAACTAACATCTCTGCGGTGCTCCAGGCTTTCCAACGAGTTGGTTAATTTGGGATTATCCACAAGCCAAATTGCGCGCTATTTCGGTCAAATGGAAGGAGTTGGTATTGAGTTGCTCCAGCCCAAAGGTGAGAGCAGTACTCCATGTGTGGCTCGACTTGCACTTTATAGGGTAGGAGTCTATGCTCGGGCGCAAAATATACAACGTGTAACAAAAGTGTGAAATAACCCTAAAGGAGGTGAATGTGCTCAAGAAACTGAACAACTTTCCCCAAGGAACATAGGTCAAAATATGAAAAAAAAAAAAATTTTACCTCCCATAGTAAATCAATCAGCTGATCGTCAATTTTGTATGGGAGGTCCACATTTTTTCACATTTCGACCTATGTTCCTTGGGGAAAGTTGTTCAGTTTCATGAGCACATTCACCTCCTTCAGGGTTATTTCACACTTTTGTTACACGTTGTATCTAGACTAGCGCTTTACAGCAATTTCACCTGATGGTAAATGAAAGTGCAGCCTAAGATGGAGCCTACTCACAGTCACTCAGACTTTCTTTCTTCCATGACGGGACCAATACCCGCGCAACGTGTTGTATGGCATTCCTACTATGCAGTTACCTTTGTAGTTCAACATTTCAAAGGCAAAACTGATGCATTTATGTATAAAGCATATAGTTACTAACACTGTAAATTTTCGTGAGACATAAAGAGCACAGGAATGCGAGCCCGGCGTAGTTCAGCTTGACGCAGCCAGTTACGGCTCGTTATTTTAAATGTATGGATTTGAAACGTTGCAACGGCACGCTAGCTGGCTGCGCTAACAGCTCAGGTAAAATCCCTACGTTCAACAATCGTTATTTCACATGAAAGCCCAAGATAATATTCATTCACTTAAATCTTTGACGTAACGTTACTCTAACACGGTAAGCAGGTACCGAAGTGTCTACAGAGATCATTCTTACTGAATGCGAGTGTATTTGTTTGTTGATTTGTTGGATGGTTTTTCCTGCAATCACGCATTAATGCAGTAACGACGTGACGCGATTGTTTGCATGTATAGCTGAGGACTTTTAATTCGGAAAAAGAGGAAATCCCGACGAATTGGGAACCTCCTCCTTTTTTGGAAGTCGGATATAAAACCAACCCTAAATCAGCAATTTACAGCATTTGCTATGCTTCGCTCTCTCAGTAATCTCTTCATCTCTTGCACAATTTTACATAGTTAGTACAACATAGTTTTCATCCTTGGAAAATACCAATCAATTCTAGAAACTCTTCCTAAGTAGGAACCTTAAAAGCTGATTTCACCAACGAACAATATCTTATCCGAGCGTTGTTATTTTGGCAGATTTCCAATACAGAAACTGTCAAGATATCTGTACGCTCGGATAAGACTATTCGTTGGTGAAATCGGCCCTTAGTCCGCTAAAAGTATTTGAATAGATTAGATTTATTTTCGGACCTCAACTCATACATCGTGTCATGTAAATATAGTCCAAATGTATTAATCAGGAAATTTTCAGTACTTGGCTGAATTTCAAGTTGCGTGGACGTCCCAAGGGTCAATTTGCAGACTGGCCCCGTCTCGCAACGACTGTTTAATTACAATCACAGCAAAATGTGCCAATATAACAGCTTTTGAACTGCTTTCAATGAACCAACTTCATGGTTAAAATGTCGTCGCACCGTTGCAATTAAGTAGTGAACTATAGAGACCTACAGAGACTATTTCAATTCGAAAGTTTCATGTCAAATTCTAAACTAAAGTCAAGCCTTAGGGTCAGTTCACACCGAGACGCAACGTGAACCGACGATGCTCGCACTTTTGCCGATAGCGATAGCAATATATAACCTCTTTACTACACAATAGGGTACAGTGAGAGCGCGAAAGCTACCTAGATACGTGTCGAAGTATGGCTCGTTATGCCGCGCTGCGTCGCGATGCGCCTCGCGGCGGCGCCTCTACACGCAGCGCGGTCTCTCGTGCTTCTTCAAGCATCTGTGCACCTCGTCGCGTCGCGTCGCGTCTCGGTGTGAGCTGACCCTTACTTTGAGTAAGGATGTTTTAAAATTCAAAATTTTCGATTTTGATGGATATGAATTTCAATCATTAAACGAATGCGTCGCATAGTAATGTAAGATCTTCGTAAGATTTATGTCTATGTTTTTGTCCGAATTTCAGTCACTCTGTGGAGACTTAGCAGGAGGTATTATATTGCACAAGTGTGTGCACAAACACAGGAATACGCTTTGTTTCTTTACTCTCATCTTCATACTTTTATGGGCTCCAGCACAGAGCGGACTGCTTTAGGTTTGAACAATTCAGTTACTAGCTAATGATCGAAACGCCTTGCAAGCTTGGAAACTGAAGAAAATGTCTGAAAATTCCTGGAGTAACGAGGTGGCTTATACCGTTAGCTTAAAAGAGTAGGTATTTAAGACTGAGAATTCTCTTAAAGCAAATAGAGGTATCGCGTGCCCACTGAGCGTTACACAGGGTGTTGCCATTAGCAGCTAGTCTCGCTTCAAAGCGGGGCTTGAATTAATAGCCGCCTTCCGTACGTTTTTTGAATTTCTAACATCTATCTACTTAGTATGTAACAATACAGACATACTGAATAGCATATACAACAAAATTCGTGTGTTTATGTTAAGTAGATTTTGAGTTATTGAAGGGGCAAAAGTGGCTCTAAATGGTTGGTGTAAAATATACACCCGGGCGCGTCACCAGTTCCTTTCTTTTAGCTCGAACTTGGCTTGACATGCTACCGCGTGTCTTGATAACAGTGGACTTTAATCAGTGGACATAGAGATATATCGTAGGAATCTGTTGTTTCAAGCTGAACTCAGCTTTTACTTAAATCAGCCGGAGTTTGGAAGCTGGCGGTGTGTCATCCCCGTGACTTCGAGATCACGTAAAGCTGTCGGTCCTGCGCCCGATCTCTCTCCTGTCGTGTCAGATTTCCATGCCATTGACCTATGAGAGTGAGGAAATAGAGAGTGCACCTGTGTTTGCGCACACACTTCTGGCTAATGGCTGATTTCTGTGGAGATTGGCTGTCATGGTTGTGATCGGTCAGGAGGACATTATTATTATTTAAATCAGCTAAGGAGGTTCAGCTCGCATTTGCATGCTCTGTACTCATGAAACTCAACTCTATAAGTTGTTCAACTAAAATAGAAAATGAACTGGTTAGGCTATCAACTCTTCGTTAATAAAAATACCGAAATTCAACTAATTGTTGTATAACATATTGATTGAAAACACACATACCGAAACGGAGTAGATATAATAATATTATTTCCATAACATCTAATAAACGGGCATTGTGCTATCAAAGCAATATTTAAACTCCAGAACGATATTCGGACTGCGAGTACAAGCTGCCAATTAAACTCGGCCCCGGGGCGCGGACGTAATTTGGGAATAACAACAGACTATTGCAATAGTTGGATTATGTATTTTGAAACTGATGCCTTCAGTCCGGTCCCATTTCCCGTTTGCGTCAAAACTTTGTGTGAAAATTGAGGCTAATTTCTTCTTTATCAACCTACAGACGTACACTGCTGAACAAAGGTCTTTTGAATGGACTCCCACAGTCCAGTGAGTGGACCGGTCATTCAGTGACTAACTGCAAATCGTCTGATGTCTTTGGTAGGCGGTTTGTTAACACTGCACTCCAAGGTCGCCACTCCAGTAACTCTCAATTCAGCACATTTCTTCGAACTATGGCTAAGTTCACTGGTAGATGCACAGCTTGCGAGGACTTTCCTCAAGCGGGAGAGCGACTAGTGGAAGTAGCCGGTTGAAAACCAGGGGATGATGGGGAACATGAACACGCTCTACAAATAAGATGTAAAAATGTGTTGAAATGTGAGTTTCTCGCCGGCTCTTCTCAGCAGAGTCTGCTTTCTAAACCGGTAGTAGAGTCTTGATATGACATAAGAGCCAGAAGTTGACCTCCATAGAATTTGAAATATCGTTGTCACATACGTGAATAGAGTCTGTTTAGAGTCTTTTGTTCAAAAAGAGGACCATCGTGGGAGGGCGCAGTTGTGCTTAGTTACCTGTTTAATTGACTTCAAAAGAGAAGGAGGTTCCCAATTCATCGGGATCATTGTTTAGTGTGCAACAAATAGCGTTAGTTCACTATTTGGCCCCGACAATTCTCTTTTTGAACAGACTCTAGTTTTTTTTCTTTGTGTGGTTTCAAATCTTATATTTCCTCGTTAAGATCTTTCAATACACGTGGCAAAGATTAAATTTGCGGCACTTGGTTATGTAACCAGTTACCCAAAGCCTCGAAAAGAGCGGGATTAAAACTGGAAAATTTTCAATTTAAACGGTATTGGGTATAATCTGCGAGTGTAGGTACAGTTGATAGCAGTATTTGCGAAATCTTTGCGCTAACATGATATTTAACCAGCCGTCTTAGCACGAAACTTGTAAATTATTATTTGATGCATTGCTGGAATAGCAATATTAGCAGGTGGTGTAATAAGCTGGATTTATGGAATTTTTGAATTTGTACCGATACAAGGTGTCGGAATAGGAACATTATACCAAACCTCTGGTGGCTAGTTACCTAAGACGTGCCGCCAAGCGATTTAGGGTTCCGGTACGATGGTGTGTAGAAACCGATTAGAGGTATGGGTTGAATTTACACTGCTATACCCCGTCCAAGTTAGCCCACTAACATCTAAGACTGCATCGTCACTTACCATCATCATTACTTACCATTATCACTTACATTATCACTTACCATCAGGTGAGATCGCAGTCAAGGGCTATCTTGTCATCGAATAAAAAAAAAAACAAGATCAGCTTTTCCTGAAAAAACTGGCTGTATCCAGAATCTCATTATCACAAGGTCTCCTTAACGCTAGTTAAGTTGTAAAACAAGGCGTACCTCGGTTGAAAGCAAAATAATAAAAATGTCGTCAACTTGCAGCCATTGTTACACCCCGTTCCTTGTTTTATGATTGCAGCTCGCCTTGACACCGCGGCATTGACATTTGCCTCCATCAACACTTGGAAATGGATTAACTATTTCTATGAAATATCAGCTTCATTATAACCCTTTTACGAATAGGCCCTATTGTTTCCTCGTAGGCTCAAGGCCGGTGGAAGAAAGACAAACTTTTAACTTATATGAATTAACTTGATTTTAACCGTCGTTTCGTGCGACTTTTCAAACCCCTATTTGTCTGGTGGGAGGCTTTGGCCGTGGCTAGTTACCACCCTACCGTCAAAAACGTGCCGCCAAGCGATTTAGCGTTCCAGCACGATGGCGTGTAGAAACCGAATAGGGTATGGGTTGAATTGAAACTGCTATACCCCTTCCAAGTTAGCCCGCTACCATATTATATTGCATCGTCACTTTCCATCAGGTGAGATCGCAGTCAAGGCCTATCTTGTCATCGAAAAAGAAACCTCGTCGAGGGTTGTAAATTTACAAAAATCCTGTCTTAGCGGATATCTTATGTCGTATTAGTTATCAGTCATCGATGTATAAACATTCATTCGCTGTTATCAGTATACTAAATTTCAGCACGATCCGTCCAGTGTTTTGAGCTGTGCTTTGATAGATCAGTCAGTCATCAAGTCACCTTTTCCTTTTACGTACATATTTAGATGTATGTAGAATTTTTAAAATCGGTCCAGGTGTCTTCAAGTAATCGGGGAACATACATTAAAAAAAATAAAGATTCCGACGAATTGAGAACTTCCTCCTTTTTTGGAAGTCTGTTAAAAATCTCAGAATTCACACAGAATTTCAAAAAATAAGCGTAATCCGAACGGAGTCGCATTAGCTACGCCGTCATTCAAATTCGTTCACTCCTATAATTGCACGATACAAAAGTTTACAGAATCGAGCGATTGGAGTCGCGGATGTTTTACACAATGATGAGTGAATTTACAGACTTAACTTCGTGTAATCCTCGCTGGCATGGCGGCGCGGAATTAATTGGACATGTCATTTGCAATTTTTCGTTTTTCTCCGAGTGAAGTGAACGAATGAATCAATGTTCAGTAATCCGTTGGTAGTGCATTTAGCATATTTTCAGCTGAAAAACGCCATGGCTTTTTAGCTTTTTTTCACAATGAAAGGGACACTTCAAATTAGAACCGTAAACGTAGTATGACTTCTAGAACAGCCACTAATTCAGTTATGGTTTCAACTTTGTTAGAAGGAAGCGAAAGAATTTTTAATACTATTACAAAATACATGACTTCACAACTCTTTAATCCTACTTCCTACTAATTTTACAAATGCGAAAGTTTGGATGTATGTATGTATGGATGGATGTTTGTTATTTAATCACGCTGCAACGTCTAAACTGATTTGGCTAAAATTATAGGCTGGCATAGGTAGAGATAGATTGTTATAGTCTGAAATAATATAGAGCTACTTTTTATCTCGGAAAATAAGAGAGTTCCTGTGGGAATTTAAAAACCTCAATCCATCACGTAAGAAGTCGAGGGCATCAGGTAGGTTCTTTAAGTGTGCCAAGCAATATTGCAGGTACAACAGATTCTTGGCACGGTGTATTCGCCACCAAGTGTAACCCACGCTACTCTCAGGGTCCGTATGGGG
Source organism: Hipparchia semele (assembly GCA_933228805.2). Lineage (NCBI taxonomy): Eukaryota > Metazoa > Arthropoda > Insecta > Lepidoptera > Nymphalidae > Hipparchia > Hipparchia semele. Next base: position 1,523,994 of record OW121725.1, on the reverse strand, counting down.
AGAAAGACAGATTTTAGTGGGTGCAAGCCCTACATAACCCATCCGTTTCCCCTGATCTGATGACGGTATCCTGGAGAAATCGAGTAAAATCTTCAAATTTTACAGGCACAATTGATATACTTTGTAGCGGTGTTTGAAGTCGTTTTTGTGAAAAGGATTTTTATGTTTATATTGCCAGGGAACCCCAAAAGCTTTCATACCGTCCATGCATTACAATAAAGCCGTGTACTTGCATTATTCGCTATTTGCATTATGTTGCCGTGCCTATTCAAGGTCGACTCAACAATCTTTTGTTTTCCAAGGCTCGTTCAACATGCAGGGGAGTGCATGCAACAATTTACCGTATAAGGCACAAAGTACAAAACAGGTGGAATACGGAGTTAGCAAATTTGGAATTTGGACGCATTCCAATATTGTCTTTCCATTATTATTTGTACAGTAACAAACGGAATAGTCACGATATCTGATGCAAGGCTTTTGTGGTGAAATGAAAGGAGGAATAGCAAAATGCCTCAACCGAATAGATATGAACAACATCCATCTAAACTGATGTTATAAATGCGAAAGTAACCCTGTCTGTTACGTTCAAGTCTAAATCTTAAAGCAATTTTAAAGAATTTTTGTATAGAGGTAGATTTGATTTTCCGTCTTATCTTTCGTCTATGTGAGAGGGAAAGACCTATGTGTGCATACACTTATTAACAATACCTACTAATACTAATATACTTATTAACAACTAGTTGATGCCCACGGCGTCGCTCGCGTGGATTTAGTTTTTAAAATCCCACGGGAACTCTTCTTTGATTTTCCGGGATAAAAAATAGCCTATGTTACTCTCCCGGTCCTCACCTATTTCCATGCAAAAAATCACGTCAATCCGTTGCTTAGTTGCGGCGTGATTGAAGGACAAACCAACAAACAAACATACTTTCGCATACACATATAAGTAATTAGCAAGGATGTCTCCCGCGATGATTAATCTCTGTGGAGATAGACCATCGTGGCTGGATTCGGGAGGGAGGACATTATGAATCAATTCTTCAATTTTATTGTATTTCAAGAAAACAACTATATAAATTCTTACTAATATAATAAATGCGAAAGTGTGTTTGTTTTTTGGTTTGTCGCTTTGTTCTTCAATCGCTCAGCAACAATAAAGGCAGCAGGACCTGGAGAGTGACATATGCTTTTTAGTCCGAAAATCAAGGAGTTTCCGCGGGATTTTAAAAACTAAATCGCGGGCATCGAATAGTCCTAAAATAAATGAGGTTTGCATCCGTTTCGGTACGAAGTAGAGTTTGCCGTTGTCACAGTTGGCCATACGGGGCCGATCCGATTTTCCGAACGCTCGCACTCACTCGTCCGCATCCGGCGGCCGGGCGACGTCGTAATGGCGGCTCGGGGCAGGAAATGGCGCGATGACGGAGCCCGGAAGCTCGTCCGAGACACGAGCGCGACGTGCTTTCCTGACCCACTGTCTGTCCATTTTAAAATTGGAAAGCGGTTACAGAGCACACGATTTTGGCTAGATTATTTATTTATCACATCATATTATTTGAGCTGTGCGTTGATAGATCATAGCTAGCACAGCTCAAATGCTACTATGCTTTAAAAAAACCACTAGATGGATCGGGTTGGGCATACATATAGTTATTAGGACGTAGGCATCTGCTTAGAAAGGATTTTTTTAATTCAACTCCTGAGGGGATGAAAACGGATTTAAAAAAATCCAACTTGAAACAACAGCTAGTTATTCTCATTAAAGAGACAGAGCAACTTTCGGTTATTTCATAATCTTTGTATTCATTCCAACACATCGCCGGCCTACTACTACTACTGGGTATGGGTCTAATCTCAGAATTAAAAGGGTCTTACACGCGGTGATCTCACTTGATAGCAAGTGACGATGTAGTCTAAGATGGTAGCGGACTAACTTGGAAGGGGTAGGACAGTGTACATCAACCGTATTCCTAATCTATTTCTACAAGCCACCGTGCCGGAACGATAAATCGCTTGACGGAACGTCTTTGACGTTAGGGTGGTAACTAGCCACGGCCAAAGCCTCTTGCCAGACCAAACGAGAGACACTTCAGATTATTATATAAATTTCCAAATTGCGTCTGCCGGGAATCGAACCCGAGACCTCTCAGTTAAGACCACAGCGTTCACCACTGCGCCAGGGAGGTTGTCAAAATTTATATAAAATTAAACTTGCGAATGAAGTCGCGGACGGTGTAAGTGAATACATAAGTAACGAGTCATCAAATATGTAAAATTATTAGGTTAAGGCACTTAAAGCAGCATGTGGGGCGCGAATTTGGGCTTTCAGCGAAATGTTGTTCGTGCGTAACGAGCGCGGTACTCTTGTGAGTCAAATTCTCTATAACCCTATCAAAACACATAAGTATACGAGTATCTTTTTCTTATTATTTGATGACAAGATCTCACCTGACGGTAAGTGACGATGCCTTCTTAGATGGGAGCGGACTAACTTGGGTATGGCAGTGTACATTTAACCCATATCCCTAATCTGTTTCGACACGTCATCGTGTCGGTATGCTAAATCGCTTGGCGGCCAGTCTTTGAAGGTAAGGAGGCAACTAGCCACGGCCAAAGCCTCCCACCAGACCAGAACAGAGACAATTTAGAAATTATAAATTCCCAAATTGCTCCGCCGGGAAGCGAACCCGAGACCTCTCAGTTATAAGACCACAGTGCTCACCACTACGCCAGGGTGGCAAATCAAAGGAATTTCAAGTTATTGTCACTATTTTAGCAAAAATCAAACTTACACTTGCCGGCTCTTCTCAGCAGAATCAGCATTTCGAACGCGGTGGTAGATTCTCGACTTGTCATAAGAGCCACAAGTTGGCCTGCATGAAATAAATAATTTTGAGTTTGAGTTTACATTCACTTTTAACCGACTTCCGAAAAGGAGGAGGTTATCAATTCGCACGGTATCTTTTTATCATATTTCAGTTGACAACCGCGACTTTATTTGTACCTTTATTTTTTATCCGCGTGCATTTAGGTTTCACAAGTTTACCCTTTCAGGGATGGTATTTCAATAAAACCTCTCCAAAGTGCACGTCTCCCTAGAGATACACTCAAGGAGTATTTCCTACTTCCAAATCTCTGGAGGCTGTGCCTTGTATGTCAATCATGATCTATTTTCTTCATATTATTATGTTCAGATATGCCTAGAGAAAGGTTAAGCAATATTACCCATTATTATAAAACAGTAAAGTTACCGAACTAAACTTATCGCGACTACACGCGGTAGAAAGCGTGTCGAGCCAAGTTCAACGCAGTAACCGTATTTTTATATTACACGAAACATTTAGAGCCACTTTTGCCCCCTTAATAACCCAAAATCTATTTAAAAATTTTGTTTGCTGATAAAAAATAGCCAATTTAAATATGGAGCTTCAATTTATCCTAAGTAATCTGCTTTTTGTAAATAATTCTACTGTTGAAATTTAAGAAGTACTTACTTTTTTTAAAAAGCAAACATTGTTCTAGCAGAAAAAACAAGAAATTGTGTTTCGAATTTATATTTTAACAATGTTGTATAATCTTATAAATGTTCACATTTATGATTTTGTAACTGTGAAATCTTTTATAGTGACAAAAATATTTTACTCTCTTTATTTTTACTTTTAGAAGATTTAACTTAGTCATCTACCTACCTACCTAAGTATTAAGTTAAGGAAATGAAATTCCATAAAATGCACGAAGCAAAAATAGTACTTAGGTATTGGTTAGCGGGTTAGCGGAAAGAATTCTCCGCTGAATGGTGCAGTAATAGAAATTGTTGGGAACTGGATCGAGGCGGGAAAAATCGAGTGTCTGTGTGGAAAATTGAAAAATCGAGCGCCAATCTAACACGGCGTGCAACGTGTTGAAACTGGTTGAAACTTGTGCGCGCCGTACCTGGGTGATGCATTACATTGTGAGGGATTCAGGGGGATTCAACTGAGAATTACTTATTGAAATGAATTTGAATTTCCGTAATTTTTAACCGGCTTCCAAAAAAGAAAGAAGTTCTCAATTCGTCGGAATCTTTTTAACCGGCTTCATTTATGTATTTACTAGAAGCCCGCGCCGACTTCGTCCGGGTTGAAAATTTAAATACATATTTGTTTTTACGGGACTGATCGCACAGAGCTTCTTATAGGAGACGATTGTAAATAAAATCACCGCAGGAACCAGAGGAATCTCCCGCGCCGAAACCCGCCGCCGTGCACCGCCCCCGCGCCGGCCGACACATATTAATTTAATTTTCCGATAACTCCTATGATATTTATTTAAATTGTATAGTGTAAAGGGCAAATATGTTCTAAACTAAATACTTACGATAATAAACATATTTATTTAGATATAGATTGACATCGCATCGGTTAAAGAACCTTCGAAAATAATTCATTATTTTTAATCAAAATTTGAAAGATAGAAATGGTCACTGTAAGTTATTCTTAGAAGATAGATATATGCTATCGCGGACTTTTTTGTAGAACTTTTTAAGAGGAACAATTCACCCATACATCATTTTCATCCAATAGCAGTATATGACCCAGCGCACGCCTTGAAAACGTTTAAGATTCAAAAAATTTTCCGACTTCCTTAACAAATTTGCACATAATATCTAGCCATAATACTTTATGTGCATAATATATAGCCTATAACCATCTGGAATAATGTACCTTTGAATTGGTAAAAGAATTTTTGAAATAGGTGCGGTGGTTCCAAAGTTTGCTCCGGACATACATACAAACTCACAAAATTCGCGCTCCCTCTTTATTATCTACTAGCTGATGCCCGCGACTTCGTCCGCGTGGATTTAGTTTTTTAATTCCCGCGGGAACTCTTTGATTTTTCGGGATAAAAAGTAGCCTATGTCACTCTCCGGCCCGTAAATTACCCCTATGCAAAAAATCACAGCAAGCCGTTGCTCTGTTGCTGCGTGATTGAAGGACAAACCAACAAACCAACAAACCAACAAACCAACAAACCAACAAACACACTTTCGCATTTATAATATTAGTAGGGATAATATAAAAATGAATCGCAAAATGTGTTGGTAAGCGCATAACTCAACAACGCCTGGACCAATTTGGCCAAATCTTTTTTTAAAATGTTCGTTGAAGTTCAAGGATGGTTTTTACGGCGAGAAAAATTAGAATTATTGCTTGAAAAACCCTAAAAATAGCCCTTTTCTTTTTCCCATACAAATGATTTGAAACTAAAACGTAGTCAATTTGAGCTTTATTGCTATGGTATAAAGTTCATATTAAATTACAAGCACTCACTGTTGTCTAAGCAATGTAGGTGTGTTCCTAACGTCAAAGATCATATCTATCAAAACAATGTGCGTGTGTGCGTTGGAGCACAGAATACATAGTTGGAGGAGTTTAATGTCGCGTTCCGAAACTCGCGTTTCTTTTGTATTAGTTTCGGCACGCGAGATAAAATGCATCAGTTTCCACGTCATTATATCAGTCAAACAAAAAGCGAAGCATCGGTGAAAAATGTCGCAAAAACGGGGAAAATTATCCATATTTAAAATCTTTTAAAAACTTCTTAATCGCGATCATAATAATAGAAATTGACGCGGACGAAGTCGCGGGCGTCCGCTAGTAATAGTATAGATTTTAGTTTTTGTGTTTGTTTCCCGATTACTCGAAGTCCGAAGACGTCTAGATCGATTTGGAAAATTCCTTTTTTGTTTGAAAGGGTGATCAGGTGATCTCATTGTCATCAGGTCTGGATCTGATGATGGGATCCTGGAGAATTCGAGCGATTTTTGTTAGGGGAAAATCTTATGGGACCGCATCATCGACAAGCTAATGTAGTATCCCAGTAGATAGCTCCTGTTATGATATTTTGCATGGCTAGCCTATACCCTAGCCATATTAAATATTACACATGGCTAGGACGGCTGGAGAGTGACTATAGGATACCTTTTATCCTAGGAAAGCAGATAGTTCCCGCAGGATTTAAAAACCTAAGTCCACGCGGACAAAGTCGCTGGCAAAGAACTAGGAGAAAGTAATAGGTTAACTAAAAGGTTGCGCTGACAGTAAATTTCCAAGATAAAAAAGACATTAGCGCGGGATCTTCCATTCGCTATCCCGGATCGCGGATAAGGAAACGGAACGCCTCATTACCGGGACAGGTCAAGCGGGGTGGAAGATCTCCGCACGTTCAGATCTAGATTTAGATTCACAATGTAGTATCTTAGATTGATACTAGATGACGCCCGCGACTTCGTGGATTGAGGTATTTTTCTATTGTTCCTTCAGTGACGAATTATTTTGTTCCTTGCAAAAAATGAAAACTTCTTTTTAACGAATGAACTGGTGGTAGTCTCGTCTCGACGTGTTATAAGAGCCACGGCTTGGCCTACATGAAATAAATAATTTTGAATTTTTTTAACCAGTTTTTTTTTGAAAAAAGAAAAAAAAAATAAGTGCTTTGTTGTGATGGTATCTCCGTTGTTTCTGCAATAGCAAAAAGCTTTTCATCTGACAAAATGGGAGTGCATTTCACATTTTGTTAGTGAATACAAGAAAAACAATAAATATTGGAAACCGTCCAAATTTCGAGAGCCTATTGTTAGCAAGGTTCTGCTTCGTATACCACCTGTTTTAGTTTTTCTGACTTTTTATTTCTATGAAATTCCTTATACAGTTTATGCAAAAATTGTAGAAAAAGCCTGATAGCTATGAAGACTCTGATGTTATTCCGTATTGTCGCTATGATAACAAATAATAAGAAAAGCAAAAAGTTAAAGAGGGTCTCCGTGCAGTATACTTTTGTTTTTGCTCATCTTAATAATGGCTGGTGTTAAATCTTTTTCATTACTCATACACGGAAAGTAGGTCTGAAGTTGCCTGAGAAGCGGGTTGAAAGTAATACTTTTCAGCCCTAGGGAGAATCGTTTTCAACTGACAGCTGTCAAATAATTAAAAAAAACTAGTTGTCACATTTTTATTGGAATTCAAATGAAACACGACATACCCGAGTGCATCCATAGACAAGAAGAAAGATAGACTTTATTCATAAAGTAAAGACAACTGATTCATAGACATTCATAGACAATCATAGACAATACTTGACTATTAAAAAGCTAAATGCATAGCCCGCCGGCTAGGCCAAAGAAAAAAAAAAGGCGGGAAAGTGGCAAGCGGCAATCCGATCTTCATTTGTTTTTCGAGTTGTTGATTTATGTAAAATAAAGTTCACTCAATTTTCTTTAGCTAATTTCTATTTTTATTTTGACTTTCCTTATATTCGTAATGAAAAGCACAGTGTTTACCTCGGGATAAAGACTTATTTAGTCCCTCGAACTATAGGCCCCCTCGCTACGCTCGGGCGCCAAACCCCGTCTCGGGACTAAATAAGTTACTTTTCATTACTCATACACGGAAAGTAGGTCTGAAGTTGCCTGAGAAGCGGGTTGAAAGTAATACTTTTCAGCCCTAGGGAGAATCGTTTTCAACTGACAGCTGTCAAATAATTAAAAAAAAACTAGTTGTCACATTTTTATTGGAATTCAAATGAAACACGACATACCCGAGTGCATCCATAGACAAGAAGAAAGATAGAAGACCTACTTTCCGTGTATGAGTAATGAAAAATAAATATCTCACCAAAGTTGTTGATTTATGTAAAATAAAGTTCACTCAATTTTCTTTAGCTAATTTCTATTTTTATTTTGACTTTCCTTATATTCGTAATGAAAAGCACAGTGTTTACCTCGGGATAAAGACTTATTTAGTCCCTCGAACTATAGGCCCCCTCGCTACGCTCGGGCGCCAAACCCCGTCTCGGGACTAAATAAGTTACTTTCATCCCTAAGGTAACAATGTACTATTCATCCCTAAGGTAACAATGTACTATTACGATGGTACGGAACTCTTCGTGTGCGGATCCGACACGCACTTGATCGATTTTTTTGATGAATAGTGACACTGATGTAACAGTTAACGTTAAAATCGCGTAAATCAGTTATTTTTAGGCAGTGCCGGCTTTACCTATGATGCAGGGTGTGCAACGCACACGGACGCAGGGTTGTAGGGGGCGCCGCGCCGAGCCGCGCTTGTTTGCTTCTCGACATCATTTAAAATTGCACCATTTTTTACACCTGAATTTCCTTTCACTGGTGAAAATATAATTAAGTCAAACGGTATTCTTGTATTGTAAGTATTCCATTGTGACCGCGCGTCTACTAGAGGGTGCCAAGATATTCATTAGGTACACATGGGCGCTACATTGGCTAGAGCCGCCTCTGTTTTTAAGGGATGTCAAATCATGATATTTTCTCATTGATTTCCATACAAAATGGCAGATTTCGTTAAAGAGAATTACCCGCAAGGCTCTGAACTTGTGCGATATTACGTATATTCGCTAACAATATAGAATTGTGTGTCAATGGTCTCGTTAGGGCCGCCATATTGGTTTTAGAAGAGAAACTCAATTTCGTGGCGCGCACTGTATGCAAATCAAACCCAGTTTATTCCCACTTTAATGTTGGGAGCTTGTAAACTGTGCCTTGTTTGCATATTTTTATTTTAGATCGCGTTCCAACAATAAGGTTGTTAAGGTGACGCTGGCGGCTGTGTATGACTTATTTAGAGCTTTCATTAATCTGAGATCAAAAACTCAATTACTTTCCATGGAATAACATACGTGTTCTGTGGAGTTCTCTGAAACTGAGTTGTAGAATTGATTTGGATTTTAATGGATGAAGAGGTAAACGAAGAACAGGACGGCAGAGAATCAGATACCTGATGTAATACTTAAGATAGCAGGCAAAACCTGGACTGGAAAGAAATAGATCTGTGGAAATAGAAGAGTCTTTTGCCAGAGGATAAACAGACACCAATCCCGATAGTCTCAATGCCCCCACGGTGTGGACCGAAAACTGAAAGGTAGTAGGTTCAAACCCCGCCCATTGCACTATTGTTGTACCCACTGCTAGCACAAGCTTTCTGCTTATTTGGAGGGGATAAGAGGATATTAGTCAACTGTACCATAATATAGTGTGTACATATAGTGTAAACTGAAACATTGAGGTAAATTATTACATGTGCCTTCAATAAAGGCTTTTGAAGAGATACCATGGAGTCTGCTTGATGATCAGGTTGGAAATGGCCGGTGGAACTCCAGCATAAGCCCTCAAGTATACTAGAATAATTGAATTTGACCTCATTTGTATGGTTTTCATGAGTAAGTAGGTGCTTTTCAAAACACCTTATGGACATAACCTGATCATAGAAGTGGAAGGAATCGGAAGTAAATAAAAGAGGGATAAAAGTGATGTTTAATTTGTTTGATATTTTCAAAAATATCAGAACGAAACTCAGATTAATTTTATCAAACGCAAAACATTTGTATTGAAAACTGAAGCGGATGAATTAAAACCACTCAAGCGCTCGAACAACAAGAGAATGATGAGGGTATGGGGGCAAGGTAGAGGGAGCGGGGGGTGGGTAATTGGATAAAAATATTTGGTTTAAGAGCATTATATATAAATCAAGGGAAAAATTGTAGTAGTAGTTATAAAATGCTCAGTTAGATAAACTCGATGAATAAAACCAGTCTTATATTTTCATTTAATTATTCTGATATCCATTCGAACAAATTAAAAGTGTGTACCTACGTACGGTAACTATAATGATCGAGTTGTATCACTTGTAGTTATGAAAATATCATAGAATGTACTAGAATTATTGGTTATCTACTCTAAGAGAATTCATTTGAATCATCATGTTTTTGAGTTCATTAAAGCCTTTCTATAAAATAATTCGTTGATTATATCGAGTAATGAAAAGAGTACTCGCAATATTATTTCTTTTGAAGAGATTTTGACCAAAAGATTTGATGCCGCCGCGTCCAAATGATGTCATTACATTCTGAAGATATTTAAGAAAATGCTCGATTCTCATTGGTGGTTTGTAACCATACATCATCTTAAAGAACCTATTTTAGAAATTAGCCCAGTAATTTTTCAGGAAAATAATGACAGTAAACAATTTAAAATACAATCTCAGAGTTCCCTTTTGGCCTATAAACGTAAAGCATGTTTAAGAAAGTACTGTAACTTGTACTTAAACTGAAACAAAACCATATAAAGGCTAGCTTATCTCCAAGGAATTCATATTTTGTCACGAAAATAGTAACAAAAGAAAAAAGCACAAACAAACACAATCTCTTACAAAAAATCAAACTCATATACCGTTTGTACGACCGTGGATAAAAATGGTCCGCTAAAAACAGAGCTGGAAAAATAAATGACAAAGAACAGAGAAAAGAAAGAATGTACAATAATTCCACGAAATGAGTCAAGTTATCTGAATAAACTGAGTATAATATGCTAATTGAGTTGTCAAAATGGCAGAAATAAGTGTCGAGACACAGAATAACATAAGAAATTTAATGCAAGTCATAAAACCATAGAGCGGCATCCAATTAGTCGCATTAGAGAAACTGAGTGTTGTCACGACCGCAGCTCCAACTTGCTCCTTGCACAAATATAACTTGCACGAAACTCAGCTTGCAAGTTCTACGAGCACTTTATTATAAAAGGGGATGTGAGAGGTCTGTTACGTTGGTCCTGGTTGTTGGAAGTGAATATTAAAAGCCAGTTGGAACACTTCGACTGTTTATTGCCTTCGGTGTGTGCTGACAAATTATTATTATTGTAGATCTAAGTTTTTTATGCGTCACTTAAAAGGTCAGGGTACAAAGATGGCGGTGAAATTGCTGGCCAGCTCTCATTGTTACCTATACTAATAGAGGATGGAGAGACACTTTTAGAACATCTCTCTCACTCTAATCTGTACTAATGTTATAAAGCTGAAGAGTTTGTTTGTTTGAACGCGCTAATCTCAGGAACTACTGGTTCGAATTGAAAAATTCTTTTTGTGTTGGATAGTCCATTTATCGAGGAGGGCTTTAGTCTATATAACATCAAGCTGATCATAATAACAGAAATTGACGCGGACGAAGTCGCGGGCAACAGCTAGTGGAGTAAATGCTTCGCTATTTTTTTGATTTTCTTTCTTTCTTAAATAATATTGACTGTTTAATTCGTAAAATAAAATTTTAGTAAATGACTCTACATTTCATTAACTTACTGAAAATTAATGATAAATCTTGTGATCATAGATGAGATTAACTTTTTAACTTCAAAGGCAGTGAAAATCTAGTTGGACTTGTTTAAATGCATCAGTTTTTATCAGTACAGTAAACTTTAACCTATATTAGTGACTGTTTGAAATCCTCAAAGAGAAGAATACGGTGATTTAAAATTTCGCTACAAATTACCCTTGTGAACTGGGGAATAAACTGATAATATAATTGCGTAGGAGCAATGTGATAAAATATCAATGTTATATTAAGTTTGGAAATAGTATAGTAATATCCAATTAGTCGCCTCCTAGTAACTCGAGTTTGTAACAAGTGCGATGTTGAAGTTGGTTTTATACAAATTGCAGCAGTTGCAGCTTACAAAGAGCCTTATTAGTACTATTGCAATGAAGAATAAGAATCCTTACTAATATTATAAATGCACATTTATGTTCGTTTGTTGGTTTATCTTTCAATGACGCAGAAACAGATCGACGTGATTTTTTGCATGGGTTTAGTTCACGACTTGATGGTATAGGCTGCATTTTATAAAACATTGAATGTATTTTAACTTTCTAAAATCATTTGATGAGAAGAAGTCATAACAGCTTGGGTACCTTACAAAGTAGAAATAACATAGCAGCCTTGGTGTCAGTTAGCAACTGGACACTGTTTGCTAAATAGATATCTTACAGTAATGAGAATAAAATAAGACTCATTCTGTAGAGTCTTAAGGATACCAGTTTCCACTCCATAGACGAGTCTTGTATGTACTCATTAGTTAGATGGAAACTGCGAAGTAAGGATGAAATAAGAAAAGAAGATCTAACAAACTTTTCTGTAGGGCACATCGTTAGGTTTACGAAAGTTATGGGTAGGTTTGAGTGGGATAGGCGGCCTGGATACTTTTAACCTGTGTCCCAAAACGGGGTCATACTGCCTCATACATATTAGCTCATATAATGTGTAACGATAGGCACCACCTGCTGCAAACTATTTTGACGGGGAAAATTGCCGGAAAAAAAGTTCTTGAAAGGCGAAAGAAGTCATGGCTAAGAAGCATAATAAGGGAGAGGACTGATATCAAGTCAGTCGCTGAACTATAAGTCTTAAAAAATAAGATTGTCAAAATCACGAATAAACCGATGAAAAGTTCCAAAGCTGAGCGACTCAGAATTGTGTACTGAATTACGGGTTTCAGCTTTGGTTGCGGTGTCCTTTACACTCTGTATACATACCTACATAAATTATACGTATAGATTTTAATCCCACTAAGAGCACGTGTGAAGGGTGCGGGAGTTGCAGCAAGTCGTTAGCAAATTATACAAAACTTGCGGCGAACTTGGGGCCATTAATCAATTTCGCTTCTTTCAGGTGTCGGCCAACTTCCAAGACGATTAAAACTGCATAAAGCAAACTTTAAAGCACCTCCTTCAATTACTTGGGAGGGAATTATAAATGAATCACGCTATACATTTGATATAGCTATTGCTTAGTAGCCCAAAGAACTTAAAGTTGCCAATGTATAATCTTAGATGTGAGTGATAGAAACGACGGCCGATAGAGGCTGGACGATGTTGTCTTTTTAGGATCAATGTATTACAATACAATATAGCTATTTAGTTTGGTAATTAAAAAAATGTATTACAAATCGATCGAATTGACTGCAGGGAACTCTATTTTTGTTATTAGATGACAGCGGTCTAAGATGATAGCGGGTTAACCTAGAATGGGTATAGCAGTGTAAACAAAACCCCCTAATCCATTTCACGCCATCGTACCGGAACGCTAAATCGCTTGGTGATAGCCAGCCAAGACCAAAACCTCACTAGTAGGTTCCACTAATCTTTTTATTTTTTTCTATCCGCCTCTAACAATACTGCTTTTGTTTCAGATAAAGCACCGTCTGAAGCAACCTTCCGCGGTGCGGAGTTCCTGTCCTACGACCTGACGCAGACCGGCGGAGAGCCTATAGTCAGTACCCAGGACGCCATCTCCCTTTACTTCAAGACACGCCAGCCGAATGGCCTGCTGTTTTATACTGGTTCGTAGAACAGCCACTATAAGCCTTTTTTTAAAATTCTATGACAAGATAGCCCTTGACTGCGATTGCGACACCTGATTGGAACCACCTTGGAAAGGGTATGGCAGTATACTCATGCCCCTAATCGGTTTCTACACGTCATCGTGCCGGAACGCTAAATTGCTTGGTGGCACGTCTTTGACGGTAGGTTGGTAACTAGCCACGGCTTAAGCCTTCCACCAGACCAGACCAGAGACAACTAAATATTAAAAATTCCCAAATTGCCCCCGCCGGGAATCGAACCCGAGAGCTCCCAGTTGTAACACAAACGCGCCAGGGAGGTCGTCAAAAATGTTTCACAGAAATCAAAGTGCAAAGACAAATTATAAAGACTGATTGTACACGTGCAGGTCACGAAGCTGACTACCTGAACCTGGCGGTGCGCGACGGCGGCCTTTCACTCACCATGGGGCTCGGGAACGGCAAGCAGGAGATGCACATCAAACCCTCCAAGACGCGCTTCGACGACCATCAGTGGCACAAACTCACAGTCCGGAGGAGGATCCAAGAGGTAACGCTCCAAACTTAATCCTTAATGACTGATAAATCTAAATCGTAATTTTGAATGCACACAGTTTCTAACATTTCTGAACGCATCCTTTCCCCTCCCCCTCCTGTCACCTGTCATCGAGAGAAGACAGCGAAGACACTTCCGTTTCTGCGCGTGAACACGGCGCGTGTGCATTCCGGACGATTTATTCCCGTCGAGTGCGAAAAGTTATAATTATACGCGAGTTATACGCGCGAATCAAGTCGCAGTCGATTCCGGCCGATTTACCCGTCGAATCGTCAACAATCATAAATATTCGTGGAGTATACGACAAGGAGCGCAGAGGTGCACTTCCCGCCAATACCAACGGAGCGGCAAATCATTCCGAACCAGGTGATTCCATAACTCCTCCTTGCTTTAAAATATTCCATGTTTTGGTCCTTCAGATACCGAATTCCCTAATTCCCATTTTCCTAACCTAAATAACTAACCTTGTGTCACTGTTGTGCATTCGATAGCGTGGGTTGGTAGTTTCCGACATCCGGTCCATGACATCGATATCATTCTATCGGAATTTACCGATTTTTTGTCTATGGTCGATTGTGCACTGCACTGGGTAGATTGCACTCGGTCATTGTCACTTGACGTCTAAATTGCGTTTCTAGTCTGAGGTCATTAGTTGACAGGTGACAGGTGACAAGTAAATTGACGTATAAAGTAATTCGAAGTTATTATTTTGTTTATTTTGTTTATTTTGTTTGAAATTAGCTTTTTACATAATTTAAAACAATTCATTACATTAAAAATGAGCGAAACTAAGTTGCATCTTGCGAAATACCAGCTGGCATGCAAAAATGTTCAGTCTATTTATGATATTGCAGTAAAATTAAGTAGTATGCAGAAACCGGTGGATTCCAAGGATGAACAGCTGTTTATTATCCGCTACAAAGATTTGGACCGTTTTAGGCAGCAGATGGATGATGCTTACACACTGTTAAGCATGTGTGATTCGTTAACTAAGGAACAGATAAAGGAAATTGAAACCAATTATTCAACATTCAATGATATGGTATATTCAATTCATTATCTCTACACCAGCATAGTCGACTCAGAGCCAGAGTCAAACCCAGATACGAAGTGTCATAGCAGCCATAGTGGAGAGTTTCGATTACCTAAAATTAATTTGGCCCATTTCGGCGGTTTATTTACAGAATGGCAAAATTTTATTTCCATCTTCGACAGCCTTATTCATAATAATCCTAAGCTTAACAATATAGAAAAAATGCATTATCTTTTGAGTGTTTTAGATAAGGAACCTTTGGCACTTATCAAGAACTTAAAAATTTCTTCTGAAAATTATCCCGTCGCATATAACTTATTAAAGGATCGCTATGACAACAAACGCATAATAGCAGATAAGCATGTGGAGGCTCTACTCAGCTTGCCTAACCTTACTGCACCAATAAATTTAAAGAATTTAAATAAATTTGTTAACACATTGAAAGAAAATTTAAACGCTTTAAGTGCTTTGGCTTTTGACGTCGAGTCATGGAGCTTTTTATTGCTGCATATTATATTAAAAAAAATGCCTATGGATTTAAGGTGCAAATTTGAATCAAAAATTGATGTTTC
Source organism: Hipparchia semele (assembly GCA_933228805.2). NCBI lineage: Eukaryota > Metazoa > Arthropoda > Insecta > Lepidoptera > Nymphalidae > Hipparchia > Hipparchia semele. The sequence goes on along the minus strand of OW121725.1, from coordinate 1,508,656 downwards.
AAGCATACCTACTTTTAAGTCGCTTTTAAATTTTCTTGAAAAACAACAGAAAATTTTGGAAAACATTTCAGTAACAAATGTGAATGCTAAAGTTACTCTTAATAATTCTTTGAGTGTATCGCATGAAAAGACAAATCAAAATTCTTCAAATCAAAAAGCTTCGAGTTTTTCTTGCCCTTGCCAAGGGGAAAATCATCAATCTTTATATCATTGTTCAGCGTTCAACGCTATGACACCCGAACAACGGAAAGCTTTTGTAATTAAGCACAGACTGTGTATAAATTGCATTCGTTCGCATAATGGGCGGTGCTTAAGCCAGCACTCTTGTGCTGTGTGTGGTCGCAAGCATCACACAAAATTACACACTGATCGAAACCCTCAAGTCCAGGTCAACACGGGTGTTGAACCTGCACCTGCTTCTGAAAACACGGTTGTTGCTGCGTCGACTAGTAAGTCCGCAGTCCAACAACAGTCCTTGCATAGTGTCGACGCGATGTCCACCATGCTATTGGGCACAGCTTTTGTAGGAGTCCAGGATGCAAACGGTTATCTTCATCCAGCTAGAGCCCTGCTTGATTGCGGTTCACAAGTATCAATAATTTCTGAAAATTTAGCTCAGAAATTGAAACTTCCACGCGCTCAACCTTCAACAATTTTTGGATTGGGTGCGCAAGCTCAACATGCACGTGGCATGCTTACATGCAACATCAAGTCATTTAATGACTCATCTTGTACTCTGACTTCAAATTTTTTAATTTTGAAACAGATTTCCAATCATTTACCATCTACTAAAATCAGCAGTTCTGTTCTTGCTCAATGCAAAAATTTGATTCTAGCTGATAAAAACTTCTCTATTCCAGGGAAAATTGATCTTCTCTTGGGCATTGATTTATACAATGACATCCTCGATGGTAAGAGATTCAGTCTAGGTGATAACATGCCTACTGCCTATTCTTCCGTTTTTGGATGGATCATCATGGGTAAAGCTCCTGCAGCATCATCACACTTCGACAGTGTGAACTCGATGGCCTGCACCACTGATCTTAATTTTGCTCTCACTAGATTTTGGGAGCAAGAACAACCTCCTAGTGCATCAATTCAAGATCCCGAAGATCTTCAATGTGAACAACACTTCTGTGAAACTCATAGTCGGGACGATACTGGTCGATTTGTTGTTCGCCTTCCTTTTAAGGTTCACCATAAACCTTTAGGTGATACTCGCCTGAATGCTTTAAAAAGGTTTCACTATTTGGAACGTCGATTGTTGAAGGATGTCCAGCTACGCCAACTCTACATTGATTTCATGCGCGACTATGCTCACGCTGGTCACATGAGAGAAGTACTACACCCTGATGCAAGTGATAGATACTACATTCCACACCATGGTGTCTTAAAGGCGCACAGCAGCACTACCAAGCTTCGTGCGGTTTTCGATGCGTCGGCTGCTAGTTCCACGTCCGTCTCGCTTAACCAGGTCCTTATGTCAGGACCTAAGTTGCAAAAGAACATTGAAGATATCATTCTGCGATTTCGGGTCCATAAAATTGTTTTCACCTGTGACATTAAACAAATGTATCGACAGGTTCGAATGCATGATTCAGATTGCAAATATCAAACTATATTTTGGCGTGAAGCACCTGATCAACCTTTGAAACAATTTGAGTTGACCACGGTCACCTATGGCGTTTCTAGTTCTGCATTTCAGGCCATTCGTGTCATACACGAACTCGCCTATCTAAATCAAGTGCAATATCCCATTGCGTCGAAAATTTTATTGGAGGACACATTCGTTGATGATGTGGTTAGCGGCGGTAACTGCTTAGAATCTGCCAAGAAGCTACAACATGAACTAGAATCCATTTTGGCTCAGGGCGGATTTGTGTTACGCAAATGGTCGAGTAACTCCAGTGAGTTTTTGAGATCTTTCTCTTCAGATCATTGTGAGCAACCTTTTCGCTTCGAAGAAAGAGGAGACAATATATTCAAGGTCCTAGGTATAGAATGGAACGCTGACAACGATAGTTTCGTCTATAAGGTTTCCGAGATGAACAAATCTATGACCATGCGCGGTGTGCTTTCAAATATAGCCCGACTATATGACCCGTGCGGTTTTTTGACTCCAGTAATCTTTCTTGCCAAACACATCATGCAGCGGCTGTGGTTGCTGAAGTGTCACTGGGACGATCCGCTTCCTGCAGACGTCCAAAAGATTTGGTCAACGTTAATGTTCGATTTCTCTCAATTTGAAAAGATCACAATTCCACGCAGGATCATTACTGATCAACCAGTCGAATGTCAACTTCATGGTTTCAGTGATGCATCTGAACGCGGGTACGCTGCATGCGTCTACTTGCGCGTTACAAACTCTGATGGCGGAGCTTCGACCCGACTACTGTTGGCGAAGTCTCGCGTCGCTCCTTTGAGCCAAAAGCTCACCGTTCCCAAGCTGGAGTTGAACGGTGCGGTTTTACTTACTCGCCTTCTCGAACATATTGTAGGTGTTCTGAAAGGTAAAATCAAGATTGAAAGCATTGTGGCCTGGTGTGACTCCAGCATCGTGCTTTCTTGGGTGAAAAAGCCACCTCACATGCTCCAAACGTATGAAGGCAATCGCGTGTCCCAAATTCAAGCTTTGGCACCAAATGCTGTTTGGAGGCATGTACCCTCAGCACAAAATCCCGCTGACCCTGCGAGCCGCGGTCTTTACCCCTCGCAACTGGTTGAATCATCTCTTTGGTGGTCTCCGCCATGGCTTGAAGCTGATCCTTCAACATGGCCTAGAGATATCGCCATTCTGAGCGATTCAGACTTACCTGGTATAAAAGGTCAACCACTCCCATTAATGTCGAACGTTGTTAATGTCGAGGAAGCATTGTTGACTAAATTCAGTTCGTTTTCCAAGCTACTCCGCGTGGTAGCTTGGTGTAAACGCTACGTTTTTAACTCGCGCAACTCCACTAAACGCCGGTCTGGACCACTAACTGTTTCCGAGCTAAACGATAGTGCGATAGCGATCTTCAAGCTCGTCCAGTCCGCCGATTTTCCAGAGGTCCTGAAGTTGCTGCATCAACAAAAACATCCCACAAACAGCCTCAAACGACTTAACCCTTTTCTTGACTCTCAGGGTTTGATAAGGGTAGGCGGGAGACTCATTAAGTCTCAACTAAACTATGATGCCAGGCATCCGATTTTGCTGCCGAAAAATCATCCAGTGACTCGCTTGGTTGTGGATTACTATCATCATTTATATCTGCATCCAGGTGTCAACACTCTTTTAAATTTACTCCAACGTAAATTTTGGATTCTGTCTGCACGACGAATCATCAGACACCAAGTTTTCAAGTGTCAACATTGCTATAGGCTACGACCTAAATCTATAGAGCCTTTCATGGGTGATTTGCCATCTTATCGAGTCACTTCGTGTCGGCCATTTCAAAAGGTCGGCGTCGATTTCGCCGGTCCTTTTTTGATCAAATCATCGAGAACACGCAATTCTAGGTTGATTAAAACTTACCTATGCGTCTTCATCTGCATGTCCACTAAATGTGTCCATTTGGAAATAGCCTCTGAGTTGTCCACCATGGCATTTTTGGCTTGTCTCGATCGCTTTGTCAGTCGTCGTGGTTTTCCCAGCGACATTTTTAGTGATTGCGGGA